>CM065592.1:63970958-64570958 GCA_033119425.1 Bufotes viridis
GAAGGACCTCCTCCTGTTTCCCCATAGGTCAGAACAGACCTCGGCCTTCCCATTCCCTCCCATTCCTTCAGTAGTCAAAGAAAGGCCAACCCACCTTTCCCCAGTGGTCACAGCAGGGTTCTCCCATTCAAATTGGTGGTCACAGAAGGACCTCTCCTTCCCATGATACCCTTACTGCTAATAGGAAGCTTTAACTGAGTATCTTATTGCTGGCTGCTAAAAGACGCCTCTTGTTCCTGCATTGATCTCTGCTAACATAGACCAATAACTCCAGTGAATATGGAGTCTTTTAGAACAGGGGTGCACAACCTGCGGCCCGGGGGCCACATCCGGCCCTCAATATAATTCTTTGCGGCCCCCAACCATCTGGTAAACGATATGTATGTCTATGTCTTGTGTCTGCTCACATGTATCTTTCATGTATTCTCCCATTAGATGGGAGTCCTACAACTGTAACCAGACATTAACGTTATATACTGTATGTTCAATATGCCATAAATACAGTATTTCAGTTGGTAATACCTCCTTTAAGTCTTATTTTCGGCCCTTGGAATTGGTTCAGGCTGACAATGTGGCCCCCTACCAGAAAAGGTTGGGCACCCGTGCTTTAGAGGAACAGATAAGGCTTCTCTGATGTTTCTCTAAAGGCTTCTCTGATGTCTCTTTCCACCAGAAATTGCAGAGGTGACACATTTGGTGGGACCTGGAGTAATTGTAGAGCACATGGTGAAACGAAAGAATGTTGCTAAGATTAGTTTAAGTGTGTAAGTGACTTCTATAGAATATGTCTGCATTCTACATACTGTAGGACAGCAGGTCCCATAGGACTGGTCCAGATATCTTGGAACATTCATGGCACTTGTTCCAGATGATCTAATTGATTGTATTGTACTAAAATTTGGTATAAGGTTGCCTGTAGTACCAGGGGGTAAGGTGGGCTTATAGCAAGAACAAATACTGATCCTCATCTCGTTGTTGGTTTTTGCTCCTATAACTTCTCATTGGTCATGGTACTGGAGAAACATATTGATGTAGTTGGTGTTGGCTGGAGTCTTCTCGTGATTGAGCTGTAAATCTTCAAGGTTTTACAAACTTCAGAAATGATAGGGCTAACCGCAAAGGTGGTGGTGTATGTCTGTATGCTAGGAGAGATATGAAAGTAAGTGTGAAAGAAACAATTGTGGATGACGGTTCTGTGGTCTATATTGCTAGGATATGATACAAATGTCAGATAGTTGTGGGTCCCATCTCCAGAACAGGGCCCAAAGTGAAGGAGAGCACATCATGCATGTACAGCGTCCTCTCCAGTCACTGCTATAGGAGTTCCAAGTACTGGCTCAGTTATTTCCATCTGTCCAATAACCGTGAATTGAGAGGTGGCCGCAATTGCGTGGCTTGCTCTCCACTTCAAGTTGTTTGGCTCGGCTATTTGCAGAACTCCTGTAGCAATGATTGGAGAGCATGCTGTGCATGCACGGTGTGCTCTCCTTCACTTCAGGGACCTCTTCTGGAGATAGAACCTGGTCCCAGAAATATGACGAGGTCCTATCTGGGACATTTGTGTCACATCCTAGTGATATACAGTACAAGAGATGTTGAGATGGGACCAGGGGGGCAGAGGTAGCAGTCGCTACCGGGCCCAAGAGCCTGAGGGGGCCCAAAGACCCTTGGGCCTTATAAGAAGACACCGGTATTATAGAAAGTGTATTCTGGTCAAGTTATACTTTTGGCTGTAAGGAAGGGGTTAGGTTAAGGGTACTTTCACACTTGCGGCAGTGTGATCCAGCAAGCAGTTCCGTCATCCGGCAATCTGCATGCAAACGGAAATCATTTGAAGACCGATCCGGCTACAGATCCGTCTTACAAATGGATTGCAAGAACTGATCCGTCAGTACGCTTGTCATGCGGAGAGACGGATCCATTATATATTTTTTTCACATTTTTACGGTATTTTGAATGCCGGATCCGGCAATAATACATTCCAATGGGAAAAAATGCCGGATCCAGCATTCCGGCAAGTCTTCCGGAATTTTTGGCCAGAGATAAAACCGCACTGGATCGGACAACCCCTTTAATTCAATGAGCTGTTGGGTCCTCCAGGAACAGACACCCTTTGTAGTTGCTCTCTCCTCCGTGGGGAGCAGGGAACGCCTTCTATTAACTCAGAGTTCCCTAAGGGGTTATTAGAAATGGAGTTTCCATTCTAATTATCCCCTTTTGACATCTGTAAGTTATTAGATAGGGTCTATTACATTCCTCTTTTCCCTAGTAGATGCACTATACGTATTATTAGAGCGTGTCTGGTATATTTCTGTATTTAGCAATACCGTATGTTGGGGCCAGAAGAACATATTAAAACGGCTGACAGGGCCCGTAGATAACCTTAAGTTGTTGTCAGGCAACGAGCAGCATTAGTCATGGTCCTCCTGATACTACTCTGCTGATGTCAGAGCCGATAACGCTGCTGCCAAAGTCCTCATCGTTCATCACTGGTGTTGATTCAGCTCAAAATTTAATTAAAGCATCAGTTTTAGTGGATGTAATAAAGATAGAAGGCCCAACAGATCAGCTACACCTGTAGAGATGGTTACTGGTTGTCATCACTTCTTGTAATATTCATCTGCCCCCACCCGAGGTTGGATTTACCCACAGACCCTAGGGTTGGACTAAAGGGAGGGCAGTTTGGGCTTGTGTAGGGCCTTCAACTCCCTGTCCTTATATGTAGGCTGGAACCACACAAGCTGGCATGGTCTTCATATGGGTATTGTCTACACTTCTAATCCCTAGGGATCCCTATCTCTTAGGAAATGTGGGTCCAACAGGAATTTTTCTTTTTTCTGCAAAACGTATCCCAGAATCAAGGACAGCCAACATTTTTTACTGACAAATTGGAAAACCATAATGAATGATAAAGATTATGAGTAATGCATGTCTATAGCTCAATATACTGATAGGAACTCATCACCTGCATTTGCTGTCATCTGTAAAATTATGATAATTACCACCAAAATAATATAGTCAAGCACCACCAGCTTAAAAAAAATCACAGACACATCTATCTTTTTTCCTGGACATAGGAAAAAAGTCGCCTATTTTTACGGACTGTCCAGAAATTTCTGGACGGTTGGCAACCCCGGTCCACGAGGGCTACTTAGCCATTCTACAAGGCTATGAGCAGTCACTTCTTCATCATTAGCTTAAGTGGTCACTTCTCCTATATATATCCTACAATTGTCACAATTCTGTTCCACTCCTCAGTTATCGCTACTGGAAGTTTATTAATTAATCTGCAACTGGGCGTTACCAGTTTGGGGTGTGTCCCTGCAGAGTCTGACACTATTCAATAAGTGACGCCACTGTCAGACTGTGCAGGGACACCCCAAATTTGTAACACCCAGTTTCTGATTCTTTAATAAACTTCAAGTAGCAATAATTGAAGTTTATTAAAGAATCTGAAACTTCAAGTAGCAATAATTGAGGAACAGAACAACAGTAATAGTAAAAGTAATAGTAAAAGATGATCCAGAATGGTTCTTGTATGGGGAATGCAAGCGTTAATAAAACAGACGTGTAGGAGAGGTCAGCCATGTTTTTCTAATCCGATTCAACCCAGTGAATGTGACCTGAATGTTGCTGTCCATTTTCTTTGTATTATAAGTTTGGGGTCCCCTTTTTTATGGGGAGGGGGTGTTTAAAAAGAAAAGTAATGGGGCAACACTATGGGCCAGATTTATCATTACTCTTGCAGTTCACTCCACTTTCAAAGATAGCGTATGTGTATTTGAGTCAAGTCAAATTTATCATGGGCTCTTTCAGAGGTTGATAAATCTGGTGTATTTCTGGTTCCTAGTTGTATTTTGGCTTTGTCTTTGGAAAAGTCACAATTTTAAAAAAGTGATTTTGTCAAACATAAGCATGGTCATGAGTGGAGTGAGTTTGCGCAATTTTTTGCGACTTTTTTGCGACTTTTTAAAAAGTCGCAATAATAAATCTGTCTTGCAAGGGATTTACATACGACAAAACGCCCATAAACTTGGTTTTGGAGTGAGTGGCGTAAGTCTCCAAAAAGTTGCAAAAAATTGCGCAATTTGGCTTTTTGCGCAATTTTTTGCGACTTTTCGACTCCAGAAAAGTGACTTAGGCTAATGATAAATCTGGCCCTATGTCTGCAGCAAAAAATCCATTGCACAGTGGTGTTCCTATAAAGGGTTAACTCGCTAAACCTTTCTTTAGCTCTGCTCAGACTAGACTCCACAACTAACCAGGGAGCAGACCAGGTCCATCACCCAGGCTACCTAAAGAGTTTGTCAATATTAACCCTATATTTTGCCCATACATAGCTATTTGGTTCACACAGTGCATAGAAAGACAAGTACTTCAACAATAAAACACAACATTTAACTCAGGCTTTGTTTTTACGAACTTTTTTTTGAACGTTTAACACTTTTATCATTCCTAAACCAATGTAGCATAAGCTAAAGAGAATCAATGCAGAAAACATAAAAAAGCCTGACAGTCTAGGCATATATAAGATTTTTGCAGGCAACATTAAATAAAATCTTTTGGCAATCGTTAACCCGTTGCAGTAGTCCTCTGGGGTACCGCATTTCCTGTGCAAAACCCACAGCAAATCTGCCAGGAAATTAAGACCATTTTGATGCTGATTTGAAGATAGATTTCAATGCATTCAATGTTCTGAATGAGGGCCCACTTTGATCTTCTCAATCCTATGTAAGCCAGTGCACTTCTACATGAGTTGCCTTCATTAGACAGGGCTCTTGCAGAAAATCGCATGTCAGTGCCACATACCGTATTCCATGTGTTCTACTTTCCTGACAATTAAGCTAATCTACTCCTTTTCCTTCTTTGCAGCATGCAAGTGGCGTTTTCTTGGAGGACATCCGTATAAACATCCTGCAGCAGTCATTTCTGCACCCATTGTGGTGAGTTAGACATTTGCTTAGTGGATGTAAGCCATCTTCTGCCTTTCCTAAGTTATTTAGTCTTTTGCTACTTACTGCAGCTTTACTAAAGGGGTAACAGTTGTCAAGACACTGAGGGGGGGGGGCAGCCAGCAGCGGCAATGCTTCAATGTTAATTCGGTGATGTCACTATAAATGATATGACGCCCTCCTGCTGACCCTTTCCCAAGTCTAAGAACTTTAGTTATGTGACTTGTGGTTGTTTTAGGGCTTGTTTCATGAAGACAACACCCTTCTTGAATGTCGATCTGGTGATTTGTACTAACACCTGCAATTTCCCTACAGTGGCCTCTAAAGGTGAAACGTAGTATTACATGCCGGCCATTCAAATGAGTGGCTACCAATGCCACGCATAGAAATTCCAGGCCTGCCACTGGCACATAGTGGGGAATATAGTCCAAGGTGGTCTTCGTAAGATAATCCTTTAGGGCTCGTTCACACGACCGTATGGTTTTGCGGTCCATTTTTAAGGGATCCATTTTTGGTTTCGATAGTGTTTCCGTTCCGCTTCTGTATGGTTTCCGTTTGTGATCCGTCTTTTGCGGATCACGAATGGAAACGGAAGCACATAATAATGTTTTAACAGTAAGTACTATTTTCAATAGATGCTACCACACAAACGCAATGGATACGGAAGACATACGGATGCATTCCGTATGCATTCAGTTTTTTTAACAGCCCCACTGACTTGAATGGAGCCACGGAAAGTGATTTGCGGGCAATAATAGGACATGACTCAAAATGTAGCGTGACGGAAATACGGAAACGGAATGCATACAGAGTACATTCCAATTTTTTTGCATACCCATTTAAATGAATGGTTCCGTATACGGATGTATAATGAACGCAAAGAACAGCCTGCATACGCCATGCAAAAAACGTTCGTGTGAACGAGCCCTTAATCAAATGTGCTTTTGTTGGCATCAGTTCATATCATGTACCTAACAGATAGAGGGTTTGTCCATCATGGACCTCCTCTAGCTTCACCACTTTTGGGGCCCTAGTACTTACTGAGATTCATTTATCAGTACCTGCAAAGGAAATATTCTGATAAGGCCTCATGCACCTGAACGTATTTTGTTTCCGTGTCCGTCCGGTTTCCGTTTTTTTTTTCCGGATAGGATGTGGATTCAAAAAATGCCTACAGCACAACGTGTGCTGTCCACATCGGTATGTCCGTTCTGTAGCCCTGCAAAAAAGATAGAGCATGTCTTGTTCTTGTCCATTTTGCGGACAAGGATAGGCATTTTTACAATGGATCTGCAAAAAAAAACAAAAAACGGACGCAAGACGGATGCCAAATGGACGTCATCCGTTTTTTTTTTTGCAGACCGCAAAACACATACGGTCGTGTGAATGTAGCCTAAGAAAGATACAAGGTTATATTAGACGCTATGGTGGCACGGACATATCCCGACTGTGTAGGTAGATACACCAAAAGGTGGAAACACCCATTTAAAGACCATGTGTCATTACAAAATGACCCGCGTTTTTTTCTAGAATTTTTTATTTAATTTTTTTCATTGTTGTTATCTATATTTAAAAAAAAAAAAAAACATAAGATCTTGCAGTTTTTGCATTGGCCACTAGGCCTGCTAATTCTGTATGTCAAGACTTCCTTTCTAGTCTATGCTTTACATTAGTCAAATGGGACATACAACTTATTGACCGGAGCTGATCTCATTGACGGCAAAGGGAAAGTGATATGCACATGCTGTACAGGTCAGGAGGGAGTAGATAAGTTGTGATATCTCTTATTGTGAACCATGGATCCTGTGTATCTACATAGAGGTGTTATCTGTCATTGTAATCCGGCATGTGATGATAATGCGATGGCTACTGAAAAGTTACCTGTAAAGAACAGGAAATGTCAGTGTGAAAACTGTAGAATTTTTTATTTATTTCTTTTTTGAGGGGGGAATTTTTGTTACATTTATAGACCGTGACTAGAGATGAGCGAATTTCAGGTTGTGAAATTCGTTCACGCTTCGTTTACTGGTAAAAGGTGAATTGCATTATGGATTTCGCTCTTCTATGACGGAATGCATATCCGTTATTCATTCCATCATAATAGAAGTCTATGGGCTGCATAACGGATCCGTCCCGGACTCTCCTGCATAACAGAAATAGGACGGATCCGTTATGCAGGCCGTAGACTTCTATTATGACGGAATGAAGGCATTCCGTTATGCATTCTGTCATAGAATTGCGTTTTGGTCCGTGGTAACAGAATCCATAACGCAATTCACCTTTTACCAGTAAACGAAGAGTGAGCTAATTTCATAACCTGAAATTCGCTCATCTCTAACCGTTACATGGAAAATTGAAAAAATAGGCCATTTCCTGATGTCACATTGTTTTTAGCAAAGTTATATTCCAGTATCCATAAGTGGATGTAAATGCCATATAGATAGAAATATTAGAGAGAGATTGGGGGTCATTTATCAAACTGGTGTAAAGCAGAACTGGATAAGTTGCCCATAGCAACCAATCAGAATCCACCTTTCATTTCTCAGAGCTATTTGGTAAATGAAAGGAGGAATCTGATTGGTTGCTATGGGCAACTTATCCAGTTCTACTTTACACCTGTTTTATAAATTGTGTTTTCCTCTGTTGAATATTACCTTCTTGTTCAGTTAGTGAAGCCACTGGCTTTAGTGAGAGAATCTATTAATATAACACAAAAAAAGTATGAAAAATCCAAATGTAGCCATTAAATAGAGGCAGTAGAATACACACTGAATTCCGGGGCTTTAGAGGCCATGTTGTGACCCCAATATTCCTCAGCGAGTATACTGTGCATCTGTTCCGCTCTCTTGCCTTTTTAGTAAAAAACCGCCCAAACACTAGGCAGCGGTATTCAGAGGGCTCCAGGATCTGGTCCTGTGTAGTATTGCGCAGTTGTGTAGTTCGCATGCAATGGATTTTCCTTCCACCAGGGTCTCACCTGACATTACGCCATATTGGTAGAAATGTTTTCCGGCTGCGTTTGGAGGTATAGCTATTAGAGATGAGTGACGTTTGGAAAAATTCAATTCTACTGCTTCGCCAAAGTTCACAAAGAAATTTGATTCATGACGAAATACTTCATCAAGCATTGCGTTTCCTCAGATGCCGCGTTCAACCCTCACAGTCACATTAAGGCCCCTTTCACACGGGCGTGATTTCCGCGCAAGTGCAATGCGTGAGGTGGACGCATTGCACCCGCACTGAATCCGGACCCATTCATTTCTATGGGGCTGTGCACGAGCGGTGATTTTCACACATCACTTCTGCGTTGCGTGAAAATCGCAGCATGCTCTATATTTTGCGTTTTTCACGCAACGCAGACCCCATAGAAGTGAATGGGGCTGTGGGAAAATCGCAAGCATCCGAAAGCAAGTGCGGAAGCAGTGCGATTTTCCCGCAAGGTTGCTAAGAGACGGGACCCGATCTTTATTATTTTCCCTTATAACATGGTTATTTGGGAAAATAATAGCATTCTCAATAAAGAATGCTTTGTAAGATGTGGATTAAGGGGTTAAAATTAAAAACTTAACTCACCTTAGCCACTTGATCGCGTAGTTGCCGATCTCTTCTCTCTTCAAGCATTAGCTGCCATCTAAAGGACCTGTGATGATGTCACATCACATGGTCCAATCACATGGTCCATCACCATGGTGATGGACCGTGTGATGAGCTCAGTGACCTCATCACAGGTCCTTTAGACGGCAGCTAATGAATGAAGAAGAGATCGCAACTACGCGATCAAGTGGCTAAGGTGAGTTGTTGTTTTTTTTAACCCCTCCATCCACATTTTACTAAGCATTCTGTATTGAGAATGCTATTATTTTCCCTTATAACCATGTTATAAGGGAAAATAATAAAATCTACAGAATACTCAACCCAAACCCGGACTTCAGTGATGAAGTCCGGCTTCGGGTCTGGGTACCAAACATGCCAATTTTCACACGCACATCTAAAACGCATTACAAAAGTTTGCACACGCGGAAAAATCACGCATTTTACTGCAACGCACCCGCCTCTGATCTGGGCGTCAAAGGTGACGCCCGTGTGAAAGAGGCCTAAGGCTTTCAGGGGTTAATCAGGGGTTAAAAAAATGCATATGCTCCTGAAGATGCCATCTTGATTGAAGAAAACATGCAAAATCTTCCTTGCGCTGACGTGATGTCATCACCACGCTGGGTGGACGTGGCGACGTCATTGGTGATGACATCACTGCCTGGCCTGTGTGATGACGTGGTGACGTCACACAGCAGCGCGCAAGAGATTTTGAACGTTTTCTTAAATCAAGAAGGCCGCGATGGCCTCTCTGTGAGCAAATAGATGAGGTGATGTATTTTTGTTTGTTTGTTTTTTACCATCATTTCAGGAAAAATCGATTCATTATCACGAAGCGCGAGGAAATTCAGCATTGTGATGAATCGAATTTCACCTGAAATTCGGATCGAAGTCAATTCGTTTTACTCAACACTAATAGTTATCCTAAATGCCTAATAGGACATGTTGGGGCACATTAATTAAGACCGGATTTTTAGGCGCCGGTCTTAATAAAGCCCCATAGCTGGAGGAGGATCCGCCGGAGTTATGAAGAGACGCCGGCCTCTCCATAACTTCGGCGCATCCAGCGCCAGTTCTAAATGTAAGATAGCTTCCTTGCTGTCTTACATTTAGACCTTTTTGTACGGTGTAGAAAATAATGAATGAGACGGGCCTACCAGCACGTTCCCTTCCCCGCCCATGCCACACCCACAATGTGGCGTGAGTGGAGAAAAGTCGTAGATAGCGGCGCAACTAACCGTTACGCCGCCATCTGCGCCTGAAATACGCAATTGTTTTTTCACTCTCCGTATACATGAATTAACCTGGTGTCCATATACCCCAATAGGGCACTCAATGCTTCTAGCGATTGTTTTACTTACTTGCAGTAATGTTACTGATACTCGGCACGGACACTGTAAAGAATACTCTGAGTAAAGTCGAGCAGAGGGTGACAGAAATGCGGTTATCTAGCACTGACACTGCAGGAAGTGTATTTTCAGCCTTGCCTTGTGTCCGTTTCATCCTCCTTCCTGTATACACTTGGCGTGTTCTAAGACAGGCTTTATGTTACTATGTAGAATAAGTTTGGCGCTCGTCGTCAGCTTCCTTGTTAGAGTTTTGTATTAATAATCATTTATTTTGGGTATTTCCAGAGCGGCCATCTTAATGAATATCCTATTTTTTCCCCATTTAGGCTGGGTTTACATCATGTTTTTGCCATCCGTTTAACCTATATGTTGGGGAAAAAAGGATACAAAAGTGCAGCACACCGCGCTTTTCTATCCTACACAGTCCGGTAAAAAAAGTATACATTAACACTTACTTTTTTTTTTTTTACAATGGAGGTGCAACTGTATGGCATCCGTCTGTGGCATCCGTTAACGTATACGTTTTTTGTATACTTTGAACGGATGGCAGAAACGTGATTACTTTGATTTTAAAGAGGAACTATCATGGATATGTTGTTTATTATAAAAATCATTAATTCTGAAGAAAAAAATATTCAGCAGAATGGAAGTAGCAAAAACATGGAAGTTATTGGTTCCGCAAAAAAAACTGATGGAACACTGACATCATCCGTATTTTGTGGGTCCGCATTTTGCAGACCGCAAAATACTTGTGGTCATGCTCATGAAGCCTTACACACTGGGCATGATGGCAGCTGCTATTCCAGAGTTCAGGCAAACCCAATTTTTTTTTAGTTTTTTTAAGACTTCTCTTTTGAGTAATATTTTTTTCAGGGCTATTAAGTTTGTTGTATCTCTTCTAAATGTCACATGTTTTTTTATTCAGCTTAAGCTTTAAAGTGGTCCCTCTATAGTTACAGTATATACAGGATAGGCATATGATATTTCATAAATGACTGATGGAGGGCCGGATCCAGAAGAAGATGGAATGGAGATTTCCCATTGGCCAATGTGGGGAGAGTAATGTATAAGTGCACATCGAGAGACCTCCATCCAGGGGAACCCTGCAAGTCAGACATTTATAATACATCCTGTGTGTATGCCATAAATATCTATAGTGGGACCTTTAAAGCCAAAGTTAAAAAGCATGTGACTTGTGCGTACCTCCCAACCACCCAGGATTTCGGCGGCTGTTCCACAGTCCCAAGGTTTCAACTGTATCTGCGTCCTCAGGAACAGCCATCTCCCTGCACCATCATTCGCCCCCCAGAAGGTGTGATGTAGTGATGTCATTGCATCTGCTGGGCTGAGCAGGAGAGAGCACAGGCCAGGTAATGATGTGTTTCATTCATCAGGGGAATGGGGCTAGGTGAGGATTATATTTTTTTTATTTTAAACTACAGGGGCAGGACTACTCAGTCACTAAGGGGACAGCACTACTGTATGGGGGCACTTAGGGGCAGCACTATTGTGAGGGGGCATTAAAGGGGTTCTTCGGGCTTTTTTTATTGATGACCTATCCTCAGGATAGGTCATCAATATCAGATCGGCGGGGGTCCGACACCCCCGCCGATCAGCTGTCTCCCTTCTGTCTTCCTGCTCACCGCTGTATGCCTATGGGACAGCAGCAGGCAGGAAAAGAGTCAGGAGACACACTTGCACTCTGCGAGCGCCGTCTTATCAAACAGCTGATCGGCGGGGGTACCAGGTGTTGGACCCCCGCCTATCTGATATTGATGACATATCCTGATGATAGGTCATTAATAAAAAAAAAAGCCTGGAGAACCCCTTTAAGAGATTACTCTTATGCAGGCATTGTTTCTGTGTGGGGGCACTATTCCGGTAATAGTACTGTTTGGGAGCACTAACTGGGCATTACTACTGTGCAGCATTGGACTGAGGTCCCTTGGGCCCACCAGAGAAAATGGTTCTGAGGACCCACCCCCTGCGTATATAGCACCTTAAGGGCCCTGTTTTACTAGGGGTCCAATATTGTCAGCTTGGGCTCCTCTGGTGGGCCAGTCTGACTGCTACTGTCAGGGGCATCACTATTGTGTGGGAATACTAAGGAAAAATATTTATATGGCGTGGGGCATTGTGGGGATATAATTACTGTGTGGGGCCACAAAAGGGAATGTAAAGATAGGCATTGGGCAGAGTTAGAGGTGTTGCAGTGCGCTATGCGTGCCACTGATATTGTCACTCATTGGGTATAAAAGTTGGTAGGTATACTTATGTACCAGATACTACACGCCATGTAATATGGTTGAAATCCTTTTTCTGCATTATTTAAAACCAACCAAGTTCCATTCTGTGCTTATGCCATACAACATTGGCAACCCCTTTAAATAAAAAGAATGGAAATACTGTTCTCCTCTAATGCAATATGTATTGAAAACATACCTGTTCCTCATGGATACAAAGCCACATAGGCAACTGAGGGTTACCCCTTGTCCATGGCACACCAATCAGTGCCGACAATGTCAGACTGTGTAGGGACACACTTGTTGACCAGGGGGATTTTACCACCCAGTTCTCCATATATGCCTAAATTTACAAGAGGAATATTAGAATAAGGACACCATGAAGATGCTGCAGAATGGGAATACTATAAGTAAAACAGACACCTTAGGAATGCCGACAGACCCGTATTTGACAATAAATAACATTTCAGAGTGGTTGTTTCTTTTAATGTAAGCCTTATAAATCATAGAGGCTTCTTTAATAGCCGTACGTCAAGTAGTGTAGGGTACAAGATCAGTTTTGTGAGGGGCATGCAAGCATCCCTTTGAAGCCTTCTGTTGAAAGGAAATGTAGTTCTTAAAATACATGCTTGGCTATTCCCTGCGGACGTGTCCCTTGTCTCTTACTTCCTCTGAATGACTCTATGCACTACGCTGCTCATACTCCAAATCCAGTCTGTTATGCTTTGACTTAAAGGGGTATTCCCATCACATACAGTGGGGGCATATCGCTAGGATATGCCCCCATTGTCTGATGGGACCCCCACCTACAAGGAGAGCCGAGCCGGGAGAGCTGTGGCTGGAGGACCCCACGTTTCCCGGGGTCTGTCCACCACCAAGCGCTGCTACCCGCTGCTCCCATACCAGTGAATGAGAGTGCACCGCACACGCGCGCCCCCTGCTCCTATCCATTTCTGTTGGGAAGACGGAAATAGCCGGGCCATTCCTCGGCTTTTTTCGGCGGCCCCATTAAAATGAATGGAGGGTGGCTGCACATGCACAGTGCGCCCTCCATTAATTTCCCCGCTCTGTTCTCATTGTAGGTGCGGGTCACAGAGGTGGGACCCGCACCCATCAGACAATAGGGGCATATCCTAGCAATATGCCCCCATTGTATGTGATGGCAAAACCCCTTTAATGCAGGGGCTAGACTTTTATGGGACCTTCTACAATGTATTATGAATGATAAAACCTCTGTATTGACATCCTCATTAGTCATTCAATAAGGGAGACACTATACGGAGAAATCCATTAAAAATGATGATGTCAAAGATTCATGTGAGACAGTCATATTGGTGGCATATGATTTCCATAATGAGTGGGCTCTAGAGGATTTCAACCCCTTTGGCACTGCACAGAGATTTCTGTTTCTGTTCAATGTGTCATGGTGTCAGGTGTAACGGGTCTGCAGGGCACCAAGTGCGATGGCGCCCATTGTCCTGTTGATCAGTCAGGGTGCACTAGCAAGACTGTTCTGTTTTTATTGGAAAATACTTATTTGCATATTATTTTCCCATGGAGCATTGGTACCGTCTCCATACACAGCTAGTCTCCTTAAGGAAACCCAGTAATCCCCTAAACTGGTGTTACAGGCAGTGGATGTGGAATCATTGTGCCAAATAACTGGTTTGAGTTTGGGGTGTTGTCCTGGTGGTCCCCTGTTTTCACCCTTTAACCCCTATACCAGGATCTGGTCTTCACTGCAGGGGAGCCACCAGGCTGCTACCTCTTGGAATATTCCCAGTGTAGTTGCCAGCCAACTAACAGGGTCAGACTGAGACACAATGCAAAGCATCGAGGGATCAGTTAATACTAGTAGTGAGAACCAGGCTGAAGTCAGATTACATGCAAATCTGAAAAACAGTCCCAGGGTCAGGGCAGGAGACACAGGTTCAGAATCCAGGCAACAGGCAAAAGATGGAACACAGGCAGACAAACAGATCAGGGTAATGAGCACAGGTCAGACTGCAGACAGATTGACTCAGTCATGGTCCAGAGGGTCAGACTTCCACTGATCGCATATGGATGGCCAATCCATCCATGCAAATTAATGTAAAACCATTCACAATTGAGCATGTTCTCAATGAAACTTGTTGTTTGCCATTTATTATTTTTCTTACTTGTTTGTCCACCTCTCTGGGCTGGACGAACATGCTCTGTTTTAATCTTTATCTGCCACCCGCCATATATGCTGTTAGAAGCCATGGCAGTTACAGACAGAGAGCTGCAGCAGAAAGGACATGCCTCCTAGGCTGCCAGGCTGATGAGAATCTAGCAGAGCAATAATTGTGGAGATCTCTGGATCCATGTGAGGTACAGGGCTGGTTCTAGCTTTGTTAGAAAGGTATTGTCATGTATTATATATGAAGGGTGATTTTCATTTTTTAACATCAATCATAACCCCTCTAAAGGGAAAAACCAAACAGAAAATACAATTTAGCAAAATTGGATCAACCCAAACATAGTTTTAGCTAATTGCTCTCCCACGGTCCAGGAGATTGGTCAGCAAGACCTGTCAAACCACCTGATTCAGTGCATGACTGTTGAGCAGGGCACTGACATCACCGCAGCCCACGTCTTCTCTCATATGCTGTCTCTTGAAGAATATCAAGCTCCTTTCTGTAATATTTTTCTATCCTATAAAATGACTAGACTACCAGAACCACAATATCAGTTATTGTGACAACCAGAGAACATTACTTTGAACCTGAAGACCTTGCTAGGACTGCAGATGAATGTTCTGCCATATCTTGGGTGTGTGTCAGTTTAATAGTTTCAAAATGTAGTTCACAACCTTTTATTAAACACAAATGGAATCCAGATTACCACAAAGTTCTCCTTCAAATCTTAATATACTGGCAAACTTCTACAAAGAGTAAATTGGCAGGTTTGGGATTTCACTTTCTTGTACTTCAGAAGCCTTGAAAGCTCCTCCATAGCTTTGCAAGGGTTTTTGACAGAATTTGTGATGGAGACTCCTAACAGAGACTCAAACATAGAAGCAAATTAAGTCTTAATCAGAATGAAAAGTGTCTACAAGGTATCTTCTAAGCATTACATGGACAGAATAGTGATTGTATTGAGACCTGGAAGGCTGAGTTCACACGGGCGTTGCGGGAAAAGATGCGAGTGCGTTGCGGGAAAATGCGTGATTTTTCCACACGAGTGCAAAGCGTTTTAATGCGTTTTGCACGCGCGTGAGAAAAATCGTCATGTTTGGTACCCAGACCCGAACTTCTTTACTGAAGTTCAGGTTTGGGTTAGGTGTTGTGTAGATTTTATTATTTTTCCTTATAACATGGTTATAAGGGAAAATAATAGCATTCTTTAATACAGAATGCTTAGTAAACGGTCGATTAAGGGTTAAAAATAAATTAATTAACTCACCTCCTCCAATTGATCGCGTAGCTTCCTGTCTCCTGTTCTTTGTTCAGGACGTGTCTAAGGACCTGTGGTGACGTCACTGTGCTTATCACATGGTCCATCACCATGGTGATGGACCATGTAAAGAGCGCAGTGACGTCACCAAAGGTCCTTTTCCTGCCAAGTCCTGAAGAAAGAAGAAGAAAGAAGCCGGGCTGTGCGAACAAGTGGATTAGCTGAGTTTAATTAATATTTTTTAATTTTTTAACCCATCTTTAATTTACTTAGCATTCTATTAAGAATGCTATTATTTTCCCTTATAACCATGTTATAAGGGAAAATAATAAAGATCGGGTCCCGTCTCCTAACAACCTTGCGGGACAATTGCACTGCATCCGCACTTACTTGCAGAAGCTTGTGATTTTCACGCAGCTCCATTCACTTCTATGGGGCCTGCATTGCGTGAAAAACGCACAATATAGAGCACAATATATGCTGCGATCTTCACGCAAGGCACAAGTGATGCGTGAAAATCACCGCTCATGTACACAGACCCATTGAAGTCAATGGGTCCGGATTCAGTGCGGGTGCAATGCATCCTCCTCACACATTGCACCCGCGTGGAAAACCTAAGCCTAAGGCCTCATGCACACGACCGTTGTTTGTTTCCGCGTCCGTTCCGTTTTTTTTCACGGATAGGATGCTTCCCCACTCATTTCAATGGGTCCGTCAAAAAATGCGGATGGTCAACCGTTTTCCTTCCGCTTCCGTGATCCGTGTTTTCATTCCGTCAAAAAAATAGTGCATGTCCTATTTTTTTCACGGTCGCGGACAAGGATAGGCATTTTTACAATGATCTGCCATAAAAATCGGATCCGTCAAAAAAAACGGTCTGTCATCCGTTTTTTTTGACGGACGCGAAATTTCAAGGAGGAGCGGACGCGGAGGCAGGCAACGGTCGTGTGCATGAGGCCTAATGCTTCAGTTCCCCTGCAATAAGGGAAATGAAAGACTTGCTGGTGGGTTCTCCTACTGATTACTGATGATTGTGCCGGGGTCTAAAAATCCAAGTATTCTAGGATCACCATATAATAAAAAGTGATTGTCCAAAGTAGACAACCCATTAAGGGCTATATATATACAGTGTGTATATATATATATATATATATATATATATATATCAGAAAATAAGCATGTTTTAGAAGTAGGCATAAACTGGCATACATATTTTGGATCATAGCCTAAAGGATTGTGAATTCTGGGTTGTTCAATAAACAGATGTGCCAAAAAAAGTAAATATCCGGTATTTTTCTAACAGAGGGGAATTATTAAAAAGGTCAATGTGCTGGCTTGTGCTTCTCAGGAAATTGTCTCTTGCCCGGCCTCTCTATCCGGGAGTCTTACAGAAGCTCCAGCACCGGCACAGAGCCAAAATGACTCCTCTGTACAAGAGACGCTATGTAATCTGAGGTCCAAGACCTGAAGAATCTTTTTCTCCTGATTAGTACTCATTAATCTAAAATAGTGCGACCTCTCTGAGACCCTACACATAATGTAACCAATTGTCATGGAGAAAGGCGGACACAGATTCTGCCTCCGCAAGCTATTTAGCGACATTACGTGATATCATTGTGTAAACCTCTGGAAATATTTAGTAAGTCATATTTGACTTATGCAGAAATTGACGAAGTGTCCTTAGTATTAGAATATTACGCTGGTAGAATTTTATATTGAATAGAAATAATAAATCATCATTGTGACGTCCTCCTGGATGCTTTATATCTTAAAATGTTTACTGAAACAATGTAGATATGAATTCTAATAAAATGGATTGTCAATGATTTAAAAAAGAATCACCGGAATTGAGATGAACTGCAATAACACATACAACCCATGGACAAATGTGGTATTTTTTTTCTGGAAAACAGCAGACTCTTTGATTTTTCGCTAGTCCCAGACAACCCCTTTAAGGGATCCCCAATATACAGCACTTTGCCACTGTGTGCCGCCATGTTATGTAGGCAGTCTTTACGCTGCCCACATATGACAACATACTACAGAGGGATTCTCCAGTAGGAGCATTGCTTTTAGGGGTGACATCTCCAAAATACAACCTTGAATCAAGCATGGTGTTCGGAAAAGCTCTCTTGGTGCCCATGACAAGGTTTTCTTTGATTTTCCCCCACATACACACCCTCGATCCGTGATTTTCAACACAAATTCGGTTTGATGGACAATAATTCATTAAATAATTTTTGTTTCCATACAAATCACACAGGACAAAACCTCATCGTATAAATTTGGGGCATAAGGTGGTCCCAAAGACTTCTATGAGTGTCATATTATGATATACCAAGGGCATTGCATATGAGCTCTCAAACTTTTTTCAGTACTTTATTTTTCTTAAGCACAGACAATATATAAATGTAATAGGAACATCATCCTATGGACAGTGGGTGTGGCCCCACTACACCAACTAAACGATTTGGGTTTGGGCTTAAACTAAAGGTGTTGTCCTGGCAGTCCCCTAGTATTTACCTTTTAACCCCTGACCAGGGATGTGGACTTTGCTGCAGGGAAACAACCAGGCCGCTACCTCCTGAAATAGTCCTGGTGTAGTTGGCAGCTAACTCTCGGAGTTCAGAGACACCAGCCAAAAGCACAAAAGGATCAGGAAACAGGCTGAGGTCAGGGCAGGCTGACTTTGCCCAAGGTCAGGGCAAGAAGTAGAGTATCAGAGTCAATCATCAGGCAGAAGTTCAGTACATGGGTAGACAGACAGAATAATACTGCCATAGCCCCTGAAGACGCCGAATCTTCTGCGAAACATGTCGGGTGGCAGCGGTTGTAAAAGATTTTAGATTCAGTTACCAGCTCACCTGTCACGGCCGGGGCGTGGGGAAAACGCCCCGCCGTGCAATTTCCACGGCTGTCGGGCCAAAAAGGGCTAAAAACAGGGAGAAGGGAACCGCGGACTAGCACGTCCCTATCGCTGGCCCTGGTCTCCTAACTGTATGGGCCGACCCCGAAGGTAGGAGGGCCCATACGACAGGAACCTGTAGCCCTGCTAATCCCTGTTTCACCCTGGATAAAACAGGGCAGAGACCACCTGCTCACCCAGGGACACGGATGAGCAGGAGTCTCCAGAGGCCCCTCTGCAGCCGGGATCCTGACAGTGTGCAGCAGAACAACAGGTGAGCATAAACAACAGACTCTTACCTGCCGCACGGCAGAAGTGAAAGCGGATCCAAACCCTCCATGGATCCCATGCGGAGGTCTACTGCATGGGAACGGATCCAGGCCAGACAGCACACCGTCAGGTAGGTACCACACCCTCCGGGTGGGCAGGCCCCTTCCGGAGCATCACACAGTGAATAAACCCACACATACCCAACCATACAGCTACACCAGGTGGGGATGGGGAACACAGACACACACTGAGGAAGGGAAACAGCAAAGAAAACAATAAGCATACAATATAACAAATAAGGGTGGCTCACACAGACATACAGGTGGGAAGAGACACACTCCAGCCATGCTCCCACCATGGCTGGACAAACAACACTGACCTCAGGCTCCACACACTGATATTTAAGGAGGCCTGAGGCCACACCCACCATACAGAGCAGCCACACCTTAACCCCGTGAACGCCACACAAAACACAGTGCAAACAGGGGAAAACCACATGCAAAATAATCACCTGCGGCAAACACCTCGCCGCCGGCAACTGCATGTGGAACAGAGCCACGACTCCGAACCCGGGTCGTGACACTCCCACCCTCAAAGCCCCCCAACCGAAAAGGAGAGGTTGGAAGGGCAAACAACCAAGGGAGGGGGAGGGGCAATGCAACAAAAGCACCGGTGTCTCCTTCAAAAACAGCCGCCAACACACCTGGACCGGGAATAGGTCCCAGGCTGCCGGTAGCGAAAACAAAAGAAAAGAGACCACCAGAAACACTGCCCAGAAGGTGCCAGTCTCCACCTCAACACTCCCGCTGACCTACCTGGACCGCAGACAAAGGTCCCAGGCTGTCGACAAACCAGGAGATCTGAGGGGAAACAGAGACCTCATCCAGCTCAGGGAAAAGCTCCCACTCCAGATCGTTGGCCTCAGCCATAGGCCCAAGTCCGCACGCAGCCAGACTACGAGGGTAATGTAGAGGACCCCGACCGGAGCTAGGAACCCTGAGACCTGGAGACCTCGTCGAGCTCAGGGGGAAACTCCTACTCCAGGTCATTGCCCTCAGCCATAGTCCCAAGTCCGCACTCAGCCAGACTGCAAGGGAGATGTAGAGAGCCAACAACCGGAGCTAGGAAACCTGAAAAGGACAAGGAGGAGGGGGAACACCACCACGGACACGATAAGGAAGGTGACGGGGAAAAGCCACCCAGCGTGCCGTAGGCAGTGTTAACCCCGAGACGTTCTCCTCCGGGAGAACGCGCACACGTGCCAGAAAGTAGCAGGCGACGCATGCTGCACCCTCTTTCGAAGGCAAAAGAAGCTGCGGAGCCGTTATTTGTTATAATGTCACGGCCGGGCGTGGGGAAACGCCCGCCGTGCAATTTCCACGGCTGTCGGGCCAAAAAGGGCTAAAAACAGGGAGAAGGGAACCGCGGACTAGTACGTCCCTATCGCTGGCCCTGGTCTCCTAACTGTATGGGCCGACTCCGAAGGTAGGAGGGCCCATACGACAGGAACCTGTAGCCCTGCTAATCCCTGTTTCACCCTGGATAAAACAGGGCAGAGACCACCTGCTCACCCAGGGACACGGATGAGCAGGAGTCTCCAGAGGCCCCTCTGCAGCCGGGATCCTGACAGTGTGCAGCAGAACAACAGGTGAGCATAAACAACAGACTCTTACCTGCCGCACGGCAGAAGTGAAAGCGGATCCAAACCCTCCATGGATCCCATGCGGAGGTCTACTGCATGGGAACGGATCCAGGCCAGACAGCACACCGTCAGGTAGGTACCACACCCTCCGGGTGGGCAGGCCCCTTCCGGAGCATCACACAGTGAATAAACCCACACATACCCAACCATACAGCTACACCAGGTGGGGATGGGGAACACAGACACACACTGAGGAAGGGAAACAGCAAAGAAAACAATAAGCATACAATATAACAAATAAGGGTGGCTCACACAGACATACAGGTGGGAAGAGACACACTCCAGCCATGCTCCCACCATGGCTGGACAAACAACACTGACCTCAGGCTCCACACACTGATATTTAAGGAGGCCTGAGGCCACACCCACCATACAGAGCAGCCACACCTTAACCCCGTGAACGCCACACAAAACACAGTGCAAACAGGGGAAAAACCACATGCAAAAATAATCACCTGCGGCAAACCCCTCGCCGCCGGCAACTGCATGTGGAACAGAGCCACGACTCCGAACCCGGGTCGTGACATCACCACACCCAAAATGACTTACCAAAAACCTAGCAAGATCAATTCCTCAATTAATGGCAGTGCACAGCCATGATGGGGAAAACTCCAGCGCTGTGAGTTGAACAGCAGGAGGTTTACAATATGAAAAAGAGGGGAGAAGGAAGGGTGAGCTGGGATCACTGAGAGTTTTAATTGTGCTCGATAGAGCTAATAAAGGAATTTAAAATAAAAGCTAAGTTTTAAAGACTAGTTAGTGCTGGGTAGGAAGGCGAATTGTGTCCCAACGGACGTTTAGAGTTGAAATTACGTGGAGTAAAACGCCGTACCTAGCACTAAGAGGGTTACTAAAATTAAAAAAAAGACAGACAAACTAACACACTTTCATAAGTTAACTAGAGAACAGGGAATCTGAAACTCAGGTTTAACGAGGGAAGATGCCTTATTTTCCCATGGACCGCCAGCCATAGGCTGGGGAAGAATTTCCATGTGGTGGACCTTTAGGAGGCCAAAAGTGAGCGCGCGCACCCTAAGGAACAGCCCATTAACAGAGGTGCAAAAGCCAGAGCCCTGCAGAAGACACCCTGGATGCCAGTGGTCGGGACCATCGCCGGCCATCAGAAAGAGGAGGCACAGCTGAGTGAGTAGCACAGCACCCATGCCCACAAGAAGGAGCAGGGTAGCAGCAGACACGGGATGCCAGCACAACACATTATCTCCATAAATATGTTACTATTAAACTTTTAAACTTTTACTATTAAAGTCCTTTCCAAGATAACTGCTATGGAAATAACATTCGTAATACAAAAGAAGGTTTATAAACATCAAGTTCTAGATTGTAGAACATTCTTAATGTTTGCCTTCTATTTTACTTGACAGTTTACATTCCACATGTAAGGTAGGCAGGTTGGTATGACAACTCTAGTATCTCCGTCATCACTAAACTTCAAAACAACCGGCCTCCACATTGGGTTTTCTATCAACACTCATCTGTTCCAGGTTTGGTCAAATGTCATTTACTAGTCACTAGTAATTTAATTTAAACATTCAGTCTGAAAAAAATTCCATATGTTGAATAAGGGACCATGCTACCAACCATATTACCAACCAATTTTGCATGGATCTAGAATTCAGCAACCATAGACTGCAGTGATTTAATATTCCTCTGCTGATTTTACATGGAGCGAGACAGAAGTTTTTTATTTTCTTACAGAATTAGAGATGAGCGAATTTCCCAAATTAGCTTCTGGTCAGATTTTGTCAAATTGGCTGTCAGATTTGATTCTGTCTGAATAATTTCAGTCTGAATAAAAAGTGCCTCAACTGCCCTGAAAAGTCATATATGACACCCTGGGTCTCCTAGGAGTGTATCCAACTTTCAAGCTCTTTAACGCCAAAACAGCATTAGTAATGCCAAAGTTACGGTGACATATAATGCATTTAGAAAGTCTTTAGACCCTTTCTCTTTTTTCACATTTTGTTTTGTTGCAGCCTTGTGCTCAGATAAAAAGAAAATGAAAGTTCCCCATCAATCTGCACTCAATACTCCAACAAGTGAAAAGAGAATTTTTGACATTTTTTCAAATTTATCTAAAAGGAAAAACTTACCGTATTTTTCGCTTTATAAGACGCACTTTTTCCCTCTCAAAACGAATCTCTTTTAAAACGAATACTGATACTTCGCCGGCCGCTATGCTGCGCAGCGCGGCCTGCCAAGTATCAGTGTGGATGGAGGAGGCGGGGACACTCGTGGTGGGGCCCCGTACAGTGACTCTTCTCTAATACACCGGGCCCCGCAGCAGTGTAGTGAAATAATGTAGACTTATTGTATGTTATCCTTTTGGAGCCCAAAGCCCTGCTGTACTTACTATCTATCCCCGTACGGCGGCATGCAGACTCGTGGGCAGGCGGCAGCTTAACATCACTCCCTCTGTCACGCGCCGCCTGCCTGCTTCATTCATAAAGTGGGAGGCGGGGCAGGTGGCGCATGACAGAGGGAGTACTGTTAAGCTGCCGCATGCCCACGCATGCCTATAATAAGTCTACATTAATTCACTACACAGCTGCGGGGCCCTGTGTATTAGAGGAGAGTCACTTCACCGGGCCCCACCACAAGTGTCCCCGCCTTCTCCCTCAACACTGATACATTGCAGGTCAGCAATGTATCAGTGTAACGACCAGTGTTGGGGGATCTCTGTGGATGAAACTTATGGGGGAACTCTGTGGCTAACACTTATGGGGGATCTCTATGGCTGACACTTATGGGGGAACTCTGTGGCTGACACTATTATGGGGGATCTCTGTGGATGACACTTATGGGGGATCTCTGTGGAGGACACATATATAGCATAAGATGCTATATATGTGTCATCCACAGATATCCCCAATAATAGTGTCATCCACAGAGATCCCCCATAATAGTGTCATCCACAGAGATTCCCTATAACAGTGTCATCCACAGAGATTCCCCATAATAGTGTCATCCACAGAGATTCCCCATAATAGTGTCATCTACAGAGATTCCCCATAATAGTGTCATCCACAGAGATTCCCCATAATAGTGTCATCCACAGAGATTCCCCATAATAGTGTCATCCACAGAGATCCCCCATAAGTGTCATCCACAGAGATCCCCCATAATAGTGTCATCCAGAGATTCCCCATAATAGTGTCATCCACAGAGATTCCCCATAATAGTGTCATCCACAGAGATTGCCCATAATAGTGTCATCCACAGAGATTCCCCATAATAGTGTCATCCACAGAGATTCCCCATAATAGTGTCATCCACAGAGATCCCCCATTTTAGTGTCTGGAGAAGGGTACAAAAAATGTATGCTGTATTTCCCAATGGCCCAACTAAAAGCACAATGGCCTCCATAATTCCTAAATGGAAGAACCTTATACAGGTTTACTGTCCAACAAGACAATAACCCCAAGCATACAGCAAAGACAACACAGGAGTGGCTTAGGGACAACTTTGTTACTGTCCTTGACTGGTCCAGCCAGAGCCCTGACTTGAATCAAACATCTCTGGAAAGATCTAAAAAAAAATACTGTCTTCACTTTCTCATCCTTTTTTAGTGGCAGATGCCTTCTTCTCTTTTCTGATCTGTAAAATGGCGGCTCCCATTTAAAGCAATTCCTGCTGGATGAATCAAATTCACCAAAATTGAATCTTCTGTAAAATTCGTTTTATTAAGAATCGATTTGCTCCTCTCTATACAGAATCATACCGTATTGCATCCGTGAGGAAAAGAAAATGGGGTACATTCCACCGCGTGTCTTATTACAGAGGCATTTTTCCCCAGAGGATTACATCTAGGTTACAATATGGTGCCTCATGAAGGCATGATTAGACAACACAGTGAGTGCCTACAGCTTGGTGATACAGAACCATATTGGCACTGCTGCCACAGTACAGGTCCGTGCATACAGTTTTCCCCATGTACTTGAGCCCATATTATATATTTTTTATTTTTCAATTGCTTACGTGTCAATCTACAATTTAGGTTTCTACTGTAAACGGTTTAAATAAGCTTTGCAAAGAAGGCGAACGTAAGGGACATCACCTAAAATTTGAAGAGGGTAAAAATTTGGTCTAACAAAGTTGAGAAAGTTTACATACCAAGGGTTCACATCTGCGTTGTGCACTCCAGCACTCTGTTCCGGTCACTGCATTCGGGATACATAATGGCTTTCGGCCAAGGTGGTATCTGGCTATGCCGGATACAGAGAACTCCGGCAGTCTATTCCTCCTATAGATGTGGATGCCCCGAAGAGGAGGAGTAGCTTTTCCAGAGACTAATTTCACAATAAATGACTTTTCTGCTCTTCTAGATGTCCTAATTACATCAAAAGCAAATGCCAAAAAATTCTGATAAGTAGGGATCTCAGTTCTAAAAACTCCTACTTATTTGGAAAACAGGACCCTGATGATCCTCATTTGGCATATCGAGGCAGTCACACGCATCAGTCGACCAACTAGAGAGGTGGCCGTGAAGCTTTAGAAGTGGCTTCAAGCCTCCAGCCTCAAGTGTTTCACTGGGCATGCGCTCAGTTAAACAGGAAGAGTGCAGGAGCCGGCTCGGTGGATGTTAGTGAAGCTGGAGGGAAGGAGTGGGCGGGGTTATCGGCTACCAGTGACGTAGCCAGTGGGGGCGGAGCTTGACGGCAGTTGCAATGCCATGGACATATGGTATGAGCAGAGAGAGGGGCGGGCCTGGGCTCTGTCGGGGGAAGGCGGGCCTGGGCACTGGATGGAAGGCGTTCCTGGGCACTTTTTGAATGAAAATAACGCCCCTCTGGGCACCTTCAGGTGTCATTAGCATAAAGATAAAAGAGGATTTTCATGAAGGTAGAAAGCCGGATCCAAGTGTAAAGAACACCTATGGAAAGAAGGTATGAAGAGCTATAAGAACCTATGTTTGGCCTAATATTGATTTTCCAGGTGACAGAATCCCTTTAAACATGAGAAGTAGCCTAATATAGGGCCCTGTCGCACCATGGGCCCCATAGTAGTCTAGAGGGTCCTGATTGTTCGCCTATCAAATACTTTCAGCAGATCCGACCTCTTCCCTTTGCTCTAATTCTGGAACATGATGGATAAATTCTTCTACCTCTGGTTGTGAGTGCTACATATTAGTTCTCCAATCTTCCATTACTGCTGAAATCTGTTGGTTCGTTCATTTTCTTAGACATACCTGTAGGAGAGGGCTATCCGGTATAATCATAAGTAGATACAGTATGTACCACCATCATCCATACAAGTGGAATAGTGGGTGACTACTGTGGTCTGCACAGAAAGATGGACAGCCAGGGTAGTCACTGCTGGTTGCAACAACTGTTGCTAGGCAATGATGCAGGATCATTTTAGAGGAATTCTACACTGGTTTATTAGGACGTCTGAACTGTAATAGGGATATCCCCTCATTGCCTTATTTAGGGACGCCCCTTCCTACCCTGTTATTGTTACCCCCATTATTATTACATTGACATATAATATACTCCATTCGGTGCAATGTCTTATAATAAAAAGTTACGGCCAGTATGGAACCATGTAGAGCATGTTAATCCTCTTGGCCTTGAAATCCAAGCGTCGTAAATCTCCAGAGACGTTGAACGTAAATGTTTGTTAGTGCTCAACCATTAATGTCAATGTAGGAATTAATTACATCATTAATGTGACTTCCTGGACAGCATCTTCCTTCTGCAGCTGATACCTAGATGAATGCATTTTAATCCTGAAGGATTAATATAGGCCGTATGATGATTTGTGAGATAGACGTCAGCCGCCACCACTAGATACAATGCATTTGGCACCTTCTATGACTCTCTGGAGCAATATAATATCCCAGCAGGAAAAATGGGATTAATAAGGAGTCTTGTTGCTTAGCCGATGGCCATCCATGTAGTGACTTTATCACCTCCTCACAGAAGGGTTTGTGTTTATTCCTCTGTTTTTTTACCTTTGCTTCTTTTATGCTGTTAATTTACAAAGAACAAAATGTTCCCCCAGTGTGAACCAGGGATTTATGGTCAGTCAGCATGTAGCGGGAAAAGACTATTCTACCTAGCTCCAAATCACAAAAACCGAATTCTATCTCTATAACAATTTAACATGAAAGAGAAATGATCAGTCTTGTTCAAACAATAGGTGACTGGGGAATTGGCATGTCTTAAGGGCTCTTTCACACTTGCGTTTTTCCTTTCCGTCCTAGAGTTCCGTCCTCGGGTCTCTAGGACGGAAAGATACTGATCAGGATTTATCCCAATGCATTCTGAATGGAGAGAAATCCGTTCAGGATGCATCAGGATGTCTTCCGTTCAGTATGTGAACGCTTTTTGGACGTTGACAAAACCGTAGCATGCTGCAGATTTGTCTCCGCCCAAAAATCCGGAAGACATGCCGTAACGCCGGATCCGGAATTAATGCCCATTGAAGTGCATTAATCCGGATCCGGCATTAAGCTAAACGTCGTTTCGGCGTTTAGCTTTTGTGAATTGTTACCATGGCAGCCAGGACGCTAAAGTCCAGGCTGCAATGGTAAAGTGTAGCGGGGAGGCAAGTGTAGCGGGGAGGCTCCCGAGTCCCGGGGCGCTCCACAATGACGTCAGAGCGCCCCATGAGCATGGATCACATGATCGCACGGATCACGTGACTATGCGCGTGGGGTGCTCTGACGTCATTGTGGAGCGCCCCGGGAGCCGCACGGACTGTAAGTATCTGCTCCCCTGGCTCCCCACTACTACTATGGCCACAAGGACTTTAGTAACGTCCTGGATGCCATAGTAACACTGAAAGCATTTTGAAGATTGATCAGTCTTCAAATGCTTTCAGTTGTCTTGCACTGTGCCGGATCCGGCGGGCATTTCCGGCGACGGAAGTGCACGCCGGATCCTCACAACGCAAGTGTGAAAGAGGCCTAAGCCTCATTCACATGTCCGTGCCCGTGCTCAAATCCGTGAGCAGGTGGTCAGCGAAGCATCCGTGAAGGATCCGTTTTGGGTCCATGTGTCCGTTTTTTGCTTTCCGTGTTGCATCCGTGTTTCACTGACATGGAGCAGATGAAAAATAATTTTCAAAGAATCTCTTCTTAGTGATCCGTGAAACACGGATGCAACACGGATGGCATCCGTGGTTTTCACGGACCGTTAGAGTATAGTGGGCGCGATGGATCCGTGAACACGGACAAAATAGAGCATGCATTCATGCTGAAAAAACGGCCCCACGGACCGTGCTGAAACACTGATGTGTGAATACACACAATAAAATGAACAGGGATGCGTGCTGTCCGTGGAGAACACGTACAGCACACGTCTGTGAAACACTGACGTGTGAATGAGGCTTTAAAGGGACACTTCCTGTGTGCAGTGGAAAAATAACGACGGCTCTCATAGTTCTGCCAGATACCGCGTCTCAGGAAGTTCCTGCTGTCGTTGATTAGAGAGGCTGCAGCAAGACATCACACGGAGAAAGACGGGGAGGCAATAGTACCTATGTCTACTCCATTTACTGGGAGAGGCTGTACTACCTGGGCCTACATTATTATTTATCGGGAGGCAGCCATATGTGCCTACATTATTTGCAAGGAGGCAGTGTTGTCTGCACCAATATCATTCACAGGGAGAGATAAGGAGTTTCTGCCATTTGTCCTTGTGTAATGTACAGAAAAGCAGTACAATATTGGCCTACGTAGGTTACAGAGATAGGGAGGCAGTACTACCTGTGCCTATATTATTCACAGGGAGTCAGTACCCTTTGTACCACTATAATTTACATGGAGAGACAATAAGATGTGCCATCTGCACTTGTGTCATTCACAGGAATAAACAGAGAGGCCGTACAATATAAGCCGACATAAATTACAGAGAGAGAGGGGGTGGCAGTACTATCAGTGCCTACATTTATTACAGGAAGGCAAGGCTTCTCTTACAAGGAAAGCTAGAAAAGCTGTGTCTGTGTCTATGCAGCGAGCCGAGGAGAGGATAGTAGCAAGAATGATGGCTGTAGTTAGTACTCATTCTCATACTCACCTGGGCCACGCGGTGATGGGAAGGGCACCTCTTTCTTCCCTTCGGGGGAACACCCAGGTCTTAAGTTTCTTCTGCCTGATGGTGGTTTGGGGTGCCCTTGATAGTGATGTTTCGTGAGGTGCAAGGCAGGGTCCCCTGCAGCGGCGGAGAAGAAAATGATGAGACAGTTGCAACAGAAGAACAGTTCTTTGGTGAAAAATCAAGTTCAAGCACGTCAGTTACAGTTCTCGGCATGGACTGGTAGTTCTTACACAAGCATAATTTCCAAAGTTCTTACAGGTTACACGGCTGTAGTAACAATTAATAAGGCAAAGTGTCTCTTTAACCCCTTCCCAACATCTGCCATACATGTACAGTGGATGTCTGGTCTTTAAAGATGGCGCCTGCTCTGGAGCGGAGCAAGCGTCATAGCCACTGGGTGCCTGCTGTTTCATACAGCTTCTGTGTAGAATAATGGAGCAAATTCCATCATTCTATACAAGTTGCAGTCTGATGATTTCATGTTGTGGTCCACTTTAAAAAAGTTTTGAAATATATCAAAAAATATAAAAATTCAAATCGCCCCCCTTTTCCCCAAAATCAAAATAAATGAACAATTAAAAAAAAAAATTGTGGGTATCGCCGCTTATGAAAACACCAATATTATTACTACAAGAAAAACCTTACCCTGGGTTCAGACCTGAGCGTTCCAAAAACGCGCGTTTTACGCGCGTTTTTGACGCGCGTTTTTTTGCGCGTTTTTGCAAATAGGAAACGCGCGTTCGTACGCGCGTTCTTGTGATTGACTACTGTGGTGTCAATCACAAAACGCGCGTCAAACGCCCCAAAAGAAGCTCAAGTACTTGTTTATGCGTTGGGCGTTTTACAGCGCGTTCAAACGCGCTGTAAAACGCTCAAGTGTGAACCACTCCCATAGGGATGCATTGGTTTTAATCTGTTGAGCGTTTTACAGCGCGTTTGAACGCGCTGTAAAACGCTCAGGTGTGAACCCAGGGTTATACCATACGGTGAATGGTGTTAGGGGGGAAAAAATTTAAATAGATGATTTGCATTTTTTTCATCACTTTACTTCCCAAAAAAATTTAATAAAAAGTTATCAAAAAGTCATACACACCCCAAAATGGTATTAGCAAAAACTACAGATTGTCCTGCCAATAATGGGATCCCACACATTTCTGTAGACATAACTATAAAAAAGTTATGGGGGTCAGGATACGTTGATGACAAGAAAAAATGAATTTTTTTTAAAGTTTGTAATTTTTTTTTTAAGAATTAAAAAGCAAGAAAAAGTATGCATATGGGGTATCACCATAATCGTGCTGACCTGAAGAATGAAGAGCATAGTCAGTTTTACTGCATAGTGAACTCCGTAAAAAATAAAGCCAGTAAAACTGTGGCGTAATTGCGCTTTTTTTTAAAATTTAATTCCCTTTACATTGTAGGCAATATTAAATGGTGGTATTAGAAAGTACAACTTGTCCCGCACAAAACAAACCCTCATTCAGCTATGTGAACAGAAAAATAATATAGTTATGGCTCTGGGAACCCAAGGGGAGAAAAACAAAAATGCAAAAACGGAAAATTGCTGCGCCAGGAAAGGGTTAAAGCCATTCTCCTCACACTGCACTTCTCTAGCTCACTTTGGCATAAGCATTCAGAATAGAGGTGCAACACTTTCTTGTGTATGCTGTAACCACAGGGCGGACCCCAACATCAGACTATGCAGTCTGCACCTTTTGTACAGGTTGCTGTACTCACAGTTAAAGTTACTACAGGTTTCCTTGGTCGGATGAAGTATAGTGGGCTTATTCAGATTCTGCCTTGTTTAAGCTTGTCAAGGGCCGGAAGCTTTTCACTTTGCTGTGGAGTCTAGAACATTCTGGTTAAGCAGTTTATCTCCACAGGGCTTCTACTCGCACCTTCTTTCAACGGTGTTATGCTTCCCAAAAATATCTTTGCATCTATACTCATCACTGTCCAGACATCCATTGTTTTTACACCGAATCTTGTGCCCTTCTGCTCTCACAGCAATTCACACACTGACTCTAGAACAGGGGTCTCAAACTCAATTTACCTGGGGGCCGCAGGAGGCAAAGTCTGGGTGAGGCTGGGCCGCATAAGGGATTTCACAAAAAAAGTCCTCAAATGTCATTATTAACAGTTTTAATTATTTCTTCTGAACATGAATAGAACATTGAGTGAAGTTCCCCCTCTGGCTCCCTCCATGTTGTCACATTTCTCGCCCTCTGGCTCCCTCCATGTTGTCACATTTTTCCCCCTCTGGTTCCCTCCATGTTGTCACATTTCTCCCCCTCTGGCTCCCTCCATGTTGTCACATTTCTCGCCCTCTGGCTCCCTCCATGTTGTCACATTTTTCCCCCTCTGGCTCCCTCCATGTTGTCACATTTTTCCCCCTCTGGCTCCCTCCATGTTGTCACATTTCTCCCCATCTGGCTCCCTCCATGTTGTCACATTTCCCACCCCCCCATCCATGTTATCATATTTCTCCCCTCCATGCCATCCATGTTGTGTTGTCACTCACACCACACTCGCTACCCTTACATAACACAACCTGACCTGTCCTGACTCTCCTGCCGGCTTCCTGCGACTCTTCAATTCAAACTTTTTTTGACCGCTGTGGCTGTGTCAGACTGCTCGCCTCTGATAGTCCCTCTGCTCTGGCTGCTTCCCGCCGCCGCGGCGCTGCTCACTCACCCTGTCACACCCCCGTGGCCTACCCTGAGCCCATGTGACCGTGAGTTGCCATGACGGTACTCGAAGGCTGGGCGGGCGGCGTGGCGCTGCAGCAGTACTACAGTAAGTCAGATGATTTTGTTTCATTCATTCTTTTTTGCACAGGCCGGCCGTTGGTGCCGGCCACAAAATATTGTACTGAGGGCCACAAATGGCCCGCGGGCCGCGAGTTTGAGACCCCTGCTCTAGAATGTTCTACCTCCTTCTCCCTATGGGGAGAGGTATACAGCCCCACCTAGTGGCTGATAATGGTGGCCTATTAACTATCTGTCTTACAGAAAATGCATAGTCCTACTATGCATCCCATTTTCAATCTTTTTTTAGCGTATATCTAGAAAATGCACACACATACATACACAGGCATACCTTCTCAGCTGCATTTCTCTCATGGTTATTCGAACAGAGTTGGATGGGCGGGCAAGGCAGGACCCGAGTGCTCCAGCCAACAGTGATATGGCGACTCTGAAGCGGTAAAGCTCTCCACACTCCCTTTCTCTATGTACCAACTGCTGTCACTGTGTAGTGATGTCTGCTATTTGCTGGAGAAAGGTAAGTACTGTATTTCCAGTGCATTGTGCTTCTTTCACCAGCAGATGGCAGACAGCATTTTATAGAAACTTGCTAAATGTGTAGCAGCCAGCGGAGGAGCCAAGTGAGATCCCTCCCTTGTATAAACCAGTGGCTTGTCATGTAAGTATTCCTGCCCCAGTAAGTAAGTGCCTTCCTCTTGAGTACTGCTCTAATTAGGCAGAGAATTCAAGGAGCAGGGGCGTAGCTAAAGACTCATGGGTCCCCCTTGGGCCCCCCTTCTCTTAGTGCTTTGTGGTCAGGGGCAGGAAAGTGCTGCCTGAGGCAAAAATTGAACCACCACCACCACCATGAAAAATTCTTGACCTAACGCCTTCCCTCCAGCCAGAGGTGTAACTTGACCAGCATGCACTTTCTATAATACCGGGGTCTTCTTATGCAGCACAAGGGTCTTTAGGCCCCCTCAGGCTCCTGGACCCAGTAGCGACTGCTACCTCTGCACCCCCTACAGCAACACCCCTGCACAGGAGAGTAAAGGCACATTAAGGCTAGCTTCACACTAGCGGCAGCCTTCTCTGGCAGGGTGAACAGCTTGACCATTGACTATAATGGGGGCGGGCCGGAGTTCCGGCGGCAGCACAGAAAACATGCAGAGAGGCGGCCGGAATAAAACTACAACATGGCTGCCGCTAGTGTGAAACTAGCCTAACACTGCGCCGACTATTGGGAAGGAAGCGTTCCTATCCAAGAAATTGCCTGATTGTCAGTGGAGGTGAAGAGCTGCATTTACACGTGGCGATCACCTCCACTGTACGAGGATGATTGATGGCTACTGCCATCGCTCGTCTTCATACAGATTTGTTGCTTTTGGGCAGCAGATCCCTGTTGACACGCCACAATCCACACCACAGAAACGATGGTTGAGGTGTCCGCGCCAAAGACCTTTCTGGCAATGGCTTATCTATCATTGGGGGGGGGGGGGAGTGGGCAAGTTCAGATGTAACATGCCCAATCACTCCATCGCCCCTCTAACATCTGCCATCAATGGAGGGTTGGGAAATCCCTAAGGTTACTTTCACACAGGTGGCAGCAGGTTCCCCTGCCGGATCCGTACTAACGTTAGTGCATCGTGTCGCCGGAAGTCCGCATTCACCTGGCCGCAGCACGGCAAACATGCTGAGAGGCTGGCGGACAAAAACTCCAGCATGCCTAACACATTACACTAATCTAATGCATGTGACCAGTATACCATGCTACTATCACATAATCATATCGCGAAATTCCCGGCAGCTCCATCTCCCATTGGACTGTATGAGATAAATGTCTCCATCTGCTGCACATTGACGTCTCCTGGCTTTAATATACAAAGTCTAAATGAAAATAATTAGTATAATTTTCCTCCTTCATGGCTGCGGGTTAATGCCTAGCGGAGTCTATTGGCGGTAATTACTTTGTGCAGCGTACAAGGAGCGATAGGCCGCCCTTTAGTGAATGATGCATTGTACCTTTGCCGTCCCTTACAAGTCCTCCTTCTAATCTCCCGGCTTTCTCCGCACTCTCATTGTGTTATGTAGTCCTTGCTGCATTATGTGCCTTGGATGGAAACAGGCGCCTTCCATTGGTTCAGGCACGAGAATGTTAAGCCTAAAAGAGGCTTTGTGTCGACAGTTAAAGGACATCTGGTATGAAAGGGATACGGAGATAACCGTGACCTACTGAACAGATTATATTTGCATAAAAACATCCATTGTACGTGTATTTTGTGCTCTTCTGGCTTCTTCGCTTCTGCCAGCGAACAAACTGTTGCATAAATATGACTTCGCTGTAATCCAACTTTTCCCATCTGTTTTTTTTTTTTCCGCGCAATTATTTTATAGGATTGATGTCGTTTCCATTGTATTTTACACTCCGTTAATCTGAAATCCGGTGCCCTGGAATTCTTGCTCATTCACTTTCCAACAGAATGAGCCCCAATGCTGGATTAGCAGCAAATAACTGGAGTGTCTGGCATTTCCAGGGTTAAATTTACAGGAGCCATGGGGTAAGTGTAGGGTTGACAGAGGCATAGCTAAAGGATAGCCAAATATTGTCAGTATGGGATTTACAGTGCAGCGAGCCCCGGAGGAGCCGGTGTAGAGGATGGGAGTGGTAGTGACCCTGATGAAGTGCTGAGTCATGGTGTGCTCTCTTAGACCGTTGCTTCCTGGGGATCGGTGCAGTGGAAATCTAGGCCAGAATTCAACGAGTAAAAGGCTCTTTGACGAAGTGCAACATAGAACTTCATATACATTGAGTAGCAGAAGGCATTAAGTGCAATTTTCTCTGGCACCAGCAAGTACATGGAGGCAGGTTGGTTGATGGCAATTCAGCACTTAGGTGGTACTGGCCTAGTAGTAGTCTGGTGATGGGTGTCTTACCTGTAGTCCCTCACCTTGCAGCAGTGTCTTCAATGCTGTTGGTAGCAGGTTACTTTGCTGTCTAGCGTCTCAAGACTTTGCTTGAGGAAAATTTGAGTCGTTCTCTCTGGAGAATCCGTAACAGGAGCTGGAGCTCAATGTGGGCGCAACTACTGTGAGGGGCACAATGTGGGCATTGATCCTGTGAGGGGCACAATGTGGACATTGCTACTGAGAGGGGCACAATGTGGGCATTGCTACTGTGAGGGGCACAATGTGGGCATTGCTGTTATGAAGGGCACAATGTGGGCACAACTACTGTGAGGGGCACAATGTGGGCATTGCTACTATGAAGGGCACAATGTGGGCACAACTACTGTGACCAGCACAATGTGGGCATTGCTGCTGTGAGGGGCACAATGTGGGCACTGCTACTGTGATGGGCACAATGTGGGCATTGCTACTGTGAGGGGCACAATGTGGATACAACTATTGTGAGGGGCACAATGTGGGCACAACTACTGTGTTTGCACCTAGCCTTTCTGTTCCCTAAGGCGAACCCCCCCCCCCCCCCTCTCAAATGCCAATTTCTTAACCTAACCCTTTGCCACGATCACCTCACCTGGCTTGATGGGTGGTGCACCCCTGGTCCTAGGCCCTAATGAGGCACATGGACATGGGTTGTCCTGCTCCTTTTTTTTTTTTTCTTTTTTTTTATAAATCAGTGATATTACTGCAGTTCTCTCTTTCCCTGGCTGTGTTCTGTTCAGTCACCCAAAAAATTGTCTAAAGTAAATAAATGACGAGGTGGACGGGAGAGAGGATTCAGCTGCAGTTACTCATTACAGAGGACCTGTAAACTCTTCCGACATATCTGGTTTAGTAACTACTTGTATTCCCCCATGTAATAACAATTCAGGAGCATCTGCTAATATGTAAGACTCTATGATGTGCCATTCCTCTATTATTCCTGTTATTATTCCTGTTAGAAGTTATGAAAGAATTGGCAGCAGTCTGCAATAAAGGTCCAGCTGGGTGTTATCAGTTGCGGGGGGGTTTCCCTACACCATCTGACAGTAGCCATTCAGTGCTGCTGGTGCCATACAGTGCAGGGACACCCCCCCCCCCCCCCAACTGGTAACACACAAATGACAATTCATTTATAAACCTCTAGTAGGAATAATAGAGGAATTTCAGAACACACAGTCATAACAATACATGCAGTTATTACATGGGGAATGCAAGTAGTTACTAAATCGATATGTCAGAAGAGTTGATAGCCTTTTTTTTAAATGGCTATAGATTCATATGCATTGAGCTCCCCCTAGAGGCGGCTTCAAGCAGCTAGATTTTTTTTTTTTGCATTAAACTGATGTGAAGCAAGATATTCAGAACTCCTGTAAATCAAAATAAAGAGCTAAATACTATAAAGGTATATTATACAATTTCTGGGAGGGGAGATAAGAGCCCCCCAAATATTCCATAGGTAGTAGAGGGCCTCTATACAAGAATAGCATGTGGGCCTCTTGTTGTTTAAAGGGGTTTTCCAAATATAAAATATTGATGACCTACAGTATCTGACTCCCATCACTTATATGAGCACTGCGGCCTCTTCCTAGGTCAATAAAGTCACGTTCATCGGTCACGAGGCCTATGTGCACCTCAGTCCCATTCAAGGGAATGGGCCTGGGCTGCAATACCAAGCACAGCCACTGCACAATGTATGGCGCTGTACTTGGAGTGTTACGTCCTCTTCAAACAGCTGATCGGAGTTGGGAGTGAGACTCTCACCAATCAGATAACAATGTCCCATACCAAGGACAGGTCATTAATAGGGTTGAGCGAATCGAAATATCTGTAGTGGACTTCGATCCGAATTTCAGGGAAAATTTGAATTGCTGCGCAGCCAAATTTCCTCGTGCTTCATGATAACGAATCAATTTTCCCTGAAATGGCGTTTAAAAAAAATACATCCTCGCCTCATCCATTTGAGCGCGAAGAGGCCACCGTCAGCCAGTGTGATGACGTCATCACGCACCATGTGAGATTTCACGCTTTTTTATTAAGGTATTGGTCCCCCTGCCTAAAGGGCCCCTCACAGCTGAGGGGCCTCACCAATGGTATGTCCGCCCCTGCCAGTCCTTGATAGATATTATTGAAACGCTTTATTTTATATACCGTAAATCCAAATTTTGATATGAGTCCGATTTCTTACACTGCCCTGCTAAGCCCTGCGCGGGCAGAGTGAGAATATTAACGATAATGCCTCTTTCCCGAATACACTTATTTTATAAGCGTTCATTCCACGGCGTTAAAAGCATAAAATAAATTGATGGTCTGCGCCCTCCGTGCTGTGTTAAAGGGCTATTATGTAGCTGTTGTAATGCTCGCCCATGGATAATTATACTTTAGGATAATTTCCAGAGCGGTATTGCCTATACAGCAATGACATGTTAATTGTCTGGAGTGGCCGTCCACTAGTCCTTTAAGGGACCGATTATGGAATAAATGTGTGGAATCTCAGCAGGTCCCCGGGTAGATAAATGACTGTTTTACAAGTTATGATTAGCAGAGAAGGACGGCAGTCATATAAACACAGTAAGCATTTTCTCTGCGTGCTGCACATTACGCCGCTGAGCGCAGGCGAAGCACCAGAACCGCTCTGCCAGAACAACTGTGTGGTCGGGAAATAAGAGGGATGCAATGTATCAGCGCCATTGCCGTGTTTATAGAAGACTCGTATTACAGAGGGAAGACGCAGATCACGCGGGGTTAAATTCCATATCCAAGTGTAATGGAGCGAACGTTTCTGTGTCATAAATTGTCAGGATTATTTTGTTGATCTAAGAAATAAGATTAAACAGATATTCTCCAATATTTCGGACGCAAAAAAATGAATATAAAAAAGTTAAAGGGGTTCTCCAGGAAATAAAGGGTTTTTCTGGTTGGCATCCACATCCTTTAAAATAATCCTGTATGAAGGTCGCTGTAATTTTGTAATGCATTTCTTTTACTTTTATTGCTTCTATCTCCCGTTCATGGCTGTGGTCACATGACCATGTCCATGCAGCTGTTTCTTATTTCCTGTGAGGGGGCGGAGCAGTGATGGAGGAGTGTCTACGTAACTCACTGGGTGGGAGGAGCTGTAAACTAGCTGGGCGTTAATAGGGGCGGTGCTAGAGGTGCGGCAGAGAACGGAGAAGTGCATCATGGGTTTGGTTGGACACAGGAAGTGCTGCATAGAGGACGTAAGTGATTGGCTTACATGGTAAAAACAGTACAGGAAAGTCCAAACTGGAAAAAAATCGCGGGGAAGATGTACATGAGGTAAGCATCTGTTAAACACCATAATATTCCTGAAAAACCCCTTTAATGTTTGATTAGTGGGCCTGACCTCGCAGCTATGTAAACTACTGCACCAGGGGTGTAGCTATGGGAAAGCAGCTGCTTTGGGGACCAAACTTAGCAGGGGCCCACCCAGGAGGAACACGAAAAGATTTTATTGTCAGGGCTAGGGTGGCCACTTGCTTCCCCCCAAAAAGGAGGACATTCTAGGCCACACCCCCAACCTGCTAAACCACACCCCTCTCCCAGTAAGTGCCCGGCAAAAGAAAAAATATGTCACCAAAGCGCTTTTTTTACCTTTTTTTTTTTTCTACTGGACTCTGCGGGATGGACATTTTTTATTGGACCCTGCGGGATGGAAAAGCGCTGTGTACTACACTTTTCCATCCAGTTTTCCTGATCTATAATACATAAAATACATAATGTGAGCAAAGACTTATATTGCCAAATGATTCACAATGAATTCGGACTCCTATCAGTAACTCACTGCCCCCCGTTAGGGATACCCACAACCCAGTGTAAAAGCCAGTCACTTAGAAGAATGATATATATGTTCTTTGCTCTGGAGCTGACACTCCACGTACAATAAGACATAAGCCGGGGATTTCTGAGGGAGCACAGTGCTGGCAGCATTACCACAGTCATTTAAACACAAGGATGAGGAGCAGTAGGCAGAAATGAATGCAGGGGCTTCTTGTGCCATGTGGGAGAGGGGGCGGCTCATACATGATGGCGGGGGTTACCTTACATTACAGTCGGTGCTACCCTGGGGATAGTACACCTCTGGAGACAGCACATCATCAAGTATTGAGCAGACCCCGCTCCCGGGCCTGTGTGTGAGGCGGCTCGTACAGCACAAGGGGCAGGGGGAGCGTGTACACCGTCACCCGTCACACCTTCCCAGGCCCTCTTACCGCAAATACAGGTAAATAAAAATTTTCCAGAGGGGAGATGGTGGGGCCATGCTGGGTTGGATGGGGAGCTCCGGAGCTGGGGATGAAGTCATAGCCCATAGAGGAGGATCTGCACAGTGTAGCATCTGCACACTCAGTTCCCACCTGCTGCAGATAACAGTTGGCTCAGGCGGCGTGTCGGCACTCATGCAGCAGCCCTGATGACTTGACCTCACGCCATACAGCGCTCCAGACGTGCTGCCAGGTCCTGCCCCCTGCTATGAAGATTTAAAGTGACATCTCAAAGGGAGTCCCGACTTACTTACAAAAAGGAGGACTTCCGTCTGTCCTGGCCTTGCGCCGGATGAAGGACCAGAAATCTAAAAACCGGCCTAAAACCGGACATCTGGCCACGTTAGTCAGGGCCCCCTCAACAGTATTATACAGTGACATGACATATAGGATATATGTGTAAGAAACGCACGGAACAGCTGTTGAGTCTTGTTTGAGAGAGCGATCTTGACTAGCCACAGGAGTGGGGTTTGCACGAGAAGAGGGGGTTGTGAAGAAGTTGCTGGGGGGAAGTCCCCATTAAAAATTCCAGAATTTTTCTTTTTCTGGACAAGTTATCCCAAAATAGCGAACAGCCAACATTTTTTACGGACAAATTGGAAAATTATAATAAATTATAAAGATACATTTACTGTAGCTCAATATACTGATAAGAGCTCATCACCAGCATTTACTGTGAGCTGTAAAATGATGATAATCACCACCCAAATAATCTAAAAAACCACCAGCCTCAGAAAAATCACGAACACATCAATTGTTTTTCACGGACACAGGAAAAAAGTTGCCTATTTTTATGGACTGTCCAGGAATTTCTGGACGGTTGTCAACCCTGCTGCACATAGTTCCAATCCTAAGGATAGGCCATCGGTGTTTAAGCCCCGGAGAACCTCTTTAACCCTGTTGTCTGATGTGTGCAGTGTTAAACCCCTGATAAAGCAGAATTTAAGTACAGGTTAAAGGGATCGTCACCAAGAAAATTCAGCACAATGTGCAGGGAGCATGCTATAGAGCAGGAGGAGCTGAGCAGATTGTTATATAGTTTTATGGAAAAAGGTTCAGGAAAACTTGCATTTTTTTCATTTAAACCTCTCCTTTTTATGCTTAGGAGTCATGTGGGTGGTCCCACTCTAAACATACAGAGAAAGCTGTCAATCAGTGATAGGACCGCCCACCTGACTTCTAAGCTTAAAAAGAGCAGAAGTTTAAATGAATAAAATACATGTTTTACTGAATCTTTTCACAAAAAGCTATATTTTAATCTGCTGCACTCCTCCTTCTCTGTAACATCCTTCATACAGATTGGTTAACAAGAACTAGATGGAAGGAAGAATGAAGGCCTAATACCTTGTAACCTCTCCAAAAGACTGTCTATTTGATATGACCACCTTTGATCTAGACAACAAAAAGAAGTTGGAGGCGGTAGTCTGTGTATGCCAGTGGCATAGCTTTGATGGAGGCGGATCATGCAACTTCTCCGGAGCCCAGGGAGAGGAGGACCAAGCCCTGAACTCCTTCTTCTGTTCCCAACATGAAAAAAGTAATGGAGTTCAGTGAAAACCGATTATTATAGCTTCCCTTGCACTCAATGATAACTGTAAAAAATCCTATGCACTCAGCTCCCTCTAGTGGTGGCTGAGGACAGACAGATTTGTAATGTATCATGTGAAGGGAAGCCGTGATTTCGAGCTGTATGGGGAGATGTATTTATGCAGTTTTCTGGTGTAAATGGTTGCCCATAGCAAACGATCAGATTCCACCTGTCATTCTTCAGAGCTCCTTTGGAAAATGAAATGAGGCATCTGAATGGTTGCTATTGGCAACTAAACCAGTTTTCCTTTAAACCAGTTTCGATAAATCTCCCTCGCTATGTGTAATATGCTTACCTTTCGACTTTCAAGAAATGTGTCCTCTCACCTTCAGCCACCACAGTGAGTCTCACAGCATGGTTGGCATGGAGGCTTGATAGCTTATGGGCAAAGCAAGCATCAACCTAGCCAAAGCAGTACAGTGGCCTCAGGGTTAGTTTTATTCACTTATTTGGTCTGTTACTTGCTAGAGAACATGTCCCTGATTGCTATATCTAAAGTTTTCTAATGACTCTTTTGGATTCTCCATTGTACTGCATTTTGTCCCTGTCTGACCAGATACCTGACGCTCTTCAGCTCATCTGGATACCCGTTTGTATTCTCTGGTTCTGTCTCACCTGTGTTACCAACCTTTGACTTTTTTGACCAGAACCCACATTTTATCTTTCCTTGTATGTTTCTAGTAGCTTTCCCTGTGGTTTTTGTCTATTTTTCCTGGTTCCTCTCCTGCTAGACATTAGTCAGGGAATTAATCACTGGACCAGTAATGGACATCTAAATCCTGAAACCAGTACTCGGGTACCCCTAACCAAAGACATGGGCAAAGGAGGTGCTATATGCGCATTGTTCCCTCTGGTTGATTTCTGCCCTGGGCATTGTAAGGACCTGACCATTACACTATGATTAAGGAAAGTGACCACATTGGTCCCATCTCTCTCGTGGACTAGGTAAACTCTACACAGTCGATCAGACTCTAAATTTAGCTGAACAATCTTGAGATTGTCGATGTAAGGGCTCTTGGTGCATTTGCATATGTGCAGCTGGTTTCTTTTAATTAATTAATGGCCGCAGAGGGTCTAATTTCCTGCTCGTATGTTTTCTGTTTTGTTGATGAGCAGCTGTGTATTTCTGCATTACGCAGTGTTTTGCAACCCCAGAACAGGATGTGTTTTTGGCAGCGTTTTACCATTAGAACATTGAAAAGCAACGGGATTTGTGCTCGCTGCTCTGTCTGAGCAAAGAGAAGGGACAAGAAAACTTGAGTGAAGCCACTAATGTGATGGAGCGTGATCCATTCAAGCCAAGGAAATAATTGACTCTTGAATGCATCCATTGAAGGACAGATCCATTACATTTGTCATAGTATCCAAGAGCTAAAGTAGGACACCTACGTGACACAAAGTTCTTCCCAACCCAACTATGAAAAAAGTTAGTGTAATAGATCTTTATGTTTTCTGATATTACAGGCTTAGAAGACAAAATCGGAAACATCCTGGCAGTATTGTACATAGACAAGTAAGGGCCCCATAACAAGGATCCACCCCTCCACACAGGACAGAAGGGTTAAACCCCTTTCAATGGCCCTTGGGCCATCTTTTCCACCTCCTCATTTGCTAAAAGTTGTTCCTTTAGAGCAGGGGTGCACAACCTGCGGTCTGGGGGCCACATGCGGCACTCAATATCATTCTGTGCGGCCCCCAGCCCTCTGGTGACAGATATACATGTCTATGTCTTGTGGCTTCTCACATGCATTTTTCATGTATTCTTCCATTAGATGGGAATCCTGGAGGTGTAACTAGACATTTATAGCATATACTGTATGGACAATACCCCATATATACAGTATTTCAGTTGGTAATACCCCTTTAACTTTTATTTTCAGCCGTTAGGATACCTACAGTCTTAGGGCTCATGCACACGGCCGTTGCCCGGCCGTGGCCGTATTGTGGCCCGCATACAGCGGGTCCGCAATACACTGGCACGCACCAGCCACGTGCACCCCGCATCGCGGATGCGGACCCTTTCACTTGAACAGAGGCATGGATCGGAATCACTATGGAGTGCTTCCGTTGGGTTTCTGCCCATGCCACCGATGGTTGGTGTGGTCTATCAGATGCGGATCATGGACCCCATTCAAGTGAATGGGTCAGCGATCCGCATGTGGCTGCCCCACAGTTGGTGCCCGTGCATTGTCGACCGCAATTTGCGTTCAGCAGCACGGGCCCGGCCAGCACACCGCCCATGCATGAGCCCTTACAATGTGGCCCCCAACCAGAAAAGGTTGTGTACCCCTGCTTTAGAGGGCAGAGTCCTGACCAAGTTTTCACCCCCAGTAGAAGAAGAGATGATCCCAACTGGGCCCCCTCTTGCCCTGGGCCCCTTAGCAGTCGCATGGTCTGCCACTATGGTAGTTGCACCCATGCATTCTGTATATGTTTTACACGTTTTTCTGAAAGATCAGTGACATATCTTCCCATCTTCATGTTGGAAGCGCTTGTACTCTCGTTCCTAAGTGGTCAATTTCTCATCAGTTCATCATGTTGGGTAGTAGACTAGGACCATTGATGGCCATCTCCAACACTTGGTGTCCCTGAACTTTATTCACCCACATTCCTTTGATTTAAATAATGCAGTACATTGGGGGAGGTGTATTCACTGGTGCAAAGAAAAAGTGGAACAGTTATCCATGCCAACCAGTCATTGTCCACCTCTCATTTTTAAGAAGCCTTTTGGCTTTTCCAGTGGACTGATGCACAGGGACCTCACAAGCCCTCCTCAAGGCTGCCAGTCAGGTATATAACATCTGATGCTCTCTGCATTAACTAATGCTAGAAGCATCTGGTACTAGAAAGTGCCCTCCTACATTCAACAACTGTATTGCGATCCTCAGAATAGTGATAGAGTTGAATACTGTGGCGAGGGCAGCAGTATTTTGTGCTGCACTACAGTATTGCTGGTCCCACCTACTTATTTTTGACCTGCCTTCTTATATTGACTAGCCTACAACATGACACCACTTTTAGTTTTTTTTTTTTTATACAGGGCCACAGTTTTTACAGGGCCACAGTTCCCAGTCCACCCCTGCCTTTGCAAAATGAAAGCAGCAACCTGATGGGAGGCGACTTCCCAACATTTCTCTTACACCGCTTTTTTTAATACATCTCCCACCGTTTCTTACTGTTGTCAGTGGCCATGTAAGTCATAGTAGAGTGGCCCCTCAAGTTACAATATTAATTGGTTCCAGGATGACTATTGTATGTTGAAACCATTGTAACTTCAGGAATCAGTTCCCAAACCCCAAAATGTCCTCCAAGATAAGAGAAAATGAAGATTTAAGAAAAATAAGCAGATAACTAAGACAGATAAAACAAGTACTTATAACAGTCAGGAATAGAAAGAGAAGTGGTCTTGATTGGTTGGATCTGAGTCTGAGGCATTGTATGTTGTGTCTACTTTCAACTTACGATGGGTCAGAAAAGACCTTTGTACCTTTTAAAATATTGTATCCTGAGGCCGTTGTATCTTGAGGGATCACTGTATTGGTTCTTGTGGGAAATCTCCTGATTGTGATGTATCCTTGCCTTATACAATTTTTAAGGTTGTAGATATTAGTGAGATATCACAAGATAATTGATTGGCCTTAAAGCATAGCTATCATTAATCTAATAGTTTTTTTTATATATTTGTAATATATGTGTGAATGCTTTGAGGTATCTCATTATGGGAATAGGAAATCTTCCTTTCCCTCCAATGTAGTTGCCCTTTCCCAGTCTTGAGTAATATAGTAAATAGAATTTGAGAAGGAGGGGAGAGGAGGGAGGTGCAGCTTCATTTTCGCTCAGTTTGCGTGTGTGTAGACCCTTTAATAGATACCATTTTATGAGGTTAATAATCTTCTCTTTTCTGTGGGTGTCTATACTAATCTTATTAAAATCTATTAAAAATATCTTATGTTCTTGTTTTACCAGGCAACTACTATATGGCTCATTTACATCATGTCTACATAGTGCATGTTTGGAGTACTTCCAGAAATATCAAACATGCTTTTATTAGACAAACATGTGCCCTAGTAGGACTTTTTAGATGTGGACACCAAACTTAAGTGCAAAAAGTAATGTGAACAGAGCCTTTATGAGAACAATTTGCTTGGCATCTTGATATAAGGTCTCCATGTGATAGTCTACAGCGATGTTCTCCAGCCTGTGGCTCTCCAGCTGTTGCAAAACTACAATTCTGATCATACCCGGACAGACTGCAGCTATCAAGACATGATGGGAGTTGTAGTTTTGCAACAGCCGTAGGTTGGAGATCACTGGTTTAGAGGTACAGTCTTAAACTTTTTTTTCACCTATGCGGTGTTATGGTGAGGTGGGATAATCCTAATCAACTGCATTGCATAAGGAATGTGTAAATTTTTCAGAATTTTTTTGCAAATTTTTGAAATATAAAGGTCAATTTTTAGGAGCAGTTTACACATTCAGAGTAACATTTTTTCTGATATATCTTGATGTTTGGCAGAAATGTTTAATATAAAACTGACTGATTTGTAGCACACGCACTTGGCACTGTAGCTGAAGGCATCTGAGTTGGTCCCATGTTCATATGTGCCCGCATTGCTGAAAAAAAAAGATGTTTTAATTTATACAAATGAGCCTCTACACCTAAGAGGCTCCACTTTCTTTGTTACTGCTGAACCTTCTGCACTTTGATTGAATTTAGGAGAAGTTAGGGCCAGGCATAATCACATTTACACAGCCTGGCCCTGACTTCTCCTAAAGTCAATCAAAGTGCAGAAGGTTCAGCAGGTGCAGAGAGAGCAGAGCCTCTAGGTGTAATGGCAACGCCCCCGTTGCTCCTAGAGGCTCATTTGCATATATTAAAACAGAATTTTTCTCAGCAATGCCAGCACAGATTTAATCTCCTACATTCCAATCTGAATGTCTCACAATTTATTTTTCAGCTCTGGTATATAAAGAAGAAATTTCAGAATGGGGAAACAAAACAGTAAATTGCGACCTGAAGTTCTACAGGACCTACGGGAAAATACTGAGTTCACAGACCACGAGCTGCAGGAGTGGTACAAAGGTTTCCTGAAGGATTGTCCAACCGGCCATTTAACTGTAGACGAGTTTAAAAAGATCTACGCAAACTTTTTTCCCTACGGTGATGCCTCAAAGTTTGCAGAGCATGTGTTTCGCACATTTGACACAAATGGTGATGGGACGATTGACTTCCGGGAGTTTATCATTGCACTAAGTGTGACATCACGGGGCAAACTGGAACAGAAGCTTAAGTGGGCGTTTAGTATGTATGACCTGGATGGAAATGGCTACATAAGTCGTGGAGAGATGCTAGAAATTGTCCAGGTAAGATTTTACTGATGCCGCAAGGCAGTCCTACTCTACTGAGAGTTCCACGTAATGGTAAATAGTTGCATTAGTAGTAGATCTTATATAGTCTTTGAAATGAAAGAACCATTAAACAGGTTCACCAGGGCTTGGAACCAATGATCAGGGGGCCTGGCATGGTGTTAAAAAAAGAAAAGGGAATAAACTTATCAGAGTGTTCTGGCTCGGTGGCAAGATCATGTCTCCGCCACCACTGGTCCCTGCTGGACCAAAAATACTGAGCCACAGCTTACAGAACATGCACTATTCTAGTACATTTTGCAGAAAAGAATACACATTTTGACAATGGGGCTCACGAAAAGTGTCGGAAGCATACGGCCATTATCAGCATTTTGCAGATCTGAGGTTTCCGGACCGTAAAATGGATACAGCTATGTGAATATAGCCTTATGCTGCGTATTTTCCTCATGAGAATCTCTGCAGAAAAGCCATGCCTAATCTGCAATGTGTGCAGGTAGACTTAGGGTGCCACCACACTTTTTTTCCTGGCTCTTTTTTGGCTTGTAAAGAACGCCATGAAATATATGTGTTTTTATAATAATTTTTTGGGGTGGCGTTTTTGAGTCACACATTTTGCCATTTTTTTTTTTTTTATTATTTTTTTTTTCTATGCAGAAGTCTATGGAAAAACTGTTAAAACAACTCCAACACAAAAAAATATCTGTGGTTTTTCAAGCTTTTATATAATTTACTTTTGGCCAACATGTAACATCTGGGTACAGCATTTTTTGCTTAAAAAAAAACCTGCCAACAAAAAAATAATATCTGGCGGAATTTATCAAGCATTCTAGAATTTTGTCTTTCAAATCGGACATAATAGGACTTTGCGACTTTTGGACTTATTTGTGCAAACATTTGCAACATTTTGCATTTTTACACCACTCACTCCAGTTTTGAAAAGTGGATGGGAAAGTGGGCATTCATACACACGACTGTATTTTGGATCCGTGTCCGATCCACACTTTTTGTGGATCACACATGGACCAATTCATCTCTATGGGTCTGCAACAAAAAGGACAGCACATGGATGTCATTTATGTGCTATCCGCATCCTTATGTCCGTCCCGCAAATGACAGAACATGTCCTATTCTTGTCTGTTTGGCGGATGGTAATGGCCATTACTATTAATGGGACTGAGAAAAATGGAACTTATCTATATTTTGCGGATCCACGGTTTAAAGACCCCAAAATGCATATGTTCGTGTGCATGGGGCCTTAAATTAGTTTAACTCCATATTCATCAAATGTGACTTTTGTAAAATAAAATGATGTTTTATGACATTTTTGACAGGCCCTTTGTTCATAGCGTTTGGTACATTATCATTTTAGACTAGATTTCATATTATATCATAAGTCTGATCCTCGTGTCCACGTGTCATCTGTGTCTTCAGCATTTGTTGTCATGTGCTGCCACCTAGCCTCACACTGTGGGCATAAACTAAATGTATTAAGAGACGTGGAACTTTGTGTGGCAAAGAAATGCAAAAAAATTAACTGGATCTTTTTGATAGTATGTGAAAAAGTTACAGAAACTAGAACCATAGATGACCCAAATCATAGAAACCACTTCTTTGAAAGCTTGAAAAACGTATGAGGTGACAAATGTTCAAAAAACAATTGGGTTCTTAGTAGAATGAGGGAATAGCATAATATTAGGAATCTCTAGAGGAGAACATGGACTTCAAATATTCTTTTACTTGTGTCTCAGGCAATCTACAAGATGGTGTCTTCTGTGATGAAAATGCCAGAAGATGAGTCTACACCGGAGAAGAGGACAGATAAGATCTTCAAGCAGATGGACACGAATAATGATGGTACCGTGCACATTTTAATCTTGTAAACCCTGAAGTCTTTTTTAATTTAAAGAGGTTTATGGCTTATCTATAGGATATGCCATAAATGTCCGATAGGTGCAGGTCCCATCTCTGGGACCCACTGCGGGGACCTGAAGTGAATGGAGAACAGCCACTCTCCATTCACAGCTATGGGACTACTGAAAATAGCCAAGTGATATTTGCACATGACTTGGTTTACATTTACTACTATGGGACTTCAGAAAATAGTAGAGCATGTCCTGGAGGTGGGACCCATACCTATCCGACATTGATATGCTGTAAATGTCCCACATGGGAATACCCCTTTAAAAGAACTTGTCACCTTTCATCTTGATCATTTTCAGAGCACTGATAATGATATTTTTTTACATTTTTCTTTCAATAATACTCATAGCTGTATTTTTGATGACTATTGCCAATATGCAATAGGAGTTTGTGTTTGGAATACAGTAAAAGGAACATGTCGTCATGAAAATGCTTTCTAAACGACCAGTATCATATTATAGAGCCGCAGAGGATATAGAGTTGAGCAGATTGAGAACTCGCTGTGTGAGTCAGTTTAGGCAGCAGGTTTTATCCACAGCCTGTGGATGAGATTTCTAAAATGTTGTCATCCCCATAGGTACGAAAAACGTTGAAAGACTAGTTAGTAGAAGAAAAAAAATAGAGGGCACAAAAAGACATATATATCATTTCCAGCCCTCCTGAAAACACTGATGTGGTCATTATTAGTACAAAGTCAGAACCTGCTTTCATCATGAAACACTATTGTTTGCCATTGATGGCTGCATCAGAGTTCACAGGAGACCAGGAGAGCGCCTACTGCCATCATGCATGGTATGGAGACACACAGAATCACCACCAGGTGTCATGGTGTGGGGCGCCATTAGCTAACATGCTTGTTCTTGCCTGGAATTCATGGAGCTTTCAGTATGTCCAGGAAATCCTTGGAACCAGTCCTACTGCCTTTTGACTCAACTTGGAGATGTGATATTCCAACAAGATAACACTCGCCCACATGCTGCTTGCGCTACACAACATGCTCTTCAGGGTAACCAGCAGATGCCCTGGCCAGCCCAATCGCCAAATCTCTCCCTCCATCGAGAATGTCTGGGACTGGATGGGATGACGGATCTCCCATGCACAGCAGCCAACAACCACTTACAGGTAGGCTGAACCATAGGTTCAAGTTGAAAGAACTTGGAATGACCTACCACAGGAAGATATCCAGCATCTGTATGACCGCTACCCTGCCAGACTGGCAGTTTGTATCACAGCAAGGGAAGATACCACCCAGTATTAGGGCTCTTTCATATGAGTGAGTTTTCCATCCAGATGTGATGCGTGTAGGAAACGCATAACGTCTAGACTGAATTCTGACCCATTCATTTCAATTGGTCTGTGCACATGAGCACTGTTTTTGATACATCAGTAAAATAATATATTGTACGTTTTTCACTATACCCTGGCCCCATAGAAATAAATGGGACTTGCGTGAAAAACAGAAGTCATCTAGATTCAATCTTTCCCTGAACAGATCCTGACACAATCCATATACTTCATGTAAAAGAGGCCATAATGTGACCCGAGAGGAGCGGGAGAGAAGGATGGTAGAGGTAGTGGCTGTTACAGTCCATCACAGTGGCTTTCCTCATACCGTTTCTCCCTAGGGCTGTGTGGTGAAAGGAGGGTGGACCCTGATGTTGGGGTTCCCGCATGATGGTAGCCAGGGTGCCCGAGCTGTTGAGTGTTTGTCTGTGTGCAAAGCATGGCGTGCAGAGTGCAATGGCTGGCGTATGGTGCAAGTCAGTAACCAGGCCAGATGTGGCAAAATAAACGTCTCTCCTTAGTGAAGTGCAAAATAGGAGTTGTAGTACATCCAACGATAGCAAAACACAGTTCCAAATATTGTAAACAGTGCAATTCTTCCCAAATAGCAATGTATGGATTTAGGCAAGGATGGAAGTTATGGCCCTCTACCCTCACTATCGGTCTGAAGTCTCTTCCTGCAGAATCAATGGTGGACAGATGAATTTTTCAATGGTGATACAGGGTTTTAGAGAAACGGCTGGCCTGGTTGTGTCCAGGTGTTAAGGATGTCTTAACAGTGTCCTTCACTGCGGTAAAGTCTTTAAACACCTTTTGATATCAGGTTACTGACTCCAATGCTTGGCCATGCAGACTCTAGGTTCTCTAGTTCTCTCCTTCATCTTACTCCTTCTCTCCTTCTGTAGATCATGCAGAGATCGGTGAGTCTCTGTAGCTTTCTGGGCCTAAGAAGAGGGAGCACATGCCATAGCTTCCTCTCACTTCCAAACTCCAGTCTAGACTAGAGCCAGAGGTGACCAGTCCACACCCAACCTTTTACAAGGGCGGAGCAAGGGTTGTTAAACCTGGCAGTGCCATCCATATATGGTTAACCTGGGTGCAATACATGACATAACATTACGTTATATAACATAAAGCAATGAACAATTTGCAGATACCCTCTTGCTCTAGGGTACTGCACCTGCCTCAACATATACCCTGCTGCAGAACCCAAAATAAAGAGTACACCCACGTTGGTTGTGTGATCATTGACCAAGCATCAGTAGAAGTTTGTCAATCTCATCTCAGTCCAGGTTTCCAGGTGTACTTTTTCATTTTCTGAACTTTTGTGAGCACACTTTGAAGTTTTATTGTACATCCTGAGGCACGGCGCCCGAACAGTTTCTCTTCAAATACATATGTCTCTTTGTCCTTCAGTACATGAAAACCATGAAATAAGTCCCAATGAGCTTTATTCATTTCCCAATCCTATTTTATGTTTTTTTAAACAGAACCTCCATCAAAGAGACTTCTTAGTCATATTCCGGAAGAGCGGGGAGCTCTGTTGTGGTTACTCACTAGTGAAAATAGCCTTATAATTATAAACCTCTCCAGGAGAGCAGTTTTTCTATAATTATATTTTTTTTTTTGCAATTTAACCGCTTTTGGATCACCATAAGCATGTTGCCATAGAAATGGACTATTATAGTAAGATAATGACATGCAATTTAGGAGAGGGCTTGATGCTTTCAGCTCTCAACATAAATTTGAAAAACGTTTTATTTACTTAAATCTTGTCTGTAGTTTTAACCTGGCCAACTAAATTCTGAGGCTTCAAACATTCTGGACAATTGGAAATTGGGATGTAAAAGATAATTTACTTTTAAGAAATCAAATACAATTTAATTGTATAATTCCTTTAACCCTTTCAGAGCGCGGCCTATTTTATTTTTTGTTGTTGTTGTTTTTTCCTTGCAGCCTTCTATGGGCCATGACTTTTTTAGTTTTTTGTTCACATAGCTATGTTAGGGCTTTTCTTTTGCAGGGCAAGCTGTATTTTTTAATGGCAGTATTTAATTTACCATGGGAAAATGAATTAGGGAAAAAATTAAATATTAAAATTAAATATGGGAAAAAATTATTTTGTGGTGAAATTAAAAAACAAACAAACAATTTGCCATTGTTTTATGGGTGTTGGCTTTACAGTGTTCACTGTTTGCTAAAATTGACTCGACAAACTTATTCTCTGGCTCCGTATGATTATGGCAATACCTAACTTGTAAGGGTTTTTATGTTTTAGTGGTTTAAAAAAGATAAACTTTTTTTTGCATCGCCATATTCTGACGCCCAATAACTTTTTAAATATTTCCATCTACAGAGCAGCAGACAGTGGGGCTCAGCAGACAGTGGGGCGAGGTGCTGTAGAGGTCACTGTTATGGGGGACACCGTCAATATCTTTTGACGACACACAGAAACATTAAATGAAATAGATAAACTATACCCGTGCGAAGCCGGGTCCTTCTGCTAGTAAAATATATAAACAATAAATAAATAAATAAACATATTACATATCGCAATGTCCGAAAAGTCCAAACTATAAAAAAAATCTCTTATGCGGTGAACGCCATAACATAAAAAAAAAAAAAACTGCGCAATTCGCCATTTTTTTTTTGTGACCTTGTCCCCCCAAAAATAGGATAGGACTGTTTGATTATGGGCCAGACGTTCCCTAAAATGTAGAATGCACGCAGCTTTTTTGGTGTTTTATTTTTTGCACGTGGTATCGAATGTTATGAAGTATCGCAATACTTTTTTATGGTATCGAAATCGAATCCAAATTTTGGCATCTTGACAACCCTAATATGTTATTCATTTTTTTCACATATGTAGCATTGCATCTGTTATATTTGACAGCGGTGCCTGCCTCTCTTTTATTTAACAGACAAGGGATAATAAACACAGTGTTGCCACATTACAAGAATAATAAATATAGTGATGTCGCATTATAAAGAAAAAAAGACAATGCAACAGCCTTCTACAGACATAAATAAAGTACAATAATGCCATAATTATAGAAAACATTCTGGTGCTAATGCTTCGCTTATTTTGCAAATTTGAGATTCTTGGCAAATACATTTTGTACAAAATGAATTGGGCCGTCTGCCAAACGTCAAGGCAATCTCCATAAGAGGGGAATCTAACACTAAATACTACCTGTTATGTGACTTAAGGGCCACCATAGGATTCAGGGAGTGCAGGTTCCACATGCATGCTGGGTCCACTCTGCTTTTTACGATTTTTGGTGCCATAACGGCCTCCATTAAATCCAGGGATGCAGGTACCAACATGCATGCTGAGCCCACTCTATACCTCTCCTGGTGCCAAATGGCTTCCAATAAATACAGTGAGAGCAGGCTACAGCTTTATACTTACTCTAATTAAAATTAGCCTATGGGGCAGACAGGCTAGTCAGGGGTGCAAGACCAACTGGAGTCAGCCACACCTCCAGCTGCAGTACAACTGCAAAAAAAGTGGGTGCACGCTGCCATGGCTAGGAACACAAAGAAAAAAAGACAATGCAGCAGCACTCTGCAGACACAAATAAAGTACAATAATGCCATAATTATATAAAACATTCTGGTGCTAATGCTACGCTTATTTTGCAAATTTGAGATTCTTGGCAGATGTCACGTAGGGATAATAAACATAGTGATATCACAGTATAGATATAATAAACACGGTGATGTCACAGTACAGGAATAATAAATATAGTGATATCAAAGTAGAGGGATAATAAACAGTGATGTCACAGAACAGAGATAATAGACACAGTGATGTCACAGTACAGAGATAATAGACACAGTGACATCACAGTACAGGGATAATAAACACAGTGATGTCACCGTACAGAGATAATAGACACAGTGACCGGGATAATAAACACAGCGATATCAAAGAACAGATATAATAAACACAGTGAGGTCACAGTACAGAGATAATAAACACAGTTATGTCACAGTACAGAGATAATAAACACAGTGATGTCACAGTACAGAGATAATAAACACAGTGATGTCACAGTACAGAGATAATAGACACAGTGACATCACAGTACAGGGATAATAAACACAGGGATGTCACAGTACAGAGATAATAAACACAGGGATGTCACACAGTACAGAGATAATAAACACAGTGATGTCACACAGTACAGGGATAATAAACACAGTGATGTCACAGTATAGGGATAATAAACAAAGTGATGTCACAGTACAGAGATAATAAACACAGTGATGTTACAGTACAGGGATAATAAACACAGTGATGTCACACAGTACAGGGATAATAAACAAAGTGATGTCACAGCACAGAGATAATAAATACAGTAATGTCACAGTACAGGGATAATAAATACAGTGATGTCACAGTACGGGGATAATAAACACAGTGATGTTACAGTACAGGGATAATAAGCACAGTGATGTCACAGTACAGGGATAATAAACTCAGTGATGTCACAGTACAGAGATAATATACACAGTGATGTCACAGTACAGGGATAATAAACACAGTGATGTCACAGTACAGGGATAATAAACACAGTGATGTCACAGTACAGAGATAATAAACACAGTGATTTCACAATACCAAGATAATAAACACAGTGAGGTCACAGTACAGGAATAATATACTCTGTGATATCACGGTACAGGGATTATAAACAGTTATGTCACAGTACAGGAATAATAAACACAGTGATGTCACAGTACAGGGGTAATAAACACAGTGATGTCACAGTACAGGGATAATAAAAAGTGATGTCACAGTACAGGAATAATATACTCTGTGATGTCACAGTACAGGGATGATAAACACAGTGATGTCACAGTACAGGGATGATAAACACAGTGATGTCACAGTACAGGGATGATAAACACTATGATGTCACAGTACAGGGGTAATAAACACAGTGATGTCACAGTACAGGGATAATAAATACAGTGATGTCACAGTAAAGAGATGATAAAGACAGTGATGTTACAGTACAGGGATAATACACACACTGATGTCACAGTACAGGGATGATAAACACAGTGATGTCACAGTACAGGGATAATAAACACAGTGATGTCACAGTACATGAATAATATACTTTGTGATGTCACAGTACAGGGATAATAAACACAGTGATGTCACAGTACAGGGATAATACACACAGTGATGTCACAGTACAGGGAGGATAAAGACAGTGATGTCACAGTACAGGGATAATAAACACACTGATGTCACAGTACAGGGATGATAAACACAGTGATGTCACAGTACAGGGATAATAAACACAGTGATGTCACAGTACAGGAATAATATACTTTGTGATGTCACAGTACAGGGATAATAAACACAGTGATGTCACAGTACTGGGATTATAAACACTATGATGTCACAGTACTGGGATAAAAAAAATCTGTGATGTCAAAGTACAGGAATACAACTAAAATCTATTTCTGTTATTTGTACTCACCATTTTTTTCCCTTTCAGGTAAATTATCCCTTGAAGAATTTATCAAAGGTGCCAAGAGTGATCCTTCAATTGTGCGATTGTTACAATGTGACCCGAGCAGCACAAGTCAGTTTTAATGATTTCTACCAAAACGGACAGTCTCAACCAAACACTGGCTTGTCAGTCAAGCTTTGCTTGCAAGTGAATGCCTTCTCAGTCATTCCTCTACTCTTAGTGGATAACAACCCCTTGCCAGATTGTTTTCTATGTATAAGGGAAAAACAAGAAAAACAGTAACCAGCCTTGTGCCCTAATCTTTTACTGTATATGGCATTTATCTCCTATACATCACATCCAATGTCAGGTATGTTTACATATGGATACCATGGAAAGGCGAGGCCCTGGACAACACTACACGGAACTTGGTTATACTAAGAAAATATGTAGCTGTTTCACTTTGCAAACAAATGCCGGCAAGGATACATGGACAATGTTTAAAGCACAAGGGTATATATATAAATATATATATATATATTTTTTTTTCTTTTTTTGATTTTATTCTTTTATGCAAATGGATTGAAATTCTGTACTGAATAAAATGTAATTCTGCAGATATTTATGTATGTACAGACACACTAATGAAGATATCAAGGGTGCATGATCCACTAAGGCAGACCAAGTGGCTGCTTTGGGGCCCTTAGAACAGTGGGGACTCAGACTTTGTTTTTACGCCCCATATCCTGTTGGGTGATAAGAATTTGTACAGGACTCCCCTCATCAGAAACTGCATTGTTAGCAAACCAAGGGGTGGGAAATTGGCCCAAGGGTCATAGAAGGGCAGCTTCAGGCCCTTCTGTCCTGGGAAAGGGGCAAAACCCTAAATGGTTCCCTTTTCTCTCTCTGCGTTGGGGCCGCCTCTCTTTTTTTGTATGTCTTTTGTTTAGGTATTAACATGACCCAACAAGTGGTGGAATCAGGTAGATTAAAGAATTGTCTGGATCATTGGACAGTCAAAACTTGTAAAATATCTTAAAGGGGTTGAGCATGATTTATTTAATTTTTTTAATCCCACCCCCAGCCGGTGGGACCTGTGAGGAGAAAGATAATTACCTGCTTCCTGCCCTTCAGATCCGAGCTCTGCAGATCTGATACTGATGACTTATCCTGAGGATAGGTATTTAATATCATAGCACTACCCTTTTAATAATCCCCTGCCCCTCTGATGCCAACGCATCCCTTTCCCGCCACTGGTCTCTGGTCTTACTGTTTCGGCACAACATAAAACCACTGCAGCTAATCCCTGGCTGTAGCAGTGACATCTTAACACCACTGAGGTGTTGCACCTTAGTGATCGACTGTAGCGGTCGCGGTAACATGTTGTGTTGACATGTCTTCAATGGAACGAGGAGAACAGAGACCAGAGGGGGACATGGAAAACGTCAATATCGGAGCAACATGGGATTAGTAAAGTGAGGATTCTTTTTTTTTTTGTTATTTTACACCATAGTAAGGTGTTTTTTAAAAAATTCACAGATGTAGACAACCTCTTTATATTATAAAATGCTGGCTACCTGCAGTTACCACTAGAGCGAGCATAGGAGCTTACTGCATATTATCCTATTCAGCAACCTTCTGCTTTAAGTCTTGTAAATAAAATACCTACTGGACATATCTGAAATTCTGAACCATTCTATGCTGGACTGAGGAACGTTTTTTGTGTGTACGTACATCTCCGTGTATCCGAAGACCACATTTTCTGTTATCTGTGCTTTCTATGATTAACCGTGAATGGATATTCCTTTATGTGATCATTATACATTTAGTAAGGAAAATATTAATGCCGTGTAAAGCCGCATGACCAGCTACTGTATATTGTTCACTTATTATTGAATGCAAATTTTTTTCCCCTGAGAGCGACATCTGTCTGGATTGTTCCAGAGCTTATTGTGTAAGAAAAAAAAAAAATTAAAGAAGCATCAACTTCAGAATGTTTCATTATTAACTATATTTTGGTTATTCTTGGAATACCCATCGTAGTGGCCGTGACACCAGTTGCTGTGGGTTCGCCTCTCAGAGGATCATTGGGATCCTTTGGTGGTCACAGACACAGGTCCAGCAGAAGACAACCCCATTTGGAACTGATATTCACAAATAAACTTGTCCTGTGTGTGCAATGATAAGAACAAAGGTTATAATGCAATTAAAGGTATATGTAGCATTTATATTTTCTAGATAGAAGGTGGGCGGTCAGAACTATTTCCTCTGTTGGCTCAAAGGAACGGCAATCCCACACTGCCAACTCAGAACTGCTAGCTACTGCCAAAACCGCTATATAGAGCCACCACTAGAGGGAGCTCACCACATATACTTATACAGCTCTCATTGGGGCATATTTACTGATCCTGTAAATGGCCCAAGCTTAGGCTGTCTACACCTGCACCAGATTTATCACAGGGGCTCATGCTGTAAGATAAATTAGGTGCAGGGAGAAACACCTTTGTCTAAGTATATGTCAACTATTGGTTGACTTAGTTTAGGACTACATTTTATGTCAGAATTATGGCACAGATTAATGTCACATATAAGATCATGCCCCCTTACCTCTGAAGCCACACCCCTTTCCATTAAGATATGCTCCCTAGGTGCAGATAGATTCACCAAGGTGACACACATTTTGCTGCAATTTACGAAACAAATCTTGGTGTACTCACATGTGGGCCATTGTGTTCAATAATCAGGTAAGGATGTCTGTGCAGCTGCCAGTGAAGTTTCTGGTTCTTTGTGTGCAGAATACCCATTTTTGGCATTGCTCATAGAAAAGAAAATTGTACTGGACATACGTTTTAGAACAGAGCAGGTTCATTCCTTAGGAAAATCCTCAGGTGTCTAGCTTCTTGACGAAGGAACCTTCCCAGTTCCAAAGCGCGTTGTGTGTGCACAATAAAGACTTCGTATTTCAACCGCTTTGGAATACAGTTCAATTTTATTTGCTGAGAGTAGAGAATCCAATTTACTCTACCTAAGGAACCAGCTACGGGCATTCAATAACTTGTGTTATTCAGCAGTCCCATAAAACTGATATACACCCTTGAATGGCTATTCTGGTAATTTCAAGTTTTCCCCTATACACAGGATAGGAGACAATGCAGCTAGCCGCAGGGGAGGAGGGCAGAGGAGAGAAGGAGAGAATAGGAGTGATAGTGGCAAAAACGCTGGTCATAAGAAGTACTTACAGAATTCTACCTGATGATGGTTTGGGGTGCCCTTAATGGTGACGAATTGTGAGTATGGGAGGACACCAGAGTACCTGAAGGAAACCCACGCAAAATCGGGGAGAACATACAAACTCCATGCAGATGGTGTCCTTGGTCGGATACGAATACAGATAGGAAGCGATATGCCGCTTCCTGCTCCAGCCCCAGTGATCATGTGACCTCTGGGCCTGGGAGACTGCAGGAGCTGCATGGTCTTCCAAGAGTTTTATGAAAAATAAAAAGAATAAACGTTTCAGACGTAAAAAAAAAAAGTGTCCCTTTCCTCTAATTAACCTGTTCACATCCGAGCCACTTTTCACCTTAAATCCCAGGCCGATTTTTGCAAATCTGACCTGCATTACTTTATGTGCTAATAACTTTGAAACGCTTTTACTTATCCAAGCCGTTCTGAGATTGTTTTCTCGTGAAACATTGTACTTCATGACAGTAGTAAATTTGAGTCAACATATTTCACTTTTATTTATGAAAAAATCCCAAATTTACCAAAAATGTAGAAAAATTCTCAAATTTCTAAATTTGAATTTCTCTACTTTTAAGACCGATAGTAACACCTCATAAAATAGTTATCAATCAACATTCCCTATATGTCTACTTTATGTTGGCATCTTTTTGTAAATGTCATTTTATTTTTTTAGGACGTTAGAGGGCTTCAAACTTTAGAAGCCATTTTTCACATTTTCCCCAAAATTTCCAAAACCATTTTTTTAAGCACCAATTCAGTTATAAAGTGATTTTGAGCAGCTTAAATAATGGAAACCCCCCATAATTGACCCCATTTTGGAAACTACACCCCTCAAATTATTCAAAACTGATGTTACAAACTTTGTTAACCCTTGGAGTGTTCCACAAGAATGAAATTAAAATGGTGGTGAAATTTCTAAATTTCACTTTTTTGGTAGATTTTTTATGTTAATCAATTTATTCTTGCAACACAGCAATGGTCAACAGCAAAATAAACCTCAATATGCATTACTCTGATTCTGCAGTTTACAGAAATACCCCATATATGGTAGTAAACTGCTCTATGGGCATGTGCCAGTGGACAGAAGGAAAGCAGCGCCATATGGATTTTGGAGGCAGATTTTGCTAGAATGGTTTTTAGGCGCCATTTTGTATTTGAAGAGACCCTGACATACCCCTACAGTAGAAACCCCCAAAAAGTGACCCCTCATTTCAAGGTGTGCAGTGTGCACTTTGACCTATCAGGCGTTTCACTGAATTAGGAAACACATGGCTGTGAAAATGAAATATTAACATTTTGTCCAGAAAAAGTTGCGTTACACCTACATTTTTCACTTTCACAGGGAGTAACAGGACAAAATGCACCCCACATTTTGTTACCCATTTCTCCCTGAATATGGCAACCTATAGTGGAAACCTCCAAAAATTTACCCCATTCCAGAAACTAGACCCCTCAAGGAGTATTTCAAGGTGTGTAGTGACCCATCAGGTGTTTTACAGAATTGGGAAACACATGGCTGTGAAAATGAAAAATTAAATTTTTTTCCAGAAAAAGTTGCTTTACACCCACATTTTTCACTTTCGCAAGGGGAAACAGGACAAAATGCACCCCACATTTTGTTACCCATTTCCCCCTGAATACGGCAACACCCCTTATGTGCTTGTAGCCTGCTGTATGGGCGCACAGCAGGGCTGTAGAGGCAAACTGCAAAATATGGATTTTCAAGACCTGAAAAAACATACATGAATTTTAGGTGCCATGTCACATTTAAATAATTCCTGAGGTCCCCAGAAATTAAAAACCCCAAGAAGTGACCCCATTTTGTAAAGAGCACCCCCATACGAACATTTTAAGTGGTGGAAAGGGTACTTTTCAGCAAACATATGTCTCACAGAAGGCAGAAACACTTGTTAAAGGATTTCAAAGCACATATTTGTGAAAATGAAAAATTAGTAGCAGACCCCAAATTTTTTAAAGGAGTTAAAGGAAAAAATGTACCCCAGTATTTGTTCCCTATTTTTTTCCCATATGTGCTTGTAACCTGCTGTATGGGCGCACAGCAGGGCTCTAGAGGCAAACTGCAAAATATGGATTTTCAAAGCGAAGAAAAACAATTGAGTAACATGATATTCCTTTTAAAAAATACCTCTTTATTTCAATAATTATTAAAATCATTAAATTTATTAAACACATATAAAGACAATTATAAGGTGCCACTTAATTTCTATAAAAATACATCAAATGACTGTGGACTAAATACTACATGTCCTGCGATATCTAATTAATTCATGAACATATGACAGCCAAGGCATATATAGAGTATATATTCTGGTGCTAACTACGTCCCCTTATATAATATAAATGCTAGGTCCTCTGAATAATAAGGGCATTAGTCCATGACATAAATGACATTAACGGCAGAACATTAGACAGAAAATAAAACTAAACTGATATTACTCTTATGGTTAAGAGAAATAAAAGTGTCGCCTTCCCCTCTACCTGCGTTTCGCGTACCAGCTTCTTCACTGCAGCAGTTCCAGATGTTCTTCTTCTTTTCTTCTTTCTTCTTCTTTACAGGAACAGTTGAAGTCGCAGTGGTGGTGCACCACAAGTCCCAGCAAGCCAACCAGCAGCACAGAGGGGCGCAGAACCTCTCTGCATGCAGTCACCAGTTAAAATGGCTGCATGCAGGGAGATTCAGCACTTTCCTGTGCATCTGTAGCGCTGCCATTGGCTAGAGCATTTTTTCCGCCAATAGCAGCGCTGGCAGGGGACGCCAAACACTGGTGTCCCCTGCCTGACCCAGGGGGGACATGTGCTGACAAGTTCAGCACCAGTCACGCCTGTACAAACGCTGTTCCACCCCCCTGCAGCTTCCTGGATAAAGGAAAAATCATCCGGAGCTGCAATTGGCCTGTCTGCAGCCAATCGATGTTGCAGGGGGGCGGGGGTCATCGCTCAGGGACCGGGTGAACACCGTGCCATAGCTGTACTGCACTGGTATTTTGTACCTAGTTCGCAGGGCCGTACAGCGACGGCACTGGTAGCGAACGGGATAAGTCATTTTTAAATCATAAAAAAATAGAAAATAAAATGAAAAAAGTAACTGTATTTGGCATCGCTGCATCCGTAACGACAGGCTATATAAAAATATCACATGATATACCCCATGAGGTGAACACCTTAAAAACAAAAATAATTAAATTATACCAAAGCAGCTATTTTTAGTCACCTTACTTTCCAAAAACATAATATCAAATGATCAAAAAATCATATGAACCCCAAAATGGTACCAGTGAAAATGTCACCTTGTGCTGCAAAATGAGCCCTCACACAAGACCATCACCAGAAGGATTTAATGTGGCTCTAAGAAAATGGCTACACAAAAGCATGATTTTCTTATCGTGTAAAAATAAAATAAAAAGATATTTTGTATCGCCTCGTCTGTATCGACTTTATAAAAATATCCCATGATCTACCCCATAAGGTGAACTCCCTAAAAACAAAAAAAAAAAATTATGCCAAAACAACTATTTTTTAGCAACCACACCTCCCAAAAAACATGATCTGAAACGATCAAAAAGTCATACAGTTCGGTCCATATATATTTGGACAGAGACAACATTTTTCTCATTTTTATTCTGGACATTACCACAATGTATTTTGAACAAAACAATTCAGATGCAGTTGAAGTTCAGACTTTCAGCTTTATTTCAGAGGGTTGAACAAAATGATTGCATAAAAATGTGAAAAACTAAAGCATTTTTTAACCTCAATCCGTTCATTTCAGGGGCTTTAAAAATAATTGGACAAATGAAATAATTGTAAATAAAATGTTATTTCTAATACTTGGTTGAAAACTCTTTGTTGGCAATGACTGCCTGAAGTCTTGATCTCATGGACATCACCAGACGCTGTGTTTCCTCCTTTTTAATGCTCGGCCAGGCCTTTACTTCAGCGGTTTAATGCTCTGCCCGGCCCTTACTGCAGCGGTTTTCAGTTGCTGTCTGTTTGTGGCCTTTCTGTCTGAAGTTTAGTCTTTAAACAAGTGAAATGCTCTATTGGGTTCAGATCAGGTGACTCAGCCATTCAAGAATATTCCACTTCTTTGCTTTAATAAACTCTTGGGTTGCTTTGGCTTTATATTTTGGGTCATTGTCCATCTGTTTTATGAAACGCGACCAATCAATTTGGCTGCATTTGGCTGGATCTGAGCACACAGTATGTCTCTGAAAACCCCAGAATTCATCCGGCTGCTTCTGTCCTGTGTCACATCATCAATAAACACTAGGGCCCCAGGGCCGCTGGCAGCCATGCATGCCCAAGCCATCACACTGCCACCGCCGTGTTTTACAGATGATGTGGTATGCTTTGGATCATAAGCTGTTCCATGCCTTCGCCATACTTTTTTCTTTCCATCATTCTGGTAGAGGTTGATCTTGAATTTATCTGTCCAAAGAACGTTCTTCCAGAAGTGTGCTGTTTTTTTAAGATGTTTTTTTTAGCAAAGTCCAATCTAGCCTTCTTATTCTTGAGGCTTATGAGTGCAGTGAACCCTCTGTATTTACTATCATGCAGTCTTCTCTTTATGGTAGAATTGGATATTGATCCGCCTATATCCTGTAGAGTGTTGTTCACTTGGTTGGCTGTTGTGAAGGTCACCAGTGCTTTCTTTCTCAGAATGTACCAAACTGTAGATTTTGCCACTTCTAATAGTACACAAAGTGAAACACCTCCGGGTTATATCAAATCAACAACTTTATTATCATTATTAAAAGAATCAAATCCATCATTATAAAATAAAAATCACATAAATATGGTTGGTGGTGCAAATAACACAAAGGGATCCATCATCCAAGCCCTCACAGGAGAAAATGCGTCTACGGCACATACAGTGTTAAGGTTACATACTATCAGGGAACAACAGTACTTATTGCATTTATTAATTGATATGAAAACAATGTGCACACTACTTCATAAACTCGTCACCAAGTCTCAATCATAGCTTGTATCTAAGGCCTCTTTCACACTTGCGTTCTGGGGATCCGGCGGGCACTTCCGTCCCGCCGGATCCATCAGAACGCAAGTCGCCTGAAAGCATTAGAAGACTGATCAGGATCCTGATCAGTCTTCGAAATGCTTTCAGGTTACTATGGCAGCCAAGACGCTATTAAGGTCCTAGTTGCCATAGTAGGAGCGGGGGAGCAGTATACTTACCATCCGTTCGGCTCCCGGGGCGCTCCTGAATGACGTCAGAGCGCCCCATGCCCATGGATCACGTGATCCATGCGATCACGTGATCCATGCGTGTGGGGCGCCCTGACGCCACTCTGGAGCGCCCGGGAGCCGCACGGATGGTAAGTATACTGCTCCCCGCTCCCCACTACATTTTACCATGGCAACCAGGACTTTAGCGTCCTGGCTGCCATGGTAACAATTGAGAAAAAGCTAAACGTCGGATCCGGCGATGCGCCGAAACGACGTTTAGCTTAAGGCCAGATCCGGATTAATGCACTTCAATGGGCATTAATTCCGGATCCGGCGTTATGGCATGTCTTCCGGATTTTTGGACGGAGACAAATCCGCAGCATGCTGCACTTTTGTCAACGTCCAAAAAACGTTCACATACTGAACGGAAGACATCCTGATGCATCCTGAACGGATTGCTCTCCATTCAGGATGCATTAGGATAATCCTGATCAGTATCTTTCTGTCCTAGAGCCCCGAGGACGGAACTCTAGGACGGAAAGCAAAAACGCTAGTGTGAAAGGGGCCTAAGTCTATATTGCACACATAAAATCCTACTTAAAGTGCATCACAAACAGCAGGCCCCACAGTATAGTTATACCTGATAAATCGACACGATCCCTTGAGGAAGCCATTGCCGTGAAATGCGCGTCGGGACACGGGAGGTGCGACAGTGACCGATTTATCAGGTATAACTATACTGTGGGGCCTGCTGTTTGTGATGCACTTTAAGTAGGATTTCATGTGTGCAATATAGACTTAGATACAAGCTATGATTGAGACTTGGTGACGAGTTTATGAAGTAGTGTGCACATTGTTTTCATATCACTTAATAAATGCAATAAGTACTGTTGTTCCCTGATAGTATGTAACCTTAACACTGTATGTGCCGTAGACGCATTTTCTCCTGTGAGGGCTTGGATCCCTTTGTGTTATTTAAACCACCAACCAAATTTATGTGATTTCTATTTTATAATGATGGATTTGATTCTTTTAATGATGATAATAAAGTTGTTGATTTGATATAACCCTGAGGTGTTTCACTTTGTGTGCATTTATGGGGGTTGCCCGGGTTACTGAGTGATTACCCCACGCCATATTTTGGTGTACACTCCTAATAGTGTAGCAATTTCTTGGATGTTTTTTTCTTTTTTTTTGCAGATAAGGGATGGCTTGTTTCACCTCCTTTGCAGCTCCTTAGACTGCATGTTTACTTCTCAGCAAAATGCAAGCACCACACCTCAAATCAACTCCAGGCCTTTTATGTGCTTAATTGAGAATGAAGGAATAGCCCACACCTGCCCATGAAACAGCCTTTGAGTAAATCGACAGATTACTTTTGGTCGCTTTAAAAACAGGGTGCCACATGTAAAGGAGGTGAAACTCCTAAATGCTTCATCCAATTTGAATGTGGATACCCTCAAATGAAAGCTAAAAGTCTGGACTTTATGTTCGCGTCCATTATATAACGATAACTTGAATATGTTTTAGTAAACAGGTAAAAAAAACTAAATTTATGTCAGTGTCCAAACATATATGGACCTAACTATATGTACCCCAAAATGGTACCAATAAAAAATACAGTCTTTCCTGCAAAAGGCAAGCCCTCAGACATCTACGATGGCAGAAAAATAAAAATGTTATGTATTTTAGAGTATGGCGATGCAATATACAACAGATTTTTTTTATAAAAAGTAATTTTATTATGTAAAAGTAGTAAAACATGAAATCATAACATATATGCCACATGGGGCCCTGATGAAGTGTTGTCATGGTGTACTCCCTCAGGCCGTTGCTTCCTGTGGATCAGTGCAGTGGAAATGCAATATTGAAGAATGAGGCCAGAATTAAATGATTAAGTCTCTTTTACTAAGTGCAACGTAGAACTTCAAATATATTCAATAGCAGCTGATTTAAAGTGCAGTTTTCTGGCACCAGTAAGGAATATGGAGGTAGGTTGGATGACCTATCACTGATGTTATACAGTCCTTGTAGTATTCTGGGTGATGGGTGTCTTAACGGTAGTCCCTCACCTCACAGTAGTGTCTTTACATTCTAATAGTAGCTGGTCATTTTGCTGTCTGTCCTCTCAAGGATTTTCTTGAGGCTGTCCTTAGCTGTCATTCTCTTTGGAGAATCCTTCTAAGGAGCAGGAGCTTAGATATGTGCTTCCTCTCCACAGTCCAATCACTCTGGAACTCTCTTTCCTGGCAAGAAGCAAACCAGCCCACTCTGACCAAGAGGGGAAGAACAGGGTGGTTAGCCCTGTTCCTTGCTAAGCCTTTGCCATCCATATACCTTCCTTGGTACATACGGCTAAAAATACATCATAATATAAACCATAAAACTACATACAATTGTAGTACCCAGAGGTCTAAGGTACTACACACCCCCTTGAAGAAAGGCAAGCCATTCTCAGGCTGTCTTTGTGGTCTCTCCTGGTAGCCTGGCATCAAATACCCAAAGCTGCTGATCACGCTGAGGACCATTGCTGTGTTGAGACCAGGTTAAGAGCATAAGTGCATACATGTCACAACAAATTGCCTAGGCTAGCATGCTGACTACTAGAGGAACATGTTAGCTAGTGCCCAAGGGGTCAGTCCATGATGTTGCCAAGGAGCCTGCTGGCTAACCTAAACTAAAGGTAATAAGTTTAGGATGGAGAATATGGAGCGATGAGCACTTACACAATGAAAGCGCTTATTGAACACGCCACTGACGGCTCCCCGCATTTGTCCGTAGGTGGCGCCGCCTGTGGAAATAGACTAGTCTAAGTGGTGCACCCCCTGCATTTGGGGGGTGTCAGACTTGTGCTTCTGGATCACTCAGCTGGACCTTCATTGCAAACTGTTAGTAATTCATACATAAATTCTAGCAGGAATGGCACAACATAGAGTCATAAGAAACGATGCTCCAGAATTGTTATTACATGAAGAATGCGAGTAATTACTAGACATGTCAGAATAAGGCTACATTCACACGACCGTATTTTTTTCATCCGTATTTTACGGACGCAAAAAACGGAAGCCGTATGTCCGCATTTTGCGGAAGAAGGCTTCCGTATGTCTTCCGTTTTTTGTGGATCCGCAAAATACTGAACTGGAGGGAGGAAAAAAAAAAATGTTCTTCAATAAAATATTCTAATAATAATACGGAAACGGATCCGCAAAATACGGATAACATACGGAAATCTTTCCGTATGTTATCCGTTTTTTGCGGACCCATTGACTTCTATAGGGCTGCGGACCGATTTTTGCAGACAATTATAGGACATGCTTCATATTTTTGCGGATGAAATATGCGGACACACGGATGCGGACAACTTACGGAAAGTTGTCCGCAAATTTTAAAAGGCCATAGAGATGAATGGGACCGTATCTATTCCGCAAAAAACGGATGTGGATCGGATGCGGAATGAAAAATACGGTCGTGTGAATGTAGCCTAAGTGGGTTCTTGAGGATTGACCACAAGTTCTCAATTGGATTAAGATCTGGAGAGTTTACAGGCCATGGAGCCAAAATGTCAACGTTTTGGTCCCCGAGCCACTTAGTTATCACTTTTGCCTTAGGGCACGACATGTCAGGGAGGTGACAGTTCCATTTTAAATTGTTTTACTATCTTATAAAGCAGGCATCCTCAAACTACTGCCCTCCAGCTGTTGTAAAACTACAACTCCCACAATGCCCTGCTGTAGGCTGATACCTGTAGGCTGTTCGGGCATGCTGGGAGTTGTAGTTTTGCAACAGCTGGAGGGCCGCAGTTTGAGGATGCCTGTTATAAAGTAATGGTATATTGGTAGGATATACAATCACTTTATAATCAGTGGGGGTCCTACTTCTGGAACCCTCAATGTTGCATTGAAGTGAATAGGGCTAGTTGCAGTTCCCTGCACATCCTAGTAGAGCAGTGTTTCTCAACTCCAGTCCTCAGGGCCCACCTACAGGTCATGATTTGAGAATATCCCACAGAATGAGTACCTGAGGTGAGTCCTGATGCACTGACACTAATTATATCACCTGCTAAATACTAAGGAAATCCTGAAAACATGACCCGCAGGTGGGCCCTGAGGACTGGAATTGAGGAACACTGCAGTAGAGGCAGGGGATTCATTTCCAGGATGGGCAAGGGTCCCAGAGGTCTGGCCCATAGCAATCATAAAGCGATGGCATATACTAGCATTATGCCATTACTTTATAAAAAAAAAAAAAAACTTTTACACACTATATGGCAAAATGATAAAATAAAAAATACATTTCACATTTAGGGCTCGTTCACACGACCGTATGGTTTTTCGGTCCATGTTTAACGGATCCGTTTTTCCGTTTCTGGTTTCAGTAGTGCTTCCGTTGGGCTTCCGTTCCATTTCCGCATGGTTTCCGTTTGTGGTCAGTTTTTAGCAGATCGCAAACGAAAACGGAAGCATATAATAATGTTTTAACAGTAAGTACATTGACAAATTGGGCTGGGCATAAAATTTTCAATAAATGCTTCCGCAAAAACGGAACGGATACGGAAGACACACTGATGCATTCCGTTTTTTTACAGTCCCGATGACCTGAATGGAGCCACGGAACGTGATTTGTGGGCAGTAATAGGACATGACTCAAAATGTAGCGGAAAGGAAAAATGGAAATGCGAAAACGGAATGCATACGGAGTACATTCCGTTTTTTTTTTTGCGGACCCGTTGAAATAAATGCTTCCGTATACGGAGGGTATACTGAACGCAAATAACAGCACGTATACGGAACGCAAAAAAATTTTGTGTGAACGTATGTTCACACCCTTTATTCAGTACTATGTTGAGGTGCATTTTCCAGCAAATACAGCCTTTTTGGGATATGCAGAACCTCTTGAGCTTTTAGGTCGGATGGGGAGAAGCGATACACAGCTATTTTCAGGTCTCTCCAGAGTTTTTTTTTAATGGATTCAAGTCTGATCTCTGCTTGGGCCACTCAGGGCTTTCATAGACTTTCCCAGAAGTCACTCCTGCCCTTCAAGGATTTATTGATTAATGTACAGTGATGGGAAACCTTTAGAAATTTCTTTTTCTGCAGATTTCCACACAAGTCCTAAAAATAGATAAATATAACCAAATTAAACAAATGAGTCCAAAATATTAGACTTGGTCTTTTTGTTTTTTAAATGATCCAATCTTACATGTCTGTGAGTGGCAAAAGTATGTGAACATTTTCTTTCAGTATCTGATGTGACACCCTTGTATAGCAATAACTGAAACTAAACATTGTTGATTAGTCCTGCACGTCAGACTGGAGGAATTTTAGTCCATTCATCCATGCAAAAACAGCTTCAACTCTGTTATGTTGATGAGTTTTCTCTTATGAACTGCTCACTTCAGGTCCTTCCACAAAATGTTCTTTTTTAACTTCTTTAGCCATTTTTTAGTAGAAGGACTTGTGTGCTTAGGGTAGTTGTCTTCCTGCATGACCCACGTTCTCTTGAGACTCAGTTCATGGACAGATTTACTGAAATTTTCCTTTAGAATTTGCTGGTACAATGCCGAATTCATTGCTCCATCAATGATGACCAGTAGAGATGAACGAAGTTTAAAAAAAAAAAATTTGATTAAATCCAAATTAATTTGTTATGAAGCGCATTATAAATCAGCTATTTAGTGGCCTGCAGGAAGGGTATATCTCAGTGTACATTACTGTGCATCCCAAGAGGCAAGCATAGCTAGACCGTTGTGGTAGTGAAACAGTTACTGTGTGTCAGTATGACAAGCAGGTGACAGGTGTCACTCTTAGACTCTTAGTTAAAACTTCACTTATTTGGTCAGTTATGGGTCAAAAACTGATCAAATAAATGAAGTGTGAACTCAGCCTTACAGGTCAATGTTAGCGTCAGGTATAATATACTTAACTGTGCATTGGCCAAGATTCTATTAGAGTGAAAGAGCGCACTCCTTTCACACCGTTGTCAGCTGATTCCACATAGATTGCTAAAGAACCTGTTCTGTTACATGCTGATACAAGTTGTGGCCTTATCACAGAGATGAGAGGGTGTCAGCAGTAAGTTTGTGTTGACATCACTGTTTGTTTTTACCATCTTATGATCTATCAGAAGAACAACCCCAAAAAATCCTGTCTTTTGAGCATCCACCTTCACACGGTCAGTATTTTATCAGTATCGGTAAGGCCGAAAAAAACAGGAGTGGGTCCAAAACAGAGATAACACGTGATAGGATTATTTGCATGTCTTATGTATTTTGGACCCACTCCTGCTTTTGGCTTCCAAATCACGATCAAATCCTGTCGATAAATACTAACCTTGTGATAGAAGCCTTATGGATGGTCCAAAGACAGGATCCGTTGTGTTTTTAATTTTTCGGTTATTCTGACAGATCAGAAGAAGGGTAAACTAAATGGTGATGTGAACAAGGCTAAACAGGGCCACTAGTGGTGAGGGTAGAGTAAGGAGTCAACATAGTGGCCCAGTCACAGAGTGGGGAAATGTGGGGCAACAGCAGTGGTAGTAACAGCACAAGATGGTGGCAGTAGTAGAAGATGGCAACAGGTGGGTGGCAGCATCAGCATAGTGGCTGAAGCACATGGTCAGAAGTAACGGTCCATTTTTCACAATGTTCTGGTGTGGAAGCACACTGCAGTCAGAACATTACTGCCAAAATGATCTAGTCTCATTCCTCAAGCACTTGTGTGTGGAAATCCTGGCTGAACCACGCCTGATTCATCTTTAGAAAGGTTAATCTGTAGGTGAGTAGGAGATGTTGATGGAATGCTGCCGCTGCCCCTGGGGAGTGCCATCGCCCCGGTTTTCTCTTTAATTGACAAAGAAATGTATGTTATTCTAAACTGTTGCTCCCTATGTATGGTTTATATGTGTCTCGGGGGGAGGCGAATTGTTGTGGGATTGCACTCGTGGATCCATTTTTGACTGATTGGTTTTTCTATATGATGTATTTTTGAGTCCAAATGGCTTAAATCTTATGACCTGAGGTGCAATTGTTTTGAAAATGTTAAAAAAAATCTTTTAATAAAAAAATCTGATTAAAAAAAAGAAAGGTTAATCTCACAACATTTCCTGTTAAAAGGCGAGTTCTCTTTGGGGTAACTATTGCTTCTGCCACATTAAACACCCGCTCTGATGCCACACTACTGGCTGGGCAGGAAAGCTTGTCCAGGGCAAATTCGGCCAGTTGTGGCCACAAATCAAGTTTGGCTGCCCAGTAGTCATGGGGATCTTGGAACTGGGGTGGCAGGGTGCACTCCAATGCCACCACCTCCGGAGTCAGGTTCTGCTCCATGTCCTGCTGCTGCTGCTTGATTTCTTCAGTAGGCGGGTGAAGAAAAGTGCTCATCAGAGACTCAAGACAATTTGCTGCTGATGAAGCTGGTGCTGCTCCTGACCCCCCACCCTGTTCCAGCAGTCATGGCAGTGAAGCGTGAGCGCAGCCCCCTTTGTAAGGATTGGCAATGACACACATAGGCAGCAACCAAGCGACTATATAGGATTTCTCGATAGTAGTTGAGTTTATCATCCCTCTCAGCAGGTGTAAAAAGAGCCCCTATTTTGGCCCGGTAGCGAGGTTCTAACATCACAGGGGAATTGGAGGGACTCCCCGCCTCCATCTCCACTGCTTACTGTCATGATTTGTCGGGGTCATCTGCCCGGTCTTCCTCATCACCCTCTAGCTCCTGATGCTTCTCCTGTTCCTCTCTTGTCGCTTGCTCATATAAACCACCTATTTCTGTATATAGTTTCTGGGTGTTAATGACCTCCTTCATCTCCTCTACCAGTTCAGCCCCCACAGGTCTCAGGTGGCCAAGAAATGTAGGCACCACGTCTCCTGTTTCCTAGCCAGCCAGATTTATCAGCATCTGCTCCAGGACGTGAAGGAGTGGAACAACATAATTCATCCTGTAGTCCTGGCAACTAACAAATAAGGTGGGCCTCCACAGGGCCTGAGCAAACGGCAGGTTCATGCATGAGCTGCCGTTGGCTAACGTCAAAATTATACAGGGAAGTACCCCTGTCTGCCTGCATCATCATGAAATTGGTCAGGGCCTTTCTCTGCTCATATAGTCGGTCCAACATGTGAAGGGTGGAGTTCCAACGTGTAGAAGCGTCACATATGAGGCAATGTTGGAGAACTGGTTTTCAACCAGATTAAAGATGTGCGCCACACAGAGAGCATGGGTCAGTCCTTGACGCAGCACCAACCCAATGTTCTTCCCATTATCGGTGAACATGGTTCCGATCTTCAATCGGTGAGGAGTCAACCAGGATTCGATTTCTTGGTTGATGATGTTAAGCAGTTCCTTCCCGGTGTGACTCTGTTCGCCCAGGCTGGCCAGGTGCAGAACAGAGTAACACCACTATGCTCTGCATAGGTGGTATGCTGGAGGACCACTCCGAACTGTGCCTCCAGTGGAGACTGAAGACAAAGTGGAGGATGAGGAGACGGACATTAGCGTCGCAATCACAGCATGAGAACGAGAAGGCTGCATTGCCATCACCTGGGCAAGTTGCTAGTGTGCCTGGGCTGGAACAACATTTATCCAGTGGGCCGTAAAGGACATATATTGTACTTGACCATAGTTATAGTTGCACACGTCAGCGCTGCTGTGAACTGTACCAGACACCGACAGGCTCAAGGACTGGCCCACCTTCTGCTGTACGTATGTATGTCCCACAGTCGGTGGCTCTCTGTAATTCATTTGCAGCACTATCAGAATGCAAGAGCAACATGGAGGATGGCCCAGGCACAGTGGGTGAGGAACAATCATCTCCTATGCCTAAGGTATGCAAGACTACTGACAAAGACAAAAAGGATATAGTGAGTACTAATAGTAAGCAACTATTGGTGGGCGATTCTATCATAAGAGGTGTGAAGTTTGAAGAAGAGGGTTCTGTGAGATGTCTCCCTGGTGCTACTGCTAGCAGGGACAGACGACGTATCCTTAACATTATTAAGCAAGCAAAAATGGAAAAGAAGGTGGATGTTATTGTCCATCTTGGGACAAATGATCTGGCTTGCAATGAAGTTTCAAAGGTGAAGGAAGCTTTTCACACACTTGGTAATGATATACGGGAGATTGCATCGACTGTCTCATTCTCTGCAGTTCTGCCTGTGTATAACCGTCAGCATGAAAAGCAGTTGCGTATTAACAAATTCAATGTATGGCTCGGTGAATGGTGTTTGAACCAGGGATTTGGCTTTGTGGCTCATGTTGGCTCTAGCTGGAATGGAAAAGAACTGTACAAGAAAGATGGTTTGCATCTCTCTTCCAAGGGAACGAATGTCCTCAGTGAACAGTTCAAAGTTTTTGCAAAGGAACATTTAAACTAGGAAAGGGGGGCACAAAAGAGACAATCCATCAGTTCGGCTGCCCCCCGAAAAAACAATGCCAGAAGATGCCAGGAGCTGATAAGATAAGAAACGACAAGCTGAGAGTCTTGTCTACAAATGCTCGCAGTTTAGGGAATAAGATCAACGAACTTGAGTCTGTAATGGCATCTGAGAATATAGATTTAGTGGCTGTTACTGAGACATGGTTCAATGAGAGTAATGACTGGGATATAACAATACCTGGGTTCTCTCTATATAGGAAAGACAGAGAAGGCAAGAAAGGGGGTGGAGTGGCCCTATATGTGAAAGATAGCATAAAATCTAATCTAATACAAGTCAGCGAAACCAATTTAGAGTCAGTTTGGGTTACGTTGCAGCTTGGTAATCATAAGGTAACTCGTGTAGGTGTCATATACAGACCACCAAGCCAAGTCAAAGAATTGGATGATCTACTAGTTGAGGAAATGGCTAAAATGACATTGAAAGGGGAAGTTGTCATAATGGGAGACTTTAATCTTCCTGATATAAACTGGAAAACCAAAATAGCTAGTTCTGCCAGGAGTACAGACATTCTAAATTCCCTACTGGGATTATCTCTACAGCAAGTAGTTGAGGAACCAACCCGAAAGGAGGCCATTTTAGATTTGGTATTCACAAATGGCAATTTGGTATCTGATATTACTGTAGGGGAAAGCTTAGGATCTAGTGATCACCAGTCAGTGTGGTTTACTATAAGTACAGTGACTGAGTCACTCCACACAAAAACAAAAGTTTTAGATTTTCGGAAAACAGACTTTTCTAAAATGAGATCAGTGGTATACGAGTCCCTATCAGACTGGAACAATTTCAATGGAGTCCAAGAGAAATGGAACTACTTAAAAGTGGCACTATTGAAGGCAACAGAAAAGTGCATTAGGCTCGTCAGTAAAAGCAAAAAGGAAGAGACCACTGTGGTACTCAGCAGAAGTGGCCAAAATTATTAAAAACAAAAAGATGGCATTTAGTAAGTATAAAAACACCCAAAACGAGGATGACAGGGAAATCTATAAGATGAGGCAGAGAGAGGCCAAGCAAGTTATAAGAGCTTCTAAAGCTCAGGCAGAAGAGAAATTAGCTCAGTCAGTGAAAAAAGGTGATAAGACATTCTTCAGATACATAAATGAAAAAGGAAATTAAAACAAGGAATTACCAAATTAAAAACAAAAGAAGGAAGGTATATGGAAGAGGATAAAGAACTAGCTGACTGCCTCAATGAATACTTCTGTTCAGTTTTTACAAAGGAAAATGAAGGAGAAGGACCTCAGTTAGGGAGGAAGACTAATGAATCCTTTGATGCATGTGTCTTTACAGAGGAAGAGGTTCTAAGTCAGTTGTCTAAAATTAATACAAATAAATCACAGGGGCCTGATGGGATACACCCAAAGCTATTAAAAGAGCTTAGAAGTGTACTAGCAGAACCATTAACAGATTTATTTAACCAATCACTGGTAACAGGTGTCATCCCAGAAGATTGGAAATTAGCAAACGTTGTGCCAATTCACAAGAAAGGTAGTAGAGAGGAATCGGGCAACTATAGGCCGGTAAGCCTGACATCAATAGTGGGGAAATTAATGGAAACCATACTCAAGGAGAGGATTGTGGAACATCTAAAAACCCATGGGTTGATTGATAAAAACAGCATGGGTTTACTTCAGGGAGATCATGTCAAACTAATCTTATTGACTTTTTTGATTGGGTGACTAAAATAATAGATGGCGGAGGTGCAGTAGACATTGCCTATCTGGACTTTAGTAAGGCTTTTGATACTGTCCCACATAGAAGGCTTATCAATAAACTGCAGTCTTTGAGCTTGGGCTCACATATTGTTGAATGGATTAGGCAGTGGCTGAAGGACAGAAAACAGAGGGTTGTAGTCAATGGAGTATATTCAGACCATGGTATTGTTACCAGTGGGGTACCTCAGGGATCTGTTCTGGGACCTATATTGTTTAATATCTTTATCAGCGAAATTGCAGAAGGCCTCAATGGTAAGGTGTGTCTTTTTGCTGATGACACAAAGATTTGTAACAGGGTTGATGTTCCTGGAGGGATACACCAAATGGAAAAGGATTTGGGAAAACTAGAGGAATGGTCAAAAATCTGGCAACTAAAATTTAATGTTGATAAGTGCAAGATAATGCACCTGGGGCGTAAAAACCCAAGAGCAGAATATAAAATCAGTGATACAGTACTAACCTCAGTATCTGAGGAAAGGGATTTAGGGGTCATTATATCAGACGACCTAAAGGTGGGCAGACAATGTCATAGAGCAGCAGGTAATGCCAGCAGAATGCTTGGGTGTATAGGGAGAGGCATTAACAGTAGAAAGAGGGAGGTGCTCGTGCCGCTCTACAGAGCACTAGTGAGACCTCATTTGGAGTATTGTGTGCAGTACTGGAGACCATATCTGCAGAAGGATATTGAAACTTTGGAGAGTGTTCAGAGAAGAGCTACTAAACTAGTACATGGATTGCAGGACAAAACTTACCAGGAAAGGTTAAAGGACCTTAACATGTATAGCTTGGAAGTAAGAAGAGACAGAGGGGATATGATAGAAACTATTAAATACATAAAGGGAATCATCACGGTAAAAGAGGAGAGAATATTTAAAAGAAGAAAAACTGCTACAAGAGGACATAGTTTTAAATTAGAGGGGCAAAGGTTTAAAAGTAATATCAGGAAGAATTACTTTACTGAGAGAGTAGTGGACGCATGGAATAGCCTTCCTGCAGAAGTGGTAGCTGCAAATACAGTGAAGGAGTTTAAGCATGCATGGGATAGGCAAAAGGCCATCCTTCATATAAGATAGAGCCAGGGGCTATTCATAGTATTCAGTATATTGGGCAGACTAGATGGGCCAAATGGTTCTTATCTGCCGACAAATTCTATGTTTCTATGTTTCTATGCAGAGTTGGTACAGCTTTTTTAGAGAAGTAGGGACGGTTTGGGACTCTCCACCTTGGGTCGGCACAGGCCATCAGTTCTCTGAAATGTGCAGAGTCAACCACATGGAAAGGGTAGGGACTGTAGTACCAGCAACTTGGTCAAGAGCAGGTTCAGCTTCTGCAGCATTAAATGAGTGCACGCATACTGTTGTCTCTTTGAAATCGCCTCAGTGATCGAGGCCTGTATGCATGGAATGTCACTGCTTCAGCCTGGAAGATGATGTCAGCAGCAGGTGGACCGGAAATCAGCGCTGCAAGAAGCAGAGATAAAATGGGTGAGTATCCATTCATTTGTTATTTTAGGTCATTTATATAACTCGGACAATCTCTTTAAGTGTGATGTTACAACAATCAAGTAGAGCGAGATAGCAATGTTTAGCATGATTAGCCCTAATAAACCAGGCATATAGCCTGGCAGGGTTGATCATGCTGATAAAAACACATTTTTATTTACATGCTAATGACTAAACTGGAGCACTGAGGGGCTGACCAGAGTACACGCAGCACCAGTTTGTTACACCCTTTCACTTCCATCCCAACCGCTTTCACCTTGATTGACAGAGCTAGACATCAGGTATATGTCTTCTTGTGCCTGCTCTTCCAGTCTCTGCGCTAATTCAGTGATCTCCTGCTGCTTTCCAAGTGCTGAGACCTGTCATCTGTGTCGCGCTTTATCTCCTTATCAAGTGCTGAGACGAAAATACAGCGCAGGCACTCGTGACAGGTCTTAGCGCTTGTCCTGTGTTTTCCTGCTGCTCTCCAAAATTTAGACTAGCACATTCAAAGTCACAGGTGCACATCCATAAGGCTAACATGCAGACAGCAAACAAAATATGGCAGGTTGTATGTCCCCAGCCATCTGCTGAGGGTTTCTAAGCATAGTAAAAATATAGCTGGTTCGTACATCGCTCCGAACATTGTAGGCTTAAAGGGGTTATTCCATGACTAATGTAAATAATTAAAATCAGACATCATATAGTACATGACAATCTCTTTCTAACAAAGCTAGAACCAGCCCTGTACCATTTATTGCTCTGCTAGATTTATATCAAGCTGACAACTCAAGGGGAGTGTCTTTTCTGCTGCAGCTAAGGGGGCGTGTCCATGCTCTCCCTATCACAGTTTAGGAGGCAGTTGAAGGATTAAACTGAGCATGTGTGGCCTTCTCAGTGAGACGGACAAAGAAGTAAGAAAAAAAAACAGCAGTTGGCACTATAAGATAGGGTACATTTTATCGAATAACTTACTGGGTATGCAATATTTTTAATTACATGAAATTACAAAAATATTCTGATCCAGGTCCTGGTTTGAATGCTGTAGAATATTTTTTGTGAGACAACCCCTTTAACTTAGGCCCAGGAGAGGCAGTTCCATTACTGTTAGGTACCTATCTGCAGAAGTCACCTTGATGTTGGTAGATGGGCCCGACACACATTTGATCAAAAATGTGCCCGAAGAGCTTCAATTTTTCATGTATAATAGTTACAGTAACATAGTAATCCAGAATTATCCCTAATCCTTAGTTCTATTGTTTGCATGTGTAACAGTGCGCTGCCATATTTTAGTGTTTCTATAGGCAGCCACCAGCTAGCCACATATGTATTCATACCTCAACCATCAATCACAGTTTATGGCTCTACAATATTTCATGTCTACTACCGTCTTGGGATAACCTATGATTTTATCCTCTCCTTCAGTCCACACATGTAAGCCTTTACCATCTCCTGCCACCTCAGAAACATCTGTTCAATCTGCTCTCTCATTTACCAGGAGGCAATAAAAATGCTAGAAAATATCCTCATCATCATCTCCCCCTAGACTACTGCAACATCCTTCTCTGTGGAATCCTATATAACAGTCTTGCCAACCCTCCAATCCAGGCATGTCCCATCTGCGACCCTCCAGCTGTTGCAAAACTACAACTCCCAGCATGCTTGGATAGCCTATAGCTATTAGGGCATCCTGGGAGTTGTAGTTTTGCAACAGCTGGAGGGCCTCAGTTTGGACATGCCTGCTCCAATCTATCGTCAGCTCTACAGTCCAATAAATCCACCTCTCCGCTTGTTCCCCTACCTCCTCCAATCCTTTCACTCGCTATACACTGCCCAGCAAATTCATTTGAAAATATTGACAATGGGAAATAAGCCCATCCATATCCTGCCTCCTCCTTACACCTCCAACCTTATCTCCCCATACTTTCCCACAGAGTCCAGACCTTTGTTCTCCTCTTTTCTGCTCTTTATACAATCATCTCCAAGATTTCTCCCACACTTACCGCATACTCTGAAACTTGGTACCCCAGCACATCAGAAGCTTCTATCCTTATTTACCGTCCTTGTATATTGTAAGTCCTTGCAGGCAGAGTCCTCTATCGCTATGCACCAATCTTTCACTAAGTTCATGTCTTTTTGCTGTTGAAGTTATTGCGTCTTAAAAATGAAAATAATGTACGTTTTTAAATCCTTAAAGGGGCTATGCCATGATTAAAACATTCGTCTTTTTTTTATCTGAACCCATTACCATTTACTACTTTAATGGGTTCAGAAGAAAAAAAAAAAAGCGAATATTCGTTTTTACAAATATATATCACACTATATTCTACATATTCACAAATTCTAGCAAGCCAACCCATTAGGAAAGTTGCCTATAACCCGCCCTTACTCGATTAACGCGCATATTACATTGCCGATTTTTCGCATAAGAAGAAATAAATTAAACAATGAAGAATATTCTAATTCACTAGATTTTGCAGCCTTCTCGCATTGGCCCACAAATAAGAAGCAGGCAGGTAATGGGTTCAGATGAAAAGAAATTTACAAAAATTCTCGAAGTTGCGATATTCACGATTAAAATTCGCTATTGGAATATTCGCGCTCAACACTAGTAGAGACATACCCCAAAAGGCTTGCAGCTGTAATTGCAGAGAAAGGCGGTCCTACAAAGTATTGACTCAGGGGGGCTTAATAAAAACATAAACCACACTTTTCAGATTTTTATTTTATTTATTAAAGTTTGAAAACCATGTATCATTTTATTTTCATTTCACACACTTGTTACTTTGTGTTGGTCTATCACATAAAATCCCAATAAAATTAATTTAAGTTTGTGGGTGTAACGTGAAAAAAATGTGGACAAGTTCAAGGGGTATAAACTGTTTTTTAAGGCACTCTATTTGAAGCACTTCCTGTTGCTGTATCCAACTTATCCCATGATGCAATTCTTCTTTCTCTGCCACAACCCCCAACAACACCCAGCTAGATCCTCTGGTGGTGTCACGCTTCGGTGTGGGAGGGAAACACCACACCGAGCATAGGAGGGAAGGAGGGAACATGGAATCAGGCCTGGGAACTAGGGAAAGAAACTGGACACCTCCTAGTGAAAACCCTAACCAAAATCCTGACTGACTACCAGTATGAACAGACCCCAAAGGTAGGTGAGTTCATACGCAGGAATACCTAGTCCTATCAAGCCCTAGATGACCCTGGTACTAATGTCAGGGACGAGACTACTTGTTCCTCCAGAAGGAATGACAAACAGGAGTCTCCTTCGGGCCTAATACAAACAATAGGGAAATGCAATACACAGAACCCAAACAAAATACTAAAGGGAAAGGAAAGACTTAACTTCAAAGGAGCAATGGAAGCACCAGGAACTCAGCCGAGATCCAACAACATCCAAAGGTCCAAACAGAAGCTATAAACCGCACAGCATTGTCGGAGAAGCAACTATACATAGAGAAGGTTAAATGACCGTAATAGCCACACCTGGGGAAAGAAGGTGTGGCAAGCGCCAGAAACAACAAAGACGTCATTTGATCCAAACGGAATACATGTCAGATCAAACCACGTGTTGCCAGACTCACCGAACTCCTGCCACCTGTCGCGGGAACGTACATAACAGTAGGGCCCCCAAAGCTTCAGGAGAAAAAAATAAATGGAGCTGCCTTTAGAGTCAAGAAGTTGCCACTGTGGTCTATTTCTTTGAATCAAAGCCTATGAGACTTTACTGAGGATATCGAGGCTGGGCCTCAAAAATAATTTCCTCTAGTGGGCCCAATTCACTCCAGTCTGACCCTGACCATAAGCATTCATTTAGTGGACAAAAATGGCTGAAAAGTCATGTGTGCAAATAAGAACGAATCACTTCCTTGCATGCACTCTAATAGATACTAGGGGTAGCAGGGGTATCAGTGGGCACCCTCACTTATTGGGCTCCTGTGCAGCTGCATCGATGCATGTATGTCTGCCCATGACTTGGAGTATCTACCTTTTCAGAAGTGGCATTGTCTGCATCCTGTCACAGCTATCACTCCTGTACTTGGCAAGCTAGATCATGATTCTACCAGTTAATCAAACTGAAATAAAATGGAAAGGTCAGAGCAGCGAATGTTATTATTAGCCTACATATATAACTTCTTATATTACTGCTGCAATCTCAGGCAGCTAAACCTGAAAATGTCACATTATCACTTCCGCTTTCCAAGGCTTACATTATTAGATTTCTTAGATTTGTTGTGTTGAGAGCTTAGAATGGGCATGCGTTAATTTTGAGCAATTTTGACAAGGGCTAAATTGTGATGTCTAGAAGACTAGGTCGGAGCCAGGTATGGACACACCATTGGGCAGCTTGTGCTGCTATACATAGGCCCACTGTCACCTTTAAAAAAAGTGGAATTCGATCCGAATTTTAGGGAAATTTTGATTTGCCTCGATGCCGAATTTTATTGTGCTTCGTGGCAACGAATTGATTTTCCCTGAATGGTGGTAAAAAATTTTAAAAAAATCATACTTACCAGAACTGTTTGAGTGCGAAGAGCTGGCCACTGCCATGTTAATTGAAGATGGAATTGAATCATCAGGGGCCGCGCAAGATTTTGATCAAATGGAGTTAGGTATAAATTTATTTTATTTTTATTTTACACACTAATGTTAATGTCAGATGCCATGATCAGAGGGGTACAATGACAGGGAGCATGCAATCACTGTTCCCTGTCATTGCACCCACAAAGAAATGAGCTTTGTGACAAAGAAGCAAGTGTTTTTGTAAAATTCGGCAAAGCAGCCAAATCAAATTTTCCAATACTTTGCTCATCTGATCTCTAGTCATCAACTGCTGTATAGGAACATGTCAGGGTTCAGAAGGAAAGGAACGTCATGTGGTTTTTGGAGGGCAGATTTTCCTGGAATTGTCTTTGGGCGCCATTTTGCATTTGAAGATACCCTGAGGTGCCCCTACAAAAAAAAAAAAAAAAAAAAAGCTACCACATTTTGGAAACCCGACCACCTAAGGAAATTTTAAGGGATGTAGTGAGCACTTTGTCCCAAGTGCTTCATAGAATTTTGAAAATTGGCTGTGAAAATGAAAATTCATGTGATATTGTTATAGAGCCGGTCGTTACGAACGTGGTGATTCCGAATATGATTTTTTTTTTTTTTTATGTTTTGAACAATAAGAGCATTTTTGAGAGAAAAAAAAGTTTTTGTGTGACCATTTTCTGGGCTTCTGTGAACAAGGCAGACATAGCAGAGCTGGAGAGGGTTCAGAGCAGGGCAACTAAAGTAATATCTGGAATGGGTGGACTACAGTACCCTGAAAGATTATCAGAATTAGGGTTATTCACTTTAGAAAAAAGATGACTGATCTAATAACTATGTATAAATATATCAGGGGTCAGTACAGAGATCTCTCCCATCATCTATTTATCCCCAGGACTGTGACTGTGACGAGGGGACATCCTCTGCATCTGAAGGAAAGAAGGTTTGTACACAAACATAGAAAAGGATTCTTTACGGTAAGAGCAGTGAGACTATGGAGCTCTCTGCCTGAGGAAGTGGTGATGGTGAGTACAATAAAGGAATTCAAGAGGGGCCTGGATGTATTTCTGGAGTGTAATAATATTACAGGCTATAGCTACTAGAGAGGGGTCGTTGATCCAGGGAGTTCTTCTGATTGGAAAAAAAATGGAGATTGCAGTCAGCACAACCCAATACGCAGGTGCACGTTGCTATGGTGAAATACACATACAAACGTAAAAACAAAGGTGCAATGGCACACTGCAGGTAGAGCTCCGTCCTGCCACTATGCTGGATGTTAGAAGAGGCATTAGTTTATATTTTGGCCAAATTATGTAAGCCACCCACCACTTCACGGTTGCCTCTCGAGTGGTCCCTAACATTAATTCTTACCTTTTATGGGCCATATCAGCCACACAAAATCCAGGGAGTGCAGGTGCAGCATGCATGCCAGATACACTCTGCTTGTAACCCCGTCTGGTGCCATACAGCGTTCATCAGATCAAGGGATGCAAATACCAACATGCATGCTGAGCCCACTAGTACTTCTCCTGGAACCAAATGGCTTCTGGTAAGTTCTATAAAGCAGACTCAGTTTTATACTGACTTTAAAACCAGCCTACAGGGCGGATCCACTAGTCAGGTGTGCATGACTGCATGGAGGTCACCACGCCTCCCATATATGCTACAAAGGAAAAAAAATGGAGATTGCAGTCAGCACAACCCAATACGCAGGTGCACGTTGCTATGGTGAAATACACATACAAACGTAAAAACAAAGGTGCAATGGCACACTGCAGCTAGAGCTCCGTCCTGCCACTATGCTGGATGTTAGATGAGGCATTAGTTTATATTTTGGCCAAATTATCAGTTATTCTGATTGCCTGATTGAAGTGGGAAGGAATTTTTACCCCCTAAAGTGAGGCTTCTGCCTGACAGGGGTTTTTTGCCTTCCTCTGGATCAACTTGCAGGATAACAGGCCAAACTGGATGGACAAATGTCTTTTTTCAGCTTTATAAACTATGTGACTATTTGTTTTCACCTTGTTATGGACGCGACGATACCAAATGTGTCAAAATATGTTTTTCTATTTTTTTAGCATTTTTAAATTGATTAGGGGAAAAAGGCACTATTTGTAAAACTGAAACTTTTTTTTTAAATAAAACACTTTAATTTTTTTTTATTATTATTCTTTATATTTTACACTTAGCGTCCCCATAACATCTTACAAGACCTTCGGGGGACATTTAACATAACTTTTTTTTTTACATAGTAGCCCCATTTACAGGGGGAATACGACCCCAAGACAGGCCGTACAGGAGTATACTATGCTGTACAGCCTCACTGCAGGGCTGATCAAGGTCTAGGAAGACCCAACAGCTCCTGCAGTCTCCCAGCCTTGGTAGTATCATGACCGCTGGGAGCTGTCGGAACAGGAAGCGGCATATTAGTTCCTCTGCTGTATACACAGTGCTCTTTCAGTGCTGTGTCCCTGCCTCCTCTTTGGGGTGCCACTGACAGTGACTGACGATTAGCGCACAGCTACGATCTTTGAATAGACATTTTAGAATGTCCATTCAGAGATAAGTCCCGACCGCTAGAATGTTCATAGTCTGTGGGTGGGCAGGAACAGGTTAAAATTAAAAATGATTCAAAAATTATCTTCCTTTGGTTTTAAATGAGGACGGGGGTACAGAGAGGACGGACAGGACAGACTGTGGTAATAATTAAGTAATGTTCAAGTATTTACATTTTCTTAATGGAGAACCCCTTTCTTCTTTTGGGGGAGACCCTAAACACAAAAAGAATTCACATATTTGTACTTTGTCACAAAACAGCTATGGGATAGAAACAAACACTTTTATGACATCATCACTATGAAAGACAGCCAAGGAATAGAGTCTAACATTTACTGTGATGTCACAATAAAAGAAAGCCTAGGAATAGAGAATAACATTATTGCAATGTCACAACAAAACATAGCCTCTTCTCTTCCTGGTTCTTTTCCAGGCCTGTTTTCTGTTTCCACTCACTTCACTGTCTGTCTTTGCACTACTCTTCTTCTTCCTAGGGAAAGGGTAGAACAGCTCCACCTAGCAACGGCTGTTGAACTCACTTTGCAGCATACATATAGGCTTTGCACAAAAACAAACCTTAAGCCCTTAAGCATTGGACCACTGCAGTAGCAGTGGGACGCTGTAATAGCAACAGGAAAACTAGTTCTATTTTGTGGTTGTCTACATTTGACATGTCCTTATCCCCCTTCCACTTACTCACCCCCAGATGTTTTTCTTACTAACTCTGTGCACTTCACTTGGCATTCCCAGCATTTTCAGAGTACTGAAGTTTTAAGGTGTTTTTTGAGTACTTTCTGCATAAGAATATATGAGACTTCTCTCTACCAGTAGACAAACGTGAAAATACCTCTATCCAGTGCAAAAATAAAGCGCATTACTTTTTTTTTCTTATAATGGGGCTTCTCAAACTGTGAGTTGCCTACCAGTTGGCAAGGTACAGTTATATAAATGTCTTTGATCTAATTAAAGGCACAGAGATTGTCCCATTGAAGTGGTAGAAAACGTTCATTAACATGGTCTCCAACAACCCGTCCTAGAATGTTAGAATATAAGTAGGACGGTTTCCCTCCACTTCTACAGCTCCTTGGGAGAGGCGATGGAGTCGGGGCCCTGCTACAATGTGCTCTGGCACTGACATTGAGGGACATTTATCAAGGCTCACACACCACAATTGTGGCGTAAAAAAGTCGCACATTATGGTGCACGGTACTTGTATAGCGCTGTTATATTCTGCAGCACTTTACAGACATTATCATTACACTGTCTCCAATGGGGGTCACAACCTAAGTTTAAGAGGAGTACCATGCCCCCTTCATTGTGCTGACTGGTAGGGGTAGAGGTCCCTGGAAAGGGGATGGAATTTGATCTCTGTATTTGATGTATCTTCTGCTGTACATAGAGAAGTAAGGGCCCCATAGCAAGGATCAAACCAGGCCCCCCACACAGGACAGAGGGGTTTCCACCTAAACCCCTTTCAATGACCCTTGGGCCATTTTTTCCACTGCCTTGTTTGATAAAAGTTGTTCCTTTAGAGCAGGGGTGCACAACCTGAGGCCCTCGATATCATTCTGTGCGGCCCACAACCATCTGGTGACAGATATACATGTCTATGTCTTGTGGCTTCTCACATGCATTTTTCATGTATTCTTCCATTAGATGGGAATCCCGGAGGTGTAACTAGACATTTATAGCATATACTGTATGTACAATACCCCATATATACAGTATTTCAGTTGGTAATACCCCTTTAACTTTTATTTTCGGCCATTGGGATTCCTACAGCCTTAGGGCTCATGCACACGGCCGTTGCCATATAGCGGCCCGCATACCGGTTTTCTGTCCATGCCTCCGCACCGCAAAAATGTGGTGCACGCACTACTTTTTTGCGGTGCGGACCGTCGGATGCGGATCACGGCCCGCCATCTGCATGCGGCTGCCCCACGTCCGGTGCTCGTGCATTGCAGACCACAATTTGCAGAAAAGGTTGTGCACCCCTGCTTTAGAGGGTAGAGTCCTGACCAAGTTTTCATCCCCAGTAGAAGAGGATATGATCCCAAATGGGAGCCGTTTTGCCCCTGCTTCTGCTATATGTTATAGACTAATAATCCATTACATTTTCTTTTCAAATATTTATGTTTAATGCGCATTTTTGTTTATTTTTTAGTTATTTATTATGCTCTACCTATAGGATTAATTTCTGATGTCTTTTAATAATGTATAATATAATGTATCCTTTATTATGGCATTGGTACTGTAAGGCCCAGTCATTGGCCTATAGTGCCATCTAGTGGACACTAGTATACTATCACTATTCTATTTACATATACCAGTGGTCCCTCAAGTTACAATGTTAATTGGTTCCGGGACAACCATTGCATGTTGAAACCATTGTAAGTTGAGTAATTGGTTTCAAAGCCCCAAAATTTCATCCAAGATCAGAGAAAATGAAGATTTAAGAAAAATAAGCAGATAACTAAGACAGATAAAACAAGTCCTTACATATGACAGTCAGGTATATCTGCTAACTAGCAACTACTACAGCTATTTTACCAGAGAAGTGACCTTGATTGGTTGGATCTGAGTCTGAGGCATTGTATGTTGAGTCTAGTTTTGACTTACGATTGGTCAGAAAAGACCATTGTATGCTGAAAATATTGTATCCTGACACCATTGTATCTTGAAGGATCACTGTACTGTGTATGTGTATTGTGGGGAGTCGCTCTGGTAGATAGCAGTGCGGGTGCAGTACAGAGGCAAAACAAGAAGTCCAGAAAGTGCAATAAACAGTGTTTTATTCACACTTGCACACAATAAACGATAAACAGTCTCTTGGTGTTAATTCACACGCAGCAAACACAAAAAAGCAAAACCAAAGAGTCCAAAACCAGGTTCAATCACCTGTGAGATGTTTAGGTGCGCGTTCGCACCTGGCGGTCGGCCCAGCCGCAGGATAATCCACCTTCAGGCTTCCAGGACGACTGCACGACTCCTTGCTGGGCTCATCCTTCCAGCCCAGAGAGCAACACAACACTAGCAGCAGCTCCAGGATAATCACAGCCACACCTGCTGATGTGGCTGCCTTTAAAAAGCCCCGCAAAGTCCGGCCTGGACCGTGGGGAGTAGGCACCCACCCAACTCTTTGCCTACTCCCAGTAAAAGCCGGCCCGGATTGGCTTTGCAGCCAAACTAACTATCAATGTCAAGCAGCACTAGCTGCTGCTGACACATAAAACCCGGCTCTCACCTCACCGAGGCCAGGAACCTCGGTGACACGTATCTTCCGTCCATGGCGGCACCTTGCGCCCTCTTACATACCTCCCCCTTTGTTCAACCCCGACAGGGTGAACACACGCCAAACACTGTACTCGAGACAGTGCATCCGCATTTCCTTGCAAGCGGCCTGCCCTGTGTTCCACTGTGAACTTGAAGTTCTGCAGGGACAAGAACCATCTGGTGACCCGAGCATTCCTGTCTTTCGCCTGGCACATCCACTTTAGAGGGAATGGTCGGTCACCAGACGGAACTTTCTCCCTAGCAGATAATAGCGGAGAGACTCTAGTGCCCACTTGATGGCCAGGCACTCTCTCTCCACTATACTGTACCTGGTTTCGGCTGGGGTGAGTTTGCGACTCAGGAAAACCACGGGATGCTCCTCCCCATTGATTTCCTGAGAGAGTACAGCCCGAGGCCCACTTCAGAGGCATCGGTCTGTACCACAAACTCTCTCTTGAAGTCGGGCGTCACCAAAACCGGGGACCCACACAGGGCCGACTTCAGAGCAGAGAAAGCCTTATCCGCCTGCTCATTCCACTGGATCGACACTGACCTGCGTCCCTTTAAAAGGCTTGTCAATGGAGCAGCAATTGTAGCGAAGTTGGGAATAAACCTCATGTAGTATCCCACCATGCCCAGGAATGATTTTACTTGCCGCGTAGTGACAGGTCGGGGCCAATTCTTAATTGCCTCAATTTTGTTTACCTGAGGTTTGACCACCCCCGCCCAATGACATACCCTAGGTATTTGGTCTCTTCTAACCCTATCACACACTTTTTGGGTTAGCAGTTAAGCCAGCTTTCCTAAGGGAGTCCACTACGGCCTGTACCTTCGGTAGGTGACTCTCCCAGTCGGTGCTATGGATAATGATATCATCCAGATACGCTGAGGCGTACCGTCGATGTGGACGAAGCACAATATCCATAAGCCTTTGAAAGCGTGGCGGGGCGCCATGTAGACCAAAGGGTAATACCTTGTACTGATACAACCCCTCCGGTGTGATAAAAGCAGTTTTTCCTTGGCAGCCTCCGTTAAGGGTACCTGCCAGTACCCTTTAGTGAGGTCCAAGACAGAAAAATACCTGGCTTGGCCCAATTTTTCAATGAGCTCATCCACCCTCGGCATGGGATATGCGTCAAACTTGGACACCTCATTCAGCTTGCGGAAATCGTTACAGAACCTCAATGTCCCGTCCGGCAGGTATTAAGACTATCGGACTGGCCCAATCACTTTTGACTCCTCGATGACACCTAACTGGAGCATCAGCTGCACTTCCTTCACAATGGCTTGTCGCCGAGCCTCGGGTACCCGATACGGCTTTAACCGGACTTTGGCCTGAGGCTCAGTGATAATGTCATGCTGGATTAGGGATGTGCGCCCAGGGAGGTCGAGAACACATCCGTGTTCCGACTAATGAACTCCTTAACTTCCTGGACCTGTTTGGAGGATAGGCTATCTGAAATTTTTACGGTGGCTGCTGCTTCCCGGACTTCGAGGTAAGGGGCTGGATCCTTCTCACCTAGAAGCCCTGGCCGGGGACTGTCATCGCTGGGCGAGTTCCTATCCTTCCATGGCTTCAGCAAATTCACATGATACACCTGCTCCGGCTTCCGCCGCCCTGGCTGGTGCACCTTGTAATTTACTTCCCCCACTTTCTCGAGCACTTCATAGGGCCCCTGCCACCTAGCTAGAAATTTGCTGTCAAGGGTGGGTACCAGAACTAAAACTCGGTCTCCGGGATTAAAGTCTCGTACCCGAGCCTGACGATTATAGACTCTACTTTGGGCCTGTTGTGCTGCCTCCATATGCTCCCGGACCAGCGGTAACACCCTCTCCATACGTTCCTGCATCTGGGTAACATATTCAATTACGCTTTTGTGGGGGACGGGCTGTTGTTCCCACGCTTCCTTAGCGATGTCCAACAGGCCCCGTGGGCGTCTGCCATAAAGCAGTTCGAAGGGTGAGAACCCAGTAGAGGCCTGGGGCACTTCTCGCACTGCAAACATGAGATAGGGCAGAAGCAGATCCCAGTCCTTCCCATCTCGGGACACCACCCTTTTTAGCATATTTTTAAAGTTTGGTTAAATCTTTCCACAAGGCCGTCCGTTTGCGGATGGTAAGCGGGCGATCATAATTGCTTTATATGCAACAGTTTACATAATTCCCTCATAATCTTAGACATAAAGGGGTCCCTTGGTCCGTCAGAACCTCCTTAGGTAGGCCCACCCGGGTAAACATCTCCATTAACTCCTTTGCTATGAGCCTAGCCGATGTGTGTCGAAGAGGCACCGCCTCTGGATATCGAGTAGCATAGTCCAGAATCACCAGGATATGTTGGTGACCCCTAGCAGACTTCGATGCAGGTCCGACCAGATCCATGGCAATACGCTCGAATGGGACCTCAATTATTGGGAGAGGGACCAGGGGACTTCTGTAATGTGGCTGGGGGCTATTTACCTGACAGGTCGGACAGGACTTACAGAACTCCTCTACTTCCTTAAACAAACCAGGCCAGTAAAATCGCTGTAGTGCGCGGTCCTGCGTTTTCTGCCACCCCATGTGTCCCCCAAGAACATGTTGGTGGGCAAGCTCCATAACAAGCTTGCGATATGCGGTGGGCACCACCAACTGTTCAACTGGCTCACCTCGGATTTGGTTCACCCGATACAACATATCCTGAAGAATAATAAATCGTGGAAACATTAATTCAGCCCCAGGTTTCTGGGGTTTACCGTCAATCATTACAACACTTTCCCAGGCCCTGGTTGGGGTTTGGTCCCGGTGTTGTGCGGTCCCAAAATTTTCCCGGAGACATTGAGGTCTGCCAACTCAGGTCCCGGGGCAAGTCCTCCGTGTCTCCCACCATTACACTCAGTGGGGTTGTCTCCCCCTCTACCGCTGGAGCAGTGGTCACCCCTACCGCTGGCCCTTCAGATTCGGGCTCCCAGGGTTCTGGCCTTCCAGTGGTATCAGGCCACTCTACTAGGGTTACCCCTGTCTCGGGCCCATCAGACACCTTTATAGCCGGCCACAGCGCCGGGAAACCGAGGAAGTCCCTCCCAAGTATCAGTTCATGTGGGAGTTTGGTAGCGACAGCCACCTCGTGGGTCCACTTACCAGCAGCTGTGGACAAAGTCACTAATGCAGTGGGGTAGTCTTTTAAGTCTCCGTGGATGCATAGGACCCCGACTTTACGGCGGTATACTCCGCAGGCCGTATTAGGGCAGCTCTTACCAGGAGACTAAACTCCCGGAGTCCAGCAGGGCCACCGCCAGAGAATCTCCCACCTCTACCTGACACAGGTGGTTATTGTCCTGCCCCTCACGGGTGCCAGTTGCACACAGCTTCCGTGCATACAGGGAGTGGCGATACCCGTAGTTCACATCCATCGGCTCACCCTGATGCGGACAGTCGGCCCTGATGTGGCCTGGCTCCTGACACCTCCAGCATACCACGGGAGGCGGATCCGCAGGGGATACATTCCGTGCAGGTCTCTCTGTCGCGGTCGTCGGAACTGGGGTGGAGGCCTCCGGGGTTTGACTGGCCCCTTCCCAGCAAGACTCCCCTGCAGGTTTCTGGTGGCCTCGTAGCAGCTCTACCAGGTCGACCATCTCCAGGGCACTTACCGGAGACGCCTGGCCGACCCAGTGCTGGAGGGATAAGGCAGGGCCCTCAAAGATGTCCGCCAACAGTCGATCCAGCATGGCAGTGGGACTTAGTAGATCAGGCTGCAGCCACTTTTGCAGCCTGTGCAGCAGATCGTAGTACTGCGGCCTAGCAGGTTCAGTCGTTTTAAAGTCCCACTGGTGGACTCTTTGGCGCGGACCAGCACGTTCACCCCCAGTCTGGCTAGGATCTCTCCTTTCACAGTGTCATAATCGGCCGGCTTAGTGCGTCCGACAAGTCGAAAAACACCTGCTGGGGTCCGGAAGCCAGGAGCGGAGCGACCACCTCAGCCCACTGGTCACGAGGGCAGCTTCTCCCTCACGGCCACTTTTCGAAGACTGCCAGGTAGGTCTCGGCATCATCCTCGGGGGTCATCTTGGGAATTGCTGCACGGACCGCTTTCCGGGCATCATGGGCACGGTGAGAGGCTCCAGTCGCTTGCAAAGCCATTACATGTTGCAACAGCAGCTGGTTTGTCTCCTGCTGCTGCTTGTTGGCCTCCCGCTGCTGTAAATTGGCCTCCACGAGCCTTTACAACTGCCTCCATCTTGTCAGAGTTCACGTGTTGCAACCTTGCCGGCTTGACATATGACATTCACTTTGGAAAAACTTCGGCGTTACGCCAGCCTCACTACGCATGCCCGCATCCGACACCAAATGTGGGGAGTCGCTCTGGTAGATAGCAGTGCGGGTGCAGTACAGAGGCAAAACAAGAAGTCCAGAAAGTGCAATAAACAGTGTTTTATTCACACTTGCACACAATAAACGATAAACAGTCTCTTGGTGTTAATTCACACTCAGCAAACACAAAAAGCAAAACCAAAGAGTCCAAAACCAGGTTCAATCACCTGTGAGATGTTTAGGTGCGGCGTTCGCACCTGGCGGTCGGCCCAGCCGCAGGATAATCCACCTTCAGGCTTCCAGGACGACTGCACGACTCCTTGCTGGGCTCATCCTTCCAGCCCAGAGAGCAACACAACACTAGCAGCAGCTCCAGGATAATCACAGCCACACCTGCTGATGTGGCTGCCTTTAAAAAGCCCCGCAAAGTCCGGCCTGGACCGTGGGGAGTAGGCACCCACCCAACTCTTTGCCTACTCCCAGTAAAAGCCGGCCCGGATTGGCTTTGCAGCCAAACTAACTATCAATGTCAAGCAGCACTAGCTGCTGCTGACACATAAAACCCGGCTCTCACCTCACCGAGGCCAGGAACCTCGGTGACACGTATCTTCCGTCCATGACGGCACCTTGCGCCCTCTTACAGTATATATATATATATATATATATATACATACACACATTAGTCAGTGGCGTACATAAAGAAGTAAGGGCCCCATAGCAACGATCAAACCAGGCCCCCCACACAGGACAAAGGGGTTTCCGCCTAAACCCTTTTCGAGGACCCTTGGTCCATTTTTCCACTGCCTCATTTGCTAAAAGTTGTTCCTTTACATTTAGAGGGTAGAATCCTGACCAATTTTTCACCTACAGTAGAAAAGGAGATCATCCCAACTCAGACTGGGCCCCATCTTGCCCTGGGCCCCATAGCAGTCGCATAGTTACGCCCCTGACATCAGTGCTTCTCAAACTGTCATTGCCTGCTCAGTCGGTACATGTAAATATGCCTTTAGTAAGATATTTGTCTAATTTTTTGCTTATTACCATATAATACTGGGTCTAGGGGACAAAATATAAACTGAGATAAAATGTTTCACGGACTTTGACCATGTTCTGGCTGGTGAGGCTCCAGATATAAAAAGTTAGAGTAGCCCTGCTGTATATATAGCATTTTAGTTTTAGTTAAAAACTCATTATAAGAGTTAAACTGCGCACAATGCACTTTTTGTGTACTGCAAGCAGGGCTGCCATCAGAAATTTTGGGGCCCCTTACACAGCTCAAGGCCTGGGCCTCCCCCCCTCCCCGACACTGCCCCAGTGGCGGATCCAGAGCACTTCCCCCAGGAATAGGAGATCATGGGGCCTCTGTGTCCCCGTCCACCCTCAAGCCACCCCACACACAGCCCCACCCATATATCACGCCCATACCTCTTACATCCAGGGACGTCTCCAACACAGCCCTCCATTATGTAGTTCGCCTGCCACACTGTCCCCCACTGAGTAATTTCTCCCCCCAAGTTAATTTTGCCCCCACACAAGTTAATTTTGCCCCCAGACAGCCCTGCATTATGTAATTTGCCCCCATACTAAGTAATTTTGCCCCCACACGGTCCTCCATTATGTAGTTTGCCCGCCACACTGCCCCCACTGACTAATTTGCCCCCGCTCACAAGTAAATTTTGCCACAGACAGCCCTGCATTATGTAAGTTGCCCCCACTAAGTAATTTGCCCCCACACTAAGTAATTTTGCCCCCACATGGCCCTCCATTATGTAGTTTGCCCACCACACTGACCCCCACTAAGTAATTTGCCCCTCCCCCCACAAGTTAATTTTACCCCCAGACAGCCCTCAATTATTATCCCCCCCCCCCCGTACTTGTGTCGCTGATCCTGCCCAGCTCGCTCCCCAGCACCGCCTGGAGGTACCCTGGTCTCTGTGCAGCCATCGGGATTTCCACTGCGCGTCCTGTGCAGCCTTAGCGTGCGCTCGGAAATCTCCTTCGGTCACTGCCTGAAGGAGTCAAGCCTGCCTGACATCGATCAGCTGAGTGGTGGGCGGGTCGGGGAGGTAAGGGACGGGCCACGGAGGGAAGAGGGGGAGGAGCACTGGGCCCAGGGCTGGGACAAGGTCCACCACCAACAGAGGCTGAGCTGCCCAAGTGCGCCCCCCCCCCCCTCCAACTTGTGGATGACACTGCTATGGGGGATCTGTCATGGATGACACTGTTATTGGGGAATCTGTGGATCATCATATGTGTCATCACAGATCCCCCCTCCCCATAACAGGGTCCGTGTAGGAATGACGCCCAATACAAGGGGTGAGGCTGTGGGGTTGTATCTGCGTTTTTGATGACAGCGCCAGCGGGGCCCGTGCAGTGACTGTATTCCACCCCCCCACACACACACACACACACACACACACACTGTATATAATCTTAACTATATAACTGTAGTGATTTACTACAGTTATATAGTTAATAAGATTATATCCAATAAGCGAGGGGAGGTGTAGTAGAATACAGTCACTGCACGGGCCCTGCTGTCATTATGAAATAGCATATGCTTCATAGTCAGTCTTTAACTCTGCACTTTGGAATGGCTTCTGCATGAGATGTATAAAATATGCAGAGAGCCCAGAGGAGGAGAGAAGCTAGGAGAGGAGTGATAGTAGCAAGAATGGTGGTTGTAGTCAACACTCATGAGTTCTTAGCATGCCTGGGCTGACCGCTGGTACACAAGTGCACTTTTGACAGATCTTACTGGTTACACAGCTGAGAATGTGGTTAACCCTAAGGATATCGGAGTTTTTTTTTCATTTTTGTGTTTTCATTTTTCTTCCATATCTTCCTGGAGCCATAATTTTTTTATTTTTCTATTCACATAGCTGTATGAGAGCTTATTTTTTGCGGGACAAGTTGTACTTTCTAATGGCTCCATTTAATATGGCAAACAATGTAGTGGTAAGTGGGAAAAAAATTCCAAATGGGGTGGAACTGAAAACAAAACGCAATTCCTCCACCCTTTTACAAGTTTTGTTCCAAGGGTGTTCCCTTTGCGGCAAAACTGACCTGTGCCCTTCATTCTCTGGGTCAGTATAATTACAATGATACCACATTTATGTAGGGCTTTAATGTCCAAATAATGTAAAAATAAATCTAAACCTTGAAAAAAAATTTGTTTTAAACTTTTTTATAGATATGTCTACTGAGCTGTTTGGGGGCTCATTTTCGCGGGACAAACTAGTTTTTATTGATAGCGTTTTGGAGTGTGTGTGACTTTTTGATCACATTTTATTACATTTTCTGAGCAAGAAAGGCGAGAAAATAATGGCAAATTGGCCATTTTGACACTTTTTTCCATTACGCCATTCGCCGTATTTTAATAGTATGGGCGTTATTGGACGCGGTGATGCCTATGATATTTATATTTTTGGTTATTTATGTATTTATTTTTTTATTCCACCGAAAGGGGGTGATTTAAACTTTTATATATTTCGACATTTTTTATATCCATTTTTTATGGTTTTGAAGCTCGTATTTGAGCCTACAAAACCCCTTTTTTCAAATTCTGAACCCTTATTGGTCTTTTAGACCCATGATTTGAGGAGAATTGCTTATTTCTTATGTTGGTCTGCCACCTGCTGGCCAAAATAAGAATTGCACCTTTGATACCCTGGGTCTCCTCAGAGAGACCCAGCATATTGAAGCCAATTATAGACATCCTCATTGGCCGCAGAGGATGCTGGTAAGAAGTCCGAAGCACGAGCATCTTGATCACACTTGATCACGGCATCTAAAGGCTTTAATGACCACGATCAGCATTATTCAGCCGGCCACAATGTTTTTGTACTTCTCTTCAGCGTCGTACATGTGCAGACAACCTAACTACAGGTTGCTGCACACTACAATATATGCTTCTAGAATGTCCTCTTTGGGATGTGCATATTTTCTTATGCAGATGGCCAATCTGCTACAAGGGTATTAAAGCTCCCTGACAAATGGTTATGGTGACTTAGTGTTCTTTTTCAGACAGCAATACTCCATAGAACTTCTTTCTACACCTCCTCTCTTACATCAGGCATGCTTTTTGAGCTTTTTCTGGTCATTCACTTGCCTTGCTCTGGCTGGTACCTAATACAGGGCTGGCTTTTCTCTTGGCTTGGATTCTTAACATGTTCTCCTCTTTAGGCTACATGCACACGACCGTTGCCTGCCTCCGGGTCCGCTCCTCCTGCAAATTTTGCGTCCGTCAAAGAAAACGTATGACGGACCGTTTTTTTTTACCGATACGATTTTTATGGCAGATCCATTGTAAAAATGCCTATCCTTGTCCGCAAACGTGAAAAAAAATAGGAAATGCACTATTTTTTTGACGGAATGAAAACACGGACGACGGATGCGGAACAATAACGGTTGACCATCCGCATTTTTTGACGGACCCATTGAAATGAATGGGGAAGCATCCTATCCGTGAAAAAAAACGGAACGGACACGGAAACAAACAACGGTCGTGTGCATGAGGCCTTACTCTTAGGGTCCATTCACACGTCCGTGTGTGTTTTGCAGATCCACGGATCCGCGGATCCGCAAAACACGGACATCGGCGATGTGCATTCCGCAATTTGCGGACCGCACATCGCCGGCACTCTCATAGAAAATGCCTTTTCTTGTCCGCAATTGCGGACAAGAATAGGACATGTTCTATTTTTTTCGGGAACGCAATTGCGGACCCGGAAGTGCGGATCCGCAATTGCGGACCCGGCCGGGACATCGTCTGTCCCCATTGAAACTAATGGGTCCGCAATTCCGTTCCGCAAAATGCGGAATGGAATTGCGGACGTGTGAATGGACCCTTAGAGTCATACTCTGACACTGGTCAAATAACTGAGCTGGACTGGTGTAACCACTTCTCTCAATATAGAGAGGGTAACACTAGCCACACCTAGTGGTAGATGTAAATACGGCCTATTAACACCTTGGTCCCCACAAATGCACAAATACATGAAATGTATAAGTTACATAAAAGCTTTACACCCAATTTTTTTTGCAGTCTACCACCGCTCTTCAGCACCAAATACCATAGTGCAGCACATTGTACACTCACCTAAAGAATTATTAGGAACACCATACTAATACGGTGTTGGACCCCCTTTTGCCTTCAGAACTGCCTTAATTCTACGTGGCATTGATTCCACAAGGTGCTGATAGCATTCTTTAAAAATGTTGGCCCATATTGATAGGATAGCATCTTGCAGTTGATGGAGATTTGAGGGATGCACATCCAGGGCACAAAGCTCCCGTTCCACCACATCCCAAAGATGCTCTATTGGGATGAGATCTGGTGACTGTGGGGGCCAATTTAGTACAGTGAACTCATTGTCATGTTCAAGAAACCAATTTGAAATGATTCGAGCTTTGTGACATGGTGCATTATCCTGCTAGAAGTAGCCATCAGAGGATGGGTACATGGTGGTCATGAAGGGATGGACATGGTCAGAAACAATGCTCAGATAGCCCGTGGCATTTAAACCATGCTCAATTGGCACTAAGGGGCCTAAAGTGTGCCCAGAAAACATCCCCCACACTATTACACCACCACCACCGGCCTGCACAGTGGTAACAAGGCATGGTGGATACATGTTCTCATTCTGTTTACGCCAAATTCGGACTCTACCATTTGAATATCTCAACAGAAATCGAGACTCATCAGACCAGGCAACATTTTTCCAGTCTTCAACAGTCCAATTTTGGTGAGCTCGTCCACATTGTAGCCTCTTTTTCCTATTTGTAGTGGAGATGAGTGGTACCCGGTGGGGTCTTCTGCTGTTGTAGCCCATCCGCCTCAAGGTTGTGCATGTTGTGGCTTCACAAATGCTTCGCTGCATACCTCGGCTGTAACGAGTGGTTATTTCAGTCAACGTTGCTCTTCTATCAGCTCGAATCAGTTGGCCCATTCTCCTCTGACCTCTAGCATCAACAAGGCATTTTCGCCCACAGGACTGCCGCATCCACTTCATAGCAATAGCAGCAAACAAATATCACAGTGCAAAACAAAATTACTTCCCAGCTGCGACAGATACCCCAGTGCCGCTGTGGCTTGGTGGTGCATCCTACATAGGGCAAAATGTGTGGTCCCTTTCCCTTACTGCACAGCATGTGACCACTCACTGTCCTATTGAAGATTACAATCCATAGGCTGAAACTGCATATGGCAAATGCGTGAGCATCAGGTCATCTAGTGTCAATCTGCATAAGCTTGCCCTGCCCTGGCCCACAGGCATGGCAACGGATATTTTGTCCAGGGCCCCGAATGTTGTGGCCGCAGATTATTCAACTGTATCGTCTTCTTCAGGATGGCGATACAGTTGAATTGATGCAGCAGGACATGGGAGCGAATAGCTCTCTGCCCTCCTGCCCTCTCTCACAGGCCAGTAGTCTTGAGGCCTATGAAAGAGTAGAATGGTTATGATGTAATGACATCATCATAAACGCCTGCCTGCACGAAGTCTCAATTGTCTGAGTACAAAAATCGGAGACTCAGGCCACAAACTGCCGCAGGGAGTCAGATGTATTTTTTTTTTTCGAACTGGCTTTGGGCGAAGATGGTACTCAGGGGGCACTATGGGTGGGGACACATTGTGACTACTGGTGGCCCTACAGGGGGCTTTATACTTACTGAAGGCGCTACAGGTGGTACTAGAAGGTGGCATTATAACTACAGGTGGTACTAGAAGGTGGCATTATAACTACAGGTGGTACTAAAAGGTGGCATTATAATTACAGGTGGTACTAAAAGGTGGCATTATAACTACTGGGACACTACAGAGGGCTATTATAATTATTGAGGGCACTATAGGTAGCATTATACCTACTGGGGTTACTAGACGTCATTATATCTACTGGGAGCATTATAACTACTGGTAGCATGATATGAAGCATTCTAACTATTGGGAGCTCTTACTAGGGGTTATTATAATTACTGGGAGCTCTACAGGGGGCATTATAACTACTGTGGCATTATTTCATTTATTGTGGCTCTATAAGGAGCATAATATCTACAGGTTTATCTATCCTTCTGTAGCAACGCATCTGATTTCCACTGTAATAGTACCTCAGAGGCTCTGCAAAAGCAACAAAAGTCAAGCGTTTGAAAACCTATTCAGCAACATTTAGGCTCCAAAAGCCAAATGGTATTCCTCCACTTTTAAGCCTGTAGTGTGCAAGCAGTTTACATCCACATTTATGGTATTTCCATACTGAGGAGAACCTGCTTAAGAATTTATGGGCTGTGTGTTCCTGGGGGCACAAGCTGGGCACAACATATTGGGCACAGAAATTGCATATCTGTGCAAAAATTGCTGTTTTCATTTTGTCCCATCTTGTCTGCATTAATTTTGCAAAACAACTGTAGGGTCAAAATTCTCAGTACACCCCTTAAAGGGAACCTGTCACCAGGAAATTCACTGATAAAGCAGGCATGTTGCCTTGTAGGGCTCACTCTGCTGAATATAATGATGCCTTTCACTTGGTGATCTGTTACTTTATTGTGGAGATAAGGTACTTTTAATCCATATGCTAATGAGCGGATTTGAGTCCAGTAGCTGATATGAGTCCAGCGTTTTTTCTATTCAGAGCTGTAGCCCCTCCCCTATTCACTTCTTCAGACCTAAAAGGGGCGTGGCCTATTACATCATTCATTTTAATAATTGGCGGGAAAATCAATAACAGGGCATGCTAAGGTATTATATTACTGAGGTAAAAAAAGGAGGAATATACTATTGAAGTTAGTAATTATAATAAGGGCTCGCTTATTCATGGAGTGATAAACACATGTTTGATAAACAATTATTAAAATGAAGGATGTAATAAACCATGCCCCTTTTACATCTGAAGTGAATAGGGGAGTGGCTACAGCTCTGAATAGGAAAAACGCTGGACTCCTATCAACTACTGGACTCAAACCAGCTCATTAGCATATGGATTAAAAGTACTATTTCTCCACAATAAAGCAACAGATCACCAAGTGAAAGGTATCATTATAGTAGTATGTGTGCGGGGGCACTCAGATACCTGGTACACGGATTGTATACATAATTGTAAATTTAATGGTTAAAAAATGCAATGGTTATATGCAAATAATACAACTAATATTATACAACTAAAAACAAATAACTAAGATTTCAGATTAAAAAGTCCATCTTGTAAAATCATATATCCACCAATGGTCCGTATATAGATAAATCACACAATGGTGTGGACAGGAGCCAAATGTTCAGGTGACTATACTGTCCTAATAGTAAATATTGGCAGCAGAAGCGATCTTCACCCTGTTTGGATTTAGCGCCCTTTGGAGTGACAGTCAATGTGTACACTATGCGCGATGCAATATGAGCACATACATAGATAGTTACTTTACTGCTCCTCCTGTAGTGCCGGCAATCTCCCTTGTTCTTGCTATCAGCGGTGATGCGGGTGCGTGCCTTTCCCCTGCCAGGACCTGCGGCGTCCCACGTGGTCCTTCCGTCACTAAGTGGCGTCCCACGTGGCGGTGGCGGGCGCGTCCAATTGGTTGCTCGTCTCCTGGACGCTAAGGTCGAGGCCGCTACCTCTGAAGGGATATCTTTCAAAGTGGTAATATCGGAAGAGCGATTCCCTTGTTCTCAATTCAAAGGGATATAATGTAAAGCTTCTCCCAATATATATTCAAAAAGTAGCTTGCCCGGTACCCAAACGCGTTTCGGGGCGTATATTAGCTGGCCCCTTCGTCAGTGGTTAATTGGCAAGCTGTCCACAGTTCCTTTTTATAGGTTTCCTCATCATAGGGAATTCTGGGATAAAACCGGGCAAGTTGCAAAACATGGATATGGGTTCTGTTGGATCAAAATAGCTCCGTCCATACTTCAAGTCAATACAAGTTAATATAAACATGTTTGTGGTCCCATATATATAAACTATGTAGCCAATAGTCATTTACAGATGATATTGAGGAGTATATATATATTACGTCATATGTACCATAACATCTGTAAATATCATCCGTAATATATATATACTCCTCAATATCATTAACCATAACGCAATTCCATGACGGAATGCATAACGGAATGCCTTTAGAGGCATTCCGTTATTCATTCCGTCATAACAGAAGTCTATGGCCTGCATAATGGATCCATCCGGTTTACGTTATGCAGGAGAGGACTCATACCTAGTATAGAGTGTAGTGTCCAGCTCAGTACCCACGCAACTACCACTTTATTAATATACAGCTGGCTTATACCTCCAATAGATATGTTCAGGGGAACAAAGTAAGGCAGCCTCCTTTCCCCTCTTTTTTTTACCTATCTATAGATCCTCTTCTTTATCACATATCAACCACATCCATGTTCAGAGGAATAGTAGTGGGCAATAAAGACAGTTGCATCACAGCCTATACTTATTACCTTCTTCTCATGATTTTAGACCCTAAACAGAATTTGGAAAGAATATTGGGAAATCCAGGGATATCTCTGTCTCCACTCTCACTGTGGATAAGTGTGATGCTCTATTACTAAACGGTCCCCCAAAACCACTATGGTCCCATTAGAATTAGGTACTGCCCCACTATATTACTTAGGGTAAGACCTAAAATGCACATCCCCAAAACTATACTAAAATGACCTGCCCAAATATATTAAATCCATAGAATAGACCACGCGGGCCTGGAAATGCCTCAGATCACATGAAGGAAGGGCAAAGAATATAAAAGTAATAGTTCTCAAAGTTGCTATATCTTCTTCAACACTTTCAATATACCTGAGACCCAGGGAAGAAGGCAATAATGCTATATCATATTTTACAGCAGCCCAAGCTAACCGGTGGCCTTAAGTTCCCCAAGTTCAAGCTATACAACTTGGCTGCCCAAACCTGAATTATCACAGATTGGGCTCAACTTTGTTCCATACATACAGATATTTTCCCTTCTCGTCCTACGGCAGCACAGTAAGGGTTAACTGTTGTCATCATCTTGTCCCAGGACCGCCCACCTAGATAATTAGAAATTAACATGATTAGTTTTAATCAACCTCCCCTATAAAAGGGGCACACCTTCAACATCTCCCCGTGTTTTTTTATTGTCCTCATCTGAGGATGAAGCCCACCTATGACGACCTGTGGCCCTTTTTTAAATACCTTGTTGTGACAAGGGATGGAGGCCTGAGAGTGGGACAGCCATGCAGACCCTGGCTCCACTCCTGACCCGCTTGCGCCATCCTATAAGCTCCCCTGGTGTGTGGCTGAGGATCGGCAGGTCCGGCAAGCGCGCGCATCTCTGCAGAGGATCGCGGCACCCGAACTTCCGGTTGGTGGAACGCAGAGTGAGTGCGCAGGCGCGGGATGCGTCTGACGTCACTTCCGCGCGCGCGCACTTCCGGTTTTGGCGCCAAATTCAAATTTGAAGGAAAAAAAAAAAAGTTAAGTGGTTTTTCTCCTTATAAAAGCGGGTCTGTGAGAAGCTCTGTTGCCCCTTTGTGCCTGGCAGCCGAGCTCTAGCATACTTAAAGGTATAGGCCTGTCCTTCTGTCAGGCAAACCTTCTGACACCTCTATGCCCTTATGTGATTATCCACTGCTTCTTTTATTTCAGATGTCCAGTGTATCCAGTAGAGGGGAAAAAAGGTCACGCAAGAGCAAGCATAGATTGTGCCAATCCTGCGAACAGCCGCTGCCTGATGGCTTTACCCAGGATCTCTGCGTTAGATGCCACCGAGACGCGCAGGCCTCTCCTCCTAATAAGAAGCAGAAGTCTACTCCCGCTATCTGCATTTCCTGCCTGCAACCCTTACCGGCGGATTATTCCTCCAATATATGCGACCAGTGCTCCCATCCGGATGATTCCTCTGAGGATGAAACTAGCAGGATGATGGCCCTTTTCAAAGCCTTCCTGAAAAAATCTAAGGCTAATAAAAGGAGCGCTAAGAAGAGACACCGCTCCCCGTCCACGTCTGAGAAATCATCACGTTCAGAGGGCGAGATCTCTTCCCTTTCGGATGCTCCTATTGTAGAGGATAACTTCTTATTTGACAAGAGAGATACAAATCATCTTATCAAAGAAGTCAAGAATATCATAGAGTCCAATGAAGAGAAATCCAGTGGACGTAATAAGGAGGATCTCTTCTATTTCCCCAAGAAGAAGGCGTCTGTATTTCCTGGCCATCCGGTTCTGAACACTATAATGCAAAAAGAGTGGCAGAACCCTGTTGGAAGGATGAATCTAGGCTCCAGGTTCAGGAGCGTATATAAGATTGATCCTGCAGAATCCTCTAGTTGGGAGGGACCTGCTAAAGTTGATCCGTCAGTGGCCAGACTGGCTAGAAGATCTTTTTTCCCCTCTGATGATTCTTCCCTACTCAGGGATCCTATGGAAAAAAGAGCTGACGGCCTCCTCAAAAGACAACCTGCATATCTGGCGTCTCTCAACAAGGCAGCTATGGCTACGGTACCCGTAGCCCGGGCGCTTAGAGTCTGGCTCAGCCACCTTGGCAGGGATATTGAAGATGGGGTAGCGAGAGATGACCTACTGAAGCAATTACCTACCCTGAAATTAGCAGCTGAATTTCTGTGCGATTTCCCTGTGGACACCATCAGACTATCGGCTAAGAACATGGCCCTGTCTAATTCAGTTCGCAGGTCCCTTTGGCTGAAGCTATGGTCCGGCGATGCCTCGTCCAAAAATAACTTATGCTCCCTACCATTCGAGCCTGGGAAACTATTCGGAGCTCAGCTAGACAATTTGCTGGAAGCAAACATGGAAGATAAGGCGCTTCATTTCCCTCAGCCTAAGCGCAAAGAGAGGTCCAGGTTTTTTCATCCCTATAGAGGACAGGACTCTAGAAGATCCAGTACTAGGGGACGTGGGGGTCGAGGCAGACTTGAACGCAGAAATTGGAGTTCTACCGAAAAACCCCAAAAGAAAGGGGAAGATAAGCCAAAGACAGACTTCTGACGCCAGATGTCAAGGTGTAGGAGGTCGCCTTTCTCTCTTCTTCGAGAATTGGCGAGACATCACTTCAGATGCATGGGTACTAAAGATAGTGCAAAGGGGATATGCACTGGAATTCAAGCACCTGCCAAGAGACAGATTCGTGCTCAACCAGGGCAAAGACCCAAAAAATTTTTCTCTCCTTCAAGAATTCATAGAGAAAGGAGCTCTAGAAAAGGTTCCATCACAACTAAAAAGTTCCGGGGTATACTCGAGAATCTTTTGTGTCCCCAAAGGGAACGGGAAGAATCGTCTGATAATAGACCTCCGTTACGTCAACCGTTACATGCACAATGTCCATTTCAAGATGGAGACATTGAGGTCCATCACGGCGGTTCTTCGAAAGGATTCATTTATGGCATCCTTGGACTTGAAGGACGCCTATCTTCATGTACCAATAGCCCCAGAATCAAGAAGATTCTTGAGAGTGGCCATCAGGAGGAAGGGAAGGATAGAGCATTATCAATTCAAAGCTCTCCCGTTTGGATTGTGCTCAGCTCCACGCATTTTCACGAAGATCGCCATAGTGATTGCGGTGAAGCTCCGCCTTCAGAATATTCAAATATTCCCTTATCTGGACGATTGGCTACTTGTAGCCAGTACGAAAAGTCTTCTACAGCAACATCTGGAAGAAACAATTATGCTTCTGAAATCCGTGGGATTCCTAATAAATTGGGAAAAATCTGACATAATTCCTTCCACCTCCAAAACCTTCCTCGGCCTTACCATAGACACAGAGGCCATGAAGATTTTCTTGCCTCCCCTGAAAGTGGAAGCTCTGAAAAAAGAAGTGAAGACCCTGATGTCCGTCAGATACCCTTCAGTTCGCAGGGTGATGAAAACGCTAGGACACCTAACGTCAGTCTCCGACGCAGTTCCCTGTGCAGGCATCCACAGCAGAGATCTGCAACAAAACATGCTCCAAGTCTGGCGTCACAACAAGTTCAGGTTGGATGCAAGAATGAAAATGAGTCGCACTACAATCCAGAGTCTCAAGTGGTGGCTGTGCACGAACAACTTGAAGAGAGGAAAGAGTTTCCAGTTCTTCACCCCGGCAATCATCACTACAGACGCCTCTGCCTGGGGATGGGGTGCGCACCTCTCGGACAAATGGGTGCAAGGCCGCTGGCCCTCCAGGGAGAATCAGACCTCAAACTTCAGAGAGATGAAGGCGGTCCTACTATCCCTCTACCACTTCAAATCCCATTTTTTGGGAAAAGCGGTCCTCATCAGGTCAGACAATCTGACCACAGTTTTTTATTTGAACAAGCAGGGAGGGATAAGATGCTCTCACCTCCTGAATTTGTGCAAGAAAATCTTTGCTTGGGCGGAACTACACCTAATAGAATGGAAAGCAGCGCATATCAGAGGATCCTTGAATACTCGAGCGGACCATCTGAGCAGGAGGGCTGTCAATCAAGCAGAATGGGAGCTCAACCCAATCATCTTCCAGCAGATCATAGCCAGATGGGGATCTCCTTCCTGGGATCTGATGGCGACGGCAAGGAACAAGAAGCTGGATCAATTTTGCGCCCTAAGCAGCCAAGACAGACCAACGGTAGTGGATGCCTTCTCCATGAGTTGGAGACACCTCTTTGTCTACGTCTTCCCTCCAGTTCCCCTTATCCTGAGAGTCCTGAGGAAGATAGTGGAGGAGAAACCTCAGGCCATAATAATAGCTCCATTTTGGCCAAGAAGATCCTGGCTGCCTCTCCTACTACAACTATCAGACAGAGACTTCTGGAAACTGCCTCATCGTCCAGATCTTCTGACTCAGAACGGCCTGTTTCACCAAAATCTGGACCGTCTGCACCTTACTGCCTGGAGGCTGAAAGGAGAAGACTAGAGAAGGGACTTTCACAGCCTGTGGTTGACACTCTGCTTTCATCCCGTAAAGATTCGACAAACAGGAAATACGCCAAAGTGTGGAATAGATTCCTGACATGGATGTCAGATTCCAACTATGATAATATCAACATTTCTTCCATCCTTCAATTTCTCCAGGACGGTTTCCAGAAGGGGTTGAAGCGCAATACCCTGAGGTCTCACATGACGGCGATCAATTATATGACAGAGAACAAATATCTCCATCATCCATTGGTCTTCAGGTTCTTCAAAGCTGTCAGAAGACTTAAGCCCATGCATAAGGATCCATTACCCATCTGGGACCTTTCCCTGGTTCTCAGAAGGCTGACCTTAGCACCATTTGAACCCTTGGAAGATGCAGACCTGAAATGGCTGTCCTTTAAGCGGTTTTCCTCACAGCAATTACTTCGGCAAAGAGACTGGGAGAGCTTCAAGCCCTGTCCTCTAGGTTTCCTTATCTGCGTTTTCTTCCAGACGGTGTTCTACTGCGTACCATGCCTTCCTTCTTACCCAAGATTCCATCTGCTGAGAACAAGAACAGAGAATCCTTTCTCCCAGTATTTTGTCCTGACTCTTCGGACGAACAGCAAGGTGTACTGCATACTCTAGATGTGAAAAGAACCCTCCTGATCTACCTTGAGAGAACAGCAGATTTCAGAAGTGTGGAAAGCCTGTTTGTTCTATTTTCCGGACCTAAGAAGGGTCATTCTCCCTCCAAAGACACACTAGCAAGGTGGATCAAGTCCACTATTCTGGAGTCCTATTCCTTGGAATCTCTACCTCTGCCTTTTCCTGTCAAAGCTCATTCCACCAGAGCAACAGCTACATCCTGGGCAGAGCTGGCACAAGTCTCCATCGAAGAGATCTGTAACGCAGCTTCCTGGTCTTCTTCCCTCACCTTCGTGAAACATTACCGTCTGGACGTAAATGCTAGAAGCTCAGCCTTTGGCACTGGGGTATTGTCGGCAGCTCTGAACAAGAGTCCCCCCCTTTGAGATCTATAAAAATTCCTTACTGTGCTGCCGTAGGACGAGAAGGGAAAGGAAAAATTCTTACCTGGGATTTTACTTTCCTTGAGTCCGAAGGCAGCACAAATATTCCCTCCCTAATAAATTTTGTTATGGCATTATTTTGTCTGAGTCTATTTTTGAACACGGGGAGATGTTGAAGGTGTGCCCCTTTTATAGGGGAGGTTGATTAAAACTAATCATGTTAATTTCTAATTATCTAGGTGGGCGGTCCTGGGACAAGATGATGACAACAGTTAACCCTTACTGTGCTGCCTTCGGACTCAAGGAAAGTAAAATCCCAGGTAAGAATTTTTCCTATAATTGCTGTCTGGTTCAGCTGGGGCTGTATTTTGTTCTGCACTGTGGAATTTGGTTTAGCTGGGGCTGTATTTTGTGCTGCACTGTGGTATTTGGTTTAGCTGGGGCTGTATTTTGTGCTGCACTGTGGTATTTGGTTTAGCTGGGGCTGTAATTTGTGCTGCACTGTGGTATTTGGTTTAGCTGGGGCCGTATTTTGTGCTGCACTGTGGTATTTGGTTTAGCTGGGGCCATATTTTGTGCTGCACTGTGGTATTTGGTTCAGCTGGGGCTGTATTTTGTGCTGCACTGTGGTATTTGGTTCTGCTGGGGCAGTATTTTGTGCTGCACTGTGGTATTTGGTTCTGCTGGGGCAGTATTTTGTGCTGCACTGTGGTATTTGGTTCTGCTGGGGCAGTATTTTGTGCTGCACTGTGGTATTCGGTTTAGCTGGGACTGTATTTTGTGCTGCACTGTGGTATTTGGTTTAGCTGGGGCTGTATTTTGTGCTGCACTGTGGTATTCGGTTTAGCTGGGACTGTATTTTGTGCTGCACTGTGGTATTTGGTTCAGCTGGGGCCGTATTATATCCTACACTACAGTATTGTTGGCTCTACCTACTTCAATTTTCCCTGCCAATATGTGTTGGCCCCTGCCTACTTGTGTTGCCCCACCTTCTGTCAGTTTGGACCCACCCACAACATGGGGCCACTTTTGGGTTTTTCCCAGGGCCACTTTAGGTTCCCAGTCCCGGAGCTGCAGCAGAAAGACTCTCCCCTTGAGCTGCCAGCTTGATATAAATCTAGAAGAGCAATTGAAGAAATGAACGGGGAGATCTCTGGACCCATGTGAGGTACAGGGCTGATTCCAGCTTTGTTAGAAAAAGACTGCCATGTACTATATGATGTCTGATTTTCATTTTCTACATGGGATAGCCGCCATGCAGTTCTACTATTATGGAAACATCTTCTAATGTCCTACGACAAATGTGCACCTTTGATAAAAATGGTCTGGATAGAGGTGAACCCACATAAAGCTGCGGGTACGCCTTAAAACTTTCCAATGAGGCAGTGAGTTTCAGTGTTTTCAAATATTTTTAATGTAATTGATTAAGCCATGAATGGTTTGTACAAAACTATTGTCCAAGTCAAATAAGAAACAATTGCCTGTAGACAACAATTTTCCACATGTGGACTGGAAAGTCAATGCACCTTATAAAGATGGCTATGACTGGTTGGACCATTTTTCTATTGTAAAAAATGTTAATACCAACAGTATAAGATGAAAATCTATAAATTCACACTTGAAGTCCAGGCTGAAGTATTGAGCTGTATTGCGCTTTCCCAGGAAAAGACAAGTGAAGAGCGCTCAACTCTAGGATGTTTTTATGTTCTCTTCATATCCTGCATCAGTTGCCTGAAAAGGTAAGAGAAGAACGTTACCAGCAAAATGGATAGTATACTGGTCAAGGTTAGAATTTGACATCTCTTACCAGCATGGCCTTGACATGACGTAGAAGAGTGATGGTCTCTCAAAGCCATTGAATGTTGATGACGCAGCTACAGTGTAAGCTCCCATGTTCTCAAACAGCATCCAGTCTCCAACCTGCAGCTCTGGTAGGTCGAAACGCTCAATTATCCGATCCTCCACATCACATGTTGGTCCCCAAATACTGCTAGAGTAGTATTTTTCATCCAATGTTGGCTTCTGTAAAGATAAAGATCTGTTTAGGCCACAATTTAGTAAACTGCGGCCCACTTCAGCACAAAGGGTCCCCAATAAGAATGCAGTAAATGCAAGAGGAAAGCATTATACATACTATCAATACAAATGGCGCCATTATATATTCTATCAATACTGGGGGGCCATTATATATATTATCAATATAAGGGGACATTATAAAACTGGGGGCACTACAGGAAGGGAGGAGAGCATTATCTTTACTACCACTATTATACTTATATATTATAATGCCCCCTGCATTATAATATATAAGTATAATAGTGGTACATATGGATACTACAGGGGGGGCATTATATGTAGTGGCACTATAGGTAGCATTATAATACATGGGGGCACTGCAGCGAAGCTTTATAAATACTGGTACCACTAAAGGGCCTATTATAACTATACAGGTCACTGCATTCACTTTATAAAAACTGGGGCTACTACAGGGGGCATTATAACTACTAGGGACAGTATAGGAGGCCTTATAGATTGGCCTTATTAATACTGATGACTATAAAGAGGTGCCTTATAGAGGGGCCTTGTTATCCCTGGTGGCCTAATTTCTACAAGGGGACCTATGGGGGCAATATTAATATTGGGGGTACTGTGAGGACATTATTATTCGGCCCAATATGGAGGTAATTATTTGGGGGTACTATGGGGGACACTATTACTATTGAGGACAGTCTGGGAGCATTATTACTATAGGGGGAATACCTGTATAGCACTGTTATTTTTGCAGTCTAGTATTTAGGGACATTAGGGAGCACAACAGGCACAGTATTAGGGGTAGCAGCAGGATGATAGTGTTGGGGCACCGGAGGGGTGCGATGGAAAAATGTCTGTGTCAAACTTTGTAGAGACGAGACATGACTGAAAGAAGTCATCAGGGTGGTGCACCATTTCAGTTTTTGCCTCAGGCAGCAGAAATGCTAGAATTGACCCTGATGGTGCATGCCATGTTTGTGTCATAATTTGAGACCTTTTGTGCTTCTTGACATTTTTCTTAAGGGGATTAGGGAGAGGGGGCAGGGCTTCAGTGACCCACCGGATTTGCAATAATTTACACCATAAACTGACCTTAATTATTGCTCAAGTCTATGCCAGCCCCTAGCTGGCTTAGATTAGAGTTTCTGGTGTATAGAGGGCCAGTGCAACCGACCCCAGGCGAAAAGAGATCAGGACTGGCGTAGCATATGCCAGTCCTTCTAAATGACCCTCTTAGCGCACATAAGATTATGTCCTTTGTGGTGCAGGCACACTGTCTAGTGGTGAAGTGGGTGCATGTGGACATCAAGAACAGGATTTGACTCCATTGAGCCTTTTTGTACCTTATTATACAGGTGTGTACTGTGTCTTTTTCCTGTTATCCGGCGAACCCGAACATCAATCACTCGGCACTCCATTCCATCTTACACATTTACTGGGCTTGTGCTGCTTTCCTAAGGCTACTTTCACATCTCCTTTGTGCTGTCCAGCGCTGAGATCTGGCACAGGCTCTCAAAACCTGAGGAAAACGCATCAGTTTTGTCCCCATTCATTGTCAATAGGGACAAAACTGAACAAACCAGAATAGAGTGCCCCAGAATGCATTCCTTTCCGGTTTTGTTGCGTTCCCATGTTGGACAGAGTTTTTGTGTGCGGCATGGGAAACTGAAGAAGCCAGATCTGGCACCAAAAACCATGGACACGAAAAAAACAGATCCAGTGCCTATTGACCTAAAATAGTTTTAGTGCTTGATCCGGTTTCTTAATTTTCGATGTAATACAACCGGATCTGTTCAGAACAGATGCAGCCGGTTGCATTATAATAACGGAAGCATTTTGCTGTGGTTTTGAGATCCAATGCCGGATCTCAAAACCAGACAGCAAAAGCGCAGATGTGAAAGTAACCTTAGACATTAGATAAATGTTGGATTTCAACTACCTGGTCCTTTTGTTTTTGTGGGAGATAAACCGCTGCCAGAGGTGCTTGGTAGTGGCTTTCTCCTTCTCCAGGACACTTGCATGCCTTTCTTGGACGAGCCTGCATGTGTACGGGGGAGGGTAGGAAAGGTAGCTGCTCATTTAGCCACAAGCCATCTAATGGCTATGGCCAGCCTTACCTTCTGTACAACAGGCTTGACGTGAGCATGCTGGTGCAAGATGCAGTTGAAAGATCCATAGACACCATCATTGACATAATACATGATAGTTTTGTCACAGAAAGAGTCACCTAAAATAGAAAAAGATTTATATTTACTTTTTTGAAAAAATAAAATAAAAAATGTAACCCTTCACACAGGGCTGTGGAGTCCGACTCCAGCACCGACGCCTTCATAAATAGTTAATGCATAATAATAAGTAATTACAAATTTACTGTACGATAACCAATTACTATCATCCCCGGAAAATGCTAGTTATCACTATTTCTTGATAAATAAGGGTCTTATAGATTGATAGAACATAACATAGATTACATGATTAAAAATTTTAAATTCCCCTAAATGTAAGTATGCAAGAAGCTGTGCACTTAATGAATGAATCATGCATATTAATACTATATAATAGTAAAAAAAAATGTTTAATTCAGGAGCTGGAGTCGGTACATTTATGACCAAAGCACCCAAAACAAACCCCACAGCGAGTCCTTCACACATACCATCAGATCCAGTCTGTTTAGCAACTACAACCTTCTTTGCAATGATATTGACTGCGAGGGTGAAGGCTGAAGCAGCATAGTATCTTCCAGGTTCTGCAATTATTTGTACTCCGGAGTCAACGGGAAAGTACTTATCTAGAGCAGGGTTTATTACAGATGTCACCTAAATAGGAATTTAGATACACAAGTCAAATACAAGATCTAAAATAATGCACTAGATTTGAGCTCTCATTCAAGTTATATAATATAGTACAAGCAGAACCAACCACATGCCGATGCCGATGCCAAGGATGACAGTCATCTCACCTCTTCAAATTTGAGCTTCATATCTTCAGTTCCAGGAAAGGCACCACCGATGTCTAGTAAGCGCATATTGAATCCGAGCTCAGCTCCCATATCAAAAACATATCGGGCATCAGAAATGGCATTAACAAATGTCTGAGGATCTGTGCACTTTTTCCCAACATGGAAACTAATTTGGAGAAAATAAAAAAGGTAAGATCTTAGAGATAACTTCCATTAAAATAGCATAAGATGTGCCTAAGCCAAGCCTTCAACCAGAAGCTTCCAGTTCGACATCATTTTGTCACTAAAGGACCATCTTAAAAATCACTAGATAATCAAAAACATTGTGCTATGCTGTGCCCAAGTAAAAATCTACTATTGAAGGTGCGTTCAAATTTAAAGGGGTTTTCCAGATTTACTGTGGTTTTCAGCAGTAGTTGCTGCTTTCCTCATGTACATCTTAACCAAGCTTTTTTCAGTTTGGACTCTCGTGACCTTTTTCACTATGTAAACCAGTTACTCTGGTTTGTATTCATCCTGTATGTAGCACTTCCTGTTGCTGTATCCAACCAAACCCATGATGCTCTTCTCCCTCCTCTGCCGCACCTCCAGCACCGCCCCTAACAGCCAGCTAGTTTATAGCTCCTCCCATCCAGCTAGTTACAAAGACACTGCCCCGCCCACGACCACAGCACAGAATGGAAAATAAGAGCAATAAAGGTGCAAGAAATACGTAGAAAAATTACAGCTACCTTCATATATGATTATTTTATAGGATGTTGATGCAAACCGGAAAATCCTTTTAAAGGGCTTCTGTCACCCCCAAAATGCATTTTTCATCAGCTGACATTAGCTATTTGCTAATGTTCGCTGATCTCAAACATACTTTTCGTACATTCCCCTGTGATTTCGTTCTTTTAAAATTCTTACTTTTATTATATGCAAATATCTTCACTACCAGCAAGTTGGGCGGTAACTTGCTGGTAGCCGCCGCATCCTCCAGTTGCCGACACGCCCCCTCTCCTCTTGATAGACAGGGCCAGCGAGCGCTCTTCTGCCACTGGCCCTGTCTTCTCATTAAGTCACACGCCTGCGCCATAACATTCTTCAATCGACGCAGGCGTACTGAGTGAAGTACACCAGCTCCGTCCTCAGTGCGCCTGCGCCGATTACGTCACAGTGTCGGCAACTGGAGGATGCGGCGGCTACCAGCAAGTTACCGCCCAACTTGCTGGTAGTGAAGATATTTGCATATAATAAAAGTAAGAATTTTAAAAGAACGAAATCACAGGGGAATGTACGAAAAGTATGTTTGAGATCAGCTGACATTAGCAAATAGCTAATGTCAGCTGATGAAAAATGCATTTTGGGGGTGACAGAAGCCCTTTAAGATCCCTACCATACTCCAATGATATTAACGTTGAGCTCCTTTGCAAGTTCCAGAAGAATCCTGCATGTTTCTAGAGTGGCTCCAAACTTTGCACTTAGTTGACACACTGCTTCGGAGTCGTTTGTGGCTATCCGCAAAACAAGCCTGCAAGAAAAACAGCACAACTGATGCAAAACCATGTCCAGATGACCTACAGAGCAAGATTGCCTGGTCCCTTGTACCCACTGGTCATCAATATCAAATCGGCGAAGGTCCGACACCCCTGTACGAGGAGACGGCGCGCACAGTGCCGTCTACCTTCTCTCTTCCTGTCCGCTGCTGCTGTCCCATAGAAATAAGCAGCAGAGCAGGAAGAGAGATGGGAGATGGCACGTGCACACTATGCGCACTTTCCCTTCATACAGCTGATCGGCGGGTGTCAGACCCTCGCCGATCTGATATTGATGACCTATCCTGAGAATAAGTCATCTATACTAAAAGCCAGGAGAAACTGTTTAAGTGTTGTAATACAATTAACTTACTTAGCATTGGGGTGATTCCTTGCCACCTTCATCAATTCCTCTTCACTATCAAAGGTTATCTTCTCGACACCACTGCTAGCAGCATACTTGATCTGAGAAACTTGCTTGCATGGGTTGGCGTAGATGATTTTTTCTGGAGGAACACCAATACTCTGGACAAGTTGGATTTCATTCTGGAGAAAGAAATCAGAAACTGCATTTATAACATTATGTCCACAGCCTCGCGTTAAAGGGGTTGTCTCGTGAACAAAACCTCTGTCCATATGTCCTATTAGAACATTATACAGGTGGGCCCCTGCTTGAGAACCCACTCTGAAGTCGTGGCTCCCGTTCTGGCTATCTTTGCAATTCACTTGAAAGACCACCATATAATACCACTCCAGCTTCCGCGGCAAAATCAGCCATTTGTCAGACGGAACCAGGCCATACATCTAAACACATTTAGAAAAGGGTTGTCCCTGTGAGAAAATCCCCTTAAACTGACCATGAAACAGAACAACTTACCTTGCTGGCACAGTCAAATCCAGCCCCCAAAATGGACAGAATCTTCACAACAGCCTTGCTGTCATTGCATTTAACAGCATAAAATGGAGTTATTCGTGGTAGTGCTTTAAACCACCGAACATGCTTCTTCACAATATCCCCAAGATCGGCAACAAAAAAGGCATCCTTGTCACCCTAAAATACAAGAATACCACGTTACCGCTTTCTTAGAAGACACAGGCAACCAGAAAAAGCTTTAACTCATATTTGGTTATTCTGTAGGTATAGGGCGATCATTGAACAAATGGTCGTCATTCTACCAACATGAGTTACCCTTTAATATAGCCAATGCTTATTTAACTTTACCATGTTCAATTCATACATATTTTTGTGGCATTCATTATATAATATAATATCATAAATAAACTGCTAAGAAGCTACTGAAATAATAAACAAACTTACCGTCCTGCACCCCCTTTGAACCAGTACTGCTGCCCCTTCCTCCTCCCCAGGCAGAAGCCATTGATGTATTATTTTGGCTGCACTGGTGATGTCCCAGTCTATCACTGGCCTCAGTGTACAGGGGGAGACTGCAGAGGCCGGTGATAGCCTGCCGCGGTGTACAGGGTGTCGACTCTGCATCCAAGGCAATACGTCACTGGCTGCAGCCCAGGGAAGAGAAAAGAGCGTTGGTACTGGAATCGGAAGGGGCGCAGGAAGATACGTGTAAGTTTGTTTATTATGTTAATAGGCGCCCGGCAGTTTTGTTTAATAGTAAATGATCTTGTATAATCCAATCAAGATACTGCTTGGTTACTCTGTATTTAAATATGCTCAGCTCTGTTATACGTACAGCTATGAATAAGACTGCTTAACGTGTTCAAAACGCGTAAGCAACATTTTCTCTGTTCACCGTCTGTAGTATCCTGTGGGTTTTTTATGGAGACAATAAACATTTTTTTCTGTTGAACTGGCTCAGTGAGAGGTCTGTCCAAAGGGGAAGGCCTACATGCTGGTGAGCTGCTGTTTTTTTTTTTTTTCCATATTGGTTTTATAACTCAAAAAAACTCAAGATTGAACTTACAGATAAGGACACTTCATTGATCTTCTGCTTGAGGACATCTCGGGCAGTAAAGCCTTCCTCAAGGAAGCTGAAGTCAAACTCTTCGTTGCTGAAGGTGTTCATTGTCTCAATATTATACAATCAAAAGACCAGAATGCAACAAACTGTAATAAGTGCAAAGAGATTGGTTACATCTCCATTACAGAACACAGAGCTTTGCTTCTAGGGAGGTTCTCCAAAGCCTTACGCTCTTTACTGCTGTGTTGCTGGAGTTCTGCCAAGGGAAGAAAAAAAATGTCCTTAGTCACTTCCAGATGTTACTTCACAATCAATGGAACAAAGAAGCCTTGAAAAGAAATTGCTTGCATCATGCACCAAACCCTTTTAATGAATGACTGAAAAGCTCAATCCACCTTCACCTACGCAGAAATCTTTGGCTCTTATAAATAGTCTGCAAGAGAGGGACTCTCTGCCAAAGGTCACCAACACCCAATCAGATCTCATGCCAGCTCCTAACTTCTTTCCTACTCACTACACCCGCCCTCTGTACCCTGCACTTAACAGCAATGTGGTAATTATTATCCCGAAGGACTCGTGTTATCTATGACTGTAAAAGAGACGTATAGATCATAGTACGTTTCCATAGAGTTTAAATCCATTGCAGCAATAATAAAACAAATTCTTAATAGAGGATGAATATTAATACAGCATGGCTCGCATTACTTTTAAGTGTTTTGGAAACTCTGTTGCTTTTCGTCCTCTGCAGCACCCAATGGTTATTAGTCCTGACCCAATCTAATAGTACAAAACAGCTAGTAATTTAAAGAGTTAAAAATAAGGCTACATCCCCTGAACCTCCTCCAAGTGTGAAAAATGTGTTCTGTTCCTTTAGGACTTTTGGATCCTACACTACGCAGTACAAATGACACATTGGAAAGCACAGTACAGTAGGTCATAATAATGCTCAATCATAGGACACCGGGTCCAAGAAGTGATACACAAGTGCAATGAAAGGACAATCAGTATAATCAGCGAGCAAAACCCAAGTCCTGTTATAATCTCAAAAAAAGATGAGCCACACAAGTCCATAATAACGTTGCTGAAACAAGGCCTACTGAAATAAATAATAAAAAAAAATAACACTGACCAAAAAAAACAAATTGGGGGGGGGGATACGGGGGGCGGAAAGGCGGGGGAAAGAGGGAGGGGGGTAACAAAGAGCTATCACCATAGATCTTAAGATATGGAGCTAGGCAGCACCAATAAAGTAGTGGAGAAAAAAAAGTAATTTTAATCTATGTTGTGGCGGTGCAAATAATTGCTTTTGAATCCCTTCTGTTAGCTGTAGAATGACTGTGCGTCACTATTAAGCTTAGTGTACATCTGCTATATAATATCTGTATATCTAATTCAGCGTCGCTCCAATAGATAATAGCACTCCTGCGCTACCAATCCACTCACCCCCTCTATATTCCCTCCTGATGGATGATAGTCAGGTTCGCTGCTGGGTATCCCTTATTAGAAGCCTACTGCCCTGGCTTCCCTCAATTAATACAAGATTAACTCTGATCAATATTGATCAGATGTGGGTACGCGCGCTGGTGGGGAAATGTGTTTACTGTTATTACAAATGCCGCTAGTATTACAAAGTTTACTTGTGTTCATACACCTAATGGTACCTTATAAACATCCTTCTGACTCCTTGGTAGCGATCCTATTCTTTGATGTAGGTTCTTTTGTTTTTCTTTCCTCCTCGATGTTTCGTGGCTTCACCTCCTGTCAGCGGGCGTCTCGCTACAGCCGGTAGGGAGCGCACGCGTGAGGGAGCTTGCTGTGTGCCTGGTTGGGAGAGACACTTCAGGTGACGTCACCGCTAGTGCTACGGGTGCCTCAGATAGACAATAGACCTTCAACGCGTTTCAGAGCTTGCTCGGTGCTCCTTTAGTTTACATCCGGTTTTGATTTGGAAGCCAAAAGCAGGAGGAGGTCCAAAACACAGAACAGATGCAAGTATTTCCATCATTATCTCTGTTTTGGACCCGCTCCTGTTTTTTGCCTTACAAATACTGATGAAGTGATGACCAAATACTGACGTTTGAAGGAAAATTTTTTCCTTGTAACAGCAAGGGTTAACAGCAAAATAAACGTCAATATTTATTATCCCAGTTCTGCAGTTGACAGCAACACCCAATATATGCTTTTAAAGGGATTCTGTCAACAGTTTTCACCCCTTTGAGCTAAACATATGCTCATGGTCTCTTCATGATTCCTAATGTGGGCTTATAAATGCGATCTGTAGCTTAGTTTTGCCAAAAAACAGGTTTTACTAACCTGTCAGTCATAAAAGTAACGTGCCCAAGGGGAGGTCCAGGGATGCAGGGTGCCCAGCTGCAGCCATCGCCGTTGGTGCTCAGCGCAGCCTTGCCACAGTTCTGCGCCGCCTCCTACTTCTCTGTGCCGCCTCTCCCTCCTTCCGCTGTGGAATGCCGCGCGTGCGCACAGGCTCAGCCTGATGCGCCCGTACGGACTGCTTGGATGCTTCTTCTCTAGCGAAGTGCCGGCACATGCGCACTACGCTAGAAGAAGCCAATGCCAACTGGTGACAGAATCCCTTTAAACTGCCATATGGGCACACCTTTGATAGCGGCCTTCAGCTTGTCTGCATTGTTGGGTCTTGTCTCTCATCTTCCTCTTGACAATACCCCATAGATTCTCTATGGGGTTTAGGTCAGGTGGGTTTGCTGGCCAATCAAGCACAGTGATACTGTAGTTATTACACCAGGTATTGGTACTTTTGCATTGTGGCCACGTCCTGCTGGAAAATTAAATCAGCATCTCCATAAAGGGGTATTCTGGTTAGCATAAATATAACTTATGTTTTAGACTAATTCATCATTAATAATTACTTAATATTATGTTAATTTCACATATTTACCATCCAGTAGTTATAAAAAGTAGTTTTTTCCTCTGCTACCCACTGTGTTTCCTCATAAATTACCATGGCATCAACCTGTAGTTCTGAGCCTTTGTTAGGTCGAGCCTGCTCAGTATGATGCTATCAGTTCTCTAGCTACAGGTCTTGTGAAACAAATGCAGTGTTACTGACAATGACTGCCATACCTACCTTGGTTAAGTAGAGGGTGCTATTACCATGTGTATGCATCATACTGTTAGAAATTGTCACAAAGGGATGATTGGTACAATTTCCTGTCTCTAACTTAAAAGATGCTTACTGCCTAATATGACAGTTAAAAAATAATAACACTTTATTAAAGATACTGAAACTATGGCCAATCCATCTCTTGAAATCTAGAGATAGGTAAATGAAGTACTTAATTCATAGAGGTAAGTATATGTACAAGTATCCCCTGTATCAACCTGCGGATGCCTATTAGCACCGCTTATGGATGTCCACAGTGACAAGGTAACTATCCGTGGTGAAAATGGCATAGACTGTGCTGGGCTATTATATCTTTGCAGTCCCAGCAATGCCACCGCTGAACATCGATAGTGACCCAGGTGGATTTAAAAGGCCTGATCACAATCCAACGTTTTATACATCAAGGGTCCATATATTTAGCCCAGGATATTCCACCCTGCTGTCTGTATACTTGACAGTCAGGAGGACTCCTACCACCAATAACATAAAAGGCTTACTAATCATGCCCAGCTCTGCTGGACGCGTTTCTGGTGACCCGGGCACCTCCTCAGAAGCTTATGGGCAAAGACTGCTGAGTAGTAACTGGTCAGTTGCCTAAATGAAGAAATTGGCGGAGAACGCCGCACATGTGTGCTAGTATGGCCGTACATGCCCGCCAACTCCTCCTCCTTAAATAGAACACAACAATAGCTGATCTCAGGGAGACCAGCTACAAAAAACACCGCGGAGCCTCACTTAAGAGTCTCAACACAGCAATCCGAAGTGCAAAGTTCCCTGGGAAACAGGAATATGCAAAATAAATGTGGAGCCCCAGTTATGGGTCTACAACACAATGAAAGCCAGATATCCCTCAAAGGAAGGAAAACCAAGCGAAGGGGTGTCTCCATTACAGAGATCACCAAATCCACCATATTAAGTGGCCCCTATGTCAAGATCCCGCTTTTTTACAAGCTTTCAGGATGTGACAGGGAAAACCTAAGCTAGGTATCCATCCACAGACAGCTGTTTCAGGGTGTTGCCCCTCATCAGTGTGGAGTAGGATTCTGGCTAACCGGGAGCAATGCCTCGGAGACCACTCAAACACAACAATAGCTGATCTCAGGGAGACCAGCTACAAAAAACACCGCGGAGCCTCACTTAAGAGTCTCAACACAGCAATCCGAAGTGCAAAGTTCCCTGGGAAACAGGAATATGCAAAATAAATGTGGAGCCCTAGTTATGGGTCTACAACACAATGAAAGCCAGATATCCCTCAAAGGAAGGAAAACCAAGCGAAGGGGTGTCTCCATTACAGAGATCACCAAACCCACCATATTAAGTGGCCCCTATGTCAAGATCCCGCTTTTTTACAAGCTTTCAGGATGTGACAGGGTTTTTGTAGCTGGTCTCCCTGAGATCAGCTATTGTTGTGTTTGAGTGGTCTCCAAGGCATTGCTCTCGGTTAGCCAGAATCCTACTCCGCACTGATGAGGGGCAACACCCCGAAACAGCTGTCTGTGGATGGATACCTAGCTTAGGTTTTCCCTGTCACATCCTGAAAGCTTGTAAAAAAGCGGGATCTTGACATAGGGGCCACTTAATATGGTGGATTTGGTGATCTCTGTAATGGAGACACCCCTTCGCTTGGTTTTCCTTCCTTTGAGGGATATCTGGCTTTCATTGTGTTGTAGACCCATAACTGGGGCTCCACATTTATTTTGCATATTCCTCCTTAAATAGGGATGTGGCTGGGGTACGAGCAGGGGGCGGGCCCGCCTGAGATGAGAGGATCTGTCCGGACAGGACATACCGCCCGAAGTACCGTCTCTAAATAAGTCATTATATGCCTCTGCCCGTGATGTCTCTGTCTAGGGGGATCCTTAGGCGGCTTATTCAGCTAAAAAACGGGATAACCAAAGTATATATGATCAAGAATAGTGAGAGCAAAGGTGGAGAACTAGACGCTACTGCTCAGCTCAATCCTGTCAGCTGTATAGAAAAACGTTGTATTCAGTAGCGTTCACATCAATCCAAAAGATAACAAATAAGCGCAGTCCATAATAAGCGTTAGATGGCCCTAAAGCAATTTTTCATACTGATAAACGCAACATCACCGCGATAAATACCGCATCATGATGTCTAATGAATGTAATATTGTGAAGGGGTACAGACCTTAGTAAATGCATTCACCCTATCAAGGTGACTCAATCCATCAGTAATGACAGTCACCCGGATGTTAGGGGATGTGGTAACAATCGCAGAATGGTCAATCAGACACAAAGACCATTGCCCAGGGGCTAATACAAGTAATGATCGACCTGAACACACTATCAATGATGAGAAGGGCAATAGTGGGACATTTAGAGAAATAAAGGAATCTGAAAAAGAGCTAAATGAAGCAAGTGTAGCTGTTTGGCTCATTCAGACCCCTAGGTTTTTCTGTACATAAGCGGAAAATCCACTCCTTTCTCCAGAGCCTATTATCAATGGCACCCCCTCTGGTAACTGACAAATGTGTTCAATGCCTTGAAAACTAATCACCCGAGTCTCTTGCATGTGAGTCCACGACTTGTCTGGCTAAGGGGGTGTCCCTCTTATTGCGGATGTCCCCTAAATGCTTGCCTACACGTCGTCTGAGCCCACGGGTGGTTTTCCCAACATATTGTAGGCCACAGGAGCAAGTAATCAAATAAATGACTCCTGTGGTCCTGCAATTAATAAAGGTCCTTATCTCAAAACATTACCAGCAACGTTATGCCTCAAACATCTTGCTAACCTTCATAGAACCGCAGCCAGTGCATCTAAAGTCGCCCCTAATGTATGTAGAAAGCCATGTGTGAGATTGTACAGGTTTTAAAAAACTATAAACCAGTCGGTCTTTGAGATTGCGTCCCCTCCGGAAAGTAATTGCGGAAGAATCTCTAATGAGATCACCAATGTCAGGGTCCGTTTTCAAAATACTCCAGTACCGAGTGATGTCCCGTATCATAGGTACCAATAATCCTGATGACCTCATCTTTGTTATCATTGGCCCTGGGGATCAGTAGGTCCTTTCTGTCACTGCATCGGGCATGATGGTAAGCCTCATTTAGGACAGTATCCGGATAACCTCTTGATCTAAATTTATGTCTCAAATCAGCCGTCACAATTTTAAAATCCAAGGTATCCGATCTTGCTCTAAGATACTGTCCTTTTGGTATGCGCTTCCGCAGTGCCCAGGGGTGGTGGCTCTCCCACTGCAAAAGGTTGTTTGTTGCTGCGGGTCTTCTATAAATCCTCGTAATGAGGCGCCTATCCCTTCCTCTATTAATAGTTAAATCCAGGAAGGTAATGGAGTCATGGTCAATTGTGGAGGTGAAAAACAGCTCCATATAATTGATATTGATTTCTGCTCCACAAAAGTATAAAACTGTAGGGCATCCCCCTTCCACATAATCAGAATGTCATCAATCTTTCTCAGCTACAGCTGGACACATGATGACCACTCCTTACACTGATCCCCAAAAACAATCTCTTTCTCCCACCAGCCCAGATAGAGGTTGGCAAAAGTCAGGGCACAGGGACTCCCCGTTGCCACTCCTGAGGTAGAGGAAGATTTTCCCATTGAAGAGAAAGATGTTAAGTTTTAAAATGAAGTCAAGCAGAGTCAATACAAACTCATTATGCATTAACAGTGCGTCCTTCTCTCACTAAGGAAACAGCAGATCGTTTCCAATTCCCTGATATGTGGGAAGGAACTGTACAAAGCCTCCACCATCCAGGCTGGCCAAAAAACGTCCTCCTCACAAATGACATCATTTATGTGGTTAAGGAAATCCATAGTGTCACGTACATAAGATGGGAGAGAGGTAACAAACGGACGCAGAACACTGTCCACATAGACACTAATGTTCTGCGTCAAACTCCCAATACCTGACACTATGGGTCTCCCTTTAAGAGGATTACCATCTTTGAGTAGACTATAGAAAGGGCCATAACTGGGGGAAGCAAAAAGTCCATCTCACCTTTATTTACAAGGTGAGTGTATTTCTGCGAAGGGACATATGACAATCCTCTTAGTAATAGGGAAATCTCCCCCTTTTTTAGGGCCCGTTTAGAGAGGTTATTGATCTGAATCTGTCAGTCTCGGATGACACATTGTCATTGATTTGTCCTGCCTCGTAAGAAGTAATGTGTTGCCTCTGCCCCTATTTGTCTGTATACTGGGGGTCGGTCTGTCTCGCTCTCACCCTCGGAGAAAGAATGTTCAGTATTAGTATCTATGGTTTTCGTCTTATTGTCTCCAAAGTCAAAAATCCTTCCTTCTTTAAAGTCTCGAGTGTCCCTAATATACTGTGAATGTTTTTTTGTCCATAATAAAAATGGTGAACTTCTCTACTGCCAGCTGTAGGGTATTTTCTTTCCTACCAAACTCTGGGTTATTGCTAAAAAAAATTACATTCTCAATAGTTCTTTCTCAGTTTTGGAGTCTTCTCTTTCTCAAGCAGCAATGTCATAAGAGCAAGGAGGAATCACTAGACTCTTTCACTCATTTACTTAGGAATTCTGGAGTGTAACCTTGCGGCAGGCGTGAATGGGATACGTAATCTTTTTGGGACCATTTGATCTTTAATATAAGAATACTTTCACACTTGCAGCAGGACAGATCCGTCCTGCCGCTCCGTCCCCATTGACTATAATGTTATGAGCAATAACATACATGCAAAAGGAGACAACAATCCTACTGAAAAATTCTCTTTCTTTCCCCTTTCAGAGAAAGAAGATTACCGGTAAGTAATCTTAGTTTTATCCCTTCGCCTTATGACAGCACCCATGGAGATATAAGCTAGATAAACTAGGGAGGGACTACAGCCTGAAGAACAGAACGGCCAAACTCCAGCCCTTCATCCGAAGGAAACTTGAGTCTGTAGTGTCTAAAAAACGTATGAGGGGTACTCCAAGTGGCTTCTTTACAAATCTGTTCTAGAGACACTGAAGCCCTTTCTGCCCAGGAGGTAGCCACTGATCTAGTAGAATGGGCTCCAAACCCTGAAGGGGGAACCTCCTCTTTGGAAGAATATGACAAACCTATCGCCTGTCTGATCCACCTAGCTATAGTCTGTGAAGAAGCAGAACCCTTCCTGGCCCCCTGGAAGTATAACAGAAGACGGGAAGAAAGCCTCCAAGGTCGGGTGACCTCCATGTAGTGAATAACACACCTTCTAACGTCTAAGCAATGAAAACTAGCTTCCTTCTCATCCTTGGGTGACGGGAAGAAGGAAGGAAGAACAATTTCCTGGGACCTATGGAATTTTGAAGAAACCTTAGGTAAAAAGGCCGGGTCCGGAATAATGACAATCCTATCCTTAAGGACCCTGAGGTAGGGGGGATCCACTGAGAAGGCTGCCATCTCGCCAACCCTCCTGGCAGAAGTAATGGCCAAAAGGAAGGCCAGCTTGAAGGAAAGCATATTTAAGGAGATACACTCCAGCGGCTCAAAGGGGGATGTTGAGAGGGCAGAAAGAACCAAATTCAAATCCCAAGGTGGTACAGTGTTACGCTGGACAGGGGATAATTTTGACAGAGCCGTAAAAAACCTTTTGATCCAAGGAAGATCAGCTAATTTGTACTCAAAAAGGGCACTAAGGGCGGAGACCTGCACCTTTAGAGTACTAGGTCTAAGACCTTTATTCCAACCCTCCTGTAAAAAATCTAGGATGAGCGGAATATTGGGCGCTTCTAGTACATCCACCTAATCTCCTGCAAAACGAGAGAAGGCCCGCCAAATCCTCATGTAAATATCTGAGGTGACCTTCTTCCGACTAGCTAGGAGGGTGGATATCACATCATCTGATAAACCTTCCTTTCTCAGAATTTCCCTTTCAAAAGCCAAGCTGTTAAATGAAGGGATTTCACCTCTGGATGAATGACCGGGCCCTGAGTAAGGAGACCCCGGGATGCTGGTAGAACCCAAGGACTGGAGATCGACATCTCCCGAAGCTCCGAGAACCATACTCTCCTTGGCCAAAAGGGGACGATCATAATAACCGATGCCTGATCTTCCCTGATTTTTTTGAGTACCCGCGGAATGAGCTTTAGAGGAGGAAACGCATAAAGGAGACCTGATTTCCAGGACTGGGCTAGAGCATCCACCGCTAAAGGCTGGTCCTTCGGGGATAGGGAAAAGAATCTTTTTACCTTTCTGTTTGCCCTTGTGGCGAACAGGTCTATCCTCGGAGAGCCCCATAAGTTCACTATCTGATTGAAAATGACCTGATCTAACGACCATTTGTTCTGGCTGAGGCGATGATGGCTCAGAAAATCCGCTTCCCTGTTCTCTGTTCCCCTTAGATGCACAGCAGAAAGAGAAGACAGAGAACTTTCTGCCAGATTGAAAATCTGGAAGGCCAAAGACATAAGGTTTCCGGATCTCGTGCCCCCTTGCCTGTTGATATAGGCGACAGCTGACATGTTGTCGGAGTAAATCCTCACGTTCCGGCCTTCCAGATGAGGAAGAGATTGATATAGTGAGCCAGATGGCCCTCAACTCCCTGACATTTTGAGACTGTGCTCTGGTATTCGGGTCCCAACTCCCCTGGAGAATCTGACCCTCCCAATGGGCTCCCCAACCCCAGGGGCTTGCGTCCGTGGTAAGACACACCGGAGACTCCCTTTTCCAGGGAACCCCTTTTTGAAGGTTTTCTAACTTCCTCCACCATTCCAGAGATAGAAGGGTCCGAGACGACAAAAGAAAAACTTTGTCTAGAGAAAGGGGAGAGCAGGCCCATTCCTCCAGAATCTGAAGCTGTAACCTTCTTGAGTGAAACTGGGCCCATTCTACTCCTGGAATGGTCGCCGTCATTAGACCTAAAATGGACATGGCTTTCCGAATGGAGACTACCCGGGTCTTCTGGAATAAGGAAACCTCTTTACTGAGATTGAGAGCTTTCTATTCTGGAAGATAACACTTCTGGGATCATGAGTCTAGCATCATGCCCAGAAATTTGCATATTTGAGCTGGTACTAGGGAAGACTTCTCCTCGTTTAATTCCCAACCCAGCTTCTGAAGGACTCCCTTGAACCATGAAATGTGATCTAATAAGGTTTGGGGATCCTTTGCTATGATAAGGAAGTCGTCCAGGTATGGAATAATTACCATGTTCCTTTCCCTGACATGAGCCATCATCTCTGCTACCAGCTTTGTAAAAACCCGTGGAGCTTGGGAGAGACCAAATGGAAGGGCCTGAAACTGGGCATGCAGAATATTTTCCCCCATCTGAATGGCAATCCTCAAGTACCTCTGATGCAAGGGATGAATGGGAACATGGTAATAGGCATCCCTGAGATCTAGCGTGGCCATAAAACACCCCGGAAACAAATGGTTCACTGCTGACCTCAGAGATTCCATGCGAAACTTCTCGTACACCAGAGAACGGTTGAGCATCTTCAAGTTTATTATGGTCCTGAACGACCCATTTGGCTTTGTCACCAGAAACAGAGTAGAGTAAAACCCTCTTTTTACTTCCCCCTCTGGAACCTGAACTAAGACCTTTTTCTCTAACAGGGATTTCACTTCTGCTACCAACGCATCCTGTTTTTGGGGATCTGCCCTTAAATCCGTGACCACATAGTTTTCTCCTGGGAGATCTGAGAATCTTAACTTCAGACCCTCTTTTATCACAGATCGGACCCAAGAGCTGTTCGAGATTTTTTCCCACTCTGCCGAAAAAAAGGACAGACGACCCCCTACTGGAGGCCTGGCGTCATTGGGCTTTCTTCTTAGAGGCCTCTGAACGAGAAAAAAGAAACCCTTTCGATTTACGATTGGAATCCGAAAATTGTCTAGACTTGTACTTATTTCTAAAAGAATCCCTATTAGACCCCTTACGAAAAGCTTTCTTAGGGGGGTTGCTGGAAGATGGAAAACCTTTTTTTATCATCCGAGGCCTTGTCTAACAGGTCGTCTAACACAGGCCCAAACAAAAATTCCCCTTGACAGGGGATGCCACAAAGCTTGGCTTTAGACGCCACATCTCCACTCCAGTTCTTTAACCATACTGCCCTACGGGCAGAGTTTGAAAGGGCCATGGACTTAGCAGACAATCTTAGGGAATCTGCCAAAAAATCTAAGGCGCTATAAAAAGTAGGAAAGGATGTCAACAACTGCTCCCTGGGCGTACCTCCCTTAATGCCTTCTTCCATGATTTAAAAGCTCTAGCTACTGAGGTGGCTGCAATAGCAGGCTTAAAGGAAGCCGCAGAAGCTTCCCAGGATTTTTTAAGGTAAATATCTGCCCTCCTATCCATGGGGTCTTTCAAGGAACCCCCGTCATCAAAGGGGAGGGCTGACTTTTTGGACATTTTTGCCACTGGGGCATCTAACTTTGGGGCTCTATCCCATGAGGCAGATACCCCTTCATCGAAAGGATATTTGCGCTTAAGGGCCGAAGGGATAAAAAAATTTCTGTCGGGCTTATCCCATTCCCTCTTAATAGTCACCTGAATATTTTTGTGGACGTCAAAGACCCTCTTTTTCTTTGGACCCAGACCCTCAAACATGGAGTCCCGAATCGAAATGGGAGGCTTTGGGTCCTCTAAAGCTCTTACTACTTTCAAAAGAGTGCTTATATTGTCCGGCTGAAAAAGCGGTCTCACGCTGGCTTCTTCCTCGGAAGAACCCCCAGATGACTGACATTCTCCTTCTTCCTCCAAACCGGACAACGCATCACTCCCGCTTGATGGACAATTTGAGGTAGACGCCCTGGCAGAGACGGTTGGACGACATTTCAATAACCCCCCTACTGACTCTTTGACCTCCTGGCTAATCATCTGCTTAATGCTGGTCATAAGGGATGGTGCCTCTTCTTCTAGTAAGCCGCTCACACAACCTTGGCAGACAGGTTTAGCCCAAGCCGAGGGTAGTTTCTTCTTACAAATTGCACAGTTTTTACTCCTGGAGCTTGAGCTCCTCTTGGCCTCTTTAGGGACCTAAAACATATGACCCCAATATTGTATAAACCATATACATTCATCTCTGGGGAGAATATCCCCTCTTACCCCACCCTGTACCGGCACATCGTTGGTGGTATTAGTGGGTTCTGTGCGCTGGGGTTGCTCCATGTTCTCTGCCGTATGGGACACTATGGAAAAGCTACTGGATACGGCCTGTCAGTAGCGAGCTGGCTGGGAACTTCAAACGCCGGCGCGCACTCCCGGCTCCTCCCCACTTCCGGTCGCGCTCCTGCCGTCGCGCCGGAAGTACGTCATCGAACTGCCACGTGATTCATCTGCCGGCAAGGTAAGACGGCCGGGCTTGCGGCACGGCCACAGAGGCCCGCAGTACCCAGGGTGGAGATAAACTCCCCCCTGAACGCGAGGAGGGACGGAGCGGGGAGGGTAGAAGTTGGACCCAGACTGACGGCGGCTCCCGCTGGAGTCTTACGCCGAACGGGTATGCCCTCCTATAAGTATAAAAACTCGGGGCGCCCGCAGCTCCAAGGATGGTATCCTGACTCCCTCCTGCCCCACCGGACAGGAAACAGAACTGAAGGTGTTTGGAGGTGGAGCCATTTTATAGGGTGTTCTGACTTCTGTTTCCTGTCCAATGGGGTGTGGAGGCGGTCTCTCCATGGGTGCTATCATAAGGCGAAGGGATAAAAGTCGGACATGCAGTACTTTTCGACCGGCGATCTCCGGCCGTGCCGCAGCTCCGCCCCCCGTCCCATTATAGTCAATGGGGACAAAACGCATGGCCACTTGTGGCAGGACGGATCCGTCCTGCCGCAAGTGTTAAAGTACCCCAAGTCTCCAGGGATTGGACTTCCTGCCACGTTCACATGTGATCCTTGTAAGGTTTCTAAACGCACTTCTGATATTTAAGCTCAAAGTTTAGATTGATAGTTCTGTCAGAAAATACCTCCCTAGCTTCACTATTCTATTTTTCAACATCAGGCTCCCCCACCAAATTAGGGACCACAAAATTAGAAATCACAAAGGGATGATTGGTATAATTTCTCATCTCTAACTTAAGATACTCACTGCCTAATAAAACTGTTGAAAACCATAACACTTTATTAAAGATACTTATAATATATGGCTAATCCCTCTCTTGAAATCTAGAGATAGGCAAATTAAGTATTTAATTCATAGGGGTAAGTATATGTACAACTATCCCCGTATCAACCTGCAGATGCCTATTTGCACTTATGGAGGTCCACAGTATATACTAATCACCCCTGGGTTAGCAACGTGTTTACCAGCAACATTACGTCTCAAGAGATTAGGACCTTCATTAAATGCAGGACCACGGGAGTCATTTGATTACATGCTCCTGTGGCCTACAATATGTTGGGAAAACCACCCGTGAGCTCAGACGACATGTAGGCAAGCTTTTAGGGGGACATCCACAATAAGAGGGACACCACCCCCTTAGCCAGACAAGTCGTGGACTCACAGGCAGGAGACTCAAGGACACATCCCTATGTAGGGAGGAGTCATCGGTGGGCGCGTATGGCCATACTAGTACCAATACAACTGCAAAAACCATGTGCGGCGTTCTCTGCCAATTTCTTCATTTAGGCAACTAACCAGTCTTTGCCAATAAAATCCTGAGAAGGTGCCCGGGTCACCAGAAGTGCATTCAGCAAGGCTGGGCATGATTAGTCAGCCTTTTGTGTTATTGATGGTAGGAGTCCTCCAGGTGACCACTCAAGTATACAGACAGGAGGGTGCAATATCCTGGGCAAAATATATGGACCCTTAATGTGATCAGGCCTTTCAAATCCACCTGGGTCACCATCGATGTTCAGCAGTGGCATTGCTGGGACTGCAAAGATATAATAGCCCAGTACAGTTTGCCATTTTCACCGTGGATAGTTACCTTATCACTGGACATCCATAAACAGTGCTAATAGGCATCCGCAGGTTGATACAGGGGATACTTGTACATATACTTACCTCTATGAATTAAATACTTCATTTGCCTATCTCTAGATTTCAAGAGAGGGATTAGCCAGTTTTTAATAGTGTTTTTTAACCGACTTATTAGGCAGTGAGCATCTATGCATCATACTGAAGTAGAGATTATGGGTGGTGGCAGATGCATAGCGTTAGTGGTAACAGTAGAGGATTAGCAAGGAGTATCAGCTGAGGTTGGTGGCAGCAGCTGCAGCCATATGGAACACGGCAGCGGGAGAGCTACATAACATGGCATAAGCTGTATAGCAAACGATGGAGGCAGCAGCCATATGGAACATTGACTACATAGTTAACATGTCCCCACTCTTAGCTTAGCAAAGCAGGCAAGAAAATAGTGTAAGCACAGCCACCACTGATGGATTCCAGGGCCATCATAACCATGTATATTGGGATGGAAAAATGAAACCAGCCAGCAAAGTAGTCAATCCCAATAAATTAGCAAGTGCCTTGTGTATTAATGTTCTCTACATAACAGTCATTCTCGTCACCGACTTTACTCCTTTAGTTATGGGAACACCATTCCGGCAGCCTACCAATCCCAATACTTCCTTAGGCATCTTAGTTTCAGGCTCAAATCACAGGGTTTTAGTGCCCAAAATTGCAGCTGTTACAGAAAGCTGATGGTAAACATGAAATTCAGGACACCAAATGTTGAGGCGCATATTTTAGGGCAATAGTTTTGTTTTACATCACAGCATGACGTGGGCAGCAGTGTTCAGTCCGGAAACGCAGTCAGAGCCAATTCCCTGGACTAACACATGCTCACGTTAAACTGGCCTAATACAAATTTCTTCTGTGCGTGCTCATGTGTTGCATAATGTCTTGGGCTGCCGTTTATAGAAGGGGATTTTCCACATTTGTTGCTATATGAAAGTACTACAGAAAATCAAAATAATTTTAAAAGTTCTTTATTTGTAAAATGGGTCAAACACCAAGATGGCACTGCCATTACACAAGCTAAAAATGCTCGGGTGGCATTAGTGCCTCTTAAGCAATTGAATAAAAATAAAAAAAGTTTCCATAGGAACACAGATAATTGTGACCCCATCTCCCAGTCATCCATTTTGTTGCATTAATGCTGAATATTACACTACAAAAGTTAAATTATGGTCCCAAAACTGACTAATACATAAAACTACACCTACCTACAGTTAAATAAAAATCTATACATTGACACTTGCTGAAGTACAGGCTGCAGTACTGAGCTCTAGCCCACTTTCCAAGGCGCAAGACAAAGGAAGAACAGTCGAGTCTGTGACCTCTGGAACAATTCCATGTTCTTGGATATCGTGCATCAGCTGCCTAAAGGGGCAAGAGGAAAAAGAGTTACAAGGAATCGAAGTGGTTGGCCAAGAATTAGATCTTAAGAAAATCAGTTTCTCCAGCTCTGTTCACTGCAGTGCTTGGACAACTGGTTTCTGGAGTAGTAACATATCTGGATAGGCAACTGCTGCAGCCAGTTACTGTCCTCAGTCTACAGCGAGGTGCCAATTCCAGACAAAACATTAATTCTCAGAATCTATGAACTCGTCAAGGTTAGAAGTTCTGGTTTCTTACCAGTAGGGCCTTGACATGACGTAGAAGAGTGATGGTCTCTGGAATCCATTGAATGTTGATGACGCAGCTACAGTGTAAGCTCCCATGTTCTCAAAGAGCATCCAGTCTCCAACCTGCAGCTCTGGTAGGTCGAACCGCTCAACAATACGATCCAATCCATCACATGTTGGTCCCCAAATGCTGCTAGAGTAGTATTTTTCATCCAATTTAGGCTTCTGCAAAGAAAAATATGCATAGGTCATATCCCACTTCAGTGTCATTAATGCTGGGTTCACATCATGTTGGTCAAAAGTTAATAGCCAATGTACCCAGCCGTGCCCGTACTGTGGCCTGCAGACAGAGTCCACAATATACAGAACACAACCGTGCGCACAGCGTATCAATGTGGACCCATTCACTTAGATGGATGTGCAATCCAGGAGATACCGAGCAGAACAAAGACACAGATTGGAAGGGTATTTGTATACCCTCCTACACAAGATGCTCTCCCATAAGGAGATTTGGCATTCCCCAAATCTTAGCTAGAGATTGCATGATCTCTCTACATAGAAAGAATTTACTGCCATTTCCAGCCACATGCTGGATAACATATTAAAGTGACTGCAGTACCAAAGTGTTGTGCAAATAGTGATGAACCGGTCGATGGCCTTACCTTCTGGAGCACAGGCTTGACGTGAGCATGGTCATACAAAATGCAGTTGAAAGAGCCGTAGACCCCATCGTTGACATAATACATCAGAGTCTTGGGACATGAAGCATCATCTTCATCTGAAATAGAAGGCTCTTGTTAGAACTGCCCGTTATACATGACACCACAAAAAGCAGAACAAAACCCCTCACACATACCATCAGATCCAGACTGTTCAGTCAGCATAACCTTCTTGGCAATGATATTGACTGCGAGGGTGTAGGCTGAAGCAACATAGTATCTTCCAGGTTCTGCAATTATTTGCACTCCGGAGTCGACGGGAAAGTACTTATCTAGAGCAGGGTTTATTACAGATGTCACCTAAAAAGAAAAATGTGACACAGGTCAAATGCTGCACTTCAGATTTGAGCGCCCATGTTTAGGTATACCATATGGAGCAAACAGCCCCAACCATCTGAAGATGGCACTGATCTTACCTCCTCAAATTTGAGCTTGACGTCTTCAGATCCAGGAAAGCCACCACCAATGTCAAGCAAGTGCATATTGAAACCAAGCTCAGCTCCCATATCAAAGACGCATCGGGCATCAGAAACTGCTTGAACAAACGTCTGAGGATCTGTACATCCACTGCCAACATGGAAACTAAATTTGGAAGAAAAAAATAAATTAATACACAAGGCAAGACAAATAGTTTGACCATATGGCCTGACAGAAGTCTACTAGAAGACTCAGGACTACAGATCCCTACCTGACACCAATGATCTCCACATTGAGCTCCTTTGCACGTTCCAGAAGGATCCGGCTTGTTTTTAGAGTGGCCCCGAACTTTACGCTCAGCCGACACACAGCTTTTGAGTCATCCGTGGCTATCCGTAAGACAAGCCTGAAAGAAGAAAGAAACTTAACAGCAGGAAAATAAATGGGCACAATCACAAGTCAAGCCTCATCACTAGGCTCTGCTACCACTGTATGAATGCGGGTTTCCAACATGGCTGGGCGACTGCCCCTGTGCAGGGAACACAGCCCTTCACAAGTTCCCTCAGATGCTACCAATCATACAGTGATGCACACCTATGCGTGGTGCAGTATCATTCCCACAACTTACTTGGCATTGGGGTGATTCCTTGCCACCTTCATCAATTCTACTTCACTATCAAAGGTCATCTTCTCCACACCGCTGTTAGCAGCATACTTGATCTGAGAAACTTGCTTGCATGGGTTGGCGTAGATGATTCTTTCAGGAGGAACGCCGATACTCTGGACAAGCTGGATTTCAGTCTGGAGAAGAACGGGAGCCATTATTAACTTCTATTCCAACCCTATGTTGGCCACCTCATTAAAAGCTTCTTGCGCGCCCGAGTAACTTACCTTGCTGGCACAGTCAAATCCAGCCCCCAGAATGGACAGAGTCTTCACAATAGCCTTGCTATCATTGCATTTAACAGCATAAAATGGAGTCACTCGTGGCAGTGCTTTGAACCACCGAACATGTTTCTTCACAATATCTCCAAGATCGGCAACATAAAAGGCATCCTTGTCATCCTTAAAAAAAAATAAAAAACAGGAACGCTTAGCTTCAAGACGACAAACCGTGGTATAAACCCATAAGACTGAAAAGTGAACTTACAGATAAGGACACTTCATTGATCTTCTGCTCCAGGACATCCCGGGCAGTAAAACCTTCCTCAAGGAAGCTGAAGTCGAACTCCTCGTTGCTGAAGGTGTTCATTGTCTCAACGTAACACGAACACAAGACGAGAATGCAACAAACTGTTAAAAAAAAAACGAAACCGGTTACAGACCACATCACAGATCATATAGAAAAAAAAAAAAATATATACAGCTCGTCAGCTCTGCGTTACTTACATGGACAAGTTAGAGATGGGGTTTATTTCAAATAGGACCTCAGCTTTGCGCCCAAGGAGGTTCTCCGGTGAAATAGAAGCCTGGTAAGTACAAGACAAGCCCTACGCTCTCAAAAGAGCCGTTCTTAACTGCTGTACTGTCGGCGTTCTGCAAAAGGAAGGAGGGAGGAGAAGAAAAAGGGATTAGTCATCACATGTCTCCAGAGATGACTTCACAATCCTTGCTAGCATGTAGAAACCCTTGAAACCAGATCTCACGTCACACACCCAGCCCATTCAATGAATGGCTGAGACGCTCCATCCGCCTCCACCCCCTCAGGAATGGTGCCTCGTGTCAGTAGCCGGTAAAGGAAAGGACTCGCCTCCCAGGCACGCCGCCATCCAATCAGGGCTTGCGCCTGCTCCATGCCGCTTCCCTTACTCACTGCAGTACTCCTTTGCACCCGGCACTTGACAGCCATGTGCAAAAACTGCTATCACAGGACTCAAGCAGCAAAAGGCAGAGCCGAGTCACGCATGATCGAGAGATCAGGGCATTTTCACGCAGAGGTCACGTACAGATCAGAAATAAGATTACAGGAAGGAGGTCTTAGAGGAGCAGACGTTATTTAACCTTATAGCAACGCCCGGCCAGTTGTCCCTTCATCAGAGACTCAGAAACCCCACATATGGTCAATGAGACCTTCAAGGGAGCCATATGGTGGGCCCAAAGGAGACGATCAGACTACCTGGGCGTCGGACACTGACCACAGCCTATAAATATACCTCAAGAAAACAAGTGTGAACACCCCAATGAAATCCACAGGGTCTGATATAATAAATCATGAGCTTTATGACCTCCTAAGCTGATCACTTACAATCCATGAATAGTTTAACACGAGGGATTACATCCACCACACACACTACTACCACCCCCATCTTATTCATAGACACGTGGGCAGCGTCCCCCGTCCAACCCGACCCTCCATAAACACTTAGGAGCTTATTGGGAGCTAACTACGGTATTGAAAATGGAACTAAAGTCCTCAAAACGCGCACGGCTCCCTCCCCCAGTACCCGGGGCCCCATAGACTCCAACTGCCCACGTAACCAGAACGAACAAGAAAAAAATAAAACCAAAACTTACCTTAAAAAGCATTTACGAAATCTGTACCCATCGAGGCACGAAATGCCCAGAAGAAAAGAATAACACCCACACCGGAGAAAAAAAAAAAGCGCAAGGCACGAACCCGCCACAGAAGGAAGACAACCGCTCGCAATGCTGACAGTGACTGGACTAAGGAGCCTGCGCTCGCCGCCTTTTATAGGCGGGGCCTGCGTTGTCAGGACAACGCGCCAGCTCAAACCAGCGCTGATCGGTTTGCTCCGGGAGTGAGTGCGAGCCCTCTTGGCGCGCAGCCATTTGGCTATTGTGACGTCACCGCGGTCGCTGGCAGGAAAGGCTGAGGTATTGCCGCTGTGGCGATGACTGGAGACCGTATGTGTAGTAATGGAGGTGAACGTACAGAGATACAGCGGCCACTATATACTGTATAGGGGCAATATACACTATAGGGCGTTATAATATGAGCTGTATGAGGAGGTATATACAGTGGAGTGAGATAGACTAGCCATTGCCGCAGTATTAGGGTGTTTGTCTTCTGGGTGACACCTCAAAACTTCAGAACAAGAAAATAAAAGAGTTTTAAAAACGACTTAATTTTTTTATTTTTCGTCTTTTCTATAGGTTTATAGTTTTCTTTATTATATTGTTCAGCGCTGACCATACGGTACGTTTCTGCTCACAATTCGCAAGCAGCGGTTTGTGCAGAGTCTGCTGTACGTGTGCAGTATTTTGGTATTTTTAGTGAATTTTTTTTTGACAATTTTTTTCGTGTGTCTCTGTATAGCAGTGTTCCTCAATTCCAGTCCTCAGGGCCCACCTGCGGGTCATGTTTTCAGGATTTCCTTAGTATTTAGCAGGTGATATAATTAGTGTCAGTGCATCAGGACTCACCTCAGGTACTCATTCTGTGGGATATTCTCAAATCATGACCTGTAGGTGGGCCCTGAGGACTGGAGTTGAGAAACACTGCTGTATAGGGATAGGATAATCAGATATAAAATGAAGGACTATATGTATAAATAAAAATAAAAAGTTAACCCCTCAGTGACCAGCCTATCTTGCACCTTCGTGACCAAGTAAATTAATTTTTTTCCATTTTTTTCATCTTTGCATTCCTGGAGCCGTAGGCTTTTTATTTTTCTGCCTGTTTAGCTTTTTTATTTGCGGGATAAGTTGTACTTTTAAATGCATCATTTTTGGGGAACATCTAACTTACTGATTAACTTTTATTATGGTATAAAATGGAAACAGAACTATAAAAAACGAAAACGCAGTGAGTTTCTACGTCGTAAGTGTTACGAAGTTTACTTTGTGACATAAATAACAGCAGCGCATTTCTGTCTGGGTCCGTGTGATTGTATATACTGAGAGATATACATGTCACATATATGTGTATATAATATATATATTTCAGTTTTGCTTCTTTTGCAGAATAAAAACACCCTTTTTTTTTTTTCATGACGCATCCCAAGACCAATAACCTTTTTATTGTTGTTTTTGTGGGATAACTTTCAGTTTTCATCACTATCCTTTTGAGGTGCATACGGCATTTTGATTACTTTTTCTTCTTTTTTGTGTGGCAGATACCGTAAGTTAAAAACAGCAATTCTTAAAAACGCCCCCTACGAAAAGGGGTTATCTGATCATGGACAATGGGGGCATATCGCTTTGATATGCCCCCATTGGGACCCGCACCTATATCGAGAACGGAGCCCCGCAAGTGAAGGAGGGCGCATGCGCAGCTGCCCTCCATTCATTTTCTATGGGGCTGGCGAAAATAGCCGAGCACTGGCTATTTCCGTCTGCCCCATAGAAATGAATGGGAGCGGGGGCCGCGCATGCGCGGTGCACTCCCATTCACTTCTATGGGGAGCCGGCTTGGGGGTGGCCGGACCGGAGTCCTCCTTCGCTTTGTTCTCAATATCGGAGTGAGCCGCACCTATAAGACAATGGGGGCATATCCTAGCGATATGCCCCCATTGTCCATGATGAGACAACCCCTTTAACATTAACGCCAGTAGTAAAAAAAAACGCACGTGTGTCCTGTTTTTCACATTTTCCATGAACCTTCAGCGTACATCTGGAGCTGGTGTAAGAAGCGCTACTAAAAATGCAAACGTGCAGAAAAACATCATTAAAAAGCAATGTGTGACCTTATTGTTAAATCCCCCTTTAAGATTTATTTTCGGCCCTTGGGATTGCTTCAGTCTGACAACGTGGCCCCCAACCAGAAAAGGTTGTGCACCCCTAGTCGCACTTAGTTCCTATGGAGAGCCTGTCTGTGGCAGGGCTCCATAAGAAAAAGGCGTATTTCTGCGGCATAGGAGTCTCCGAGAGAAGCGATCTGACGATTGCGTGTTAGAATTGCCTATGGGAGCTGTTAAAAAGTGTGGGGGGAGAAATGAAAACATTAAAAAATATAACCTCCCAAATACATAAACAATAAAATAATACACATCATTTATTCCATACAGCAAAACGGGAAAAAGTCAAAATGGACAAGTCGCAGTTTCGTGGTGATCAAAAAGGCTAGATTGACGTTCTAGTGACTGGGCCGGAGCGGACTTCCAGCGGCACATATGGGCTAGCGTTAGTACGGATCCGCCAGGCTGTTCACCTGTTAACGCTAATGTAAATGTAGCCTTAGGCTTATTGCACACGAATGTATGGTTTTGCGGTCCGCAAAAAAACAGATGACCTCCGTGTGCATTCCGTTTTTTGCGGAACGGAACATCTGGCCCCTAATAGAATAGTACTATCCTTGTCCGTGATACGGACAAGAATAAGACAAGTTCTATCTTTTAACAGAACGGAAATACGGAAACGGAATGCAGACGGAAACACTTACGTTTTTTTTGCAGACCCATTGAAATGAATGGGTCCGTATACGGAACGCAAAAAACGGCCCGTACACTCACAAAAAAAACTTTGTGTGCAAGAGGCCTAAGCCATACACACCCCGAAATGGTATCATTTGAAAGCACAGATCACCCTGCAAAAAATGAGCCCTCACACAGCTCCGCACACATAAAAATATATTTTTTTTTATAGGGGTCAGAATATGGCAGTGCAACGTTTTAATTTTTTTCATTATTAAAACGCAAGAAAAATTATACGTATGCGGTATCGTTGTAATCATACTGACCCGAAGAATGAAAGTAACAGGTCAATTTTACTGCTTAGGGAACGCCGTAAAAACAAAACTCATAAAACTGTGGTGAAATTTTTTTACCCCGCTTCCCACTACATTGTATGCAACCGTAAATGGTGCAGTTAGAAATTACAACTTTTCCTGCAAAAAACAAGCCCTCATATAGCTATGTGAATGGAAAAATAAAAAAGTTATGGCCTTGGGAAGGCTGGCAGTAATAACAGACACACAGAAAATTGCCCGGTCTTGAAGTGGTTAATCTGCGTATGGTATGCCAGCAGTTCTTCTTTGGGAAGTCATGGTGTCCGGTTCTTTGCACACGCGTGTGTGCCTGTCACTAGTCTTGCACAGGTCTCCTCTCCTCTGAAGACATCCGGCCACACTTCTGCTTTTGAGATCGCACACAGTCCTCCTCATAGAGACTATGCAGACACAAACAGGAAACCGAGGGGACATTTGTTATGCTAATGGCGGTGTGTTGAGAAAAGCTTCACACGAAGCGATTATTCGTACAATAGAGCGACAAATGAGTCGTATTTGGGTGTAGTGAAGGATTCAACAATGGCCTTTTAGACATGACGATCAGCATTCGAAACATCGTAGTTGGCATCGCATAATCCATCGTTGGTAAAATAGACCGCAGCATTTACACAAAGCGATTTTTCGCAAGATGTGCTGTGAGCATAGTGTTAAAGGGGTGGTCTCATCATGGACAATGGGGGCATATCACCTTCTTCGCACCCTCATCCCCCTTCACCTTCAAAATCTACACCTACGGTGGAGTCATCGACCTCGTGCGTGTATTAAACGACTGCTGTTTACACAAAGAAAATCTTTAACGACCAGCGATGAATTTTGTGCCCACACAAACGATCGGACCAGCGAGAATTCGACCGACTGTCGCTAGTCGCTTGCAGCTTTTACACAGCACGATAAACGAGAGTTGACACAGTAATCGGCTCGTGTAAAGGTACATTTAGTAAATGCTTCCCCAGCTTCATACATGTCTTAAAGGGGTTGTCTAATCACAGACTATGCATTGTCTTATAGGTGTGGGTCCCACCCTGGGGACCCGCACCTATATTGAGAGTGGTGGCATGTGCAGCCGCCCTCCATTAATTTTCTATGAGGCCACCGAAAATAGCCGAGCGCTGGCTCAGCTATTTCCGCCGAGCCCATAGAAGTGAGTGGGAGCGGTGGGCGGACATGCGCGGTGTGCTCTTATTCACTTCTATGGGGAGCTGGGTTGGCAGTGGCCAGACCGGAGTCCTCCAGCCACCACCTTGCAGGGCTCTGTTCTCGATATAGGTAGGGTCCTAGCGGTGGGACCAGCACCTATACGACAATGGGGGCATATCCTAGTGATATGCCCCCGTTGTCTGAGATAAGAATACCCCTTTAACCAGACAAACTCCTTAATCCACTGGCAGACAAATGGTCGTTATATGGGGGCTCTGTGGGGAGTTATATGGGCAGCGTCTGTGACTAGTACTGTTTCTACTGAGAAGAGCACATCCACGGCCTGCACACTAATAACATTAAGCTCAGTAATACAGAACACTTGCACATCTGACATTTTATAGGGCTCACTACAGGTACCACACGGGATGCCCCCTCTTGCACGCCCCTGCTTCAGCCATTTCATTATCTCCATAGTAAAGAGCTAGCACATTGTCCAGTCACTCATCGTGAAGGGTTGGGTCTTCTATTCCTTTGTCATGCTTATTTAGGTCTCCTGACTCTACAATGCTCCTGTCCACCCACACAAATGCGTAGATGTTTCCCTATTGCGTGTCCCAGTTTCTTTTTTTGACATATGCAAAGCAAAAAACAAAACAAAGAAAAAACTTCTTGAATTCATTCATGAAATTTGCAGCAGTAACAGAGAGAAGGTGACTGACCCGCTGGATTGTGCCAGACATTTCCAGGCTTCTCATGGCTGGCACAGACCGGAAAGTGGCTGCTACTTTTCTGGAGGTCTCACCCCTCAGTCATGACATTGTTTATCCATAAAGATACTATTCACATGCCCGTTCCTCAGGAGCGGCTGCTGCTTGTGGACCTTGTGTATAAATCAGTGCGAATGAGAACAGTATTGACGTATTTATGCAGGAATCCATTAAAAAATATGGCGGTCAAACTCAAATAATCTCCATATTTCTGAAGCCTCTACACCAGTTGCCCTGACCTGTGTATGGTTTGGAAAAGTGAACGTGACTTAGGAGTTGCACTCCTAAAAGTTTGGCTACACTGCTTCACACACAACGGGGGTCATTTATCGAGCAGAAATACTCCTAACGCTGAGCGTTAGCTTAGTACTTGAGCGTAAGCGCGTTTTTGTTGCTCGTATTACAGCGCAATTGTGAAAATAGAAAACGCACGTAGTACGTGCGTTCGTGTGATTGACCACTCTGGAGTCAATCACAATACACGCGACAATACGCCCCAAAGAAGCTCCTGTACTTCTTTGGGCATAGGGCGTTTTACAGCGCATCCCTACGCGCTGTAAAACGCTCAGGTGAGAACCATGCCCATAGGGAAACATTGGTTTTTCGCCTGTTGAGCGTTTTACAGCGCGTAGGAACACGCTGTAAAACGCTCAGGTGTGAACCCAGTGTTAGGGCTTTTTCACACTGGCGTTTTATCTTTCCGTCCTAGAGTTCTATCCTCGGGGCTCTAGGACGGAAAGATACTGATCAGTTATATCCTAATGCATTCTGAATGGAGAGAAATCCGTTCAGGATGCATCAGGATGTCTTCCGTTCAGTATGTGCATCTGCATGCTGCGGATTTGTCTCCGTCCAAAAATCCGGAAGACATGCCGTAACGCCGGATCCGGAATTAATTCCCATTGAAGTGCATTAATACGGCATTAAGCTAAACGTCGTGATCCAATGTTTAGCTCTGCGCATGCGCAGCAGCAGTTCCGATCGGGGCCCCAGTGCAAGCTGGGGCTCCGATTGGTTACCATGGCAGCCAGGATGCTACTGAAGATGGAGCAGATGACAGCGCAAAGGTCTTCTGCACCGCAATCTGCAACTTTTCCACGCACAGGACGGCATGTTTGTGCCATAATATGCAACTTTTAGAGCTGTACAAGCGGTCAGAAAGGGGGCAGGGCTTGGTGGGAGAGGCGGAGCTTATCATGGCCTGCTGGCTTTACTATATTGACTTAAAGGGGTTCTGTTATTTTAAACTGATGATCTATCCTCTGGATAGGTCATCAGCATCTGATCGGCAGGAGTCCGACACCCGGGAGCCCTGCTGATCAGCTGTTTGAGAAGGCAGCGGCGCTGGTAGTAGCGATGCGGCCTTCTCGCTGTTTACCGCCGGCCCAGTGACGTCACGACTTGTATCAACTGGCCTGGGCGCGGCTAAGCTCTGTTCACTCGAATGGTTTTTATGTTTGCATTATGTCATAAAAGGTCTTGTTCCTTGATTTTACACAGGACGTGGCTCAGTTTTTTCATACCTGTCTGTTACTTGTCTGCCACTGATTTTAGCCCACTCCCCCCAATGAAATGATGTCTTCTGCACCAGCACACAGGAGACCGGCTGAGTCTATCACCCGATGCAGCCGTACAATCAAATGATCACTACAGAGACTGAACGATCAGTGAGAGCCAAGCATCTCAGAGGATGTAGTGCGGCTGCGCATGGACAGGTAATACCACTTAGGCCCCATGCACACGACCGTTGTTTGTTTCCGCGTCCGTTCCGTTTTTTTTCACAGATAGGATGCTTCCCTATTCATTTCAATGGGTCCGTCAAAAAATGCGGATGGTCAACCGTTTTTGATCCGCATCCGTGTTTTCATTCCGTCAAAAAAATAGTGCATGTCCTATTTTTTTCACGTTTGCGGACAAGTATAGGCATTTTTACAATGGATCTGCCATAAAAATCGGATCAGTCAAAAAAAACGGTCTGTCATCCGTTTTTTTTGACGGATGCAAAATTTGCAGGAGGAGTGGACGCGGAGGCAGGCAACGGTCGTGTGCATGTAGCCTTACTGTTAGGCCGGGTTTACATGATCCACTTGCCGCCAGCAAGGTGAGACATCTGTATTATCCGGGGATCAATCAGAACGTGTCACTACACTTAATGTTTAACCCATTAATGGCCAGTCCTGAAAGGACCTTAAAGGGGTTTTCCACGTTTGGCAGCCTTTCTGGCTGCCTTCCCCCACCTTGCATACTTACCTGGCCCCTACCACTGGGTTCCGGCATCTTTGGGTGACCCCCTAGTGACCACTTATACGCCTTTTTACCGATGTAAACAAAGGGGTTTTTAGCTAAACAGCTTTCTTTAATCAGTCAGTACATGACATACCAGTACATTGATGAAAAAGTGATAGCTCTTGGAATGCAATTTTTTTAAAAATGTGCGTGGTCACTAAAGGGTTAACTGTTGATGTCTCTGCTGCACTCCAGTCCCCGTTTTTACATTTCTGGAAGCAGACAGAGAGTTGTGTGCCACTGCAGCCAATCGCGTGCCACGTGGGCGACATGTCACCGCTGGCTGCAGATGTTTCCCCCAGTCTTCTGTATAATGGGGGGGGGGGAGTCAGTCCAGACTTCCACATGTTCCTCTGCTTACTCACAGATTTGTATAGCTGAAGAAGGTCTAAGTGAAACTTTCGATCTGTATGAGCGTCACTAGGAAAACATATGGGGTCATTTATCAAACCGAAGTAAAGTAGAAATGGCTTAGTTGCCCATAGCAACCAATCGGATTCCACCTTTTATTTTTGACAGCTCCTTTGGAAAGTGACAGGTGGAATCTGATTGGTTGCTGTGGGTAACTAAGCCAGTTGTACTTTACACCAGTATGATAAATGACTCCAATGATTCTTCTTTTGTCTGGACTTAATTTTATTAATGCACATCAGTTCAATTATCTTCTGAATGTATTAGCTCTCGAGTGCCATGGTACGTCCATTTTATCTTAATTGGCTCCAGCCTACCACTGGCACCGCAGCTACCTTAATTCGATGCCCCAAAATGTCAGTGATTTAGGATCTCCATTGTATAGATATACAGTTGTGGCCAAAAGTTTTGAGACCGGCATAACTTTTGTTTTTCACAAACAACTTTTTGTCGAATGTCTCTGTGATATGTAGTATAAGCATTTCATAATTGGTTTAACTTTTATAGACAAATCCATAGATTTTATGAAAAAACTCAATATTTCCAGTGTTGATCCTTCTTTTATAAGACTTCTGCCGTGCGCCCTGGCATGCTGGGTATTAGCAGCCTCTTCCTAGGCCATATGAAGATGCTGTACATCAGGGATGCTCAACCTGCGGCCCTCCAGCTGTTGTAAAACTACCACTCCCAACATGCCCTGCTGTAGGTTGATAGCTGTAGGCTGTCCAGGCATGCTGGGAGTTGTAGTTTTGCAACAGCTGGAGGACCGCAGGTTGAGCATCCCTTCTGTACATGGTTCCCATGGTCTAATTGCAGCTCAGCCCCTTTGAAGTGAATGGGTAAAGCTGCAATACCAAGCACAGCCACTATACTATGTACGGCACTCTGCTTCACACTGTGAAGATAGGTCATCATTATCCATTACTGGATAACCCCTTTAAGAATACCTCTGTATGCTCCATTCAGCTTTCCCTGAGCCCAGTCTCCCTGTCCCAGCAGCTAAAAAACACCCTTCTGGAAGTCTCTCCCATCTGCACACAGCCCGAGTGACCATAGGGTTCTTGGTCACCCCTCTTACTAAGGCCCTTCTGCACCGATTACTTAGTTTGGTGGGACAGCCAGCTCTTGGAAAAGTCCTGTTTGTTCCAAACTTCTTAAGTTTAAGAATTATGGAGGCCTCTGTGTTCTTGGGAATTTTCAGTGCAGCGGACATTTTTTGTACCCTTTAGGTCTGTGCCTCCACCCAGTCCTGTCACTGAGCTCTACAGGCAGTTCATTCCTCCTCATGGCTTGGTTTTTGTTGTGATATTCATTGTCAGCTGTAAGATCTTATATAGACTGGGCTGTGTCTTTCCAAATCATCTCCAATCCACTGAATTTACCACAGGTGGACTCCAACTAAGGTGCAGAAACATCTCAAAGACGATCAAGAGAAATGGGAGGCCCCCAGAGCTAAATTTCAAGTGTCATAGCAAAGGGTCTGAAATAAATACATGGGAAATATTTGTTTTCCCATTTTAATACATTTGTTTAAAATTCTGTTTTCACTTTCTCATTATGGGGTATTGAATGCAGATTGATGGGAAAGCTTGGATTTTTGTATTTTATTTTTTTTAGTGCAAGGCTGTAACATAACAAAATATGAAAAAGGGAAAGGGCCTAAATACTGAATGCAGTGTATGTAGAAAATTGTACTGTTTAAGGCCTATTGCACACGAACGTATGGTTTTGCGGTCTGGAGAAAACAGATCCGCAAAAGAACTGATGACGTCCGTGTGCATTCCGTATTTTGCGGAACGGAACATCTGGCCCCTAATAGAACAGTACTATCCTTGTCCGTGATGCAGACACGAATAGGACAAGTTCTATCTTTTAACAGAACACTTCCGTTTTTTTTTGCAGACCCATTGAAATGAATAGGTCCAAAAATGGAACACAAAAAACGGCCCGTACACTCACAAAAAAAAAGTTCATAAATAAAATCCTAGCAACTGTACTTGAATACAGATGTATATTTTACCCACTTCTCGGTCAGGAAGGCTATATACTGGATCAGGCACCAGCAACCCGTCGTTTGCAATGGACAGGTTAAATGGCGACGGGTACTGAGGGAATAAGGCTTCACTTTCAACTTTATCTGCATCCCCGTCATGGAGATGAAGTTGAAAACAGTGGTGGATCTTCTAAGCTATTGACTCTGTGTCCTGACTTTAGAACACATCAGTAGGTGATTGGTAGGGGTCTGGCACCCAGGACCCCCCTCGATCAGCTGTTCCAGAAGGCAGTGGCGCTCAAAGTAGTGCCACAGCCTTCTCTCAGCTTTTCCTAGGCCATGTGACGGCGCGCTTATCGGTCGTGTGACCTAGGCGCAGGTCAGCCCCATAGAGGTGAATAGCGAGCCGCTATACAATGTACTGCTTGGTAAGCACGGAGAAGGCCGCGGCTCTCACATGAGTGCCGGTGCCTTCTCAGCGGATCGGCGGGGGTTCCGGGTTTTCAGATACTGATATCCAAAGGATTGCAAAGTCTTGGAAAACCCTGTTAATGGTTGTGCTCTGACACAATTATTTTGGAGTACACGGTTGGCACTTTTACTGTTGGAAGATGTTGGTTGACACAAATAATTTAGGAGACAGTATATGGGCACTTACTGTTGGGAACACACTTCTAAGCACTTTGGGGAGACGGGAACAATCATTTTGTGGGCACTATTAATGATTGAGGGCAATATCTGTTGAGTAGAAGTATTTTTGTTGTATTACGGGTGTATTTGCTTAGGTGTGGCCCTAATTACTGTCAGGGTCACTACCTTTAGATGATTTTTTTGGGGTAGCATTAGTTGCCGTCCGGGATACTGTCTTCACAATTACATTGAGAAGGCATTACATGTGGGCCATCAAATCATATCCCTGTGCAGGTCCGTCTCAGTCAAACATTTTGAATTGCTCGTAAACACTCCTTACTAGCTACATATGTTGGTGTCACAAGACTGGACCTGGCCAGAAACTGTCGGTGCTTTGTTAGAACATGAACACTCTAATTACACGTGACGTTCACATGAATGAAGTAAAATTTGGAGCTTTAAAGCACCAAGGTTACATAGACAGACAGATCTGTGTATATTCGGCTGTCCAGACCAGTGTCCTTGGAAATATTTCCTGGATGCAAAACTGATATCACCATCTTCCTTTTATTGGTAGCACATCAGATATCAAAGCTTATTCACAAGTGAGAAAGCAACTTTAAATTTACTTTCTGGCCAAACATAAGAAAAAAAAACACATTTCTACATTTAAAGACTTAATTTAAAATTGAATAGTTTAACAATATATGAAATGCAGAGCAAATGTGCCGGGATCCAGATTCTCTAACTCCAAATCACTAAATATCACTATTAGAGGATGATAAACTGTTAAAGCTCCACCGACGGTGCCTTCTCCGCTGCATTCATACAGGTTGCATATTCTTCAGCCAGGTCTGAACCTGATGTGCGCGCTTCTTTTCCTGCATGTACTATTATGCAGCTTTAACATTCATACATCCCTACCAAATTTGCCACTTCTTTTTTAAATAAAACCTTTTTTATTGTTTTAAACAATATTCAGAAAGCAGTATGACATAGTACATCAACTGGTATACAGGTCGGGCAACATAAGGCAGATTAAACTACATAGCACCATCAAGAAGAATACAGTAGCCGGTCCACAATACAGTCAAGTACAGCAATACAATGTTTTTCTTTTTATCCTCATTTGTGTAACAGAAAACACCCTAATAACAACGACCTTTTCTCAGCTTTTCCTAGGCCAGTGATGACACGTTTATGTGGCCTAGGCGCAGCTAAGGCTTCATTCACATCACCGTTCAGCCTTTCCTTTCTCCTGCTCCGTTTAGGATCAGAAGGACGGATTCAGCACATAACGGTGATGTGAACAAAGCCAGGGACCCCGTAGACTATAATGGGGTCTGTTAGATTTCTGCTCAGAAGATGATTTTGGAGCGGAGACAAAAGTTATGCATGCAGGACTTTTGTCTCCGCTTCAAAAATCTTCTTCTGAGCAGAAACCTAACGGACCCCATTATAGTCTACGGGGTCCCTGGCTTTGTTCACATCACCGTTATGTGCTGAATCCGTCCTTCTGATCCTAAACGGAAACCTAATTATAGTCTATGGAGTCTTTAGGCTTCGTTCACATCACCATTATGTGCCGAATCCGGTCTTTCTGTTCTTCTGATCCTAAACGGAGTAGGAGAACAGAAAGGCTGAACGGTGGTGTGAACGAAGCCTTAGGCTAAAACGATTTTTAGCCTAAAATAAATACAAAAAAGTCCATAGCCTTTAAATGTCTCTAATGCTTCACTTTCCTGAATGTCACCATGTAAGACATTATCTATAATCCTCTACTAGGTTTCAAATGAAATATATACTAGCCAGGACAATCTGGTACCACTGGTGGCATGGCTCACTACAGAGTGCTTACTAAAGATGCTGAACATCTTTGAAGATGGACAATTTTTTTATGATTGCATTTTAATCATTGCGGGCTAAAAATCATTTTTTCAATAGGTCTTTATTAAAGATTGTTTAACAGTTTTTGTCCTACGTTAAGTTCCAGCCTGTCTGCAGAGTAAGGTTGCTGTTCTGACGGCTGAATGTATAGCCCTTATCTCTGAACTCCTGACAGCTCATAAGCGCTTGTTTATGTCATATTGTAATTACATTATAACGAGTGTTTATGAGCTGTCAGCAATTCAGAGGTAAGGTCTATACATCCAGCCGTCAGAGCAGCAACCTGACAGCTCGGTGTGAAACTGAAAGTAGGATACTCTGAAGTATACCGAACTTAACCCTGTGGGACAAAACCGATTCGTGATTTTTAATAAAGATCGACAGAAAACAATGGGAGAGATTTATCAAAGCTGTTGTAAAGGAAAACTGGCATAGGATGGGTTTGCATTCGCGTTAAAAACTCAGTTATAAGGTTCCGTTATAACAGAGTTATAATGGTATATAACAGAATTTTAGGAAGAAATGCAAAACGGAAGCCTTTTAAGAGGCATTCCGTTTTGCGCCCTCCTAATACACGTCTATGGGCACATATAACGGTTCAGTTTTTTTTACATTATTCATGATGGAGAAAAACGGAACTGTTATGCGCCCCCGTATACATGTATTATGAGTCAGGATGGAGCAAACAGGATACCTCTTAAAGGTTTCTGTTTTGCTTACCGTACTAAAATTCCGTTATATTCTGTTATAATGAATCCCTATAACGTGAATGTGAACCTGCCCTTAGAGGCTCACAGCAACCAGATTCCATCTTACATTTTCCAAAGGAGCTGTGAAAAATGAAAGGTGGAATCTGATTGGTTGCTATGGGCCATGAAACCAGTTCTACTTTACGCCAGTTTTAATAAATGTCCCTCAATTATTTTTACCCCAAAATGAGTAAAGTAAAAAAATAAATAAAAAAAACTGCCCATGAAGGTGTTCATAGCCTATAAGCTCCCAGTAAACAATTTTTTAAAGGGGTTATCCAGGAAATTGACAGTATAAGGCCTCATGCACACAACCGTATGTGTTTTGCGGTCTGCAAACCGTGGATTCGCAAAACACAGAAGCTACTCGGCGTTCTGTTCCGCAATTCGCGTAACGGAACGGGCGGCCCATTGTAGAAATGCCTATTCTTGTCTGCAAAACGGACAAGAATAGGACATGCTCTTTTTTTTTTCCGGGGGCACGGAACGGCGCAACAGATGCGGACAGCACACGAAGTGCTGTCCGCATCTTTTGCGGCCCCATTGAAGTTGATGGATCCACGCCCGAGCCGCAAAATATGCAGTTTGGACGCGGACCCAAATCACGTTCGTGTGCATGAGGCCTAAGGATAGGCATCAATGATTGATCGGTGAGGGTCCAAGTTCAGGACAGACAGACAGTACATAGCAGTTATATTGTATGGCGGCATTGCCAGTATAATAAAGTGTTGACCACACTATTAACTGGAAATCTCCAGGATCGAATGGCAATTTGAATAGACTCTACCCTCATCCTTGGGTTCTGTACTTTTAATAAATTGGGCAATTCATAGTTCCAAGAAAAGTGAATCAATGTGCTTGGAGTTCAGTTCTTTTATCATGAAAAATTCTTTGCATATCTCCGTTCTCTTCTCACACCAGCTTCTGTAAGCAAACAAAAGCTGCTTTGTTCTCATAGATATTTCCTAGCCGGTAGTTTTCTATCCTAATGCATGAGAATCTGTTTCCTACCAAGGCTACCTCTGCTGACTGTGATCTAAAGCTTTATACAATTTTATTTTATAATATTGGGATTCCATAAAACACATGGGAATTGCTCCCATCGGCAGAGATGTCAGTTGTCTTTATTATAGCCATGGCCAGCAACATGGCAGACACGGATCTTCAAGCAACTGTGTTAGCAATGTAGTCAACCCTTAGGCCTATTGCACACGACCGTATGGCTTTTTCAGTGTTTTGCGGTCTGCAAAAAACGGATCTGCAAAAAATACAGATGACATCCATGTGCATTCCGTTTTTTGTGGATCGGAACAGCTGGGCCCTGATAGAACAGTACTATCCTTGTCCATTATGCGGACAATAATAGGACATGTTCTATCTTTGAACGGAAATACGGAAACGAAAAGGCATACAGAGTACCTTCCGTTTTTTTTGCGCACCCATTGAAATTAATGGTTCTGTATAAGGAATGCAAAAAACGGAACATAAACGAAAAAAAACAAAAACGTTTTTGTGTGGCCTTAAGCTACACATGACTACAGGCATAATCGCACAGGTGCAGTAAAGGAATTCACCCGTGGTTAGCTCCTTTAAAAAAGGTGACGGCAAGGCGTAACAGTGCGATGATCCGCCATCAGTCACTGATCATGGGGGTCTGACTGTCAGGATTTCTACCAATCCAATCAATGAAAGAATGGCAGTACTTCACAGACTTAGGCACACAACCGTTGTTGTCCGCGTCCGAGCCGCATATTTTACGGCTCGGGCGCGGACCCATTCACTTCAATGGGGCCGCAAAAGAGGCAAACAGCACTCCGTGTGCTATCCGCATCCGTTGCTCCGTTCCGTGCCCCTGCAAAACAATAGAGCATGTCCATTTTGCGGACAAGAATAAGCATTTCTACAATGGGCCAAAGGTAAAAAGAAAATACATATTTGGTATCGCCGCCTTCATTAGTAAAGCTGTTAATTATACCACATGGTGAGCAACGTAAAAAAAATCTAATGAGCTAAATTTACCCCAAAATGATACCATTGAAAACGTAACCTTTCCTGGCTAAAAAACCATCTCTTATATACTGTAGCTACATCAATGGAAATATAAAAAAAAAAAAGTTCTAATCTAGAAATGTAGCGATGCACTAAACAATTTATATATGAAAATGCATTAATCAATTTAGTCAGGTTATTGGTAGCCTAAAATGTAGCATTGAAAAAAATAATTTTTCCCACAAAAAACAAGTCATCATACAGCTACGTAGATGGCAAAAGAAAAAAGTTAAGGGTTTCAGAATACACTGAAAAAAAATGAAAATAAAATAAAACAGCTTGAAGGCTAAAATGGGCAGCACCCTTGAGGGGTTAAAGGGGTTGTCCGGCCCTTTACAAGTGATTGCCTAGCCTCAGGATAGGCCATCACCATCTGATCAGCTCCCCTGGTGCTCTGCAGTATGTCTAGAACTTCACAGCTCCATCTACTGTGTGGGGGACCAAAGCTGTTTACTGCAGCACTGCCCCCCTTCACTTGAATGGCAACAGTGCTGCAGTAAAGGGCACCATCCGCTACACAGAGGACGCAGCTGTTAACCGGCACCAGAACTACTGCAGAACAGCTGATCAGGGTACAGGTGTCTGACCGCCTCTGATCAGATAGTGACGGCCTATCCTGAGGATAGTCCATCATTTGTAAAGGGTTAGACAACCCCTTTAAGCATTTGCGCACTGTCCTTTCTAGAAGACATTGCTTAAAACTTGATTTATTCTTCCAATTGAAATAAAGTAATATGGACGCCAAATCAGCCACTAACTAAAGTTACAATTTGTTTACTTTCGAGATAATAACTAGAAGCTGAATCCTCAGCCAAGTGTGGCCTTATCTATGGACCAGATGTAATAGAATAACTAGTGACTGAGCTTATCATCCAAGCTGCAGCAGGCTGACCTTGAGAGAAACCTGAACCGCTACTAGATATAGGGATCCTTGGCAGTTCCAAGGAAAGAAGAATGAATGCATAAATATGATGGTCGCAGCTCCTGTAGATGCATGTGACTCTGTCAGAAGAGCTGGGGAGCCTTAAAGGAGTTGTCTGGGAATACTGAGTACTTGTGGCCACATCACTGCTGAAGCCATTCACTGGCTACAGAGCAGCATGTGACCATGTCCATGCAGCGCCAGAAGAAAACAAGCCTGGGACCGGAAGATGGACCCTGAGCAGGCAGAGCAGAGGACCAGAATGGTGGGAAGCAGGTAAGTATGAATCTTCTGTTTATGGAGGCAGGCTGCAGGCACTAATTAAATATGCAGCATTCCTGGAGAACCCCTTTAAAGGGACTGTCCAGCTGGAAACAGAAATTTTTTATATGATCTTAAAGGGGTTGTCTCTTCATCAAATGGCATTTATCATGTAGAGAAAGTAAATACAAGACACTTACTAATGTATTGTGATTGTCCATATTGTCTCCTTTGCTGGCTTGATTCACTTTTCCATCGCATTATACACTGCTCGTGGTCAGGGGTCATGACCACCCTACAATCCAGCAGCAGTGGCATGCTTGCACACTACAGGAAAAAACAGCGGCCTAGGCACACCGAGAGGCCTGTGCTTTTTCCTATAGTGTGCAAGCACGACCACTGCTGCTTGATTGCACAGTGGTAGTAACCCAGGCATACGAGCAGTGTGTAATTTGATAAAAAAAATTATTCCAGCCAGCAAAGGAGTCAATATGGACAATCACAATACATTAGTAAGGGCCTTGTATTAACTTTCTGTACATGATAAATATAATTTGCTGAAGAGAGACAAACCCTTTAAAGGGTAACTAAGCGTGCACTCAAATCACAGAAGGTGCAGCGGAGCTTCTCAGAGCGCTGTGCGCCTTCTGCTCGGCTTGGCTCAACCTTTGCAGTTTACGGAGTCTGGATCCATAGAAGATTTGTAGGATTTGTACTCTGCATGCTGCAAGAACAAAGCAGAGCTGATGCTAGCTGAAGGTGCAGAGCGTTCTGAGACATGCCACTGCATCTTCCATGCTGTAAGTAAAGGTTTAGGTACCCTTTAAAAAAAAACTGCCAGCATAAAATGCAGTGCCATCTGTGGGCAGCATGTTATAGACCAGAAGGAGCTGAGCAGTTTTATATATTGTTTTATTAGAAAAGATTAAGCAAAACTGGTAATTTATACATTTAAACCTCTGTTCTTCTTGGTTAAGACCACCCCTGCGTACAAGTATTAATGACTGACAGCTATGTATGAATACACAGGTTTATAATCACTGTTGAGACTGCCCCCTTTTACAGCTGTCAGTGACTAACAGCTATCTATGTATACACACTTACACAGAGAATACTATCAATCAGTGATAACACCTCCCTGTGTACAGCTGTCAGTGACTGACAGCTATGTCTGTATACACACTTACACAGAGAATGCTATCAATTACTGATAACACCTGTGTACAGCTATCAGTGACTGACAGCTATCTCTGTATACACACTTATACAGAGAATACTATCAATCACTGATAACACCTCCCTGTGTACGGCTATCAGTGACTGACAGCTATCTCTGTATACACACTTACACAGAGAATACTGTCAATCACTAATAACACCTCCCTGTGTACAGCTATCAGTGACTGACAGCTATCTCTGTATACACACTTACACAGAAAATACTATCAATCAGTGATAACACCTCCCTGTGTACAAGCTATCAGTGACTGACAGCTATCTCTGTATAACTAACTTACACAGAGAATACTATCAGTCACTGATAACACCTCCCTGTGTGCAGCTATCAGTGACTGACAGCTATCTCTGTATACACACTTACACGGAGAATACTATGAATCAGTGATAACACCTCCCTGTGTACAGCTATCAGTGACTGACAGCTATCTCTGTATACACACTTAAACAGAGAATACTATCAATCAATGATAACACACCCCTGTGTACAGCTATCAGTGACTGACAGCTATATCTGTATACACACTTAAACAGAGAATACTATCAATTACTGATAACACCTCCCTGTGTACAGCTATCAGTGACTGACAGCTATCTCTGTATACACACTTACACAGAGAATGCTATCAATTACTAATAACACCTCCCTGTGTACAGCTATCAGTGACAGGCAGCTATCTCTGTATACACATGTATTCAGGGAATGCTATCAATCACTGATAAGATGGCCCCCGTGTACAACTAAGATCTGAAATGACAGATTTAAATGTATAAATGACAAGTTTTAATAATTTTTTTTCCAATATAACTCATACGTCAATCTTCCTCCTGCTCTATAACATGCTGCATGCAGAGTGCTCTTCATTTCATTTCAAAAAAACTTGAAGAAAAGGGGTGCCCCAGGCCTACAAAAAGATAGTTGCTTTCTTCCAAAAATAAAGCCATACCTGTTACAGCTCAGCCCCGTCAATGGAGCTGAGCTGCAATACCATACACAAACTGTGGACAGGTGTGGTTCTGTTTTTGGGAAAAAGCAGCCATCATTTAGTAGTCCTGGAGAACCCCTTTAAGAAAGGTGCCCTGATCCAGCAATGGCAGCTCCATTTATGGCTTGTGCTTGACACTAACAGCGTTTCCTGTGTCATCTGGTAACCTGCGCTGTGTGTAAAGGGGTCTGGCTAACTGGCACGTTTCAATAGCCAAACCATTGCCTTTCAATATTACAGATGAGGCATAGACAGAAGACGGCTGATGAGCTAATGAACCTAAATGAAATTTCTCATAAAAAAATTGTACAGTATGAGATGCAGCTCTTACTTTTTGGCATATTATCACACACACTTGACGTCATTAAATTTTGAAAATGATGGAATATGATCCTGGATCCACAAAAAAAGATTTTCCGTCAGGCTTCAGGCGATGAAAAAGTTGTTCCACAATATTTACACTTTCATTTATTGACTTCTAATAATGGTTTCTGATTTTACTCCAAGAGGTAAAGGGTCAGATCACAAACAATATGGAATTGTTTGTTCCTTGAGGTTGGGCCAGTTATTGCATCAGTACACCACACACAGGGGTGTAGCTATAGGGGGTGCAGAGGTAGCAGTCGCTACCGGGCCAAGGAGCCTGAGGGGGCCCAAAGACCCTTGTGCCGCATAAGAAGACACACAAAGCACTGAGGGAAGGGGGGCCCGAGCTGAACTCTTGCACCAGGGCCCATGAGCTGTTAGCTACGCCCCGGTCCACACAGGTCTTATCATTAGTCAAAGATGCTAAGGCTATGTTCACGTTGGTGTTTTAGACTCCGTTAGGGCCCTCATAGACTCCATTAAAACTCCAGACAAAATAGCGCGAGATATTGCGCTATTTCGTCAGGCAAATCTTAGGTTCTCTAGTGGGGTCCATCAAGCACCATTTATTTCAGTCATTTTTTATTTATTTTTTAAATTGTTTTAGCTTTTTTTGTTTCTAGAACGGACAATGGAAAAACTAGCGGATGTGAACGGCCTCTTTGTTTTTGGCTACCATAGAGCTTCATGCACCGTGATATACATGTATGTCACAAGTGCATGGATAGTGTTTGTTGCTGACTGATCACAAGGTGTATTAAGAACAAATAATACCTGGAAAAAATAAATAAAATTATAAGATTGGTAATGATACAAAAGAATAAACGGAGCAAATATTCCCATATACAAAAAGCTAATTATTTTTAATACATTTTTCCCTGCCTAAAGCGTGGAGTAATTATTCCCCCTTCATGCCACCGAACAGTATTTATGCCCATATCACAGAATTATGCCCCCAGTAATATGTCCAGCTGTGCCCCCCAGTAATATGCCCTGTTATGTGCCCCTAACAGAAAGTAAAAAAAAAAATAAACACCACATACTTACCTTGTTCCTAGCAGCAGCAGCAGGACATTGGATGCTCTAGTCTGTGGAGGAGGCGGAGCTGAGGCTGACTGCCGGCCTGACCCACCGACCGCACAGACAAGAGGTGTGAAGAGTCGGCAGGGGGGAGCAATGATGAAGCAGAGAGCCGATGCCGTCTCTCTGCTTCATCATAATACAGGCAACTGTCTCTGCAGTGGCTGTCCCCTGTACGGGGGAAGTATGTCCTGCTTTCTGGCAGCTGTCTCTGCGTCCATATGAAGCAATCCGGGACTGTCCCTACAAATCCGGGGTGGTTTGGAGGTACAGTTGTGTTCAAAATTATTCAACCCCCACTGAAATTGAGTGTTTTGGCCAGTTTGACATTGATTTTGATCATTTCAGTCATCTTGTTTACAATTAAATCAAAGAGGCCCTTGTAAGTCAGACAAATATAACATAACATTTATAATGAAATAACCACAAATGTCTTTTCTGTGCTCACATCATTATCAGTTTTATTCAACCCCCAAGTGACATTCAATCTTAGTACTTAGTACAACATCCTTTTCCAGTTATAACAGCTTGTAAACGTGAAGCATAGCTTGACACAAGTGTCTTGCAGCGATCTACGGGTATCTTCGCCCATTCTTCATGGGCAAAAGCCTCCAGTTCAGTCACATTCTTAGGCTTGCGCGCTGCAACTGCTTTCTTTTTTTTTTTTAAATATCTCTTTATTGAAATTCTCAGTTGCCAAGAAGTATTATAAAATAAACAATTGTACATAATGTCATAGTGAATGATTACACCGTAGCGAAACAAATAATGTACAATAGCCTTTCGAGTAAGCAAATGAGAGAAGAATTTTTCATTTTCACCCTCTAATACAAGTCACCCTTGTGAACCCCCCTCCCCCCTCCCTCCCTCCTCCCTCACCCACCTAATCAGTAACATCAAATCCAATCCCGGGTCTCAGTCGAATTTCACTTTACTAGTCCACTTATCCTCCTCTGCGATCCCCTGTAATTAGGGCCTCCCCTACAATTCCATTCACACCTTCAGTTTCCCTAAATTCTCCTTCAAGTCCTCGATTAGATACCAAGAGGTCAATTTGAAGGAGACATAAACTTCGGGTATTCTATTTCGGGAACACACCCAAGAAGAAAACCTTTCCATGTGCGATATAGGTTTTTGCCCAAAGTTTCCTTCTTTTTATGGGCCTCGAGCCACTCCAAATGGAAAATATGTCGGAGGTGACTTAGCACCATACCTACAGTCGGCACTTCAGGTATGATCCATAATTTCAGCAGACATTGTTTTGCCACCATCACCAGCCTGTGACCTATCTGTGGCAGTGTTCGTTTCGGCTCCCCCCCGTCATCGTCTCCCTTATCCACATGTAGCACTGCGATGGAGGGCGTTATGGCCCCCTTGAATGGGCTAATGAGGCGTAATAGTCGGCTCATCTCCGTCCAATATGTCTCTAGCTTCGGGCAACTCCAAAGTCCGTGAAACAGGTCCGTCCTTTCCTGTAGGCACTTAAGGCATGCTGTCAATCGGTCTGTGTCCCCCACTGCGCCCGGGAAAGTAAAGCCATATATTGCGTGATGTATAACCCTAATATGCAATTCCCTCCATTTCTCATTGATTAGGGCCTTATAGATTGCTGCAGTACCAGTTCGGACATACTTGGTAATCTCTGTAATATCTAGCAGTTGTCCCCATCTTTTGTATATTCTGCTATCATCTGCCGGTCCCCACCTATCCCTCAGGGACTGGTAAAGCAGGGAAATAGAAGGCCTGTTCTTGATATCTAGGATAGAGTCGAAATCATTATGAGCCCACTCTCTGGATAGGTCCTTTACCAGTCCATCACCATAGGCCCGTACCTGCAGATACGAAAAGTAATTAGGACCTTTCAGACCCCATTTTTCCTCCAACTCCTTCAGAGTTGCCCAGCGTCGCTCTCCTTCCATGAAAAGATCTCCCATCTTCTTTATCCCTTTTTGAAACCAGTGTCTCATGATGGCACAATTTCTCCCTGGTTCAAAACTGGGGTTGCCTTCCAATGGTAAATGTTTAGAAAATTGATACGACAAAGCAAATTGCTTCCTCAAGATTTTCCATGTTTGTATGGTGTCCCTTAACACTAAGGACCGTTTTACCGCGTGTGGGAGTTTAGGTATGCTGGTGTGCAACAGAGCCACCAGGTTCCAGGGGGCTGCTAGTTGTTTTTCTAGATCAGTGTTGGAGCAAAAGGAGGTTTGATTTATCCAATCAAGAATGTGTCTACTCAGGCATGCCAGATTGTACCCTCGCAAATCTGGGAGGTTCAAGCCTCCATGTTCCTTTCTCAGTCTCAATTTGGCTAGTGAAATTCTGTGTCTTTTGCCACACCAAATAAAGTGGGCGAAAGAATTCTCTAGTAATTTGACATCCGCATGCCTGAGAAGAAGCGGGATAGTCTGGAGTGGATAAAGGAGTCTCGACATCCCCATCATTTTCACCAGGTGGCAACGCCCAGCAATGGACAAGGGGAGGTTTTTCCATCTCTGGAAGTCCGCCACAATCTTAGCTATCAGTGGAGTGTAGTTCAATTGGTAGAGTGTATGTGGCTCCCTACCCACCTTTATTCCCAAATAAGTGATGTGGGTCTCCACCTGTGTGACCTTGATGCGCGACGACAATTTCAATGGGGTTCTCTGTCCCTTTGTCAATGGGAGGAGTTCGCACTTGGAGGAGTTAACTCTATAACCTGAGTAGGCCCCGAAGGCATGCAGCGCTTCGAAGATGCCCTCAATGTGTTCCCGAGGTTTCGCTAGGAAAAGAATCACATCATCAGCAAATAATGCAATTTTCATATGCTTGCTTCCTACTTTAATCCCCTCAAACAAATCTGAATGATTTAAATGCCTTGCCAAGGGTTCCAATGCCAGATTAAATAGGAGGGGGACAGGGGCATCCTTGTCTTGTCCCCTTCTGCAGCAGGAAGGGTTCCGACAGGAATCCTTGTGTGAACACCGCGCCTTGGGGTTTGTGTAAAGTCTGGACAGGAAGTTCCGAAATGGTCCACAAAAACCCATTTTATCCAAGACAGCCCCCAGCCATGCCCACCGAACATTATCAAATGCTTTTTCTGCGTCGAGCGTAAGCATGGCTGGGGTCTCTCCATCCATAGGCCACTGATGCACCCTGTCCAGCACCGCCAAAACCGATCTGACATGTTTTACCGCCGAGCGGCCTTGGACAAATCCCACCTGTTCAGGAGCTATCAATGTGGGTAAAATGCTGGCTAGGCGATCGGCCATCAATTTGGACAGTAGTTTGGTGTCTACATTGATAAGGGATATGGGTCTGTATGATCCCGGGAGGAGAGGATCCTTTCCCGGTTTGGGAAGGAGTTTAATATAAGACACATTCTCCCTGTCAGGGTGCGCATTTCCTTTCAGGACATCATTAAAGAGGTTCAAGAGGGGCCTACAAACCTGTTTCTGTAGTGCTTTGTAGTACTCCCCCATGAAACCATCTGGTCCCGGGGCCTTAGAGTTTCCTAGTTTTTTAATGACCGCTTGGAGCTCCTCCTCTGTCACCTCAGCATTTAAGTGTTGAATTTGGTCTTGATTAAGAGAGGGCAGATTGACCCGTTCTAGGAGGGTGTCCGTAAGGCTGCCCTGAGGCTCATCCTGATAAAGATCTTTGAAGAAGTCCCCCACTATCTTGTTAATACCCGCCGGGTCAGTGACTACCTCATCATCAGGTCCCTTCATATTTGAGATGAAATGGGGATGGCGTCTACCCTTGGCTAAGTTCGCTAGAAGGCGTCCAGACTTGTTCCCGAACTTGTACAAGGTTGCTTCAAACAGGGTATGCCTATAGGCCTCGCTGTCTTTGGTATACTGTTCAAATTCCTGACGTGCTTCAGTCCACTGTCGTCTGTTCTCCTCTGTTGGGTCTGAACAAAAGGAGGTATAGGACTGTCTGACCTTGTCACTTGCCTTGTCTAGCTTTGATAACATGTCTTTCCTAAGTCCATGTACATAGGTCATGATACGTCCCCTCATCACCACCTTAGAGGTGTTCCAGAATAGTTCATAGGCTGAGATATGCTCCCTATTGGTGTCTAGAAACTCATCCCACCATCCCTCAAGTTTATGTACAAAGTCTTCGTTGGACGTCATATAAGAGGGGAATCTCCATAAGTAATCTGGGCCTTTAGGAAAGAGATCATGTAGGGTTAATTCCACTGGAGCATGATCCGATATCACTATGTCGCCTATGGTCGCATCTTCCACCCTCCCCATCAATGATTGGTGAGTCAGAATGCAATCTATGCGTGACCAGGAGTCTTGGGCGTGGGAATAGAAAGTAAAGCTTCTGTCATCAGGATGTTGGTGTCTCCAAGGGTCAAGTAGGCCTGTTGTCGTCATCAACGGTATCAATACCTTATCTTGGGACCGCTCTGTACCACGACTGGCAGTGCCCTGCCTCCTATCTTCCAGTGTCCTGACAACTGAATTAAAGTCCCCCCCACTATTTTGTTAGTGCAAGGGTCCTGGAGTAGGAGGCTCTCCAGCTCAGCGTAGAATTGAGTATTGTCAATATTGGGGCCATATATATTATAGATACTGTATTGAGTGCCCTGGACCTGAAGCAGTGTATGGGCCCAACGCCCCCTCGTATCTGACGAGCATTGCAGCACCTGACAGTTAAATTGTTTGTTAATCAATATTAGTACTCCTGCCGTTTTTTTGAGCGAGGCTGACCCACATACTTTCCCAACCCATAGCTTCTCCATACGGTGAAATTCTTCAGCCCCTAGGTGGGTTTCTTGCAACAATACTAGGTCAGGGTTTTTTCTTTTTAAATGACGCAAGATCATCCACCTCTTATGGGGGGATCGCAGACCACGAACGTTCCAAGATAACACTGTCATAACAGTAGCCGGAGAGGTCCCCCCTCAATCAAAGGGAGAGGGAATCCCACCCACCACAATATAGAAAAACGACTGAGACCAGGTTAACCAGAGCTTCCCTTATTAAACCTTTAACAGAAGCTGACTGAAAAAAAAATCTAAGACAGATATAACCTAATGGCTCGGCTTCGAAATACAAAGTAAAACCTCCTCCTCCTCTCCTATAATATGTTATCGACTTCCTTTTTTCTAAGCTACAGAACATCTCTCATCTATATTAGTCCACAAATGAATGAATGGGAATACAAACAATCAGGCGATGCACAGACATGTGACGTTATTACACTCCACCCTCCACTCAACGAGCTATTTTTTCTTTTGTGCATTAACGGAACAGAACTATAAAGATATAACAGAAATAGAATAACTAGGGACTGGCCCCGTCATTGAAAGGATACCATATACTTTCTACCGCCCCTGTCTCTGGGGGCAATGAGGCAGTCAGCGTTTCTTGGAGATCGGTCTCCTATCACCTTGTGGGTGGCGAGAGTCCGCAGCGTCCTCTCCGGGTTCATTGTCCCGGTCACCACCAGCCGATGGACTCTTGCTCGGGCTCCGGGATCGTCTCGATGGCAGGTGAGGAGTAGGAGATCCGGAGCTTTCGGGCTCCCCATGATAGTTGTCCTGTAGGGATCGCAAAAGGCTCTCCGTCGTCGACGGGTCTCTGTAAAACCGGACGGTGCCATCTGGGAAGGTAACCTTTAGTCGCGCCGGGTATTGTAGCTGGAATTTGATCCTTTTTTTGTACAACGCTGTGCATATGTGGCTGAATTCTCTCCGTCGTCTGGCCACCATTGCAGAGTAGTCAGCAAAGAGGAGAACCTTAAATCCCCGTATCTTCAGCGGTTTATGTCTCGAGCGAAAGGCCTGCAATATTCCCTCCTTGTCACAAAAATCGATATACCGCATGATGACTTGCCGCGGTTTGGAGGTGTTTCCCGCTGGGTTATCGGGAGTGCCTCTATTTACCGCCTGGATGGGGCCTATTCTGTGGGCGCGTTCGACCTTACACTTCCCCTCTAAACCAAGGGCGTGTGGTAGGTCCAGTTCACAGATAGTCAGGAGGTCTTGAGGCTGGGCGCTCTCCGGTAGGCCCACCATTCTCAGGTTGTTGCGCCGCGACCGGTTTTCGAGATCGTCCAGGCGGTCTCGCAGGATAATGTTCTGCTTATACAGTTCCTGAATGCTTGATTCCGCTTTAGCTGTACAGTCCTCCACTGATGCCATCTTATGATCCAGATCCTCCAGTCTGTTTTCGTGATGTGCTATGGCCTCGTGGATCTCATGTAACGATTGCGATAGTGTTTTCGTTAACGTCTCCCTTATGTCAGGAGCCAGATGTTTTGCCACTTCTATGGCCAGGGTTTTGTAGTCTATATTCGGAGCTGTGTTAGAGTCTCCCATTTGTAGTAGGGTAGATACAGCTGAGATCGTTGCAGGCGAGGGTTCCGGTCGGGAATCCGCCATCTTGGCCATATTGTGCTGCATGCACGCACCTGTGTTGCTCGATATTTTCCTGTTCCCGCTGCGCAAAAGATATCGGTCCATGAACCGAGTGGACCGGGTGATCGAGTGACCCAGCCTCTCCCGTCAGGACCCCTTTTTAACACTGGGTTTTGAGCGGGTATCACTGAATTAGTGAGAGATTATCAGAGCGATGTTACTCTGCGTCCTGCATCTCAGCGCCAGAACCGGAAGTCCGCAACTGCTTTCTTTAAGTCCCACCAGAGGTTCTCAATCGGATTTAAGTCTGGTGACTGCGATGGCCACTTCAAAATGTTCCAGCCTTTAATCTGCAACCATGCTCTAGTGGACTTGGAGGTATGCTTAGGATCATTGTCCTGTTGAAAGGTCCAACGTCTCCCAAGCCTCAGGTTTGTGACGGACTGCATCCCATTTTCATCCAATATCTCCTGGTACTGAAGAGAATTCATGGTACCTTGCACACGCTGAAGCTTCCCTGTACCTGTAGAAGCAAAACAGCCCCAAAGCATGATTGACCCCCCGCCATGCTTCACAGTAGGCAAGGTGTTCTTTTCTTCATAGGCCTTGTTCTTCCTCCTCCAAACATAGCGTTCATCCATGGGCCCAAACAGTTCTAATTTTGTTTCATCAGTCCACAGAACACTATCCCAAAACTTTTGTGGTTTGTCCACATGACTTTTGGCATACTGCAGTCGACTCTTCTTATTCTTTGGAGACAGCAAGGGGTGCGCCTTGAGTTCTGGCATGGAGGCCTTCATTACGCAGTGTGCGCCTTATTGTCTGAGCTGAAACTTCAATACCCGCATCTGACAAATCTTTTTTCAGTTCCTCAGCAGTCACACGGGGACTTTTCTCCACTTTGCGCTTCAGGTAGCGCACAGCAGTCGAAGTCAGCATCTTCTTTCTGCCACGACCAGGTAGCGTTTCAACAGTGCCCTTTGCCTTGAATTTGCGAATGATGCTTCCTATGGTGTCTCTTGGTATGGTTAACATCTTTGCAATCTTCTTATAGCCATTGCCCTTCCTGTGAAGAGAAATCACCTCTTCTCTTGTCTTCCTGGACCATTCTCTTGACTTCACCATGTTTCCTTGTAAGATTTCATTCTGAACACAATTACAAATGTACACTAAATTCCCTAAAACCCTTTACAGCATTGGGGGTTGAATAATTTTGAACACAACTGTATGCCATGTGCTATGCCAGCATTTAGTAAACCTCCGGGTGGCACGGGCAATACTTGCTCCTGCCCATACTCCGGCCCCTTTCATAAACTACTGCTCAGAAGTGTACAGAAAGTAAATTTTAAGAACATAGGGAATGGTGCGCTTTAGGGAGGGAAATGTCTTAATAAAGTATATTAAAAAAAAGTATTATTATGGCATTAGGGACATTTTACTCAAAAGCTAATCAAAAGTTTAGTTACTCTTTAATAACCAGAAATTGATACATGGAGGTGCGGGCTGTTTTTTGCATGCATGTGTTTGTATTTGGTAGGTGGTTTTAGCATATTGGTGAGCACTCCATGAATACATACAGGCAGTGTCTACTACTATTCATGTTATTTATATTAAACAGTGGACAGAGTAGAAAAAACAATGCATAATGCCAAAACTTGTTTTAGCTGCCACACTTCCCAAAAATGGAATAAAAAAAATCTAAACGTTGTATGTACTGCAATATAAACAATAAGGCCCCTTTCACACGGGCGAGTTTTCCGCGCGGGTGCAATGCGTGAGGTGGACGCATTGCACCCGCACTGAATCCGGACCCATTCATTTCTATGGGGCTGTGCACATGAGCAGTGATTTTCACGCATCACTTCTGCGTTGCGTGAAAATCGCAGCATGCTCTATATTTTGCGTTTTTCACGCAACGCAGGCCCCATAGAAGTGAAAGGGGCTGCGGGAAAATCGCAAGCATCCGCAATCAAGTGCGGATGCAGTGAGATTTTCCCGCATGGTTGCTAAGAGACGGGACCCGATCTTTATTATTTTCCCTTATAACATGGTTATAGGAGAAAATAATAGCATTCTCAATAAAGAATGCTTTGTAAAATGTGGGTTAAGGGTGAAAAATAAAAAACTTAACTCACCTTAGCCACTTGATCGCGTAGTTGCGATCTCTTCTGTCTTCTTTAAGCATTCACAGCTATCTAAAGGACCTGTGGTGACGTCACATCACATGGTCCAATCACATGGTCCATCACCATGGTGATGGACCATGTGATTGGACCATGTGATGAGCTCAGTGACCTCATCACAGGTCCTTTAGACGGCAGCTAATGAATGAAGAAAAGATTGCAACTACGCGATCAAGTGGCTAAGGTGAGTTGTTTTTTATTTTTAACCCCTCCATCCACATTTTACTAAGCATTCTGTATTGAGAATGCTATTATTTTCCCTTATAACCATGTTATAAGGTAAAATAATAAAATCTACAGAATACTCAACCCGAAACCGGACTTCAGTGATGAAGTCCAGGTTCGGGTCTGGGTACCAAACATGCCGATTTTTGACATGCGCATGCAAAATGTATTACAAAAGTTTGCACACGCACGGAAAAATCGCACATTTTCCCGCAACGCACCCGCCTCTTATGCGGGCGTCAAACGTGACGCCTGTGTGAAAGAGGCCTAAAACCTACAGAATAACCCTCACATAGTTCAGTCAACTGAAAAATAAGTTATAGGTGTCAGAATATGGTGACGGAAAGCAATTTTTTTTTTATAAAAGGTTTTTAAAAGTAGTAAAACATAAAAACCATATACATTTCATATCAAAAATACAACTCGTTTCACAAAAACAAGCCCCTATATGCAAAATCTCCAACATCTATATGACTTTTGTTCTCCTGGTCAGTACGATTACAACGATATAGTTTTTACAACGATATCGTTTTTCTTGCATTTTAATATTGAAAAAAATGTAAAACCTTGAAAAAAAATAATTTTTCCTTTTGCTGTGAGGGCTAATTTTTTGTGGATGATCATTCATTATTACTGGGGCTGGGGCATGTATGCTTTTTTCATCACTTTTTATTCAATTTTTTGTGGGAAGCGAAGCAACCAAGAAACGGCAAATTAGCCATTTTTGCTTTTTTTCCCTGGGATAAATATTTTTCTATATTAAAAGTATGAGCGTTTTCACACGCAGCAATAGCCATGATGTTAATTCTTTAAGTGATTTATGTATTTTTATTATTTATTTATTAGGCTCTCTATGGGAACTAATGTGAGGCAGCCCTGTATCACTCCTGAGTACAGGGGCTGTCGCACACTGCATCTGGCTCCCCCGATCCTTGCTGAGGAGGAGTCGGCACACGGCCAGGAGAGCGTGCTCCCGGTCTTTTACCTCCCAGATGCCGTGGTCACATTTGACCGACGTTCTCCGCTCGCAAGTGGGTGCCAATTTTAAATGCCCGACCACTGACGTAAAATTTGGATGGTCGGGAAGGGGTTAATTAAGGGGTCAAAGGAGTTGTCCAGCAGCTCCCAGACACTCTGTTCTTGCAACCTGGCTCTCTTTATTAATCTTCTGGTCCCGGCAATCAACTTCCAGATAGATTTGGTCATATGCGTTGCTGCAGCCAATCATTGGCCTCAATGTGGCACATCACAGGCCGCTAGGGGGCACATCACCATTGAGTCAAGTCATTGGCTACGCTACAGTGGAGCATGTGACCTTATCCATACAGAAGTTGAATGAAGAAGACCAGTGAGGACATCCAAGGAGACAGAATGAGAAGCGGATAGCAGATCAGTAAGGTGGCAGGGTGGCAAATAAGCTGGAAAACCCCATTAAAGGGGTCCACATTTTACATGCTACAATAATCCTTTTTAACTTTGTTTTTTGGAATCGTAAAGCTCATTAAAAAACATGAAAAATTTATGATTTTCCTTTTACAAAATTGTCACAGATGCCTTCATATTTAACGAGAAGAACAGTGTTCTGCAGCAACATTTTTTACATCAAAACCACAGAAACTGTGAAAGAATCTTACAGACCCCATAGTACCGCAATAAGGTGGTATCTGTCACACAATGAATCTGGTAGTGCATTGTGATTTCGATATGAACCATAATGCAAATGTGAACAGAGCCTTCAGGTGGATTTACACAGCCCAGTTACCGGGCAGACGTATCTTATCTTCTTAGATAAAAAAGAAAATATGCAGTATTAGTCAGTATATAGCCAGCTCACCCAGTACTCAGGTAGTCAACTGATGCACGGAAACAAGCTGGAGAACTCGAGGACATAGGATCAGGAATGTCCAGCACTCCATCCTGTGGTATAAAAGCGCCTGGGAATATCCAACACTCCATCCTGTGGTATGGGTTTGTACCGAACTTTGCGAGTTTGGGTACCCAGAACCAAACCCGAGTCCAGGCTGTCACAGACGTTCCCGCAACAGGTGGCAGGAGATCGGTGAGACTGGCAACACATGGTTTGATCTGACATGTTTTCTGTTTGGATCAAATGATGTCTGTGTTGTTTCTGGTGCTTACCACATCTTCTTTCCCCAGGTGTGGCTATTAGGGTCATTTATCCTTCTCTGTTGTTTCTCCCACTATGCGGTTTATAGATTCAGTTTGAGTTGTGGATTGCTAGTGTGTGGATCTTGGCCGAGTTCCTGGTGCTGCCGTAGCCACTTGAAGTTAGGTGTTTTCTTTTCCTTTTGTATTTTGTTTGGGTTATTTTGTGTGTTGCATTTCCCTGTCATTAATGCCTGAGGGAGGCTCCTGTTTGTCCTTCCTTTTGGAGGAACAGATTGTCTCAGTCCTGACATTAGTACCAGGGTTCTATAGGGTGAGTTAGGACATTAGGTATTCCTGTGTATGAACTCACCTACCTCTGAGGTCTATTTATACTGGCAGTTAGTCAGGACTTTGATTAGGGTTTTACTAGGAGGTGTCCATTTCCTTTCCCTAGTCCAGGCCTTATTCCCTCACCCCTTTCCCTCCTATGTTCGGTGTGGTGTTTCCCTCGCACACCCGAATGTGACAGATACGTTTTAATGTTAATAAATATAAATATAATTGTGTGGCTGCATACACATTGAATTAAATAAAATTGGGAAAACAGAACACAAGAAGAAATTGGGTATTTGGTTACAAGTAAGCTAAGCATCAGTATTCAATGTCAGACAGCGACTGCAAAAGCAAATAATATATTAGGGTGTATAAAAAAAGAGAGCTAGAAATCTGTGACCCAAATGTAATATTATCCCGTTATAAATCCCTCTTAGGACCACATCTTGAATATGGGATTCAGTTTTGTGTTCCACATACCATAAAGTATATAGGGGAGCTGGAAAGGTTCGAGGGTGGGTGAATGCATTAAAGGGCTCATGCACACGAACGTGTGCCGGCCGTTCCTTGCATTGCGGTCCCCAATGCATGGGCAACATCCGCGCGGCTGCTTCAGACGGATGCAGACTCATTCAACTTGAGAAAGTAGTTTCAAATAGTTAACTATAATCTTTATAATTCCAGCTCAGTAGTCGGTCTATCAGCAGATAAGGCTGTCTGTTTCTAAGGGGAACCAACAGAAATTTGAAAGTAGTATGTAAATGAAAAAAAACCACAAAATAGAATAATAAAATAGAAGTATTTGGATTACAATTTAGACTGTGAAATATTTCAGATATGTTGACTGGGTGAAATTTCTGTCAATCAACTCTTCACATCTCTGAAGCTCATCTGGATTCCACATGGCTGCTTTAATGCATTTAGAACAACTTTGCCGATTTCAAGAAATATATTTTTTCCAGGCCCAAGATCAAAGCCCCGGTAACGAGTAGGGTAGGTTACAGTGTAAGGAATTTTTCAAAGAACCGGTCTTGATTGTTTTTGTATCTACAACTTTGTTATTACAGCGAATCCCCTTTCTGAGGTGCAAGAACAACAGTGTTACCCAAGCATTAACCAAAAGTAGACAGCAAATTATCATTTTATTTCTAACTCATCCGATGCCCAGGCAGATTCTTGAGATAAGTAGAAAAAACTGCCTGTTTTCAGCAGAATGGAAGTAGTCAGACGAGAGGCGCCAGCGTATCTTTGTGCCAAAGCAAAACAATGTGGAATATAAAACAACAGCTGTGAAAGACCTGATTAAACTCCTTACAGACCCATCCTGAGACAGCAGACCTCCAGGATTTCACCGCAGAATGAGACGGGACCTTTTTTTTGGGTTGCTGGCGTAATTTTACTCAAAATGTCAGTAGCCTGTCTGAGAGATGTCAAAACACAGACATATTTTCTCAGGCCGAATGAAACAAATCAGTGAAGGTTCTGAACTCAAGACAAAGCACAGTAAAGCAGGTAGCAGATGATCACCCAAAATTGCACTTAAAATTTGGCACTCCTAGTAGCCAAATGGCACAATGGGGCAGATTTACTTGTACGCTTAGGCTGTCTAGACATGCACAGTGTTTTTCACAGTGGCTCAGACAGGATGATAAATTTGATGTATGGTTAGACACTTTTGTCTAACTATATTCCAACGTAGTGGTTTGCAGCAGTATTTTACGCTAGGATTGTGGCGCAACATGTGGCATCTTAGGACGTGTCCCTTTCCCTCTAAGCCACCATAGGCTAGATGCAGACGTCCGTTAAACCCGGACGTTAGCAGTCCGTGGTAATGCCGGCTGGATTTGTTCTTTACAGCCGGAGCGCACGGCGTCATTGGTTGCTGTGACGCCATGCGCTCCCTGCCACCGCTGCACTAAGTAATACACTGGTATAGATCATACCAGTGTATTACTGTAGTGCAGTGGCGGCAGGGAGCGCACGGCGTCATAGCAACCAATGACGCTGAGAAAGACTCATGTAGAGTCGAAACGTCGCATACTGGGGAAATGAAGAAAATTTGAGATTGACTACAGGAGTGCTGCGGTTTACTTTCTTTGGCTATGTGAACAGGGATCTATGACCAGGATCCAACACCGCTTGCACCGCCACAACGGTATATGGGTCGAATTGGCGACAAAGGGTTGTGCTGTCCTACTGATTTGTTTTCTGCATCTGGCCTTAGGCGCAGTGTATTTTTTTCTAAAACTAGATAGTAAGTGTGGGCCAATATGTTTTAGCTACTAGTACTACAGACCTGTACATGTGTTTATGTTATTATGCAAACCTGAGGCATGACTATAAGGGCACCTCTCAGAAGAATAACATAAAACCTATTAATAGACATTAAAATGTGATTTATTTATTTTTATATAAAACACTCTGCATACAGAATTTGGGGCTTATTTTTATTTAACGTATCCATAGGGTTTCAATTACTGATGATAGCCAATAAAAAGTCCTTTTGGCCTCTGTTGGTATAGTTCTTTCATCTGTACAGCAAAGCACAGCAGACTGCACTTTCCTATACAGAGGGCCATTGCAGAAAAAGTAGACCATATGGCAGGGCTGGCCAACCTGCGGCTCTCCAGCTGTTGCAAAACTACAACTCCCAGTATGCCCAGTCTGCCTACAGCTATCAGCCTACAGCAGGGCATGTTGGGAGTTGTAGTTTTACAACAGCTGGAGAGCCGCAGGTTGGCCAACCCTGCCATATGGTATACATTTTTCTATATATACAATGGGACCTATGGATGACATATGCTATTGTATACATAGGCATAGGCTGGGAAATCTTTGATTAAATAGTAACCACCATTTAATTATTTTTTTCTCATAAATCAATAGTACAAGCTTCTTTGTTGTCTTATCAGGCTCCTCTAGTGTTCCTCCCTCCTCCTTCAATAACTGAGTTCGCTGCTTAGATTTGTCTTCAGTTAAGATGGGCTGCCTGCTCACTGAAGCGTCAGATAGACGTCTATAGACTGACACTGAGACTGCTGCTGCTATGTAAGTGATTCTCTGTCTTATTTAACTGCCAGAGTCACACACTACACTGCACTGCTCATCAATGCTCTAAAATGGCCTCTGTTGCTGCTTTTGAGGTTGTGCTACAGAGTAAGGAAGCAGCATTCCCTGTTTATTCGTGTCTTGTGTATAGGCAGACATGATTCCAGCTAGTCTTCACCCACCAGCTCAGAAAAAAATGACAATTACAGACAGACTGCAGAGGGAAAAACTGCAAAAAAGTGCCAGATACAAGTCATGTCCAGGAATAGTGTTATTCCTCAGGTACACCCGCAAAAGTTGCTTGAAATAGCAGTTACACTGTAAGGTTACAGGTCCAAAGGCTGAGGCTGCACTACTGAGAGATTCCAATGAGAGCATTCCCTCTGATTTCTGTCTGGTGAAGTGATATCATAGAGACCTTACATGGACCCAAATACAACTCATATAACTGCCTTTTATCAAGTTTGTGTTGAGCTTGAGATTTTATGGGATGGTTACTACAACACCCGCCAGCCCCATTGATTATAATGGGGTCCGTTGGCAATCCAGCCGTTTTTTATTCGGCCAGACAAAAACCTCTTCGGAGCAGCCTGCCGGAGCTGTACTGCGGGTATGAAAGAAGACTTACTTTAAAGGTGTTATCTCATGATTAATGTGAACAATGAAAATCAGACCTCATATAGTACATGACCGTCTCTTTCTATCAACACTAGAACCAGCCCTGTACCTGACATGGCTCCAGAGATCTCCACATTCATTGCTCTGCTAAATGTATATCCAGCTGACAGCTCAAGGGGAGTGTCTTTTCTGCTACAGCTCAGGGGGCGTGTCCATGTTCTCCCTATCACAGCTCAGGAGGCAGTTCAAGGGTGAAACTGAGCATGTGCGGCCACCTCAGTGAGCAGGACAAAGAAATAAGAAAAAGAACAAACAGCAGGTGGCGCTATACAGTCAGATTTTATTGTATAGCTCAGTGGCTATGCAAAATTTTTAATTACATGCAATTACAAAAGTATTCAGATCCAGATGCTGGTTTAAAAACTGTAGAATATTTTTTCGTGGGACAAAGCCTTTAAAGGGTTTCTGTCATCAACTTTTGACATTATAAGCTGTCTGACATTAGCTATGTGCTAATGTCAGACCAGCTTGATAATGTCTTTTTTATAAAAATCGGATGTATATTTAGGCAGAAAAACTTACTTTTATAATATGTAAATTAGCCTCTAGGAGCAGGGGGGGCGTTGCCCTGCTCCTAGCAGCTCCGTCCGGCAACCTGCTGGCACGCCCCTTCTTAGTTTGATTGACAGTGCGGGGAAGCGATTCTCCTGCACTGTCTTCTTCTGAAATCCCGCGCCTGCGCCGCCGCTCTGTATTCGGCGCAGGCGCGGTGAGCAGAGGACGCCTGCGCAGGTTGCCGGACGGAGCCGCTAGGAGCAGGGCAACGCCCCCTGCTCCTAGAGGCTAATTTACATATTATAAAAGTAAGTTTTTCTGCCTAAATATACATCCGATTTTTATAAAAAAGACATTATCAAGCTGGTCTGACATTAGCACATAGCTATTGTCAGACAGCTTATAATGTCAAAAGTTGATGACAGAAACCCTTTAATGTAATGTTTTCTGCTACAGTGCATTCTGGGAGATGTTTCCAACATCAAATTACTATACAATACCTGACTAGATCTCACGGATTCACAGAGTAAGCTCTATAGAGATGCTGAACAATCAGGGAAGGCTGTAATACTCAGAATTGTGAATGTCGTAGCTCTGGATGGTAAAAGCTATAAAACAAATATAGCCCGGGGAGCTGTACAAGGTAGGAAAAACAAAGCTGCTTTTAAGATAAGTTGTCTCCAAATGTAATCTGGTCCTCAAGGCTGAAGTTCGCTATAGCATCACTCGTTATAACTTTGAAATCCCTGTAGAACATTTAACTACAACTATTATAAGAACGCCCTCTTCCCTTTTTTCACACCAATTGTGCAAATAGGAAACATTTTCCAAACAGCTGTAGCGGACGTGGGTCTGGAATTTTAATTTCCATCTTTCCAGGGAGTGAACATGCATCACAGAAGGAAACCAAACGATACAGGAAGTCATTTTATTTTACGGGCCCTGTGATCTGATATGGTAGATTTTTACAGAGAGATAAAATAGCACATGGTGTACAGTCGTGGCCAAAAGTTTTGAGAATGACACAAACATTAGTTTTCACAAAGTTTGCTGCTAAACTGCTTTTAGATCTTTGTTTCAGTTGTTTCTGTGATGTAGTGAAATATAATTACACGCACTTCATACGTTTCAAAGGCTTTTATCGACAATTACATGACATTTATGCAGAGTCAGTATTTGCAGTGTTGGCCCTTCTTTTTCAGGACCTCTGCAATTCGACTGGGCATGCTCTCAATCAACTTCTGGTCCAATTCCTGACTGATAGCAACCCATTCTTTCATAATCTCTTCTTGGAGTTTGTCAGAATTAGTGGGTTTTTGTTTGTCCACCCGCCTCTTGAGGATTGACCACAAGTTCTCAATGGGATTAAGATCTGGGGAGTTTCCAGGTCATGGACCCAAAATGTCAACAATTTGGTCCCCGAGCCACTTAGTTATCACTTTTGCCTTATGGCACGGTGCTCCATCATGCTGGAAAATGCATTGTTCTTCACCAAACTGTTGTTGGATTGTTGGAAGAAGTTGCTGTTGGAGGGTGTTTTGGTATCATTCTTTATTCATGGCTGTGTTTTTGGGTAAAATTGTGAGTGAGCCCACTCCCTTGGATGAGAAGCAACCCCACACATAAATGGTCTCAGGATGCTTTACTGTTGGCATGACACAGGACTGATGGTAGCGCTCACCTTTTCTTCTCCGGACAAGCCTTTTTCCTGATGCCCCAAACAATCGGAAAGAGGCTTCATCGGAGAATATGACTTTGCCCCAGTCCTCAGCAGTCCATTCACCATACTTTCTGCAGAAGATCAATCTGTCCCTGATGTTTTTTTTGGTGAGAAGTGGCTTCTTTGCTGCCCTTATTGACACCAGACCATTTTCCAAAAGTCTTCGCCTCACTGCGTGCAGATGCGCTCACACCTGTCGGCTGCCTTTCGTGAGCAAGCTCTGCACTGGTGGCACTCCGATCCCGCAGCTGAATCCTCTTTAGGAGACGATCCTGGCGTTTGCTGGACTTTCTTGGACGCCCTGAAGCCTTCTTAACAAGAATTGAACCTCTTTCCTTGAAGTTCTTGATGATCCTATAAATTGTTGATTAAGGTGCAATCTTAGTAGCCACAATATCCTTGCCTGTGAAGCCATTTTTATGCAACGCAATGCTGGCTGCACGCGTTTCTTTGCAGGTCACCATGGTTCACAATGGAAGAACAATGATTTCAAGCATCACCCTCCTTTTAACATGTCAAGTCTGCCATTTTAACCCAATCAGCCTGACATAATGATCTCCAGCCTTGTGCTCGTCAACATTCTCACCTGAGTTAACAAGACGATTAATGAAATGATCTCAGCAGGTCCTTTAATGACAGCAATGAAATGCAGTGGAAAGTTTTTTTGGGGATTAAGTTCATTTTCATGGAAAGAAGGATTATGCAATTCATCTGATCACTCTTCATAACATTCTGGATTATATGCAAATTGCTATTATAAAAACTTAAGCAGCAACTTTTCCAATTTCCAATATTTATGTAATTCTCAAAACTTTTGGCCACGACTGTAGATTAACAAGGAGTGGCTGGTCTACAATGCGAGATTTCATAAAAAAAAGGATATAGGGATTTTATATCATACATATGCCATCATTGCCAATTTTTGAGGAGGGACATCAAGGAGACTGTAAAAAACAGCTCATGATGTGGCCCCCATTCATACAGGACACTCCCCAATTGTTGGCATTTGAATAAAAATTGGGACATATTACCTGAACTATAGCGAACTATAGACCTGTAGGCTTGGGCAGAGAATTGTAAATGAGGTTTAAAGGTGTTTACCAGGAGTTTAATATTGATGGCATATCCTCAAGATAGGTCATCAATATCTGATCTGATCGATGGGACGTGGGGATCCGACTCCCAGTATCCGTGCCAATCAGCTGTTTGAAGAGGCCACGGCGCTCCGGTGAGAGCTGCCTCCTCCTCACAACAAACCAAGGACAATGCTGTACGTTGTATAGCGGCTGTGCTTGGTATCACGCTCAGCCCCATTCACTTGAATAGGACTGCGTTGCGCATTGGCCATGTGACTGATGACCATGAGGTCACTGGCCTAGGAAGTGACTGGAGAGCTACAGCCCGTTCAAACAGCTGATTGGCAGTTGTGCAAGGATTCAGGCCCCCACGATCATATATTGATTCGTGAGGATAGGCCATCAATATTAAACTCCACAAAAAATTTTAAAGGGGTTTTCTGACATTTTTATACTCATGCCTTATCCTCAGGATAGGTCATCAGTATCTGATCAGTGGGGATCCGACACCAGGGACCCCTGCCGATCAGCTGTTTGAGAAGGCAGTGTCGCTCCTGTGAGCACCACGGCCTTCTCTCTGCTTTTCCTAGGCCAGTGACGTCACGTTCATTGTTCACGTGGCATAGGAGCAGCTCAGCCCCATAGAAGTGAATAGGGCTGAGCTGTGATACCAAGAACAGCCACTATACAATGTATGGCGCTGTGCTTGGTGAGCTGTGAGGAGACAGCGGCGCTCACAGGAGCACCACTTTCTTTTAAAAGAATTTGATAAATGTCAAGTTATGCAGATGAGAAGGATAATACATGTCACCAGTACTTAATGGGAAAAGACTGGCTAACACCGACATGGAAAAGGACTTACAAATTTTAATTGATAGAAAACTTAACTTAAAGGGGTTGTCACACAAATAATATTCTACAGTTTTCAAACCAGCACCTGGATCTGAATACTTTTGTAATTGCATGTAATAAAAAATTTATTATAGCTACTGAATTATTCAATTAAATCAATCTGTATAGCGCCACCTGCTGTTTGCTCTTTTTCTTATTTCTTTGTCAGACTCACTAAGAAGGCCGCACATACTCAGGAGGCAGCTGAAGCATGAAACTAAGCTGTGATAGGGAGAGCATGAACACGCCCCCTGAGCTGTGATAGGGAGAGCATGGACACACACCCTGAGCTGCAGCAGAAAAGACACTCCCCTTGAGCTTCCAGCTTGATATAAATCTAGCAGAGCAATAAATGAATCTCTGGATCCATGTGAAGTACAGGGCTGGGTCTAGCTTTGTTAGAAAGAGATTGTCATGTACTATATGATTTTGTTTATTACATTACTCATGGGATAACCCCTTTAACCAGTGTCAGGCAGCTGCTGCCAAACCTAATAAGACCATGGGGTGCATCAAAAGGGACATAGATGCACATGATTAGAGCATAGGGAGGAATTTATCATTCCCCCATGCCTTTTTACGCCAGAAAAGAAGTTGCAAACCCTGTGTTTGCAACTTTTTAGTGCCACTTGCAAGTGGTGTTTCTATGCCGCGCTCAGTACATTCCCGAGAAGGGGGCGTGACCTGCAGCTCCGGCACATTTATCTTCATTTACACTAGTTTTCTGACGTAAATGAAGACAAAAATCTGTGGCAGCTCTGAGTCATTAAAAGAGTTCAACAGGGGCCTGGATGCATTCCTGGAGTGTAGTAATATTACAGGCTATAGCTACTAGATTTCTGAAGAAGGGATTCGGGAGCTTTTCTGATTGTAGTAGTGAAGGATTTTTTTTCCCCCTAAAATAAAAATTGCCTTTAATCTCATGAGGGATTTTGCTTTCCTCCGATTTAACGTTGCAGGATAACAGGCTTAGGCTAGTTTCACACTTCTGTTTGTAGCTCTCTGGATCCATCATTGCCGGATGTTACTGGAATGCTCTCCGGCCCCTGGCATCTCCGCCGGACCTCATTATAGTCAATGGGGCTGGCGGCCATTCCAGTAACATCCAGCAATGCTGAATCCAGAGAGCTCTCACAGGCTGCTCTCTGCCGAAACTACAAACGGAGGTGTGATAGAAGCCTAAACTGGACGGATGTCTTTTTTTCAGTCTAACAAAGTATGTTGGTTGCTACATTAACTATTGCACTATTTCTTATTGTCTGGTAGTAGTCTGTATAATTTACAACAAGAACAAAATGTAGAGACCTTTGCAGGGCTCAATACCAGGGATTTCACAGTCCTAAAGGTAACCCTTCCCCCCAGACATTCCTTAGCAATATAATTGAGCCAGTAAGGCTTTATGTGTGTGCCTGTGTGAAGATTAGGAGCTACCTGCCAGTCCATCAGCTGCTCAATAAGGAAGAAAAAGGGTGTCACCCCCACCCACAATCAGGGGCGGACTGGGAACTTAAAGTGGCCCTGGAAAAAATACTAAAAGTGCCCCAGTTTTGTAGTTGGGTCCAAATTGATGGAAGGCAGGGCCAGCAATACCATATTGTCGGACATTATACACCCTGTGAGGCAGTGACAGGCCTCATGGCTGATAGGAGAGAGCGATGGCAGGTACGTGTCACCGAGGTTGCTGGCCTCGGTGGGGTGAGAGCCGGATTTTGTTGTCTGCAGCAGCTAGTGCTGTCAGACTCTGTTAGTTAGTTTGGCTGCAAAGCCAATCCGGGCCGGCTCTTACTGGGAGCAGCTAAAGAGTAGGGTGGGTGGCTGCTCCCCACGGTCCAGTCCGAGTTTTGGGCTGGGTTTATAAACTCAGCCAGCACCACCAGCTGGGAGTGTGATTTTCCTGGAGCTGCTAATAGTGCTGGGAGCTGAGGGCTGTTGTTTGGGACCCACGGCTGGAGCCAAGCTGGAGGGCTCAGACCTCTGTGAAACCGAACAGGCTGCCTGGAAAAGCCGCACGGGTGCGGTGTGTGTGAACAGTGTTGTAGGTGAGTCAGGTAAACACTGTGTTAAGTTAGAGCCCAGCCGGGCAGGTGTTTGTTTTGCATTTCATTTATTTATGTTGATGCTGAGACAATAAAGCGATGTTTGGCCCCTAAAGCTGCAGTGGACAACAGTCTGTATGTGAACGATCCTCGAGACCAGAGCTAAACCCCCACATTTGGTGTCGGATGCGGGCAAGTCGTCCCTGCTGGAAAAGGCAAAGTGTTGCTAGGGGCAACGACCTGACTGAGAAGAGCAGGTGCTGTGAAAGTTGCCAAGGAATTGCTGTTTTGCTATGCAGTGATTTAAAGGGCCGGAAGCCTGTTTGTCTAGTGAAGCAAGTGCCGCTCATGCGATTGTGGACTGTTTTTTCCTGACACAATGGAGGCGGTTGTAAAAGCCCTTGTGGAGGCTAACTTGCAGCACCAGGAGACCAACCAGCTACTACTTCAGCACGTGTGGCGGAAGCTGCTTGTACCAATGGTGATACCAGTATGTGAGAAGTGGCCCGGTTTGGCGGAAAACCAAGGCCACTGAGGGTGTAATGGAGCAGCTGGTGCTGGAGACTGATCGGTTGGTGAGAAAGCCGAGTGCGGCACTTGGAGTGGCGGCTCTGAGTGCAGTGTTGGAGGAGAATATGCATGCCGTTGCCAAGGGCAACCGTCGGGAAGACAAAGAGCTGGAGAGTGGTGCGTTTCTCAGGAGTGCCTATTTTCCCTGCGACTGTGCACAGAATCTTAAAGGGTGCGGCTGGAATGTCCGTCCGGGAAAAGACAGGAGACAAGTCCAAGGCGTCTCCCATGGCTACTACTGCATTGAGGAGACGGGTGATGACCGTGCCGAGTCAGTGACGACAATCGGTAAGACTGTTCCGGTTGATTATTTTGTGGCAGACCCAGTGACAGTGAGCCGGCGGCAGTTGCTACCTGCCGGGCCGGTGAGTGATAAAGCGCTGCAGCGTAAAAATGTCTCAAAAAAGAGTGACTATAGGAAAAATGCTGTGTCTGAACAGGCGGGAAGGCCTGTTGCGGTTGCTCCATCGCAGGAACCTGCAGAGGAGAAGCTCAGGGTGTTGTCTAAAGTGCCTGTGACCAAGGCTAGTTTTGGGATGGCGAAAATCAGAGATCCCATGCTAGCCTGGGTACGAGGTAGAATGATAACTGTCCGGGACAATTATGTGAATACTGTGGACTATCCGGTGGTCCTCACGGAGGGTGAGACCACGGTGGGAACAGGGACTGATGGAGTTGATGTTGCAAATGTGCTCATGCATGATGTAATGTGGGGCAATGGAGACACTTCTGTGGGAAGTAATGAAGCTCCTACAGAACCTGTACCTGTCCCTTTAAGTGAAGGTGTAAGGCAAATGCAAATAGAAAGCAATGGTTTAAGTGAAATGACCATTAGAAATAATGGTGCAGACACGGTGCCAAGGGAAGGTGCAAAGTTTGTTGACATGTGTAATGATATGTGTGACGATGATATACCTGCTCCTTTAAAGGGTGTGATCAGGGAAGAAGCTCCCCTGTTGGTAAAAATGTGGATGGTATAAAAATGCTAATTGATGTTGAGAGCTCACCACTGAGGGAAACCACTGTGAAAAATGTGCAAGTACATGGGGCAGGCCTAGAGGGTGTACCACACGTACTAGAAGTGGATATGCAGTCTCCACAGATCTCCATGGTTAATAAAATGTCCCAGGTGGGGATTAGCTCATCGGTGCCCCTAGAGGACAGGATTGAGAATGACACGAGCGGTATATATAACGCACGTTCTGTGACCGATAGCAACTCAGAGAGAGAAACTGCCATGTCGAGGTCTCGCCAAACTAAAGTGGTTACTAGTAGCGACCAGGTGACAGTTATATCTGACGAGACGAGAGCTCAGTCGGGTGACGTCAGCCTAGTGTCTGAAGCTCATATCCAGACAGTCTTAGATGACCTGACAGGACAGTACAGCTGCAAACAGGAGGCTGACCTCCCTCTCGCCACATGGTCCCTAGATACGATAGAGAAGGGACTAGCTGTCGTCACAGAGTCACCGAAGAAGGCTGCAGAAGGGTCAAAAGAGGAGACCCCGGAAAAGACGAGTGAACTGAAGGGTCTACCTCCTGGTGTCCTGGGGAAGGGAAAAGACTCCAGAAAGACACAAAAGTCTATAGTAGACCTCAACAATGGGTTTGAAGAGTCCCTGGGTGAAAATCCCACAGAGTGTCTAAAGAAGAATGGTGGTACTCCTACACCTGCTGTTACCCCAGAACAGAGTGAAGAGCAGCTGGAACAGAAGGCCCAAGAGGGGGCGCTGCTAACAAGCTGGTGGGGAAAACTGAGAAGACGACCAAGGCCCTCTCCTTGGCTAGAGCCCTTGAAAAAGCGCCTAAGGAGCGAGATGAATTGGAGTGGCTGAACAAGCAACTCAGAGCAGAGATGGAAGATCTCAGGAGCTCAAAAGATGACGTCTATGAGTTGGAGAGGCCTAAGCGTTCTCCTGCGCAGCAGGTGGAAGAAAATGAGATACCTGAAGAGGAAGCTCCTCTAAAAGATGCCAAGAAGTCAGAGCCTGTTAGGAATGGGTCTGGAGATGGTGGCGCCGTGGTGCCGGCCGAGGCAGAGAAGGTGAAAGATGTATCTGCTGAACCAGATGATGGTGCTGAGGTGGATGCAGAAGCCCAGAGACTCGTGGCAGTGTGTGGCCAGGACCTGGTCGTGAAAGACATTCCCTCTGCTGTCAGTGCCTTCCAGAAAGCCAGCAGTCTGCTGGGGAAGAAATACGGGGGACCGACGACCAGTATGAGGGTGCTGTCTACTCCGATGGGCTGACTCTCCTGAATCCTGCCCGAAAGGAGAACCATATCCTGGATAAACCTTGGCAGGGATTGCCAGAAGATGATGAGTCTGATACGGACTCTGATGTCCCAAGTACCTCCGTCCTTAAAGAGAAAGAGGAGGAGGCGGAGCTAAGAATGCAAGTATGTGATGCTGTGTCCGAGAAGGATGAAAAGCCTATCAAAGTGACTGAAGACTCCAAAAGAGACTCAAAGGCTGAAGAAGCTGATGCTGATGAGTTGGAGTGGGAGAAGTCCTCAGATGTTCCCAAGACCAAAGATAAGGCTAAAGAAGAGTCGGCCGAAGTGAGGGAACAGTTCAGTCGAGAGATGCAGCAGTCCAAGAAAGGATGTGAGGAACATGTGCTGATGCGAAATGTGGAGAGAAAAAGAAAACGAAAGAGAGAGGCCACGGGTGCGAAAGCGCATCATCCTCATTCGTGAAAGAGAGTACCGGGTCATGAGATGGGCAAGAAAATCCCGTAGGTCTTATCTGCCCCGTACTAAACTCATGCGGGTGAGAAACCAAGCGCTATTAGCCTGGGTCTGGCGGAATAAGGGGAAGACTGTAGGCCAGGTCGATGCCCTCTCACGAGCGCCTTGGTTGGGTGCTAGTGTTCACCCCTACGGGGTTGAACAAAGGGGGATATGTGAGGCAGTGACAGGCCTCATGGCTGATAGGAGAGAGCGATGGCAGGTACGTGTCACCGAGGTTGCTGGCCTCGGTGGGGTGAGAGCCGGATTTTGTTGTCTGCAGCAGCTAGTGCTGTCAGACTCTGTTAGTTAGTTTGGCTGCAAAGCCAATCCGGGCCGGCTCTTACTGGGAGCAGCTAAAGAGTAGGGTGGGTGGCTGCTCCCCACGGTCCAGTCCGAGTTTTGGGCTGGGTTTATAAACTCAGCCAGCACCACCAGCTGGGAGTGTGATTTTCCTGGAGCTGCTAATAGTGCTGGGAGCTGAGGGCTGTTGTTTGGGACCCACGGCTGGAGCCAAGCTGGAGGGCTCAGACCCCTGTGAAACCGAACAGGCTGCCTGGAAAAGCCGCACGGGTGCGGTGTGTGTGAACAGTGTTGTAGGTGAGTCAGGGACACACTGTGTTAAGTTAGAGCCCAGCCGGGCAGGTGTTTGTTTTGCATTTCATTTATTTATGTTGATGCTGAGACAATAAAGCGATGTTTGGCCCCTAAAGCTGCAGTGGACAACAGTCTGTATGTGAACGATCCTCGAGACCAGAGCTAAACCCCCACAACCCCAACAGAGCCAAATACCACAGTCCATCACAAAATACACCCCTAAAAACTTCCACGGGCCGGGTGAGGAGGGCCCAGGTGGCCCCCTGGGCATCGGCCCACCAGGAAATTTCCCTGTAAGGTCTATGGCCAATCCGCCCCTGCCCACAATCCATCCGTGTACTACAAGTTTCCGAATAGTGAAGCCTGGAGCTTGAAGTGTCAGTACAAGTTCACTGCCAGCCAATCTGGTGCATGGATGTGTTGTCTAAGGGCTCATGCACAGGACCATATGTATTTTGCGCTCCGCAAAAAATATGGGTGACGTCCGTGTGACATCTGTATTGCATCCATTTTTTGGGCAGATCCATTGTAACAATGCCTATCCTTGTCCACAAAACGGACAAGAATAGGACATGTTCTATGTTTTTTGCAGAATGGCCATGCACACGGAATCATTTGTTTTTTTGCAGACCCATTGAAGTGAATGGTTCCGCATATGGACTGCAAAAAAAACAAAAAAAAAACATGGAACTGACACGGAAAGAAAATACGTTAGTGTGCATGAGCCCTAAGGCATTATATTACGGTGTGTCCTGGCAGCACTGTATACATTGGAGGCAGGGATGTGTACAGGCAGATATTATGTGTTCTGATAACATGTACCAGGCTCGCCAGGTGAGGTGATCGCCTTAAGTAGGGGAAAGAGGGGGGCAGCCGAAGGGCCATGGGCTGAAGAGAAGGGGTTAGCTTAAGAAATTGGCATTGTGAAGGGGGGGCGCCATTTCAGTTTTCACCTCAGGCAGCAGAAAAGCTAGGTGCACCCCTGACCAAGCTGTATACTTCTAGTCTATGTAACATCCCCTATACTCTGGAACTCACTACCCCAACATATCAGACTCTCACCTACAGTGGAATCCTTCAAAAGAAACCTGAAAACCCACCTCTTCAGACAAGCCTACAACCAGTGACCCTGCTGCCTCTATACCGCCATGACCAGCTTCACCCTCGCCTACTGTCTCCTTCCTCCATACCATGTAGATTGCAAGCCCTCACGGGCAGGGCCCTCTATCCTTCTGTACCAGTCTGTAACTTGTCTTGTTCATGCTTAAGGCAATTGCCTGTATTATGTATGTGCACCGCTTATGATATGTACAGCGCTATGGAATGAATGGCGCTCTAAAAGTAAATAATAATAATAACGCCCTCATTATACTGCCTGTAATATACCAGGACCATCATGATACCACATGTAATAAACAGTTGGCATTCCCTTTAAAATAATGTTTTTTTTCTACACAACACTGTCATATTTGGCATTTTGAAGTGCACTGTGGTGATAGGGGGCATTATATGCACTGAATGGCGGTGTTTGGCACTTCCACAGAGGTAAAAATGGTGCTGTGTAGTACTTGCTGGCGAGGCCCAAGTAGAAGACGTTTGAGAAGCCCTGGCTTAGAGCATGGTACGTTGTGCTTATTATGATATACTACTCTGTCACTTTATTATCAATTGTTTAGAAGAATTAGGACTCACGCCCTGAACGGTACAAGCAGAACCAGATAACTGCTGAAAATAGTGAAATTAACAATTTAAGGCTACATGCACAAGACAGTGAAAAACGGACGAGTGAAGTACATTTTTTTTAACAGCCATCACACGTCCATTTTAAGACCAATGGTCGTCTGTGTGGTTATTCACACAGCAGTTTTTTTGACTGTCAGTGAAAAACGGACGTCGAAAAATAGGACATGTTCTATCTTGTCCGTTTTTCACTGACAGACTGCCCCCATACAATTGAGGGCTCATGCACATGACTGTATGTATTTTGCGATCTACAAAATACGGATCCGCAAAAAATACGGATGACATCCGTGTGCATTCCGTATTTTGTGGAACATAACATATGGCCCCTAATAGAACAGTACTATGCTTGTCCGTAATGCGGACAATAATAGGACATGTTCTATTTTTTGCGGAACAGAAATATGGACATACGGAAACGGAATGCACACGGAATAACTTCCGTTTTTTTTGCGGACCCATTGAGATAAATTGTTCCGCATAAATTTCGAAAAAAAAAACAGAACGGACACAGAAAGAAAATACGTTTGTGTGCATGAGCCCTGAAAAACATTATGGTTGAAGGCCTGCTGCTGAGCTGACCCTCTAAAAGGTTGTAGGTGAGTGCCTGCAGGTGAGCTGACCTTTTAAAACATTATATGCGAGGGCCTGCAGGTGAGATGACCCTGTAAAAGATTGTAGGTGAGGGCCTGCAGGTGAGCTGACCCTGTAAAACATAATATGCAAGGACCTGCAGGTGAGCTGACCATCGAAAACATTGTGGGCTAGGGCCTGCTGACGCTTTGTTGACTCTAGATAACTTCTGGCTGATCACACGTCCCTGTTGACGTCGACAATCCATTTGGATGTCTGCCCTATCAACTTTCGATGGTACTTTCTGCGCCTACCATGGTGAGCACGGGTAACGGGGAATCAGGGTTTGATATTGGAGAGGGAGCCTGAGAAACGGCTACCACATCCAAGGAAGGCAGCAGGCGCGCCAATTACCCACTCCCAACTCAGGGAGGTAGTGACGATAAATAACAATACAGGAATCTTAAGAGGTCCTGTTATTGGAATGAATACCCTATTAAATCCTTTAACTGTGTTGGTCAGGGCAAGTGTGATGTTACGGGACAGATGTTGGTGTAAGGCGGGCACGGCACACCGTGAAAAATAGTGGCGGCATGGGACTGCGTAACGCGGAACAGCCGCTGACATCAGGTTGCGGAAGGCCTTAGTGTCCACAAGTCTAAATTGCATAATTTCCAAGGCCAATAATTTGGAAAGCTGCGCATTTAGTGCTATGTCCTGTGGGTGGGTGGCTGGGTATTTGCGCTTGCGTTCAAATGCCTGGGGTAGGGACATTTGGGCAGGGAAGTGGATGTGGTCGCTGATGGCACTTGCGAAGGTCCAGGTGCAGGGCCTGCGCCTTCGACAGGGGATTGGCCAGCAGCATGTAACGCCGTCTATTTAAAAAGTACACTGTATGTCACAGATACATTTTTTAAACGCACACGTTACACTGTAGATATCCCGCAGGTAATGTCAATGCTGTCACCAGCGGCTAATAAAAAATTACAGGGAATGTCACAGATATTTGGGATGAGGAAACTATATATTGGAGAGGTACCACAGGTAATGTCGCTGTTCGCAGCTATAAATTTTATGCGCACACATTACACTGTAGATGATCCCCTGGTAATTTCCCTGTTGTCCTAACCAGCAGCACAAGTGGGGATTCCTCCCCTGTAAAGCCGGTCAGGACAGGCGGTATTTTCGTTGAAAAAAATTACTGCCAAGTATAATTAACTAATTAATTAAGTAAACCCACCCCTATAAAGGGCTCCCCGTCCTGGCAGGAGGTGCTTTTTAGCAAGTAGAAGTAACAAAAAGAAAAACCTCTATAGGGTGAGAATTTGTGTGCTGCTGTTAGGACTAAGGGAAAACAAATTCACGTTAAAAATTAATGTATAGTGTTTTTTCTTTTTGTTTAGTGTTTTTTCCATAATGGATCCACTAAAAACGCTAATGTGAAAGTAGCCCTAGCTGTGTGAATTTATAGCCTCTTCTGGCTCCCCCATCTTCAGCTATGACATAGCTATAAGTGATTTCTTTTACATTGTCTTAATCAAACCCTTGCCCTCTGGCCCCTTTCACACGAGCGAGTTTTTCGTGCGGGTGTAATACGTGACGTAAACGCATAGTGCCCGCACTGAATCCTGACCCGTTCATTTCAGTGGGTCTGTGTACATGAGCGTTTTTTTTTTCAAGCATCAGTTCTGCCTTGCATGTTCTATATTCTACGTTTTTCACACAGCCCTGGCTCCATAGAAGTGAATGGGCCTTCAGTGAAAAATGCATTACATCCGGAAGCAAGTTCGGGTGCGATGCGTTTTTTACTGATGGTTGCTAAGAGATGTTGTTTGTAAACCTTCAGTTTTTTATCATGCGCATGAAAAACGCATCAAAATGCATTGCACCCGCGCGGAAAAAACTGAACAACTGAACGCGATCGCAGACAAAACTGACTGAACTTGCTTGCAAAATGGTGGGAGTTTCGCTGAACGCACCCTGAACGCATCCGGACCAAATCCGTCATGCTCGCGTGAATGGGGCCTCTTTCTTTTTGGCTGTTTTCCTTTTCTCTTCCTTCATCCTCTGCCCTGTACACATGACCTCCATGTGTTTTTATGTCCCTTTCCTTAGTAGTTTATTAGTTTGTTTTATACATTTCATATCGCCATTAAAATATTTCAGTAGATTATACCTGGAGGTCAATGAAATCAATGATCTCTTCCTAATAAGGCTACATTCACACAACCGTGAAAAAAAACCGTAAAATTATCATTTTGGCTTTCTTAAAAAACGGCCATTAAAAATAGCCCCCTTGCATTTTATGGGGACCATCTGTCCGTGAAAACGGACAAAGAAGGATGTCCTATTTTTTGATGCCCGTTATTCACAGGCCATTGAAAAACAGCTGTGTGAATTCACCTATGGACTACAATGGGTCTCAAAACAGCAAATGTACCCCAAGCTTTTGACAAGTTTTTATTTTTGTTCAAACTATTATGATTAATCTTCTATCCTAGAAAATAATTTTCCCTAAGGTATTAGGGTACGGCCACACGTTAAGGTTTCCTGTTGCAGTTTAGGAACCAAAACCAGGAGTTAATTGAAATAATAGGAGAGGTCATATCTGTCCTTTATACTTTCTCTCCTTTTATGATCCACTCCTGTTTTTGACTCCCAAAACTGCATCAGGAAACCTGACCATGTGGCCGTACCCTTAGTGTGGTCACAACCATTATGTATTAGGTGCCATGTCTTGCACCGTCTTCAGGTGTTTTCACAGAGGGGGTTCAGATGTTTTGATCATTCTTGGAGACTGAGGGGGCCCAAAAGGTCCCTTTATCTCATATGAGAATACCAATACTATAAATGACATGTAATAGGTAAGGGATACAGAAACGCTAAAAACACAGAGTATGGGGTGAGATCCTGCATCTGATGGGGCATAGAACATGGAGCTATATGCCTAATTATGGATGGCTTATTGCAACCCATTGAAAAGCTCGCAAATCAGGTCTGTCACAAAAAATGTCATATTATATGTAAATCCCACCAGCATAAATTTGCTTTGCAGGCATCCTGAAAAAAAAAACTTCCTATTTTGTGTATACGTCAATGGACAAACAAAGTTGGCAGTTCACCCTGAGACATCTGCAGGATATAGTCACTGAGGACACCTGAATTTGGCAGAGGCCTTGGAAAGGATTAGGTTTTGTGCAATCTTCGTCATAACCTGTGAGAGGAGGATGTTTCCTATCTCTGTCCAGTTATACAGTGTACAACTGCAGAGCGAGTGGAATGAGTTGTCCGACTCCTTGCAGGTATTTGGGGGGAGGACACACATTCCTGGAGGCTGGGACTCTTCCTTTGTTGCAGTTGCTTCTTAGGAGAATCCTTGAAACAAACATGTTTATCTACAGTAAGGAGGAGTGTATATAACAGTAGGCGGCCTTGGACAATGTGGTAGAATTTAGCCCAGTTTGTAATGGTCGCTTTACACGGCCAGAGGAGCAGCCGATTATTGGGAAGGAAGCGTTTATTCCTGATAGTCAGCTGCTCGTTCAGTGGGGGTGAAGCAATGGATTTACATGAAACGATCACCTTTACAGTATGAGAACGAGGGATTGCTACTGCAATCCCTCGTCCTCATACAGTTGGATTATTTCTGGGCAGCAGATCGCTGTTCACAGCACTATCTGCTGCCTAGAAACGATAATTTACTTGCCCGCACAAACAACAGTTTCACCCAATTAACGAGTGTTTCGCTCATTTATCGGGTAATCGGCTGCACCTTTAGAAGGGTAGATTGTTGGGAACGAGCGTTCGCAGGAATGTTCATCCCTGATAATCTGCCTTACAATTAAGCAATGTAATCCCGCCATAAGGTAGTGGAAATCACATTTAGGGTGCATTCACACGACTGTACTGTCCACATCCGTTGTTCCGTGCCACGGTCCCGCAAAAAATATAGAGCCTGTCCTATTCTTGTCCGCAACCCAATAGGCATTCTCTATATAGCACCGCCCATGTGCGGTCCGCAAAACACTTATGGTCGTGTGAACGTAGCCTAAACAACTCCCTGCAGGGAGATGCACCCGATAATCGGGATGAAAGATGCCCCGTCAGCTGACAAACGAGCTTATTGACTGCTCAATTATACAAGCTAAATATCAAGAACGAGCGTTCCTAGGATATCTTGACATTACTAAAACCTACCCATTTTAGCACAAAAAAGGCCCTTGTGTTCCCGGTAATTGATCAAAAATCATTTTGCCAATTCAAACATGACCAATATGGATGACATTACAGCTGTCACAGGGCTGTCCCCAAAGTTTGCTACTGGGAACTCTAGAAAATCTGGAAGAGCACCACTTGGCTGCCACTATAACTCCAGCATGCATTGTCACCCAATTTTACCAGGCGGCTGCATGTCAACTCAGTGTAGGTTTTCAGTAATACATTTTTTTCCCTGCATCAGGTCTTGGGGTTAGGTTTGATCTTTTCTTTACTCCTTATATTCAGTCACTTGCCAGCTCTCAGACTTATCTCCAGAATCTGCCCTTTTCTTACTTTGGAAATTGCCAAAACCCTTATTGCTCTTATCCATTCTTGTCTTGATTACTGCAAGTCATTACTAATCGGTCTTCCTCTCTTTACAACCTATCCTGGGTGCAGCAGCCAGGCTCAGCTTACCCACCAGTCCGGTAACTTCACCCCGTGCCAGTTACTGCACTGGTTGGCCATGCAGTATAGAATTCAGTTTATTCTTCTCATTCTCACCCATGAAGCTCCCCATAATTTCTAGTAAATTGCCAACTGTAAAAGGAAGATAAGTCTCGGATCATTGCCACAACACAGAGCATGGGTAGGGCAGTAGACAAATAAGAGAGGAGATGCGTCAATTTTGACGTAAATTTGTTTTCCCTTAGTGCTAACAGCAGCACAAGTGTGTGTGGGGGGGGGGTATTTTCCCCTGTGAAGCTGGTCAGGACAGGCGGAATTTTATTGAACAAAAAATTTCTGCCTAAGTATCCTTAATTAATAATTAACTAATTAAGCCCCTACCCCATATAACCCGTCCCCTAACTGGACGGGGTTGCTTTTTTATTGTCCTGTGGACTCCAGGACAGGCTAGACTCCGTACTGGAGTCTCCCATTTGGGATATAAATGTTTTTATAACGTTTATAATGTTAAAAATGTTCTAATTCTGCTTTATTTTTTAGGTATCCATAGCGGTATTCCTGCCCCCTCCTGCTCGGTAAAGTGTGTGTGTGGGGGGGGGGGGGGCGCTGAGCATGCCTCTCCGGTGGAGAAACGTAATCTGGGGCCCCAACTACTCATCCTACGCCCTGGCATAATCATACATTTATTCAATGGCTGTTTTCAGTAGGGGGAGAATCTCTTACCCTCCCTCTTTCCACTGTGTTACTTTCGCAGGAGCGTGAGTCGGCTTCCGTGCTTCTCCGTCGTCTCGCGAGAACCGGAAGTGCGCTATTGACGTCACTTCCGTTCTCCGACTCCGTCCTCCAGCGCTGTGTTTCAGCGCTCGTCTTTTAATATGGTCCGATTCTGCTTGCCCTCAAGTAGGGCAGGGGCATCTAGGTGGGGGACATATATATATATATTTATCTTCAAGGGGATAAAAGTTATATAATTAAAGGCATTGGGATACACCTCCAGGGCGGGGGAATGGCTATAACCCCTCCCCTTGCCCTATTTAAAGCACCTGTGTGAGGCATGTCAGTGTTGCACTCAGTTTCTGAGTTCAACTGACATCTTCTGCTTGGTCACTCCTGTGCTCAGGAAGTTCCTTGAAGCCACCTTGCTTTCTTTCAAAGATGGCATCGCCACCTCAGGGTAAGGTACTGCTCACTTTTTAGAGCCACTCTTTGGATCCAATTTCTTACACCTGTTTGTCTGTTTCTTAGGCAAATCTATTTACAAGCAGAGGCATCTTGCTAGCTCCAGCTGCAGCACCCCATTGCCGGATTCGTACGAATTCCACCAATGCCCAGGCTGCCGACCCAGACCAACGGATCCAGAACCAACGGTGGTGGAGATGTTTTCCTGGATGAAGGAATTTATGGACACCTCCATTGCCAAAATTAAAGGAGCAGTCTCTAACAAGAGACCCAGACAGGCTTCTCCTGGTCCTGTACCTATGTCAGAAGACAATCTCCATTGAGGATAATTCTTCCTCTGAGGAAGAGAGTTCGGCCTTCCTCTTTCCGGCCGAAAAGACTCAAAGACTGTTGCGCTCCATCAGGTCAAGGGACCAGGATGTTGAGCAGGGGGAAGCTCCACAGTACACCTCTAGGGGGCCAATGGCCTTTAAAGTGGACGAGTCTCTAAAGAAGTTAATGGCAACCGAGTGGAAACACCCGGAGAAAGGTAGAGTGGGTTCCACCTCCAAAGGTGGATATGGCAATATCCAAGCTCTCCAAAAGAACTCTAGTTTCCTCAGACGATGGCAGTAACCTAAAGGACCCCCTAGACAGACGAGCAGAATGCACGCTTAGGCGCAATTACTCGGCTGCCTCCGCCTCTGCCTCGGTAGCTATAGCCTGCTCTGAAGTATCGGAGTTTATCCGTGCTCGCACTCTCAGGATCCAATCTGACTTGGATTCTGGGGTTGCCAGGGATGACATCCTGGACCAGTTTAAGACACTCTTATTGGGAATAGATTTCTTATCAGATTCCTCCCAACAACAATTAAAATTAGCTGCCAAATCTATGGCGCTTTCTTCAGCCAGCAGGCGCCCGCTTTGGTTAAAACCATGGGCGGCGGACAATACATCCAAATTTAACCTTTGCTCCCTTCCCTATGAACTGGGTAGACTAGATCGTCTCATGGAGATCTTGGTGGACAAGAAAGGTAAATCCCTCCCCCAGCAGTCCTTTCGGGGTCGAGGAAGAGGTAGAGGAGCAAGAAGATTTCAGGGGAGATAGAACCCAGAGGCGTTCTGAAGGCAGTAAGAGAGGTAGGGGTCGCAGTCGTGGAAACCGCAGGGCTGAACCATGACTAAACAGCCCGTCAATTCCCCTTCCCCCACCAGAGTTCCAGAGGAAGGACCATTTTCCAATCCTCCAGTCGGAGGTTGTTTAAGTTTATTTAAAAAAATACAGGTGGTAACATCAGGGTACAAAATAGATTTAATTTCCCTTCCTCAGGACAAGTTCATCCTGACAAGGACTTTAACACCTGACAAACAGTCAATCCTGGAGGACTCCGTTCTCCAATACATACTGAAAGGGGCCTTGGAGGAGGTTCCTCCTTGCGAATGGCGGCAGGGAGTTTATTCTCCCATCTTTCTTGTCCCAAAACCATCAGGAGACTGGCGGATGATCATCGATCTGCGTTACTTAAATCGTTTTATCAGGAAAAAGCGTTTCCGGATGGAAACCATTCGGTCTGTGTAAAAGATCCTGAACCCAGGAGATATGATGGTAACCATAGACCTGAAGGATGCTTACCTTCATGTTCCCATCTACCCAGCCCACAGGAAGTATCTGAGTTGCTGTGGCCTTACAAGGGGTAGTGAAGCACTACCAGTTTGCTGTATTGCCCCTCGGCATATCCTAAGCTCCGCACACCTTCACAAAGGTAGTGGCTCCTGTGGTCGCCCATTTAAGACTTCTAGGGCTAGATGTCGTACCATACTTGGACGATTGGCTTTTAAAAGCCACAAACGCAGACGTCCTGCAGAGTCAGCTTCAACAAGCTCTCCAGATCCTCCAGGATTTGGGTTGGCTGATAAATTGGGACAAGTCACACTTAATCCTGTCAACCACGAGAACATTCTTGGGGTTTGTGATTGATTCACAACAGATGACCCTGTACCTGTCCCCACAAAGAAGGGATAGAGTAATAAAAGCCGCACAGTCTCTTATACCACCCAAGCGAGTCTCCAAAGGGTTCTTATGAGGATGTTAGGCCACATGTCAGCGTCTGCAGAGGCAGTTCCTTGGGCCTTATGGCATCTACGCCCACTTCAGGAGGAGGTCTTAGCAGCTTGGAGTTGTAAGCCCAAAGACCTAGACAGAATGCACTCCCTGTCTTTAAAAGTCCGTTCTTCGCTCAAATGGTGGAAGAACCTAGTAGATGGGAGGTCTCTGGTTCAACCTCGTTGGGTCACGTTGACCACGGACGCTTCCCTGCTGGGTTGGGGAGCCCATTTGGAGGACAACCTGGTACGAGGTACTTGGAGTCCTCAGGAAAAAATCCTTTCATCCAACTTAAGGCCTCTTTCACACGGGCGTCATGTTTGACGCCCGGATAAGAGGCGGGTGCGTTGCGGGAATATGTGCGTTTTTCCCGCGCGGGTGCAAACGTTTGCAACACGTTTTGCACGCGCGTGAGAAAAAACGCCATGTTTGGTACCCAACCCGAAGCCGGACTTCAACACTGAAGTCCGGTTTCGGGTCTACTGGAGAATTCATTATTTCCCCTTATAACATGGTTATAAAGGGAAATAATAGCATTCTTAATAAAGAATGCATTGTTAAATGAAGAGGAAGGGGTTAAACATAATAAAAGTTAACTTACTTTTGCCACTTGATCGCGTAGTCGCGATCTGTCCTTCTTCCTGCAGCATCTATGATCTAAAGGACCTGTGATGACGTCACATCACATGGTCCAATCACATGGTCCATCTTACCATGGTGATGTGACGTCATCACAGGTCCTTTAGATCATAGATGCTGCAGGGAAAGAGAGGACAGATCGCGACTACGCGATCAAGTGGCTAAGGTAAGTTAACTCTTACCATGGTGATGTGACGTCATCACAGGTCCTTTAGATCAGTGTTTCCCAGCAGCTCAGTGTAAACCTCCCAGCATGCCCAGACAGCCTTTGGCTGTGCGGGCATGCTGGGAGTTGTAGTTTTGCAACAGCTGGAGGCACACTGGTTGGGAAACACTGCTTTAGATCATAGATGCTGCAGGGAAAGAGAGGACAGATCGCGACTACGCGATCAAGTGGCTAAGGTAAGTTAACTTTTATTATTTTTAACCCCTTCCTCATCATTTAACAATGCATTCTTTATTAAGAATGCTATTATTTCCCCTTATAACCATGTTATAAGGGGAAATAATAGAGATTGGGTCCCGTTGCTAAGCAACAATGCGGGAAAATCGCAACGCATCCGCACTTGGTTGCGGATGCTTGCGATTTTCCCGCAGCCCCATTCACTTCTATGGGGCCTGCGTTGCGTGAAAAACGCAGAATATAGAACATGCTGCGATTTTCACGCAACGCAGAAGTGATGCGTGAAAATCACCGCTCATGTGCACAGCCCCATAGAAATGAATGGGTCCGGATTCAGTGCGGGTGCAATGCGTCCTCCTCACGCATTGCACCCGCGCGGAAAACTCGCCCATGTGAAAGGGGCCTAAGAGAGTTGAGAGCAGTCAAACTAGCCCTCCATCATTTTGCTCCTCTCATCCGCGGTCAGGCGGTGAGAGTCCAGACCGACAACACAACTGTGGTCGCTTACCTGAACAGACAGGGGGGACGAAATCCCAAACTCTCCTGAGGGAGGTGGGATCTATTCTCTCTTGGGCAGAGATCAACCTATCCCACCTAATGGCAGTCCATATCAAAGGAGATCTCAATGTGGTGGCAGATCGCCTGAGTCGGGGCCTTCCGGTCCCAGGAGAATGGTCCCTGAACAAGAACATCTTCTCCATGATAGGCCAACGTTTGGGTACTCCAGAAATCGACCTGATGGCTACCCGTTTGAACGCCAAGGTGAGCAAGTTCTGTTACCTTTACAGGGAGGACAACCCTGTAGCGATAGAAGCTCTGTCCATAACTTGGAGGTTCAGGCTGGCATATATTTTCCCTCCAATTTCCATGATACCGAGGGTATTGATGAAGATCAAGCAAGACCAGACCTCGGTGATTGCCATCATGCTATTCTGGCCGAAGAGGTCTTGGTTCACCCAGCTAATGCAGATGAGTCAGGGCATTTATTGGAGACTTCCCCTAATACAGGACCTAGTGTATCAGGACACAGGTCCCTGTCTAGATCTGAGGAGGCTCAATCTGACAGCCTGGAGATTGACAGGTCCCTTCTAAAAGCTAGAGGGTTATCTGTGGAGGTCTTGAGAACAATCTCTCACTCCAGAGCGGAATCCACAAATAAAAAGTATTCCAGAATCTACAGGATATTCCTTCGATGGTGTAAGGACAGAGAGGTAGTTGCCTCAGATCCTCCTCTCTCTACTATTCTACAATTCCTCCAGGATGGTCTAGACAAGGGTCTAAGCCCATCTACGCTCAGAGCTCACGTCTCTGCCTTATCTGCATGCCTTAGCAGGCCGATTTCCCAAGACCACCTAATCAAGAGGTTCCTGAAGAGAGCCAAGAGACTTAAACCCAGAATCTTGAGACCAATCCCTGAGTGGGATTTAACAGTGGTTCTAAAAGGGTTATGTGTCCCCCCTTTCGAGCCTTTGGAGGAGGTAGACTTGAGATTTCTATCTCTAAAGGTCACCTTCTTATTGGCTATCACATCAGCTAAGAGAGTTGGGGAACTTCAGGTTCTGGGGGCATCCGAGCCATATTTAAATTTCCTTCAGGATAAGGTCCTGTTAAGATTCCTACCAACCTTTTTGCCAAAGGTTCCATCATTTTCCAATATCAATCAGTCAATAAGTCTACCCACTTTTTCACCAGCTGCGACTTCTCCTGAGGAAGAAAGGCTCCGTACCTTGGACATCTCAAGAGGTCTTAAGGGTGGATTTGGACAGAACAAACAATGTTAGAAGATCAGAAAACCTCCTTCTGATCTACTCGGGGAAGAACAAGGGTCTTAAGACCTCCAAACCCACTCTGAGTAGGTGGATTAAAGAAGCAATCCGCCTGGCTTTTCTGTCCCAAGACTTGACGCCTCCTTCTTTCGTCTCTGTCCATTCTAGCAGTGCTGTAACCACTTCTTATGCTGAAAAGAAACTGATTCCTTTAGACCAGATATGTGCAGCCACTTCTTGGAGTTCCCAGAATACTGTCATCTCACATTATCGTCTAGAGACAAGACAAGCGGAGGGAATGGCCTTGGTCAATCAGTTTTAAGTGCCGTCCTCTCCTAAAAAAAAAAAAAAAAAAAAAAAAGGGGGAGAAAGGAGCCCTCCAATTTGCCAATTTGTGTGAGGTTTCTTCCTACTTCCACACTTGTGCTGCTGGTTAGGACGAAAGGGAAGCGTCAATTTTGACATAAGTTTGTTTTCCCTTAGTCCTAACAGCAGCACACAAATTTCCCACCCTTTGAGTGATTTGGTATCAGTTACTTGTTATAAAGCAACCCCGTCCAGTTAGGGGACGGGTTATATGGGGTAGGGGCTTAATTACTTAATTATTAATTAAGGATACTTAGGCAGACATTTTTTGTTCAATAAAATTCCGCCTGTCCTGACCAGCTTCACAGGGGCAAATACCCCCCCCCCCCCCTCACACACTTGTGCTGCTGTTAGCACTAAGGGAAAACAAATTTACGTCAAAATTGACGCATCTCCTCTCTTATTTGTCTACTGCCCTACCCATGCTCTGTGTTGTGGCAATGATCCGAGACTTATCTTCCTTTTACAGTTGGCAATTTACTAGAAATTGTCATTTCCAATAATTGTCTGATTGTTGAGCAGAGGGGAGAGCTGCTTTTACTTGCAGAAACCATCTCCTCTGTATGGTAATATACGATTGCTACTGTGATACTTCTTCCCCAAACAGATTCATTATTTGGTGGTAGCAAATTCCTGCTTACACAGGGCGATATGTTGCCCAGAACCAATGATTGTGGATGTTGGCTCAAAGATACAATCACGCAATAAACGTTTGCTTATTTGTCAGGTTATCAGTGGCCCATTCACATGGCAAAATTATTGGGCGTGATCATTCCTATGCACACTCATCCCTGATAATTGTCCTGATGCTCAAACCGTATAAAAAGAACTTAATATCCTCCATAATCAAAACCTCCCACTCAGCTCATAGACTTCGTAAGAGCTTCGGCAGTTCTCTGGGATGGGCTGCATCAATCAGGTCAATTCCCAAAATGCCCAGTTTTTTAAACAAAATAGTTTGTTACTTTCTAATGTCTGATCATATTTTTACATGTACCCTCCCTCTAATTGTTGTGCGCAGAATGAGCTGGCGCTATATAAAGATTCTTATTTTCTGGGGCTTTAGCAGTTAAAGAGGTTGCCCGGGTTCAGAGCTGATATCCCCTTGCTGTTAGTGCTGGTGACCTCACCAGGATCACTGCTGGGCGGAAGGCTCCGCCTAGCTTTCCCCATGGAGAGCCCGGTACGTCACCCAATCTCCAGAAAATGCCTTTTCCCTGAGCGATTCAGTGCACGGCAAAGAAGAGCATCGGATGCTTATATCAGGGGGGCTGCCTGGGTCAAAATGGGGATATGTCCTGATTCAGATCTGAATCTGGACAACCCCTTTAAGTTCTTGGGAAAAGCTGGGTAACCAGCCCCACTGTAATAGAAGTCATATTAGTGGTAAGCGTACCCAGCTTTTCCAGAAAAAGATAAAGCTTGAATAGAATTGTAGTACCCTGATTCTTCAGCTGACTGATGAATACACAGAACAGTAAAATGCAGAGTCACTAAGTGCTGCAGATGAGCCTCCTAATGTTATTCTAAAACTCTCCAGAGGCCCATAGATGAATCAGGCATTGGCACAAGAGCCCTCGTTTCTTTCCTGGTAAGCACAGGCACCAGTCTTCGCTGCATTTCCCTCTGTCCCAGGACAATACCTTCTGCTTTATTTATACAAGTACAAACCTACTGTGATTTCCAACTCCAAAGTACAAGTGATTTACAAATGGTTACTGGCTTATGGCTTCAGTGTCATACAGCATGTCGTCTGGAAGCATCCGATAGGGACCACTGGGTTTTATAATCTGTAATAATTCAGTATAATTTCATGTCACTTGATAGTAGTCACATACCTAAAGCGTGTGCTACAGAAGCGCTAAGGACTGCCACAGAAGCGCTAAATTTATTTTGTGGCGCATGCCCAGTCATAAATTACACAAATCTAACGGCAGCGCAAGGAGTAAACCAAGACCTGCGTAAAAATCCAGTCTTATTAAATGTGCCCCACTGTGTATGTGTTATATATAAGTCTACAATATCTGGATGACCAACACTGTAAAAACGGTAATGGTGGCCATAGTGGTTGTCATCAGTAGATGCATCTTTACCAATATGACACAAGTGGACAGCTCACAGACTTACATTTACTGGGCAAATGCTGTCGAACATCTATTTCAAGTGATACCTCTCGCTCAGTGATCCCTTGCTTCATTCTAGAGAAAGCCGTCACATTAAATTGGAAGGAACCCCTCCAAAAAATGTAATTGTAGACTTTTTAATTTAATGTCTGAAGTAAATGTAGCTGGTGGACAACTCATGTAGGCCTTCTTTCAAAATAGCGTCATATCTCTCCGGCAGAGAACAGCCTGCCAGAGCTCTCTGAATTTGGCATAGTTGGATGTTACCGCAATGCCCGCTGGCCCTATTGACTATAATGGAGTCCGACCAGACAAAAACTGTTGTGTGCAGTGGTATTTGTCCGGCTGAATCCCGGCATATTTGCCAGGTAGTCTCGGGATCTCCAACAGCTCCCATTATAATCAATGGGGCCAAGGGGCATTGTGGTAACACCCAGCAGGCTGTTCTCTGCCAGAACATCCTGCCGAAGAGTTATAATGCTACTGTGCCGCTAGTGTAACTGACGTGCATTTTAACCCCTTAGAGACAAGTAATTTTGGCCTTAATACAAATACCTCAATGGGTAATGTACAAACAGGTTCATTTTATGGTGGAGCACGCAGTGTTAGGCTCTAGTTTCCAGGCCCCAGTATATTCAGAAGTCACATCTATTCATTGATGATGACACGGAGTGCTGCAGTCCTTCTGACACTTATCCAATTTTAGCCTTAAAGAGGTATTCCGGTTACAGAAAGTTATCATTTACCCACAGGATAACCATTAGATTTGTGGGGGTCCTACCGCTGGAACAAGAACTAGGGGGTCCCCGCTCCCTGTGAAGCCCCACTGAAGTGAACGGAGCAGCTTGTCTGAAATGCACACCAAGGCTTGATTCATTTCTATGGGAATTCCGAACATAGTCAAGCGCTGTAGCTCGGCCTTCTTCGGAAGTCCCATAGAAAAATGGGTTAAAACTTTGACCACAGGTACTTTACCTCAATTCATAGATCCCATATACCAGCTAATGGAAGGTGACATGCTAGAATAAATATGGGGAAGGGGGGGGGGGGGTCTTTGTTTTTGGATATTACAGCAACATTTGGTGTTGCTGTGCACATTAGAGAATAGCATTGTACTATAAAGTTTATCAGAAGTTCCTGGTGACAGACTCTCTAAATAGATTTTTTTTTTAGCTGAACAGTCTCGGGAATACTGCCTGACACTTAAATGTCCACAGCAAAATTTCACCTTTTGGAATGACAATTATATATTGTAAAGATTTAAAGATTTTTTGGTAAAGAATTTTTTTTAATTTAAATATTTTTTATTGTGTAACAGATCAACGGGTGTGGACCCGCTGTGCCACTTACTGGTTTGGCTTTGGGCCAAACTTGGGAGCGGAGTCTAAGTGTCCCCCTGGTTTTCACCCTTTATCCCGCTCCAGGATGCGGAAGCTGGACTAAGCTGCAGGAGAGACACCAGGTCGCTACCGCAAGAGTGGTCCCGGTTAAGTGGCAGCTGGCCGGGCTGGCCAGAAAACCCCGATGCTAGCACCGGGGAACAGGCAATATAGCAGACAGCCGCCGGATAAAGCTGAGCTGAACAAGTGGTATAGCAGAGCTAGTGCTGTGAGAACAGCAGAGCTGAGTTAGTCCAGGTGGAGCTGGTGTAACGATCTGCACAGCAGACAGAGCCGTGGTCGACAGTCCGGGTCTTTAACTTGAGAGCAGCGAGGTACAAGAGGATAAATAAGCAGGATATCGAATGCAGGAACAGGAGCCTTAGCTGTAGGAAGTACAATATTGCTCAGGCATTGCAGGAAGGGGGAAGCACCCTTATAAAGGTGGTGCCTGGCCAGGATTGGAGAGAGGGCGGAATCAGGGGCGTGCATTAACCCTTAAGGTACCAGGACGCCTGCGGCTCCTACAAGATACAACAGAAGCTGTCGTAGCCTGCAACAGCGCAGGAAAGCGGGTCCGGAGCCTGCAGCGAAGAGGAGGAGCCCCGCGTGCAGCTGCCAACTGCCATTGTTACATATTGCATGTTGGTCCCCGAAGAAAACAAATTTTCATTTTTTTAATTATATAGGAGAAAATAGCAATTATTATAACTGAATTACTTAACCCCCCAAAAAATTTATAGTATAGTACAATGCAATCCTCTAACAAGTACAGAAACACGAAAGTGTATTTTGCCTAACAAAAAATGTTGCTTTAATGTATGAGGACAAAGCCCCATATTTATTCTGCCATGTCTTCACCATTAGCTCGTACAGTGTCTTGAAAAAGTATAAGTAACGAGAATATATATAGTGAAGTGAAAAGAAAATGATATATGGTTTTCAAAATTTCTAATAAATAAAAATCTAAAAAGAACGTTGGTCATTTGTATTCAGCCCCTTGTAATGATACCTCTAAATAAAATCCATTGTGACCAATTGCCTTCAGAAGTCACCCTATTAGTAAATAGAGTGTACCTGTAATTTATTCTCAGTATAACTACAACTGTTCTGTGAAGGCATCAGAGGTTTGTTAGAAAACATTACTGATCAAACAGCATCAGGAAAACCAAGGAACACACCAGACAGGTCAGGGATAAAGTTGTGGAGAAGTGTAAAGCAGGGTTAGGTTATAGAAAAATATCAAGCTCTGAACATCTCATTGAGCACTGTTCAATCCATCATCTGAAAATGGAAGGAGTATGGCACAACTGCAAACCTACCAAGACATGACCGTCCACCAAACTGACAGCCCAGGCAAGAAGAGCACTAATTAGAGAAGCAGCCAAAAGGTCCATGACCACTCTGGAGGAGCTGCAGAGATCCACAGCTGAGGTGGGAGAATCTGTCCACTGAACAACTATTAGCCACAAATCTGGCCTTTATGGAAGAGTGGCAAGAAGAAAGCCATGCTGGTAAGAGGAGAACAAGGTTGAACTTTTTTAGCCTAAATGCATAACGCTATGTGCGACATTACAGATCGCCCTGAACACTGTCCCTACTTTGAAACATGGTGATGGCAGCGTCATGCTCTGGGGATGCTTTTCTTCAGCAGGGACAGGGAAGCTGGTTAGAGTTGATGGGAAGATGGATGGAGCTAAATACATGGCAATCCTCGAGGAAATCCTAATAGAGGCTACAAAAGACTTGAGACTAGGGGAGGTTCACCTTCCAGTAGTACAACAACCCTAAACATACAGCCAGAAATTTTTGCCATTAGATGCTCAATTTGCAAATAAGCATAATGTACCTGTGTTCAAAATGATTTTTTTAGATGGTAAGGACAAATACAAAAGGCTGGATGGATACCTGTATGGATTTGGGGTAATGCATTGTAAACACATTTTGTTACAAGAGTGCAAGATGCGCCCATGTAAAATGCATCCATGTCAGGAGGAGGATGCACCCGATGATACAGGTGGGTTAGGAAGTAAATTTTTAATTTTAGCAATTATTTTTTTTCCCATTAAATTTATTTTATTAATATATTTTTTTCTCTGGTTTATTTAACTATCCTTCACATTTATTTCCCTAGAGCTGAAGAAAGTAGGGATGGCATCAGCTGTGTCTTACCAGAAATTCTCTACTTGCAGATCCCTGATAATTGGGATCTAATTCCTGCAGAACATTTATGCTGGGAGGACACGGATCACATCCTTCCAAAATGTTCCTCTCCTGGATGTCACTTATGGATGGACTGTAGCTATACAACCTGACTGGGCCTTGGTAGATAGGTTGTATGTCTACAGATTGGCGGCCAGAAGGGGTTAAAGTAAATGTTAACCCTTGACCATAATTGTTTTGGTTTTCATCTGAAATTTTAAAGGCTATGTACACCTTTGGAGGGAATTTTTGCTTGTGATTGCATTTTACTCATTTTTGGCTAAAAATCATAGTTGCAATTGGCCTTTATTAAAAATATTGAGCCCTTCTGTCACAAAGGGTTAACTGTTTTTTTTAATTGTGTGACTTGTACTTTCCCTTGCACTTTGTGCCGGTCATCTAATAAACCTTATCTCTAAACTAGAAGAGGACATAAACACTGAGGCTACTTTCATACTGGCTACGTTGGCTTTCCGTTTGTGAGATCTGTTCAGGGCTCTCACAAGCGGTCCAAAACGGATCAGTTTTGCCCTAATGCATTCTGAGCGGATCTTTTTCCATTTAGAATTTATCAGTTTGCCTCCGTTAAGTCGCCTGACAAAGCGGAGCGAAACTGATCCGTCCTGGCACACAATGTAAGTCAATGGGGAAGGATCCGTTTTCTCTAACACAATAGAAAACGGATCCGCCCCCCATTGACTTTCAATGTTGTTCAAGAAAGATCTGTCATGGCTATAGAAGACATATTAAAACCGGATCCGTTCATGACTGATGCATGCGGTTGTATTATTGTACTGGAAGCGTTTTTGCAGATCCATGATGGATCCACAAAAAACGCTAGCGTGAAAGTAGCCTTATTTAAACCACATTCTTATCAGTAAGATAAGGAATGAGCTATAATAAGCATTTATAATGTCAGCAGAGATAAGTAGCCCGTCAGCTCCCCAACCGACGAAAAAGAGAGAAAATCCAGAGGCTGCTACCAGAGAATCTCACCTATGTACAGAAAAAAGGGCACCATAATTTGAATTTTGCAATAACAAAAAAATTGCCCCTAAGGCTACATGCACACGACAGTTGTTTTTTGCTGTCTGCAAATCGCGGATCCGTCTTCCTTTTTTTTCACATCCACATCCGTTCTGTGTCCGCAAGTTTTGTAGGCTGTGTTTCCGTGTGTCTTCCGTTTTTTGCGGATCCGCAAGACAGATGCGGATGACTTCCGTTGGTCATCAGCATTTTTTGCGGACCCATTGACTTCTATGGGTCCGCAAACAGTTTTTTACGAACAAGAATAGGACAAAGAATAGGACTGCCGTGTGCATGTAGGCTAAATGTGTACATTTCTGAGCAGACCCATTGCACGCTGAATCAGCAGCTAGAGTTTCAAAGGCTCTGCATATAAAGACTTAGATGATAAAAAGAAATATAGCTCCTGGAAGGCACTACAGACTCTAAAAACATAGAAGAAAAAAACTACACAGCACACCATAGACTGAAACACCAGAGACTGCTAACCTTCTGGGGTTGTTCAAATATAGACACATCACTAATGAGAGTGTGATAGGTAAGCTCTGCTAGCAAAAACAAGTGTCTCATAAGCAGAGAGAAGAGAAATGTCAGGTATGCGCAGCCTTGAACGCAGAAACTATTCCATCTACGGAAAAGAGCTGGAACGCTGGAGGTTGCTACTCCCTGGTCTGTGTATTTAAATGGAGGGTGTCACAGGAAAGCCACTGTAAAACCAGATGTAGAGCCTTCTAGTACTAGCTCAGCTGCATGTAATGATACTTTTCACTTAGTGATCAGTTGCTCCATTCTGGAGAAAAAGTATTTCATATGCAAATGAGATGTTAAGTGCCCTGAGGGCGGGCCTGGGCCACTCTGTGCACTCTTGCTTCCTCTGCCAGCCCCTCCCTATCCTTCCTGATTGGCAGGCCCAGGTAGTCATTAGAGTTGAGCAAAGGGAGCTTCAGATGCTTAATCTGAAGTCGCTTCATTTAAAACTTCTGAATAATACTGTATGGGGATTCGTCTTGCCAATCAAGAGAGGGAGGGGCTGGCAGAGAAAGGGGAGGAGCAAGGGTGCACAGAGTGGCTTGAGATATGATTTCAAGTTATAATATTTCCAACTTAAAATGGTTGTCCTGGAATTAAAGGGGTTTTCTGAGATTAGTTAACTGATGACCTGTCCTCGGGATAGGTCATTAGTATCTGATTGGTGGGGGCCCTACACCCAGAACCCCTGTTGATCAGCTGTTTGAGAAGGCACCGATGCTTGCAGTAGCGCTTTGGCTTTCTCTCAGCTCACCAAGCACAGCGATGCCCATTGTATAGTGGCTGTGCTTGGTATCGCAGCTAGGCCATGTGACCAATGAACGTGAGGTCCCATGGCCTCTAGGCAAATCTACAAGAAGGTCCCGGTGCTACTGCACCACCAGTACCTTCTCAAACAGCCGATCGGCGGGTGTCAGACCACCACCGATCAGATACTGATTACCTATCTAGCGATACAAAACACCAAGCAGTATAATTGTGTATTCAGTAATGAATCTGCTGGAGCTGAAAATAATGAGCTGTTTTCAGTCAGCACGATTCTAGACATACTGCTTACAACAGTAAAAAAAAAATTTTAAAAAAATGTTTTAAAATAAATGAAGCGTTATTTATCAGCATTGGCAAAGTACACAGCTTCATCACTGGTGTCAAGGACACACGGCAGATGTCTGCCTCACACAGCTGGAGACACGGACGGATGTCACGAAGGAAACACGCTTGTCCATAGTCCCACGCGCCTCATAGCGTGCCGTTCTGAAAGTCCCAATGGCCGTCTCATAAATCAATGTGTCCAGAGGAGCTCGAGTCTCTTAATAAAATGGCCTCCCCTTGGTAGGTTTGCTCTTCAAGTGTCCCGCGGAGCGGCGCAGCTTCTTCCTCTCCTCTCTGTGTTGTTTCTCAGCTTCTTGTCGCTTCTTATGTTGTTCGGACTGTGGCAGAAAAAAAAGAATAAATCAATGGGAAAGGTTTATCAAAACTGTAGTTGCTCACTGAAACCAGATTCTTGCCATCTGATTGGTTGCTATGGGCAACAACTTTTCTCTAGTAAAGATCAAAAAGTTGTGCAACATAAAGATGGAGTGGTTCTTTATAGCAACCAATCTGCATTTATCTCTAAAAGGCCTTTGCAGACGTGAGCAAAATCTGGTTGCTATGGGCAACAACTCCTCTTTCTTTGTAGTATAGTAGATCAATCTACTAGAGCAGAGATGCCCAACCTGCGGTCCTCCAGCTGTTGTAAAACTACAACTCCCACAATTCCCTGCTGTAGACTGATAGGCATGCTGGGAGTTGTAGTTTTGCAACATCTGGAGGGCCGCAGGTTGGGCATCTCTGCTCTAGTAGATTGATCTACTATACTACAAAGAAAAAGAGATGCCCAACCTGCGGCCCTCCAGATGTTGCAAAACTACAACTCCCAGCATGCCTGGACAGCTTACAGCTATCAGTCTACAGCAGGGAATTGTGGGAGTTGTAGTTTTACAACAGCTGGAGGGCCGCAGATTGGGCATCACTGTAAACTAGAGTATCACCACCCAGCATATACCGGGAAATAATGCATCATCACATATCTTGAGAACATGAACAAATTGGCATGATGAAGACTTAATGACGTAATATGGAATCAGTGCCAATAGACAGAGGATTACAACAATCATTTTCTGTCCTAGTGCATGTCTGGTGGTGATACATGCTGCTATCGATATGTGCTGCTCCAGCAGTGTGGACCACTATGGTACATCATGGCAAATCCACCAAAGTCCTAGATGTCCTGCCCTACAGCTGGCCTCACACATGCAATAGCCAGTCATGCCTGATCTTTGGACAGTTGCATTAACTACGGTTAGCGGTGTAGCTCTGCCCATGGAGACACTGAGCAGTTATCACAATCAAAATACTAAGCAATAACCATCACATATGAGAACATGTCTCCAGTGATCAGATGCATACATCCAGCAGTAACATGCACTCATATTAGAGACCTTATCACGTGCCGACATTTCTAGAACCGTCTAGTTCAGGCCAGCTATAGACAGTGTCCTTATATGTTCCATGCTATGTTTGGTAGTGATCGCGAGAGAGGGCATGTTCTGTCAGCTGAGCAGCTGTTATAGACACACGGCAAACAAAGCCCACTACCAATATTTGTTATCCCAACTCTTATCTATTCTCTCCCTTCAAGTCATTTAGATCTAGTTCTAAAATTCATAACATCCATTACTGAGAGCAGGGTAATACAAGATCCAGAAATATTCAATATATCTTAAGCTCTCCCGCACCCTTATTTCTTGTCCTTTCCCTCTTCCTGCCGACTGCCTGCCCTTTCCAATCGCTCCATTGCCTGTCCTTTCCCCTCGGCCGCCCACTGCCTGTGCCTTCCCCTCGGCCGCCCACTGCCTGTGCCTTCCCCTCGGCCGCCCACTGCCTGTGCCTTCCCCTCGGCCGCCCACTGCCTGTGCCTTCCCCTCGGCCGCCCACTGCCTGTGCCTTCCCCTCGGCCGCCCACTGCCTGTGCCTTCCCCTCGGCCGCCCACTGCCTGTGCCTTCCCCTCGGCCGCCCACTGCCTGTGCCTTCCCCTCGGCCGCCCACTGCCTGTGCCTTCCCCTCGGCCGCCCACTGCCTGTGCCTTCCCCTCGGCCGCCCACTGCCTGTGCCTTCCCCTCGGCCGCCCACTGCCTGTGCCTTCCCCTCGGCCGCCCACTGCCTGTGCCTTCCCCTCTCCCCACCCACTGCTTGAGCCTTCCCACTCCCCCAATTACCTGTTCCTTCCTCTTTCTCCCCCATAACCATCCTCTTTACCTCAATAGTCAATAGTTAACGAGCAGTAGGCAGAGGAGAGGGGAAGGGTAATAATTGGATTAGCAGATATTCTAATCTATGCAAAAGGATGCCAGATTAACAGAATTAAACTGTATAGGAAGTGAAACTCCAGCTTGAAGCTACTTTAAAGAGTATATTTAGGTAACCCCCTCTAAATAAGCTAATACGTGTCGCCCATTCAGAGCCTCTAACTACCAGTAAAAGCCTCTCATTCCAGCAGAACCCGCCAGGAAAGGCATTACATGGTTGACCATTCATTTGTACATTCGGCATGAGGCAGACACAGCTTTCTCCACAATGGGCCGCAGTGTTCACCCCAATAAGCTGATCGCATAAGAGATATCTTCTATAGCAGGTGCAGCTTTTCACCCTGCAGCTATTTTTATTCTGTATCCTCCAATTATGTAACAAGAGACAAAAATAAACTTGAAACCCAAGAAGAGTAATCATTTCGGTGGCTCGCCAACTGCTATACCATGGCCATCTCTCGCCTGGCTCTCGTGTTGACTGGCTAACTAAAAAAAAGTTTTAAGCTGTTGCATGATCAGATTCCCCGGGTGCTAAATTTAAGTCGTGCAAAGCTTAGTCAGAAATAAGTGGCACTAACGATATGAGAAGATGAATGAAACGCTGCTCCCATCCGAGAGTCATCGTCCATCATCCTCGTTACATAACCCCGGGACAGGACCTTCATCAGCAATCAACTTCCAGTAAAAGAAACCTTCCGCACAAGATCAAGCACAAAGATAAGACCTATCACACCGGGTCTATGCGACCCCCGGGTCCTGGACCATAAGATTCAAAAAGCAGATCATTGGCGTATACAAGAAGCTCAAGATCTTCAACTTGAGGGCAATGTTCATCTTTTCAACCACTGTTTTATAGATCAAATGCATTTCGGGGGAAAAAATTGAAGCAATTTAGCGAATGGCCTACTACTGTTTTGTCTCTCCAGTACCTATGCAGGACTATGCGTCTCCGGACTGCAAAAAAAAAACCTTGTATAGTCTGATCCTACATTTGACAGCCTAGCTAAAAGTACCATAGGCGGCAGATATACATGACTGGATGATCAGACTACACAGAGTTTGTTTGTAGTCTGTTACCATGGAGACACAGGCTTCCTTAGGAGCTGGAGCCACAAATACAGAAGGTATTTTTTTAACCAGCACCATATGCAAAGTTGCCTTTTTTGCCCCAGTGCATTAGATAAATGTTGCAAATGTTTATATAACCATTAAATTGTTTAAACGAACAATTATGTTAAAATCAATGACTATCATACACTCGGACTGCACTACAAATACTTCTATAAAACCAGATTCACCCATTTTTTACATCCTTTAAACACCCAATTCTTACCTTCTTCAGCTGGAACGTTAACTGTTTGCTGCCCACAGCTGTGTCAGATACGTTAAGTGTTCCGAGTTTCTCCTCTACCTTCAACCGATCTTCAAGAGTTTTCCTTAAAGGACAGAAAACAGAAGTTACAGCAGAATGTACTGCTATACGTTATTCTACTTTATATGAAGGGTGACAAAAGAGGATAAGAAAAACCTAAGGGATACGTAGTGCACTGGAGTATGCGTCCATGCACACAGAACAGCTATGTTTTAAAAGGGATGTCCAACTTTGACTCCACCAACTCCACCCCACCTGGCCTGAATTGTGAAAGGACGTATACTTACCTGCTCCCTGTCACTAGGTTCCAGCTCTGTGGGTCCCAACCTCTCTTTCCAGCACTTTTGGTCCCTGCAAACTTCCTGCAGGTTCGCCTGTACTGCTGCAGCCAATGACTGGCCACAGCAGTGACATGTTCTCTGACATCACTGGTTGGTCATGTGCTGCCTGGGAACACGGCATCATTAAGGCCGGTCATTGGCTGCAGTGGAGCACAAAAACCCATCCGTGCAGAAGGTTTACAAGCGGGGACCAAGAATGCTGTTAGGACCCCCAGAGCGGCGGGGAATACAGCTGTGAATACAGTCCTAGGATATAACAGAGGCTGTAACTCATGATCGTTTCAAGACAAGTAACAGAGCACATCCTCTCTGGTAACGCCCCTTGCTGATTTCCTGTCCACCTTCTCCTGGATTCAGTGGTGGACTGACATGCTCAGTAGCTTCCCTGCTCCCCTCCCATAGGTGTTGGTGTAGTGATCTCATAATGAAGCAACCCAACCTTCTTCCATTTATTCATCCCTACTTCTAAATTCATAGAAATATATAGCTATATCTGCCTCTAGACAGTGGGGTGGGAAATTGTGGGGGCATTACATACCGTATGTATCTCAGACTATATTGTATGGGTAGGAAGAGGTTAGCAAGAGCTTATTCCAGTGCATTCTGGAAGCATACAATGCATACTTTCTGTGCAGGGGGGAAAGGTGTTAACAAGAGCCAATTGCAATGCTTGATGAGCTGCTGCCCACCCACAGAAAGGGAAGAAAGTCCCCCAGATTTGCTGGCTGGATTCATTTTTCCATCACATTATACAGGACTCGTTTCCAGGGGTTACTACCCCTGGTGGTCAAGCTTGAACACTACAGGAAAGGGTGCTTGCCTCTCTGGCGCCAGGACAACGGAAGCGTACATAGGCCGATGCTTTTTCCTATAGTGTACAAGCACGACCACCACTGCTGGATTGCAGGGTGGTCGTAACCCCTGGAAATGAGCAGTGTATAATGTGATGGAAAAATGTATCAAGCTAGCAAAGGAAGCAATCTGGACAATCACAGTACATAAGTGCCTTGTATTCACTTTCTCTACATGATAAATGTCACATGCATTCCCCATGTAATAACAATTCTGTAACATCTACTCTTATGACTCTAGGTTGTGCTATTTCTTTATTATTTCTCCTAGAAGTTATGAATGAATTGCTAGCAGTCTGCAGTGAGGGTACAGAGGGGAGGTAACCAGTTGGGGGTGTGCACCTGCACAGATTCACTCTATCCAATCAGTGCTGCCATTGTCAGACTGTGCAGGTACACGCCCCCAACTGGTTACCACCCTCTGAACCCTTACTGCAGACTGCTAGCAATTCATTCCTAACTCTAGGAGAAATATTAGAGGAACGGCACAACATAGAGCCATAAGAATAGATGCTCCAGGATTATTATTACATGGGGAATGCATGAAGCTATTAAAACGGGCATGTCAGGAGCGGTGACAGATCTTCTTTAACTCTTTAAGACTAATTTCTGGTGCCAACCATAATGATTATGTTTGATTTTGGGAAACCATGCCCCTCCCACTTTTTAAAAGGTGGGAAGAATGACGTAAAAATGAAAGCATCAGAATTTTGACACAGTTGCTACCTTACTTCCGAAGACGGGCAGTTTACCAGAGTACTGTCTGCAGATTAGACACCAAGAGCAGAATGAAGCCTTATGTAACGTTTCAGCTATTTCCCTAATGAGGAGCCGCCATTGCACAATATTACGAAAGAGACGTAGGTCACACTGCAATAAAACACAACAGACATGACCTGAAGTGATGCAATGGAGCTGCCAAAATAATCGGCGACTCCTGCCAAGTTCATTCAACGACCTATCCTATAAACTCAATGCTGTCGTACAATTGTCACTTTGGGGCTTAACACCAGTTTACACAGCAGGTGATTTGTGAGGGGAGAACATTTTCTGCCCATTATAAGCGTCGCCAGTTTTCAATTAACCGACCATCAGGATGTACTCGTAAATCACATCCGTCCTCTCCCAAATGGCGCGCTTACAATCAGACCTCCCCAGGTCAAATGCACAAACACTACGGACAATTTTATACAGCCAGCTGAACTAACGATATCTTTTTGGAGTGTGGGGGGAAACAGAGGACCCCTACATAAGAGGGACATATAGACCTCATGCAGATGTCGCCCCTTAATCAGGTCCAAATCCAGGACCCAAACAATGCAAGGCAAATATTTCAGCAAGTGGGCCGCCCATGTATTAGGCAAGGTCTACACGACGACATTTGTCACGCGACACACAGGGTACAACTATACTGCAACATTTGCTGCGCGATAATTTTTATAATGATAGTCTATGGCAGGAATCCTCAAACTGCGGCCCTCCAGCTGTTGTAAAACTACAACTCCCACAATGCTCTGCTGTAGGCTGATACCTGTAGGCTGTTCGGGGATGATGGGAGTTGTAGTTTTGCAACAGCTGGAGGGCCGCAGTTTGAGGATGCCTGGTCTATGGTGTCGCACTGCGAAACGACAGTCGCAGAAAAATCCATTTCGAATGGATTTTTTGCGACTGTCATGTCACAGTGCGACACCATAGACTATCATTATAAAAAGTGTTGCCCGACACTGGTGCGACAAATGTCGACGTGTAGACCGAGCCTTATCAATTATAAAAACTAAGGATGAGGACATTATATAGACAAGGAGGCACATTTCACTCTTAAAAGGGTTGTTCGCCTTTGTAGGGCTTTCCTACAGACCCCACCGCCTGGCCGGACCCACAGTGGTAATCATACTTACCTGATCTCTGCAGGTTCTGGGTCTCGCCATGTGTTCAGTTTCCCTGCAGCACTACCGAAGGGGACATGTAGCATTACACAGCCGTCATTGAGATCAATGTGCAGGATCCGCTGCGAGATACTTTTAGGCCAAGTTCACACTTCAGTTATTGTGAGCAAAACCAGGTGCGGGTCAAAAACACAGAACCGGTGCAAATCTTTTCATTATACCTCATCGCTGAATAGGCTTCACTACTGGTTTTGGCTCACAACAACTGATGGAAATAACTTATCAAATACCTGAAGTGTGAACATGACCTTGGTTGGTCTCCACTCTGGCTAATAGATGTGGATCCTGAATGGGAGACACCACCTATTAAAAAGTGGATTTCTGGGACTTTAGTATTGATTAGCCATCATCAGTCTTTTGAAGAGGCTTTGGCTGCTTCTTAACCCTTTTAAGACTAGCGCTATACATGTACGGCGCTGGTCGAGTCTTTAAAGATGAGGCCCGTTCGCGACCGGGACTAAAGTCTGTGATTAGCGATAATGCCGATCGCAGACATTTAACCCCTGAGGTTAAAAGAAATTTATCCTGTAAAGGAAAAAAAAATAAAAATCTAAATGGCCGATTTGCAGTTTATTCGTTGCTTCACCTCTCATAAAAAGAACAAATAAAGAGTGATCAAAAAGTCAATCGAACTCTAAAATGGTATCAATAAAAAGTACAGGTCGCCACGCATAAAATCGTGTCCTCACACAGCTCCGTAGACATAACTATACAAAAAGTTATGGGGGTCAGAACAGGGCCATGCAAAGAAAAAAACATGTTTTCCAAAAGATTATTTTTTCAGTATAGGACAATAAATATGGTATCGCTGTAACAGTACTGACCTGCAGAAGGAAGCTGGCATATCAGTTTTACCAAATCGGATATGCCGTAAAAACTAAACCCGATTTTCTAATTCCAACCCATTTGGAAATTTTTTCCAGCTTCCCACTATTAGAAATTACAACTTGCCCTAGAAAAAAACAAGCCCTCATACAACTATGTGAATGGAAAAATAAAAAGGTTATGGCTCTGGCAAGGCAGGGAGTGAAAAAACGAAAATGTAAAAATCACCCGATCAGGAAAGGGTTAAACACGTGACATCACGTCCATCAGTCACATGGCCTTTCTGCAGTTCAGTCCCATTCCAGTGCAATACCAAGCAGAGCCACTATACAATTGACGGCGCTGTGTTTGGTACAGTCCAAACGCCGCCGCCCTTTCATAAGTGATCGGTGCGGATGCTGGGAGTTATCCTCCCACTGATCACATACCCTCATTCCCGCACTCCAGAGCTCCCGGTACAGGAGAGCTGGGAATGGGTTTTTTGTTTTTTTTAACCAGTTTAACTATGACCATGTGCAATGTTTGCCCCCCGTTGGTCTGTGACGCCACGGCCGGCAGTGATCAGACAGTCCGAGATACCAGTATGAGAACACTTATAAAACTTACCAATGGCTTGCATGCAGCAAAGCAGTCAGATGTAGAATTTGCTGCAGATTGGCGCACAGCTCCGGTACATGTGAACGAAGTTGAGTTACTTGGTCCTGGCAGGCCACTGGAGTACCAGTAAGTAGGGTACTGCATGATGTCAGCGAGTACCAAGACCTCTTAAGAAAGGAGTTTGGTTCACATAATTAAGGAAAACTCATAAAAGCAGAGAAATGCGTAAGACGACTAGAAGAGGAGGCTGGGAGTGACTCAGCCTTTCATGTGAAAGTAGTTATTTGAGGGGGGGGGGGGTAGGAAACAGCCTGTGAACAAGCTGAGAGACTTTGGCCCGTGTTCATATTATGTCCCCGTACAGCTACGTAGAGGCACGAGAAGCTGCAGTAACTGCTCACTAAAGACTAACCGGCAGCTAGTCATCACCAGTAGTGTTGAGAGAACTTATTTTTCAAGTTCGGCGTACAAGGTTCGTGTTATCTAAGAATTCCGTTATGGATTTCCCCCACCACGGACCACCGTGGTAGCGGAATCCATAGATAACCCAAACCTTGTACGCCGAACTTGAAAGCACAAGTTAGCTCATCGCTAATCACTATATCTACAGGTTACCCATGCCATTCCTGGTCATCCTCGGGGCTGTAGACAATACAGCTGCGCAGGACAGTAATTTATAATCGTACCCAGTAAGACATTTGATTTTACAGAAGCTTATAAACAGAACTGGATGGGTGGGGGCTTCCAATGATCTCCCCCCCCTCCCCAATAATATAACACCGAAGCTCTATTTTAATTCCTTATTGCAACAAGCAGACTTCGGGTTAGTCTTTCCTAGATAACTGGAAAATGTAGGGGATGTCTAAATCTGCTATTTACTTCTAGGCGGATTCTGAGAATATCTGACATCCTCTCCTGAAGACAATTACTATGATTAGGTGTCCCGCCATTGTGCCCTGAGCTCAGATTCTCCCGGTAAATCCCTGTATAAACACGTCCTGTGTGCGCCCACAAGCTGACTATGGCAGGAGATCAGCCGCTGGCACAGGCTCTCAGACTGCTGAGAATGTAGAGGCCGCCCAGCACCAGCGGTATACATTTCACTGCAGTATACTACAGATCAGGCGAGGCAGCAGCAACACACAGGTGACTCGTGCCTCCGCAAACCGGCTGAGGAGCAGTTAACATACCTTTCAAAAAACCATCAAGCCTGGCCTTACACATCCTGCCCCACTGGCATCTATGCCCAGTTTCCCCAAGGGCTCATGCACACGACGGTATGTATTTTGCGGTCCGCAAAAAACACGGATGACGTCCATGTGCATTCTGTATTTTGCGGAACGGAACAGCTGGCCCCTAATAGAACAGTCCTATCCTTGTCCGTAATGCGGAGAATAATAGTACATGATCTATTTTTTTGCGGAACGGACATATAGAAGTGGAATGCATAAGGAGTAACTTCCGTTTTTTGCAGACACATTGAAATTAATTGTTCTACATGCGGTCCGCAAGAGAAAAAAACAGAACGGACATGGAAAGAAAATACATTTGTGTGCATGAGCCCTAACAGTATAAATTGCACCCACACCTTGTGTTCCCCATTTGTCATCATCCCAGGTCCCCCAATTCATCCAACAGGCACTCCCCGGCGGCTTCCTCAGTAGTCACAGCTTCATTTCCGCCAGGCTCATCCTCCATCCCAAGGCCTTCCCGTATTCTGGGAGAGCGCTGCCTATGGCTACTGACAGAAACGGTCCTTGATAAGGTTCTTGAGTGCGGCCAGCTCCATGCAATTGGAACCAGGTGGACGCACCCAGCTGGCGCATGTGTGCATGAATGGCAAGTAGCATGCCCACGGTGCGAGATCTTCTTTTGTGCCATCCCCATACCTTAAATTATAAAATTCTGACTGCAGTCTCTGCGAGGGAGAGCATTCATATTAATACTCATTAACTAAACCCATGGTGAGATTACATTTTTTATTTTTAATTGCCAGAGACAGTGTTACAATATTAAAATATAATTAAAAAAATATATATTTTTACTGTCCAGAAAACCCTCTGTTCCAGTGCCGCTTCATCTACCCACAACGCCGTTCACATAATGTTTTATGACGTCCCATAATACTGCGCGTGACCACTGCAGCCAATCACTCTGAGCATCATTATATGGAGCCCGAAAGCGGAGGTCAGTGATTGGCTGCAATAGTCACATGTGTCAGAACAACAAATCCTGGTGGGGAGGAGAAGCAAAACCCTGGAGAGAGGGGTGCTTTCAAGACCGGGGGTATACAAAAACCATTGCAGAAGGGGTTGCTTCAAGTTCCCCTTAGTGGTGGCTGTAGGAGCTACAATTTCACTATATAACTTGTTAAAAGGGTTGTGTCACCAAACATATTCTACGTTTTTTTAAATCAGCACCTGGATCTGAATAGTTTTGTAATTGCACGTCATTAAAAATTTAGCATAGCCACTGAGCTATCCAATAAAATGTATCCGTATAGCGCCACCTGCTGTCTGTGCTTTTTTTTTTTTTGTCCGTCTCGCTGAGCTGGTTGAACATGATCAGTTTAAAACTGCCGCCAGCCATATGTTCTCTTAGAAGCTGTGGTAGTTACATTGAGATAACTGCAGCAGAAAGGACCCCCCCCCCCAAAGGGCTATAACCGACAAACTAAAGCTAAAAGAAATGTGACATTTGAAATGCTGTTTTTCATAATTATTCAATAATTCTGTGAACTTCTCAATCTTTAAAGAGGTTATGTCCCTCACAAGTGCAGGCCGGAGAATGGGGTTAATCCTTCTGCTAGCTTCCCAGTGAGCACTCCTTTCTGGCCTGTAGGCCTCGTGCTGCGCTATTGTCAGTGTCTGCTCTCCGCCATCGCCTCGTTTTCCCCGCTTAATCATTTATGAAGTGAACGCATTTCATCTGCAGAGTAGACGTCCTCTGTCCTGTCGCTCACATCACTCAGATATTATTCATAACCGGAGATTCGAGCACAGTCTATGTTACAGCGCATCGTCCAGATGTTTTTCCTGCACAATTGCTCCAGAAGATCTCAAGATGCTGCCTGTAGATGCTGGGGAACTTCAAGTCATACGGATAAGGGTACTTTCACACTAGCGTTGGTGCGGATCCGTCTGTTTATTTGTACAGACGGATCCGCACCTCTAATGCAAACGTTTGTATCCGTTCAGAACGGATCCGTTTGCATTAGCTTTAAAGAAAAATGACAAAGTCCAAAACGGATCCGTTTTGACTTACACTGAAAGTCAATGGGGAACGGATCCGTTTTCAAATGCACCATATTGTGTCACTGACAACGGATCCGTCCCCATTGACTTACATTGTAAAAAAAACGGATCCGTTAGGCTCCGTCTCTTCAGACGGACACCAAAAAGCTGCATGCTGCGTTTTGGTGTCCGCCTCCAAAACGGAATAGAGGCGGAACGGAGCCGAACTGATGCATTCTGAGCGGATCCTTATCCATTCAGAATGCATTGGGGCTTAACTGATCCGTTTTGGACCGTTTGTGAGAGCCCTGAAACGGATCTCACAAACGGAATCCAAAACGCTAGTGTGAAAGTACCCTAAGACCCTCACAGATTGCTAGAAAGAGCAAGCGCTTTAGGGTCACTGAGCCTTTATGGCAGGGGTGGAAATGCTAATGGAAGCGGTCCTTAGCATGTGGGAGGCACAGGAAGGTGAGACCAGCTGTACTCACCATCCCTGGTCTTCTGCCCCACACTGTGTCCTGACACGTACAGCGTTAGGACGTAGTGCTCGTAGATGCACACTATGACCTGACAATGTGCGCGGTCAGGTCACAGCACAGCGCGACAGGAAGAAGACCAAGCAGGGAAAGTGAATATGCCAAGAGGCAGCACCATCCGCAGCTGGAGAGGTAAGTTTATTTTTTTAGGTTTCTTTTAAATGTCTGATCTGGGGCTGGGGAGTCTGATGGGGGTGTGATCTGAGGCTGGGGAGTCTGATGGGGGTGTGATCTGAGGCTGGGGAGTCTGATGGGGGTGTGATCTGAGGCTGGGGAGTCTGATGGGGGTGTGATCTGAGGCTGGGGAGTCTGATGGGGGTGTGATCTGAGGCTGGGGTGTCTCATGGGGTCTGATCTGAGGCTGGGGAGTCTGATCTGAGGCTGGAGTGTCTGATGGGGGTCTGATCTGAGGCTGGGGAGTCTGATGGGGGTCTGATCTGAGTCTGGGGTGTCCAATGGGGGTGTGATCTGAGGCTGGGGAGTCTGATTGGGGTCTGATCTGAGTCTGGGGTGTCTAATGGGGGTGTGATCTGAGGCTGATGTAGGCTGGGGGGGTCTGACAGGAGGCTGATGGAGGTGGGGGCAGATCTGAGGCTGAGAAAGGGACAAAGGTAGGGACAGTTGTGAAGAAAGAGGCAGGGAGAGTGAAAGCTGGGTAAACCCCTCTCTGGATCTTTTTGGGATGAGCTTGGCTGCCATTAATGCCAAATAAAGAACTAAATATATAACATTCTCAACTTAAATATTAGACAGCTATATGTGGTCAAAATGGCACCTATACTATATGTAACATATATTGCAGGAGCCATTTTGTGCTGCAAAAATACAGCGCTCTACATTTTTTTTTAATTGAAGCGCAATTTCTTTAACCTACCCCTGAATCACTTATGTTTGAACAAATATAGCAGTCAAATTTTTAAGTTGAGAATTTTGTATGGCGCCCGAACGATGTTACAAATATCCAAATGGCCCTCGGCGGCAAAAATGTTCCCCACCTCTGTTTTATGGCAAAGCGAGGCCACATACAATACATTATTATACCTGAAAGGGGTTCTCTCATCTGAGACTTTTGACCCTTTTTAGAGACAGAGGGGATACCTGCACCTATCTGACTTTGATGGCAATCCAGAAAACCAATATTAAACAAAAATAAATGCCCTCCTATGTTTTCACTGTATTAGGCCTCATGTACACGACCATTGTATGGGTCCGCATCAATCGGGCCACAAAAATAGAACATGTCTTATTCTTGTGGACAAGAATAGGCATTTCTATAATGGGCAGCCCCTTCCGTTTCACAAATTGCAGAACGCTCACAGACGGCATCCGTGTATTGCGGATCTGCAATTTGCGTATTGCAAAACATGGCACTGTCGTGTGCGTGTAGCCTTACATGATCACTGCTACAAGTCCCCTAAGGGCCAAGAAAACAGATGACATAAAAAAAAAAAAACGGTATTCTAGAAAAATATAACAGTTACTGTCCAAGTTAAAAATATAACAGTACTGTCCATGACGAAGGTGAAAAAAGGGGGTTGCTTCACACGGGTGGCCGTGGATGTGAATCACCGCCGCATAATGCGAAGTTTCCTCTGCAGCGGCATCACCAAATCTGGCCTTTTTAGTACAAAGAACACTGAAGAGATACCACTGGCAAGGTTAGACCTTTATAATGAACAGCATGCCTTCCGGGTTGTCTGGACACCCTAGGGTTAATTGCTGGCACTTCTGCAGTGCACTTCACACCCATTTGTTCCCCATTGTCCCTCTTCGAGAGCCAATCCTGTATTTTTTATTTTTTTTCTTCTTCTTTTGGTAACCTCTAAAAGTATAAATTTTTGTCTCTTAGATTTTTTTGAAGCACCCAATTAACTTTAAAAGCAGCAGGAGCATTTAAACCGGTGGAGGTCAGGATGTTCTGGCACGTACAGGATGATAAAAAGATAAAATAGGGCAGGGCAGAAACCACAGCCGTCACATGCAGATAATACAATCTGCAGGCCTCAGGCAATGTACTCACCGCTCATATCAATAATGCCCCACAGGTGGCGATTTTTACTGAATGAATTGGCTTTAGCCCTTTTAGAAAATATATACAGAAGTCTATGGAAAAAAAAATTCCTCATGATTTTTTTTTATTTTTATATAAAACATCAGGGGCAGGCTGCGAAGTTAGGCCTAAATCACGCGTCCGCAATCTTCGTCCGCACCCGTTCCACAAATTTGCGTAACGGGTGCGGACCCATTAATTTTGAATGGGGACGTGATTGATGCGGAGAGCACACACTGTGCTCTCCGCATCCGCGGAGCGCGCCGCCGATCTTCCGGACGGCCGCTCCGCAAAAATATAGAGCATGTCCTATTCTTGCCCGCAATTGCGGACAAGTATAGGCATCTCTATAGGGCTGGTGGCAAGGTGTGTTGCGGATCCGCAAAACCCTACGGACGTGTGAATAAGGCCTTAGGGCTCTTTCACACTTGCGCATTTGTTTTCCGGCATAGAGTTCCGTCGTCGGGGCTCTATGCCGGAAAAATCCTGATCAATTTTATCCCCATGCATTCTGAATGGAGAGAAATCCGTTCAGGATGCATCAGGATGTCTTCAGTTCAGGAACGGAACGTTTTTTGGCCGGAGAAAATACCGCAGCATGCTGCGCTTTTTGCTCCGGCCAAAAATCCTGAACACTTGCCGCAAGGCCGGATCCGGAATTAATGCTCATTGAAAGGCATTAATCCGGCCTTAAGCTAAACGTTGTATCGCCGGATCCGACGTTTAGCTTTTTCTGAATGGTTACCATGGCAGCCAGGACGCTAAAGTCCCAGCTGCCATGGTAAAGTGTAGTGGGGAGCGGGGGAACAGTATACTTACAGTCCGTGCGGCTCCCGGGGCGCTCCAGAGTGACGTCAGGGCGCCACATGCGCATGGATCACGTGATTGCATGGATCATGTGATCTATGCGCATGGGGCGCTCTGACGTCATTCTGGAGTGCCCCGGGAGCCGCACGGACTGTAAGTATACTGCTCCCCCAATCCCCACTACTACTATGGCAACCAGGACTTTAGTAGCGTCCTGGATGCCATAGTAACACTGAAAGCATTTTGAAGACTGATCAGTCTTCAAATGCTTTTAGGTCACTTGCGTTGTTACAGATCCGGCGGGCATTTCCGGCGACGGAACTGCACGCCGGATCCTAACAACGCAAGTGTGAATGAGGCCTTAAAGTGGCCCCAATGTTGTAGGCAGGCCAAACTGACAGAAGGCAGGGCAACATAGATGGGGCCAATACAAGTTGGCAGGGTCAGTAATCACATAGAGCAGCACAGATACCATCCCACAGAACCTAATACTGCAGAGCAGCACAATATACCTCCTCAGAAGCTGTCCCTGGTGGCCATCAATAGCTGCCGTTCTGTCCTCCTCATCCAGTTGTCTCTAATATGGATATGGAGAACAGGGGGCTTAGGAGGCGAGATGGGGGCCACAGCACCACGCCACCCCTACCTTCAGCATGCTGCCTGGGCTTCCTCTAATAATGACCCCTACAGTTCCCCTAGTAGTATGTAACAGGCCATCGGCAGTAAGGAGGGCTAAGGTCACTATGGACATCGGACCACCGGGAAAATTCCCTGCAGGGTCTATGGTCAGTCTGGCCCTGTAAAACATCACTTTCCACCAAAACACCCTACAAAAAAAAGGACAAGTGTGCAGGCTGCATGTTACAGAGCAGGGGGGACTGATTACATAGCATATATCTCCAGTGGGTGGTCCAGCATGGTGACTCACACCCTCCCCTGTATTACTCTGCATAGACACAGCTGTCAATCACTGAGGAGACCGCCCTCTGGACTCCCAAGCATAAAAAGAGCTTAAAATGAATAAATTACAAGTTTTGCTGAATCTTTTCCTGCAAAAGTATATATCCATCTGCTCAGCTCCTCCTGCTCTATAACATGCTGCCTGCAGGTAAGACCACATGGACAATGCGACACGTTACCTTTAAGGCTTTATGAGCACTATAAATCTGAAAGCTCGTAATACAGCAGAAATTATAAAATCTCCTGCCCCGCCACAGATAATACACATATGAAAGGCATACTGAGGATAATTAATGCAATTTAACCCCCTTATATGCCATAGAGAAGCCATCAGCTGACACCACCCAACAACTGCTAGAATAAAGGGGCATTCACCCAACCAACCACCAGTGAACTATGCTGATCAGGGCTGTATTGGCACTTAATGGGGTTGTCTGGACTACAGATACTAAAGGGGTTATACAGGAATTCCGTATTAATTACCTATACTCGGGATAGGTAGTCTATCAGATCAGTGGGGTCTGACACTCAGGACCTCTACTAATCAGCTGTATGAAGAGGCCATGGCGCGCTGTGAGCACTTAGGCCTTTTCCTAGGCCAGTGATATCACCGTACATCGGGCACGTGGCCTAAATGTAGCTCAGTCCCATTCAAGTCAATGACGCTGAGATGCGATACCAAGCACAGCCGCCATACAATGTACACTGCTGTGCTTAGTAAGCGGTGAAGAGGCTGTGGTGCTCACCACAGCTCCGGTAAGCCACTTCCTCAAAAAGCTGATCGACAGCAGTTCCCAGGGGTCAGACCCCCTTCAATCTCATATTAATGTCCTTTGCTAAGGATGGGACATCAATATGAAAATCTCGGATAACCCCTTTAATGGCCTATCATCACGACAGGTCATTGATACCAGGTAAGTGGGGGTCTGGCTCCTGGCACCCCCACCAATCAGCTAATTTGGGCACCTGCAGTGCAAGAAACTACACTATGTATGGAGCTGTGTACTCAGGGGTGGACTGGCAACTTAATGTGGCCCTGGAAGAAGAAGAAAAAAAAAAAATTGGCCCCATGTTGTCGGTGGGCACAGAAGGAGGGGGGAAAATACCATAATGCAAAATACTGTCCCAGCAGAACCACATATACCGCTATTGTGGAGGCCATCATTAGCTGCCATTTTCTGTCCTCCTCCTCCAGTGGTCTCTAATTAAGATATGGAGCAGGGGGCCTAGGAGGAGAGATGCGGGCCACAGCAGTTTAATTCAGGAGGACATGTGAGGTCGCTGGCCGGGTCCATGAGTAACTGATTATCATAGAGTTCATTACCACTGAGAACTCATTATGTACCCGGTCAGCGGCAGAGAGGAGAGCTTGGGCAGCCCCCCGGGCATCGTCCCACCTGCGTGGTCTATGGTCTGTATGACATTAAACATAGACTTTTTCCCCTCTATCATACATTTAGCAGCTCCCTGTAACTTGTCACCTTTCACACTGATCACAAGCTCAATTAGTGACATCGACGGGTCACATGACACCAAGTTTACACGCTTTACCAAAGGTGGTATTGGTGAAATTCCATGAGACCATAGAACATGACGAGACCCAGAGCACTAATCACCTCTGTGACCCATCACGTGATCAGAAGCTGTAATCTAATAATGAGTGAAGAGAAGTCAGGTGATTGCGCGGGCGCGTAATCCCGGCTGATAAGATATCACCAACAGGAAGCCTTCAGATCCGTAGGAAGGGCGAGTGTGGTGTAATACTAAGAGAAGCTCTATCCGTTCTGTATTCCTCCTCCGTGAGCTCAATATCAGCAGCTCCTGCTCTGTCTGACCTGCCCATGTATAAGGACGCCATTCAATATCTGCAATATGGCTGCATCTTTCTCTGTGTTCTTCAGAAGCTGGACCTGCGGCGATCAGATAATCTCAACTGTTTAATTTTAAGAAGCCATCACTGGGAGATAACCCCTTAGGTTATAGATTTTAGATGACACTATAACTTGATCTTGTATCTCCCTTTATCAGGGCGAGGGACCCCAACATGGCCTGAATGGACCATAAAATTGAAATCACTCATGGTGTTCCCTCACAGTGGCCAGAAGTTAAGATGGCGATGCACCTCAAGACAGCACCATCCTCATCCTAGAGGCTCGGCCAGGCATGCATGTGTTCTCAGTACAGAGAGAGGAGTAAGCCACCAGGCTTAACAGGCACCAGGCACCTGTGGGACACCTCATACATATTATGGTGGCTCAGTGGTTAGCACTGGTGCCTTGCAGCTCTGGGGTCCTAGGCACGAATCCGACTAAGGACAACATCTGCATGGAGTTTGTATGTTCTCCCCGCGTCTGTGTGGGTTTCCTCCCACACTCCAAAGACATACTTTGTAGACCGGTAGTCTTATAGTCTAAGTGGATCTTTGACCAAATCAAGCCAAACCTTTCAAGTGAAGTACAAATGACTAAACTGAAGAAAGCAGAAAGAATGCATGACTGACTAAATCGGGGATTCGTAACCTCCGGCCGCTGTGAAACTACAGCTTATCCACCGGCTCGGCTGCTCTTGTAGTGAAGTGAATGGAGCATTCTGGGAGTTGTAGTTTCAGAACAGCTGGAGGCTGGTGATCCCTGGATAGCTCCATAGTGGGAAAAGATTCTCTTTAAATGCGGTTGGCAAAATTTAGCACGGACACTACGAGAGTCCCAGAATGTGCATCAATGCAACCAACTGTAAAGGGGGATTGATACGAAAAGGGGAACGGTTAAGAAAAGATGCACCAGAATTGCTGTTCCGTGAGAAATACTAATATTTGTAAGCAAGTCTTGTGGACAATTTTTGCTTAAAGAGGACCTGTTCAAAGTGAAAATGCGACCCTCTTACCTCTAATTATATTTAATACAGACCGCTAAGATCTGAGTTGATGCCACAAATCCATGTAAAGGAGTCTTTCATGTGACAGGTTGATGATACTGTACGTCTGACCAAAAGTGATTAAAGCAGGAACATCAGAAGTGCTCTACCAAACATTGCTTATAGCATACAGGGGGCTACACACCATGGAGGTCAGACCACTCAGGCACGTGGCACACCTACCTCATCATCTTTTGCTTTTTGGCAGCATCCTGGAAACTTCGGAACTCCTCCCCAGCTTTTATCTCATAGAACTGAGGTTTGAGGGTCGTCTGATGGTCCTCCTTCTCCCTTTCCTGCCTCTTGGACCTTTCCTCTTGGCGTAACAGTTTGCGCTGTTTCCTGACCTCTTCGACCCATCCCTTTTCATCATCGGAAGTCTCTGAGCTCTCTGCATCACTTGGTTTTCCTTCTGGCTCTTCCTCTTCCTCCTTCGGGACAAAATTAGAAGCAAGTGACAATCAGACAAGGCGATAAATGTCTATTTATAAAGCTCAGCAGTGTCATGCAGGACAGACGCTTTACAAAGATTTCCCCGAAAGACAAAGGAGGTGACACCTGTGCTTTTACTGAGAGACGTCTGAAGAGGGATCAAGATGTGTTTATACAAGTCATCTGTCACTGTGGAGGAAATTAACATGGACTCAATCAAAACAGGAAGCAAATAGATGAAAAATCTACATTTCCATGAGGAGATGTTAGAGCTATGGGGCCCTCCAGACATAGTTAGAGCTACTGTACGGGGCACCCTGGAGACCGCAGAACGCTCTACCCTGCTGTATTCAGCGACCCCATAGAGATGAATGGAGCAGAAGCATACACGCATGACTCTCCATTCCAGCAGGGGACAAGGGATGACCAGTCCATAATTGGTGGAGGTCCCAATGGTCCAAAATACACCAAACTCTTGTCACCTAAAGGATACGATGAAATCTTAGAACAACTTCGTGAATTATGATAGAAATAGGCTTGATTAATATCAGGGAAGCTCGAGAACCCTTTTCCATAGTAATGATTATGACCTGTCCGTAAATGTAGCTTCAAAACTGGAAATCACTTTGTAATATATAGGTAATTTCGCTTGAAGCTGCAGGCCTAAATCATGAGGCTGAGATACTGATGGCAACATGTCCCCCACGGCGTTGTCATGAAGAGGTCGGTGGATTTATGAAATAAACAAAAATTGCTCATTTTTTCAAGATCAAATTGCAAAAATAAAAACTGCGCTGTGATTGGTTGCTATGGGTTTTCTTTTGGACAGTTTCATAAATCTGCTTGTACAGATCCGAATCACCAGAACTTAAGAGGAGCTACACATAGCTGGCTTGAATAGTGGCAATTTATGTATGTATGTGTATATATATATATATATATATATATATATATATATATATATATAATACATGGCATACAAAATCTTTGAATTTCTCAGTAGTGCATCCTCAGGCTTTGGGCCTGTGACTAAGAGATGGTACGTCTGCATAGGGGAAAATAAACCATCAAATTTGCAAGCTAGGACAGTCATGCTGAGAATAAATGGTCGCTGATTTTACCAAGAGGACGTGTGCCTCACCACTGGAGGCTTGGAGTAGTCTCGGGTGCTCACTGGTAGATGGATTACAATGTGGCAATACACCGCAATTATTCCTCCCGTGTGCTCCATACACATAGGTCCAGCATTATTTTGATATTGGCAATTTGTCATTTGTACTATTTTTATATACTGGGGAATTTAGCATATTGTTCATCCATACTTTCTCAGAACTGCCACAGATTTTTCTCTGGTGAGATTGATTGTTTTTGTTACTGTAATAATACTCCCCAACCCACAGGATAGGAGAGTGTCTTATCTGGACCGCGGACCACAAGAACAGGGGTCCTTCCTGTGTTCCCGTCTAAAGATATTCGAGAACCACACGCTATCTACTTAAGTCCCATAGATTTGAATGGAGGGGCACTGAGCATGTGTGACCGCCACTGCATTCAAACAGGGGCACGTTCTTTGGATTGGCAAGAGCCTCAGCAGTCAGACCCCACTGGAGAGGAGATAATTGCTTGTTGTGGGACAACCCCTTTACATTTCCCTACAAATATACGACACATTTTCAACACAAAACATGTACTTAAAACTCACTGGAATCCCGCTTAAAGGGTTTCTGCAGTTCTTTTAAGCTGATGATCTATCCTCTGGATAGATCATCAGTATCTGATTGGCAGAGGTCCAACACCCGGGACCCCCACTGATCAGCTGTTTGTGAAGGCAGCGGCACTGGTAGTAGCGCGTGGCCTTCTCTCTGTTTACCGCAGGCCCAGTGACGTCACAACTTGTATCACTGACCTGGGCGCGGCTAAGCTTCATTCGAGTGAACGGAGGTTAGCCGCAAATGGGTCAGCGGACCGGGTGCGGACCCATTCATTCTCAATGGGGCCGGACGTGAAGCGGAGAGCACACTTCCGGTCCGCGGCTCCGCAAAAGACATAACATGTCCTATTCTTGTCCACAGCTGCGGACAAGAATAGGCATTTCTATAGGGGTTGCTGGCCGGGTGTGTTGCGAATTCGCAACACACCACGGGCGTGTGAATGGACCCTAAAAGAACTGCAGAACCCCTTTAAGGGCTCATGCATGAATGGAGTGATCTGACACATGCCCGAATGGCCGCTCTACAGGGTACATTCAGTCTTTGTCCGATCGTGAGGCTACTGCAGCGTTTTCACATCATCATGCGAGTACACTGCAATAGCCAAGCGATCAGATAGTAACTATGATACAGCTGGTTCAGGTCAGGGGAGATGCGGGTTTCCCGGGCTAATCACGGTTGCGTGCATGAGCCCTAACAGCTCGCATCAGTGGTTTGCCATCACCGTACCGTCTCTTTGGTCTGCAGCATCTCCATCGCCTTTAACTTCTGCTTTCTCTTCTCACCGATTTTAGACACCAATGGGTTGATCAGCCTGAACTCCTCGCTCCGTTCATCCACCTGGTAGTCAGGATTCTCAAACATGACTTTAAATCGGTCGTCAGAGAGAATATTGGGCATTTTCTGTAGAAGAAAAAGTCAAACATTTTAAAGTTTCTCAAATTGCATTCATAAAAAAAAAAAAGAAAAAAAATTATTGCAGCACCTTGCCTGATAATAGGACGTGGCTGTGAGGAACCCCTCTCTACGCAGTCGCAAAAGAGCAACTCCCACCCCGGGGGACTCAGCTCAGACATGTAATAAGTTGGATAAGCACCAAGCAGGGGCGGACTGGCCACAGACCTTACAGGGAAATTTTCCCGTCGACCGATGCCCAGGGGGCTGTCTGGGCTATTGGAAGTTTTTGGGGACATATTTTGTGCTGCTGGTGGCAGTATTTAAACAGTGGTATTTGGCTCTGTTAAGGTGGTATAATGTGCCGCAATATGGTATTTCCCGCCCGACTACAAAACGGGGCCACTTTTAGTATTTTTTCCAGGGCCACTTTAAGTTCCCAGTCCGCCCCTGGTACCAAGTAGATCAGATAATAGCTGATCCCTGTGGCTTACAGGAGTTGGAATTGCAACTATCAGTGAATAAAACAACCCTTTTAGCAATGCTGCCGGTTCCAACTGGTGACCTTGCACACTGCCTAGGTGTTTAGCCATGATCCTATAATGGTATCCCTCTGTTGCTGCACTGCAGATTTCCAACATCAAACTGCTGCAAAGTATCTTATGTAAAGTCCACAAACTCGCACAATGCAAACACTGAACAAGCAGGAAGTGCCAGGAGAGTTCAGCATGAATTTTAGGAATGCAGTTACGGATGAAAAGTGTTCCAAACACCAGCCTTTACTAAGGAGTATTAGTATGAAGTTCAAATGATAACCCATCAATCTTCTAATACATAGTGAAACCTTTTTGAAACGACCACCCAACAAAAAGAGTGCATTGAAAAGTGGTGGTCTGGGGGCGGTCTTCTCAAAGAAGATGGCTGGTATGCATAATATAGGCATCTAAGAATGGCCTTCTCAAAGAGATTGTCTCTAACAATCAAAGCTCCAGCATTACCCGACTCTCGAGCTTCCACCTACAATGACCGGCTCCACCCTGCAGTTGAGTGTACTTAACCAGGAATGACTCATATCTTACCTTTTGCTTTTTCTTCTGTAAGGGACGCGCCGCATCTTCCTCTTCGAGCAGTTTGAGTGCAAGCTCCTTGTTCACCTTTGGTAGTTTCTACAGAGGAGATAGAAGGTTCCTGCTGAATAATCTACGCAAGTATTTTAGCTATAGTGAGCGGCCGAGGAAACATCAAGGTAAGATAAAAGATGCTTCAGGAAGCAGTCACTGAATCATAAATGCCCCACGTACGCATAATGCAACATTTCTGACTTTTGCTTGAGAAAACCCAACATGAGCCTAGGGGCTCACCGTTTAGTAAACTTTTCTGCACCTAAGTCATGTTGAGTCTATTTTCTCCCGAATCTAAGAATTCACGTCAATACAGAGCCATAGATTAGCTCTTCTCTCTCCTCGCTTTAGGGATTGGTGGGGGGTCTCAGCACTCAGGCCTCCTCCGATCAAAACCTTTGATAGGTCTCATATTCAAAACTGTTATGAAAACTCAGTGGCCCCATCGTTGATGGGCGCTACCACAAATTAATTAGATTCTCAACCTTAAAGGGGTTGGCCACTTTCTCACTACCATGGACAAATGTGTATGCGAGATGATTATATGGCACTTACTAATATAGCCTTGTGCCTCTTTTTATATTTTCCTTGTTTGCCAAGTCATTTGTGCGGTCCACACAGAGGTCCTGTGACCAGACATCACTCATCCTCCTCCATTCTAACACACTGCACAGAACTCTCAACAGTGCAATGTATTTGAATGGCGGAGACGTCACATGACCCTCCATCAGCGGCCATCTTATGGACAGGACCTCTGTGTGGACAGCACAAAGGGGACATACCTTATAAAATACAGAATTTCAACAAAGGCTCTATTAGTAAGTTCCATATAATCATCTTACATACACATTGGTCGACAGTAACACGAAACTGGCCAACCCCTTTAACCATAATGGACAATGACAAATATCACCTATTTAATAAGTGCAGAACATATGAAAATATGAAGGTATTAAAGGGGTATTCCGGTTATGGTAAATTATCCCCTATCCACAGGATAGGGGATAACTACTAGACTGGTGAGAGTCCTACCTCTGGGACCCCCACTGATCACAAGAACACGGTCCCTGTACTGGGATAAGCGATCATTTAACATAACTGGAATACCCCTTTAAGGAGTCTCTTAAGCCAATAGAGCAAAGAAGAAATTTCCCACGGCTTCTTTGCAGCTTTCTTTCAGATATTGGACTAGTTTGTAGACACGGGGGCAGAATACAAGCTGCTACTTGCACTCAGCAGTCAGACTCCCACAGTAATGGCAGGGAATTACTTTTCTGTGCAGCTTCAATACTCCAGAAATCACACTACTCCCCTTCATATAAGGGCTCATGCCCACTAACGTGTACTACCCATGCCATGCATTGGGGACCGCAAATTGCAGTCCCCAATGCATGGGCCCTGTTCGTATGGCCTGCACTGATGGATGCAGGCCCATTTAACTAGTCCGCCATCCGTCCACACCGCAAACAAATAGAGCATGTTCTATGTTTTTGCGGTGCGGAGACACGGACCGAAATGCCACGGCTTCCATGGCCTTCTGCAACATTCCGGAGTGCGGACCCATTTAAGTGAATGTGTCCACATCCGTGATACGGTGCGCACACGGCTAGTGCACATGAGCTCTAAGGGAGTAGTTCTGGTAATAAGGCATTGACGTATAGGCTCCCTCCAAAAATCTAACTTATGCTCAGAAAGCAATTTGCAGCAAAATCTAATTTGCTGTACCAGTCTGCATATCTCACCTTAATCTGAACGCGCTGAGCTCGGGTCTCCTCAATCTTTTGCCTTATCTTCTCCCTCCTGTATTCTTCATAGGCAAATGGATTCACCATGGCTTTCACCTGTGGTCAGGATACAACAGATTATTACCCAGAACTGTGTTACGTTTGGCCGGTAACAATGGACGTTCTACATGTCCAAGAATCAATCACCTTATGGTACAGCCGTATATCAATAAAATAGCCATGCATGTAAGCCCGGAGCATGGGTGATCCAATGAGATGGGACAGCCCTGAAAGGACAAAAACGTAGCATTATGTATGCGATTTAAAGACACGTCCCCATAAAATCTCCTAAAATAATATTCAGCTGTTCTTTTGTTAGGAATCTGGGTGGCAACCAACCGAGCTGTAATTGCCGCTTCCCTGGGTGTTAGCTTCCAGCTTTCCTAGATTTCCAAATGGCAAATACAGCACAGGGTGGTGCACAATGCATAATTAGACATTTAGGACTCGAGAAAAGAGGAGTCACAACTGGTAACAATGTCCGATGCCAAGATTTTTGATTTTGCTATCAGAGGCCAATTACAGAGCAGTCCCTGGACAGTGTTTATATTAAATATGACTATAACCCCCCTCATCCATAGGAATGCACCCATATGCTGCAGTACATGGGTGCATTCCTATGGATGAGGGGAGTTATAGTCATATTTGCCACACATTTTTCATTCTGGTACCGTATATTGCCCATGAGCTGTCCTTACCCAGGGGACCTAGGCAGCAGTCTACGGTACCAGGGAGAGCAGATACGGCGCGGGAAAGATGCAGGGAGCTCCTCCAGGCAGCAGAGAGGAGCCTCCTTCATGTAAGTGAGAACGTGCGGGCTGGGGGCAGTACAGGGCATACAGAGAAGCCGCCAGCATAATTTAGCATTTAGTGAAACCGCCGGCCGACCATCAGGTGCTGCTTAGTGCCGCAATGTATGCGCGGGCTGGCGGCTTCACTATAGTCTGCGCTGCCCGCCCACAGTTTCATGGCAGCTCAGGAGCCACTAGTAAGGGCTCCTGAGCTGCTGCAGCCCGCACATTTCCCCCATCTTCCCTTTATATCAAATAAAATACGGTTGTATCTAGGGCTTATTTTTGGAGTAGGGCTTAGATTTTAAGCCTACCCCAAAAGCCCTGCAAAATAGTGCTAGGGCTTATTATCTGGGTAGGACTTATTTTCGGGGAAACACTGTAGGTATTACCAGTTGGGGCGTGTCCCCGCACAGTCTGACACTGACTAGACAGAGTGAGGCACACCCGCTACTGGTAACACCCAGCAGTACCTTTACTGCAGACTGCTTGCAATTTATTTGTAAACTTCTAGCAGGAATAATACAGGAAAGGCACAACAGAGACATAAGAATAGATGCTCAAGAACTGGTATTACATGGGGAATGCAAGCAGTTACTAAAACTGACATGTCAGGGGAGGCAAGGGGTCCTCTTTAATCCCTCTTCGTTTCCAACATTACTGCTTACAGGCTGCAGCGGTGACATAGCCATATACAGCACATGACCTCAGTAGCCAATCACTGGCCTCAGTGGTATACAGCACCTCTGAGGCCAGTGATCGGCTGTAGCGGTTATGTGCCATATACAGCTACATCATCACTGCAGCCTATAAACAAACTGGAGGTGAAGACTGGAGCGGCAATGCTAGAAACAGTGGTGATAAATGGTGGGTATATGTTCTTTTATTTTTTTAACACATATAGGGTCCTGGGGGGGGGGGGGTATTAAAAAAGATAATCTAAAAACAGAGCGGGTGAATAATACAGTTAGTCATGCAATCTGTATAGCATTACTTACCAAGTTCGTCCAGATCATTTTTGGTGACAAACTTGTAGTCGTCATAGACTGTGCTTTCAGGATTTTCTTCCAACTCCTCAGTCAGGTTGTCCAAGAATGAGCACCACCTGGGAGCAGGACCCAGAGCCTGAAACCATAGATAGGCACTTATTGCAAACACGCTCTTGCATCCAGATACAGCGCATACAACATGGTACAAGAATGTGCACATTCATGGATGAAATCTCCATCAGCACTGGAAACATACCCATTATCATAGAATTCACTGCAGACCCCGATACCTATCACATAAAAGACCAAATACAAAAATCGGAAGTCACCAACATGGGGCTCTTCAGATGATGACTGACCAGGCATCCTGAGAGTTGTAGTTTCATACCAGCTGAAGCGCCACAGGTTAGTGACCACTGTGCTAAAGTATAGAGGTCCTACAACGACAGATATACCCACTTGGGGAACAACCAGATGTCTACCAAGGGTGGTCAAGACCTTGCACTCTTCCGGACATCAGTACTAACAGATTTTCTAAATGATAAGACGAATACATACTGCCCGACCATCCCGTTTTTACAGAATTGTCCTGCGAAACTGATCCTAAGTGGGATGGAGCTTAGGCAAATATACAGAAATGTGGGCACCCCTGCGAAATTTTATAGGTAATCCCGTGTGGACTGGGGAGGTAATGAACCGGTAGTGATTTAAAATGGCCGCCACCAACCTGTCCTAGAATGCGAGCAGGAATGATTGCCACCACTTGCAGGGCTTCACTACAACTGCTCTACAATAGATGGCATATTGTAGGCACGATTGTCTCATTACCATCATGGCTGAGCAGCCTGACAGGAACCCTCCCCAATGTGTAGCAGAAGCAAGTGCCAGGGAATAATATGTAGTGAGGCCCCAACCCCCCACCCAGCTCCGCAAGTGGAGACAACCAGGCCTGCTCACATTCTAGGACAGGTTTCTGGCAGAAATTTCAAATCATTCCTGGAGGACCGGGGAGTCGCATGTACAGCCGCTGGTTGTTAGATGTATAAAGAAGACAAGCATGCAGCTAGCAATCTCATCTTCACCCTGGACTCATTGCCGCGTTGTTATACATCTGGCACAGCATACCGAATTCCTCCCTCTGTATACCGCAGGCAAGCAAAATCATCGGAGAATAAAAAAAAGAGCGCAAAAAAAAAAAAAAAAAAAAAAAAAAAAAAGCAATACTCGATTTTTCTATCTCCTGTGGTCCCTCTCCCACTGCAGTTAATCTGTGGCCTCACTGGTCATGTGCTGTATGACTGGCATACGAGAGCCATGATGCCAATAGTATGGCGCATGATCACCGATTGGCTGCAGCAGTCACTTTTCAACCGCTTGTAAGCCAAGACCAGGGCAACCACCTGTTCGCCTGCAATGGTTTTGTTGTTTTCGAGCAGGCATGCTCTACCTGCGGCCCTCCAGCTGTTGCAAAACTACAACTCCCATCATTCCCGGACAGCCTACACCTATCAGCCTACAGAAGTGCATGGTGGGAGTTGTAGTTTTACAACAACTGGAGGGACGCAGGTTGAGCATCCCTGCTTTAGAGGATCTACAGCTGTTTTTATTTTTCTAGTAACCAGATAACCCCCAATATTCTCAGTGTCTACTGTCTATGGACCTTTAGGCTGCACTTACACGCGGTCAAAACTCCACCCACCAACAGCACCCAACAGCTACAAGATCTTGCAGGTAAAGCCAAGGTCCTACCTTCTAAGGGTACTTTCACACTTGCGTTATTCTTTTCCAGCATAGAGTTCTGTCAAAAGGGCTCTATGCTGGAAAAGAACTGATCAGGCATATCCCAATGCATTCAGTATGCCTTCCGTTCAGTCACCGTCAGGCGTTTTCGGCGGACATATTACTGCAACATGGTGCGGTATTATGTCATTCCAAAATGCCTGATCAGTTGCCGGAATGCCGGATCCGGCATTAATGCCCATTGACTTGCATTAGTGCCGGATCCGACATTGCGAAACAACTGAAGGACGGATTCGCACATGCGCAGACCGGGAAAACTGTGAAAAAGACTGCAAGACGGATCCGTCCATCCGCATGACAAGCAGAGAGACAGATCCGTTCTTGAAATGCATTTGTAGACGGATCCGCACCCAGATCTGTCTACAAATGCTGTCAGTTGTCACACTGATTGGTGGATCCGGCTGGCAGCTCCGATGACGGAATTGCCTGCCACATCACATGAACACAAGTGTGAAAGTAGCCTCAAAAGTGTAGCCATTGGCCACTGCAGGCGGGTGTATCCTCGTCCGCCTGCAGCTGTTGGAGCACGTAAGGTATTAATGAATGGAACTAAGGGTTACAACACACCAGTCTGTCAACCACAACTTATCAGGCTATGCCTGCAGAGTGCTGTTTAAATCTGTCAGAAGGAAATTCACTGACGAACCAGGCACAATATCTTGTAGGACTAGCTCAGCTGAATGTAATGATAACGGATCTCTACGTGAAAGGTATTTCATTTAAGCAGTTAAGTGCACTGAAGGCGGGCTCAAGACACTCTGTGCACCCTCCTTTGCTCCTCCTGCTTCCTCTGCCAGCTGTTCCCTTGTCTTCTTGATTAGCAGGGCCCGGTGAGATGACAATGAAAGAACATGGTCCTGTCCATCAAATAGAGGGAGGGGCTGGCGAGCAAGGGTGCACAGTGTGGCTTGAGCCTGCCCTCAGTGCACTTAAAGGGGTTAGCCAGGAAATGATAGGGATGACCTATCCTCAGGATAAGTCACCATTATCACATCCGTGGGGGTCCAAGTCCCAGCACCCATGCCGATAAGCTGTTCCAGGGAGACACAGTGCTCACCGGAGCTCACCAAGGACAACTCCATACATTCTATAGCATTTGCGCTTGGTATTGCAGCTCACCCCCATTCACTTCAATGGGGCCGAGCTGAAAGAAGGCCATGTGAAAGATGTACAGTGACATCACATGGGCTAGGAAGAGGCCAGGGCGCCCGGCCTCTTCTAATGGTGTCGGACTAACGCTGATCTGATATTGATGACCTATCCAGGGGACAGGTCATCAATATTATTTCAAGGATAACCCCTTTAACGGTTCTTTTGCATGGATTATTTTTTCACCTGAATGAAGCAGATTGCTAAATATATAATCTCTACAATCAGCTGAGCAAGTCCTACAAGACACTGGGTAACATTTCTCCACCTGGTGCAAAGGAAAACTGGCTTAGTTTGTGTCCACATTTTTGGTGGAATGGATACAGACGCATTCATTTCAATGGGTCCACAAAATGCGGACAGCACACCATGTGCTACTTGCGCTGAATCATGCGGGGAAAGGGCTTTTGTTTTTTTATATTTTTACACTGCTAGGCGGAGGCTTCCACCTAGCAGTGTTCCCAGTGATGTCACTGGCACTGATGGGCCGTTTTACAGGCTAAGGCAGCGCTAAAGTCAACCCATTAGTGCCGATGCCGTCACCGGTCTCACTGCTAGGTGGAAGCCTCCGCCTAGCAGTCCCAATGGATAGCCTGGTACGTCACCAGATCTCCTGAAAATGCCTTTGCCCTGCGCGATTCAGCACAGTGCAAAGGACGGGTAAGGATGGGGATATGTCTGGATTCAGAGCTGGACCCGGATAATCGCATTAATTATAGAGAGCGTATACTAGGTGACATTACCTCTATGACAGGCATGTCCAAACTCTGGCCCTCCAGGTGTTGCAGAACTACAACTCCCATTATGCTCTTCTGTAGGTTGATAGCTGTAGGTTGTCCAGGAATGATGGGAGTTGTAGTTTTGCAACATCTGGAGGGCCGGCGTTTGGACATGCCTGCTCTATGATATACAGTGTAAGGCGCTCTGTATGCCTAAAGTACAACACGGCACTTCCTACGAGAGCGTGCTACTGCATATGTCTACATATTAGTCCCTGGGTGATATGTAATGCATTGTCCTCAATACGCAGCCGGCGGCAGGCTATGTACATACAACTCATGGTGTTTTTGAGCATATGAAATGCAACATACATACCCCGTCATATATCTTCGTGTCTCATTACACACTGACTAGGTGGGCATCCTAGCAATAGCCTCTGTTATATGGTGCAGGTTACCCGCCTCTGAATGGATGGTGCAGGTTACCATACTGCCCTTCTGTAATGGTCCAGTGCATCAACCATCCCCGACACTGCTAGTGCAGTAATAGAGCGGTATTTTAGTCGCACATGACCACTTATCTATACGGTAAAGATTGGAATTCATCACACAGGTTCTCCTTTACCCTTCTGTTCTCATTTTATTTGGTATATTCAGAGAACACCTCGGTTAGTAAATTGGTTGGAGGTTTCTCCATCCCTCTCACAGGTATATCCACCTCTAATAGACGGCGAATAGAACATGAGAGGAAGGCTACATGCACACGACCGTTGGTGTTTTGCGGTCCGCAAACCGCGGATCCGCAAAACACGGAAGCTTCTCCGCGTTCCGTAATTTGCGGAACGGAACGCGGCCCATTATAGAAATTCCGTAACGGTATCCACAGAATGGAAGCCAATCTGTAGCAAAATTCACACGCAACACATGCAGATTTTGCCTCTGATCTGTTGCGGCTTCACGGCGGAATTTGTCTGCCAGGTCCAGACTCAATCCTAGATATTGGTTACCGTCCCAGTGTCCCAAACTTTACCACATAACAAATACAATTTACCGTTAACTGAGGAGAGTTCCATTTTAATTTAGTCAGTTGTGCAGAAGAAATATATGCTGCATACAATATGTGTGTGTGTGTATATATATATATTCACACACACTTTGCACATGGCAAATATTAAAGCTACAGTATCCAGTTTAACAGGGCTAACTAATGTGATATTACAGGCTAGAGTGTTCCTTGTAAAGCAGCATACACTCCCAGTATGCACTGGGGGGGTCAGTGGTAACGCTGAAGCTTGGTATTTAAAGGCTGTCACCACATGGGGTTGGTCTGAGTTTCCTGTAGAGCAGAAACATCATGGAAATGTTAATGGCCATCCAACAGCTTTATCAGAGGAAGGCAGGTGTGAGCAGTAAATACCTCCGGCTCATAAAGAGCAGATGGTGATGGAGTCAGAGCAGGACACGGTAGTAAGAATGCTCATTCCACTAAAACACGCCCTTTATATTAGGCACTAGAGAGGAGCGAATTTCAGGTTAAGAAATTTGTTCACGCTTCGTTTACTGGTAAAAAGCGAATTGCGTTATGGATTACGGTATCACGGACCCTAATGCAATTCTATGACTCAATGCATAATGGAATGCCTTTAAAGGCATTCCGTTATTCATTCCGTCATAATAGAAGTCTATGGGCTGCAAAACGGATCCGTCCCGTTTCCGTTATGCAGAAGAGTCTTCTTTTGGGAGTGGTAAGGTGGTTCGTTGGATCTGAACACTCCTATCGCTCTCAAGCAATAATCCGGGATCCAAGGTGTCTGGCACCTCACAAGGAGATGGTCATACGTTACAAATGGGGTGAGCAACCAGGAAGGATAGCAGAGATGGATAATTTTTTTTTGTGTGTGTGTTTTAAGCAATTTTTTTAATCTTTTTTTCTACCTGCCTTCTATTCATTTTGGGCTAAAAAAAAAAATTTTTGAATTGTTTTTTATTAAACATTTTTAAGTTTTCCTCCTTTCACGTCCAGTTCATCTGCAGACTGTTTGCTTTCTGCTTTACAGTGAATCCATCAATGAGCTGCTCTGATGCCTCAATGCATAGCCTTTATCTCTGAACTTCTGACAGTTCCTTAAAGGGGTTCTATCACTTCATGTATAAAAAGTTAATACAAGGAACTCACTAATGTATTGAGATTCTCCATATTGCCTCCTTTGCTGGCTGGATTCATTTTTCCATCACATTATACACTGCTCGTTTCCATGGTTACGACCACCCTTCCATCAAACATCAGCGATCGTGCTTGCACACTATAGGAAAAAGCACTAGCCTGTGTGCGCTCTTATGGTCCCGGGCCCCAAGAGAGGCTGGCGCTTTTTTCTATAGTGTCCAAGCACGACCACTGATACTGGATTGCAGGGTGGTCATAATGATGGAAACGAGAAGTGTATAACGTGATGGAAAAAGGAGTCTACCAAGCAATATGGACACTCCCAATACATTAGTAAGTGCCTTGTATTAACTGTCTCTACATCATGAACGCTATTTGCTGTGGTGAGAGTGAGACGACCCCTTTAACACTCATTTATGTTAAACTCTTAAACTGGTAAGAATTCCGCTATAATGAGTGTTTATGAGCTGTTAGGGAAGTACAGATCAGGGCTACAGATTGAGCCAGCAGTGTAACATTCTGCAAATGTGAAAGCTGTAGGGGAAGCAGTTTGATTTTTTTTAAATAAAAGGCCAATTAGTAGAAAGCAATGATAAAAACAACAGCCCCTAAATGTGCCTTTATCGTTTAAGGTTGAAGCAACATGAAGTCACTGTGGTTGAGAACACCAGAGAAAGCCCCATAGCAGCGGAACCGGTTCAACCTACGGCATCGGATGTCCTCCTGCTGTGGAGTATTGCCCCAAAGGAAGGGATACAGGAAGTGACAAAGTGACAAAGGAAGTGACAAAGAGGAGCTCTGCCACACTGGCTGCTGTAGTACAGTACGTGAAAATGGACAAAATACGACCTGTCCTATTTTTGGACGGCCGTTATTCATGGACGGCTACAAACTAAGGGCTTGATCACACGACCGTGCCATGTTTTGCGGTCCCCAATTTGCGGATCCGCAAAACACGGATGCCGCCAGTGTGCCTTCCGCAATTGCGGGACAGAACTGGCGGCCCTTTATAGAAATGCCTATTCTTATCTTGTCTGCAAAATGGACAAGAATAGGACATGACTCCATTTTTGCGGGGGCCACGGAACAGAGCAACGGATGCGGACAGCACACGGAGTGCTGCCCGCCTCTTTTGTGGGCCTAAAGAAGTGAATGGGTCCCGACCCAAGCTGCAAAAAATGCACCTCGGATGCGGACCAGAACAACGGCCGTGTGAACGAGCTCTTAAAACAGTCATAGGACAGCTGGTAAACGGCCATCACGTGGTGTGAACATAGCCTTAGGGTGCATTCACATGACCGTATGTATATTGAGGTCTGCAAAACGTGGATCCTCAGAAAATACCCACGACGCCCTTGTTTTGTCATTTTTTCTTTTCTTCAAACCCATTGTAACAATGTCTATCCTTGTCCACAAAACGGACAAGAATAGGACATGTTCTACCTTTTTTGAAAAAGCGCATATGGATGCGCACAGCACACGGTGTGCTGTCCACATTTTTTGCAGCCTCATTGAAATGATTTGGTCAAAAAATTCAGAGCAAAAATGTGGTCGTGTGAATGGGGCCTTATTGTTATTGTACCGATTTAAGCTCCCATGATGTTCAATTCTCCAGTCACACCTACAATATTCAGAACTCCGCTTTTCTGTTCTTCCGTTTGAATACAAGAGTTAAGAAATGTGTGACGGTTGCATTACAGAAGCAGCCAGGTGTGCAAACGCGTCATGGGATTGTGCCAAGAAAAGCCACTTGCATAGATTGGACCAGGGTTCAAGTTAAAACCGGATCTTCTTTTTGTCCATGATCTCCCAAGTACTTGCACAAAGAGAAAAAAAAAATGTTGTTCCCGGAACAATCCTCTGCAGAGCGCACACGTCGGCTTTCCACTGAAACACTGCAGGAAATCACTAGGATTTCCTGTCGTTGGGTCTGATTTTCTAATTTCTCTCGCTCTCCTTGAACTTGCTGAGACTGGCGGAGGATGCACATGTTTTCCACTCCCACTAGACACAAGCCGGGTGAAATCTTTAACACATTGACCTACTTCCTCCTGCCCATCTGTGCACTGCTCCAGCAGACTGAGCTGGATAGAACAAGGCAAACTGCACACGGTGACAACCCTCCCAGCACAAGGTTTGTGTACCTTCTGACCACCCTGATCGATGTACAGTACACCCCCCCCCCTCAGGAAAGATGGGGGTATCTCTGCTACCATGCCATAAGATTATGACTGGTGGAGTCTGACCTGTGAGACCATCACTGATCCAGAGAGCAAAGGTCCCTACTACTTTTTCCCTGCACAGCAGAGCTCATGGAGGTCCCCTGTACAGTTAAAGGGGTATTCCATCCCAATAAAGAAAAGTGGCCCAAATGCTGCAAATGGTTAATAAATAAGCAAGCTTATACAGTACTCCCGCTCAGAAACCTTTCATATGTCATTATGACAAATCATAATGACATATGACATCTATTTGCTAAAATACAGGAACACTGTAACTACCATGGATGAATGGTAGATGGGGTGACAAGATGACCCAAAAGCAGCCCTTCAACAGCTAATATGGCCGACAATTAGGGATCGACTGATATTGATTTTTTAGAGCAGATATATACTAGATTAAATATTTATACTTAATATTTTGGTGGGGTTTTTTTCACTTTTTTTTATTTTATTTAATAACCATTTCCCCCTTAGGGGTAGGACCTGGGATCGTTTAATCCTTTGTCCTATTCACCCTAATAGATCTCTATTAGAGTGAATAGGAGCTCACACTCTCCCTGCTGCCCTGTGCTTTGTGCACAGAGCAGCAGGGAGATTACCATGGCAGCAAGGGCTTCAGTAGCGTCCTGGCTGCCATGGTAACCGATAGGAGCCCCGGGATTACACTGCTGGGGCTCCGATCAGAAGCTGCCACTGCCACCAATGAAGATGAGGGGAGAGGGAATTCTGTGGCCACTGTGACCAATGATTTTAATGATAGGGGGTGCGGGGGGTTGCACTGCACCACCAATGTTTTTAATACTGGGGGGTGGGGGGATGTGCCCACTGCACCACCAAAGTAATACTGGGGGTGGGGGGAGGGGCGTTTGGAAGAGCCCACTGCACCACCAATGTTTTTAATACTGGGGGAGCACTGCGCCACTAATGAACTCGCCTATTATTTCAAATACAGCCACACCCGACCTCTATGAGCAGTAGCTGCGATCCGCGGCAGTTAACCTCCCAGCTGCGGCAGGGGTTAACTGCCGCAGATTGCAGCTACCTCTCATAGAGGTCGGGTGCGGCTTTATGATTCATCCGCCTCCTGTATTTGAATGAATGAGTGAGTGAGTTACCATCGTTGGTGGCGCAGTGGCCACAGCCCCTCCCTGTCTCCTCTCATTGGCGGCGGCGGCAGCGAGACACGGCTTCCTTCTCCCCTGTGCTGCTGAGTAAACATGGATCGCGCTGACAGCAGTGCGATCCATGTTCGCGATTCGTTAAATCGGCAAGCTAGATGCCGATAACTTTGAAAATCCTGAATATCAGCAGATAATATCGGTAAATCCGATAATCGGTCGATCCCTACCAACAATGGCAAATGTCAGACAGTCCGAGCCACAAACAGATCTCACAGAGAAAGGCTTTAAGAGATTCTCCAAGATTTATATATTTATGAACTTGCTCAGGGTAGGTCATCTATAAATATTCAGTGCTGGTCCGACTTCCAGGACCCCCCACCTATTAGCTGTGCGAAGAGACAGCGGCGCTCCATGAGCGCTTAGGCCTCTTCCTAGGCCAGTGACATCACGCTCATCAGTCACATGGCCAAGGTGCGGCAATACCAATCCCGGCCACTATACAATGTACAGCGCTGTGCTTGATAAGCTGTGAGGAGGCCGCGGTGCTCAGGGGAATGCTGCAGCTTCCTCAAACAGCTGATCGGTGGGGGTGCTTAGAGTCGGACCCCCACCAATCTAATATTGATGACAGGCCATCAATATGTAAATCCCAGGATTTTCAGTTACTGCTTAATTCTTTAAAACTATCCTTATGGTCCATGGCGACCATTCACAGCGCAGCTTTCATTTTCCCACAGCAGTTTCTAAAATGACAGCTGAGCGGCCATTGGTTGCTATGGGCAACAAGTCCAGTTTTCCTGTTAGCCATTTTTGATATTGGCGCCCTCATGGTTATATTTTTGGCTAGTGATAAAACTAATCGATAATTACAACTGAAACAGCTGAAATATCACAGTATGTTCCCAACCATGTGGCCATTCAATCCAGATATCAAGTTCCTTGAAATTCCTTTAAGTGAGTCACATGTCAGATAACCGGTTTCTGAAACCTGACGCCCAGTAAAACGAGATGCAGGATATAGCAACTCCCAGTAAATTGGTCATTTCCAGGTAGAGAGCCTTTCTACAATCCCCCTGACGTCACTCCTGCACTTTGCTGACGTTCGGGTGGCTTGCACGCAGGCACCATGGTATCACCCATGCAGGCCCCTTCATGTCGTAGCCATAATTATTTCAATACACAAGTCTAGCAAAGATTAAAGGTACATCTGTTGTGATTGTCCTCCACCCCTCCAGCGCCAAATCCCATCGCTAATGGTTTAATAGCTTTTATCCCCCCCCTCCCCATATTTCCCAGGCTTTCCCAGGAGCCACAGAAGTGAACAGTACTTAAAGGGGTTGTCTCATCACAGATGATCCCTTTAACATGAAAGCTGCTGTGACAATCCCGAGACCCCTAGCAAGCACTAATCATTTAGATGGATTGTGTCAGTCAGGGTCTGTTCAAGGAAAAACTGATGGTTTTGCAGGCAAGGGTTGTCCAACCAAAAATATTCTACAGTTTTCCAACAGCACTTGGATCTGAATTATTTTGTAATTGCAGGTAGGGCTGGGCGATATGGCCTAAAATCTATATCGAGATAAAATTTGAAGCATGTGCGATATATTACGATATATCGCCCATTGCCAATTTGCCACCATCCATGTCCCCCAGCCAGCGCCATCAGCTCCATGCCATTGCCACCATCATCATGTCCCCCAGCCAGCGCCATCAGCCCCATGCCATTACCATATCATCCATGTCCACCAGCCATCACCATCTGCCCCATGCTATTGCCACAATCATCATGTCCCCCAGCCAGCACAGTCAGCCCCATGCCAATTTGCCACCATCATCATGTCCCCCAGCCAGCGCCATCAGCCCCATGCCATTGTCACCATCATGTCCCCCAGCCAGCGCAGTCAGCCCCATGCCAATTTGCCCCCATCATGTCCTCCAGCCAGCGCCATCAGCCCCATGCCATTGCCACCATCATCATGTCCCCCAGCCAGCGCCATCAGCCCCATGCCATTACCATATCATCCATGTCCACCAGCCAGCACCATCAGCCCCATGCTATTGCCACCATCATCATATCCCCCAGCCAGCGCAGTCAGCCCCATGCCATTGCCACCATCATCATGTCCCCCAGCCAGCGCAGTCAGCCCCATGCCATTGCCAATTTGCCACCACCATCATGTCCCCCAGCCAGCACAATCAGCCCCATGCCATTGCCACCATCATCATGTCCCCCAGCCACCTAAGTCAGCCCCATGCCATTGCCATCATCATCATGTTCCCCAGCGAGCGCAGTCAGCCCCATGCCATTGCCACCATCATCATGTTCCCCAGCGAGCGCAGTCAGTCCCATGCCATTGCCACCATCATCATGTCCACCAGCCAGCGCAGTGAGCCCCATGCCATTGCCATCATCATCATGTTCCCCAGCCAGCGCAGTCAGCCCCATGCCATTGCCACCATCATCATGTCCCCCAGCCAGCGCCATCAGCCCCATGCCATTGCCACCATCATCATGTCCCCCAGCCAGCCCCATGCCATTGCCACCATCATCATGTCCCCCAGCCAGCCCCATGCCATTGCCACCATCATCATGTCCCCCAGCCAGCGCAGTCAGCCCCATGCCACTGCCAGCATCATCATGTCCCCCAGCCAGCGCAGTCACCCCCATGCCATTTCCACCATCATCATGTCCCCCAGCCAGCGCAGTCAGCCCCATGCCATTGCCACCATCATCATGTCCACCAGCCAGCGCCATCAGCCCCATGCCACTGCCAGCATCATCATGTCCCCCAGCCAGCACAGTCAGCCCCATGCCATTGCCATCATCATCATGTCCCCCAGCCAGCGCCATCCACCCCCCACCCCCTGGTAGATTTGGGCCCCTGCTAATATACTTACCTTTCCTGCAGGGTGCGCGGCTGGCTGATGGAGTTCAGAACAGCTGGAGGGCCGAAGGTTGCTGATCCCTCTTCTAGATTGACAGAGTCAGGTTCATGCATTATCATCCCGCCTGGTCCTGTCAATCAGGAAGGAGAGGCAGCAGCTGGGAGAGTAAGCAGGAGGAGGAAGGGTGTACAGTGGCTCAGACCCGCCCACCGTGCACTTAAATGTTCATTTGCATATCTTGAGAATTAAGCAATGGATTACTAACCGAAAGGCATCATTACATTTAGCTGAGCTAGTGCTACAAGACATTGTACACCGAATTTGCTGCTGACGCACTCTAATGAAGGCGTGTTAACCAAAAAGCTGGTCGGGGCAGATGTGGGACCCCTCTCACTTACACAATGGGTATGCGAACTTAAACACTGCACTTTGCACTTCATTTTTTGTATTGGGCTTTGTGTATTTGTACACTGATATTTTAACATGGTGAACAGTGCGCTTTGCCATCGCTTATTTGTGTTCATCATTATTGGATAATTGTATTACTACTGATTACTGCTCAGCCTGGGGGGGGGCGTTTTTAGGTCATTGCCATGTTTCATGTCATGATCAGAGTTTTACATGTTTTTATTTGCTATGGATTGTGTAAGTGAATAAAGAATATGGGGGGGAATTTATCATTTGCCGTGGTTTTTGTGTCTTTTTTAAGTTTAAATTTTCAGCTTTGTGAGGTTATGCCAAATTTAGGAAACGGTGCACAGAAATAATATATTCAGTGCAAGAGCAAAGCAGTCTGTAAAAAGTAAACCAGACACGTGGAGGTACGACTAGCTGCGGCACTCCCAAAGAAATGAATGGAGTGGTGGCCCGCTTTTCCGAATAGCTGACGGGGCACCATGGGGTACAGGTAGGACCCCTACTGATCTGATAGCTATCCCCTATCCTGTGGAGAAGGCTACATTCACACGACCATAAGTGTTTTGTGCTCTGCAAATTGCAGATCCGCAAAACACGTATGACGGCTGTGCGCGTTTCGCGGACAGCACATGGCCGGCACTATATAGTAAAATTCATATACTTGTCCGCGATTGTGGACAAGAATAGGACATGCTCCATATTTTTGCAGGGCCGCCCCATTGAAATGAATGGGTCTGCACCCGTTCTGCAAAACTGCGGACCCATTCATACGGTCGCGTTAATGTACCCTTAGGATAACTTGCTATAACTGGAAAACCCCTTTAGCCTTCAACGCTGCGTTTTTTAACATTTCTCATTCTCCGATCACCATAAATGTGTCTACCATATTGTGCGGATTATTACGGTTATACCAAATGTGTACGTTATTTAGCTTGATTTCTCTTTACGGAGACACATTTTTTGTCCTCGTAGGGAAATTTTTACTTTTCATGGTGCTCGTCTGGCTAGAAGGTCCGGGCAGATCTCTACATACCAGTACACTGTGTCTTTGAAGAACAATAGTATCAGGGCGTACGGGCACCGGAAGCGCTTCTGCCTGCTATGTACCAGGCCCCGTGTTTGAGATCTGGACGATAAGTTTAAAGGAGAGGCTTGGAAATGTAATCCTCCTGCAATAGGACTGTTTCCGCGGGCAAAGAAATGCTCCATTTTGGCCAAAGGTCTAACAGATTTACATTTCATTTCAACTCTATAGGCAGCATGTAGTGTAAGCAGAGAGGAGACGAGAAAGGAAACCAATGTGAATACTGCAGATTCTACCTTCCCGGCATTTTCTTTGAGAAGACGTGTGCAAGGTGCTAACCTCTCCGAGGACAGGCAGACACAACATATGTCTGTCTAGAGCCGACCCTAGACTGCTTAATTGGATACTGCACTGTAATCCTACAGCTAAAAGATCTCCATCTATTGGATTTGACTGCCACTTATTCCCTAAAGACCGCCTGCCGTCTACACTGTGTTTTTGCACGCCTTTGTATTTAAAGGCAATGTGCCATCAGAAAATGACCTATTTTTTAAATCACATTTTTATGTTTAACATTTTTAAACTATTCTTGATGAGGTTATTTTTAATTTTCCATGGCAATATCTATATTTAAACAAGAAACATAAAATCCTGCAGTTTTCGCACTGGCCACTAAGCCTAATAAGCGCCACCTCTTTGTGTGTACAGATCACTTTACTGCAGTTATCTGATTATCTGACATTCTAATCCTGCCTGTAATGATATCACCTCTGTGTATAGATAAGACAGGATCCACCATACACTATAGGTGATCTCACAGCTTATCTCCTGACCTCTGCACAGGGCACAGAGCTGCCTAGAAAACTCTCCCATAGAAGTCAATGAGGTCCCCTCCTGCCCACTGTGCCTATGGACCATGGGGCTGCCGTAAAGCAATTCTCTAAATGCTCTCACAATGCTGTTAAGAACAGTTCAGGCAAGATGGCGGCCCCCGTAACCATGTTCAGGGAACAGAATAAAAAGAATTACAATCAGAAAATAAAAACAGATTAGAAGAAAAAAAAGGAGATAACATTTTTGGTGACACATTTGCTTTAAAATGGGTATTCCCGTGCATAAAAATTATCCCCCATCCACAGGATAGGGGATAACTAACAGATCGGGGGGGGTAACACATTAGGTAACACACGCTACAGGGAGGTTTCATTAAAAAAGACAATCCTGGAAAACCCCGTTAAGACTTGACATAAGAAGCTAGTGACAAGTTGTCAGGATAAAAACGTGGCATTAGATCTCATTCTAAAGTATTTAACGGGCCTAACAAGTATAGACATCTACAATTAAAATTAAAGGGGTTCTCCGGGCTTTTAATATTGATGACCTATCTTCAGGACAGGTCATCAATATCAGATCGGCGGTCCGACACCCCCGCTGATCAGTTGTATGAAAGGAAGGTGCGCGCTGTGTGCTTCTCCTGTGCGTCTTCCTGCTCGCTGCTGCTTTGCCATAGAAGGGACATGCACACTGCGCCTTCATACAGCTGATCGGCGGGGGTGCCAGGTCATTAATACCAGATCGGCGGAGGTCTATCTGGAGAACCCCTTTAACTTGCAATGAGAAAACTGTTACTTCCACACAGCTCCACATATACAGGACGGACTGAACTTACCGGAATATAATAGACGTTCATTTTAGGGGCTTCGTTAGCAGTGAAGAGCATTCCTGAGGACACATAAGGGAGATCATGAATATGTTATACTACTGGCATCACGCACCGGGGCGCTGTGCGGGCGCTCAGACTAGGTGCAGCCAGATAATGGGAAAGGTCTGCATCTCATCATTAACATGGCTGGTGAGAATTTCTAACACTGCTGGCTTGCCACAAGCAGAAATTATATAAAACTAGGCCTGCACAATATATCGCAAAAGCAATCGCAATTAATTGCCATATTGCAATTTGCTGACCCAAAAATGCTGCAATTATATTACCGTAATTTTCGCTTTATAAGACGCACTTTCTCCCCCCAAAAGTGTGGGGGGGGGGGGGGATGGCAGTGCATCTTAAAAAGCGATGGTTGACTTTCTACGTGACACTATCTCCAGCCGCTATTCTGCACAGCGCGGCGAGGGAGGAGGGGCTGGTGGAAAGTCGTTATTTTAACGAACACATGTTCTTATATCTATTCTATTTATCTGTTCTGTGCAGCGCTATTAAGAAAATGGCAAGTTTTGTATTTTGTATTTTTGCAGTAATGCAAATATGTATTTTATTTTGAAAAACACTGCGCATTTCAGTTCTTGAGCTCAGCATAACTACATTTCACATTATCAGTCATCTGTGTGCGCTCTTACCTTGAAAATCCAAGCAGATAGACCTCTAGCACAATTCCCTTAAAATATCGCATCGCATATCGTTATCGCAATTATTGGGGCCCTAATCGCAATCGCACAAAATTCCCATATCGTGCAGCCCTATATAAAACCTATATCGTTTATGCCTTCTCCATACACCAATGATGGCACACTTCACAGACACCGATATATGACAGCGCCCTCCGCTGTTCACTGCTGAGCAGTGCAAAGCAAATCAGTCACAGAACATAACAGTCAAATGGAGTTAGAGGTGGTCTCATCTGAGACAACCTCATCTCTTTATTCCCCCATAGAAAAGAATGGAAAGTGCACCGCACAAGTGCAGCCACCGCTCTATTCGCTTCTATGGGACTGCTGGAAATGGCGGAGTTAGAGGTGGTCTCATCTGAGACAACCTCATCTCTTCCCCCCCCCGCCATAGAAAAGAATGGAAAGTGCACCGCACAAGTACAGCCACCGCTCTATTCGCTTCTATGGGACTGCTGTAAATGGCGGAGTTAGCGCTTGGCTATTTTGGGAACTTCCATAAATATGAATGAGGGGAGGCCGCCAATGTGCGGTGTGCGCTCATTCATTTTTGGGGGACCGTTCTCAGACTGACACTTATCTGACATTGGTGGCATATCCCAGCAATACGCCACCAATGTTTGAGGTGAGGCAACCCTTTAAAAGGTGTACTCCAGGCTTTTCTCAAAATCCAGCAGCTTTCTGACCTGTGAAGGCAAGATGGTTTCCTCAGTACTTACCTGAACATCACGCCGCCGATTCTGCCATCTCCGATGTGGACACGTGGCCACTGGGACTTTTGTGTATTCAGTCCTGACCGAATGTGTTCCTGAACGTTCCTGCTCAGTATATAGCTGACCAGAAAGACTCAGCAGCACATCCGGGTAGGACCTGAGTGGAAGAGCCCACATTTAGTCCGGGAAGTCACGTAGACACAGTGGAGACAACGATGCAAAGGAGGGGCAAGTACTGAGGAAATCATCTTGCCTCCACAGGTTAAAAGGCTGAGGGGCTTTTAGAAAAGCCCGGAAAACTCTTTTAATGTGCTGAAAGTTACCGAGATAATTGCAAGTGAAGATGACCACTGGAGGAGGAGCAGAACCTGATCCTGGAGCCCAGCCCGCTTTCACAAAATGACAGCATAATAACAAAACGTTAAGTCTCCCTAAACAGGGGTGGGAGCACGGGCACTTACAATGTAAAACCTGAACCTCTATTGCAGGCATCCTCAAACTGCGGCCCTCCAGCTGTTGCAAAACTACAACTCCCAGCATGCCCGAACAGCCTACAGGTATCAGCCTACAGTAGTTTTACAACAGCTGGAGGGCCGCAGTTTGAGGATGCCTGCTCTATTGCAAGCAACAGACATGATACCTCTCAGTAATATGTACTGAAAGAGGGCAGTGAGGGTCCAGGGTGTCTGCGAGTCACTGGTACAGATGGTGGTGGGAACCTAGAGGTCACATACTCTACTTTCACATGTAAAATAGGTTCTCACCCGAATTAGGATAAAGGCAAACATCATTCACATCAGCCTCGGGTTCAATGGAGGTAAAAACTTTACCCTGAAGAAAAAAAAAAAAAAAAGGATAATAAATCTTAGTGTTATCATGTGGTCATACGATCCAGTAATGCGACTGTGCAAATATGGAGGAGGATGGGAGTTTTCTGCCATGTGTAAACATTTTCTGACTGATATAAGCCGGTTCTGGAATAAAATAATTGCCTTGCTCAATAATGTACAAAGCAATCAGAAAACGTCCTCATTTATATAATCCCAGCTGGAGCTAGACTAAAACTGGGTCACACGCCCAGGAGATCTGCGGTGATAACTAGTTTACTGCTGTACCAAGTGGACAGGACAGCACAGAGCCGACTCTAACAAGAGGGAGACAAAAGCACCCCAGGCTGCCCAGAGACGCTTCAGGTACAGACCGATGTGGTTTAGAAAATACGGCTGGCCGACCATCTCCAAATGCAATGCATGCCCTGTACAGGTGGCTGCTCTACTAGATGATTGTCTCTAAGTGTCCATTCAATATACAGTATTTACAAAAAGTGAGGGATACTTGGCTTTTGGGTGAAAGTTAGGGAAAACATAAAAGGTTCACGCTACAGTGATATTATAGGAAAGTAGGGCATTTAGGTAGAAGCAGCAATGGTGATTTCCTCATCTTAAAAAATGTATTGAAACAAAAGCCAACACCAATGCTGGGTTTACCCCCACAAATATGTCACTGTCTTAATAACTTGTCATGTGGCCTTGAGCATCAATTACAGCTTCACAACGACGAGACGTGCTGTTCACAAGTCGCCTTATTGTCTGCTGAGGCGTGGAATCCCACTCTTCTTGAAGGTCGGCCCTCAGGACATTGAGGTTATGGGGTACAGAGTTACAAGCCTCTACACGGCGACTCAGCTGATCCCATAGGTCGTCAATGATATTCAGGTCTGGAGAAAGTGCAGACCACTCCATTTGAAGTCCCTCAGTCTCCAGCAGCCGTTCCCTAATGATGCGACCTCGATGATCTGGCGCATTGTCTTCCATGAAGATGAAATTAGGCCGGTGTTGTTCATGCAGAGGCACAATGACTGGATTAATGAAGTCATTCAAGAAGTATGGGCTTGTCACTAGACCATTCACACAGTGTAGGGAAGTTCTGTATTGACTAGACACACCTGCCCACACTATAAAGCCACCGCCACCAAAGGCTCGTCTGTGGCTAATGCAGAGCGCGCTCCTTGACGTCTCTGACATCGTTGGCGGCCATCATTTCTGCGCAGTGTGAATCGACTTATCAATGAACAGGGCGGAGGCCCACTGGTCCCTCGTCCAGCGTAGATGCTCCGTGGCCCATGCAAGACCATGACACCTGTGCCTGGTGGTGTGGTCAGGTAGCCTTGCAGGTTCTTTAACACGCAGACCACGCTGATGTAAACAGTGACGTGACACTTTGCCTCTCGCCTCCCTTAAATGTGCCTGGAGTTGTGTGGCATTCATAATCCGGTTCTGCAGGGCATTGTTCACAATGAAGCGGTCATCAGTGTGGGATGTGGCCAAAGGACGTCCACTTCTATGCCTTTCTGTGACTCTTCCTGTCTCTCTGTTGCAACCTGATGTCACTCTAAGCTCAGTGGCCACTCCCGTCTGAGAACATCCTGCTTGAAGCCTCGTAATGACAAGGTACTGTTGATCAATTCTTAGGTGTCTTCTTGGTCTCATGATGTCAAAATGTGAACAGCATGATGAGGAGGACTGTTTAAACACCAACTCTAATTCAATCAGGAAATGTATTGGGTGATACATGGATCTGTTAAGCTCCTTGTTAGAGAACAGCAAGTTGTGCAAAAAGTACTGAAACATTGAACAGTTGGACGTGTGCAACATTGAAGGTCCCATTAAATTCACCTGTAAAGGTTAGAGTGCATTTTAGGTTCATCCTGAAATTTCACCCACAAGCCTAATATCCCTAATTTTTGTGAGTAGTTGTATATATGGGACAGAGGGTTAAAAACTAGAGGGTATGCTGTCTTGACAATTGCAGAAACAAATACTGTAAGGCCATGTTCACATCTGAGGCCCTGTCAGAAGCATCCTTCACACAGTGTTTGAAGTGGGAAGACTAGAGCAGCATGCATTGCTACTCTTTCCAGCAACCAACAAAATTTACATCTTTCTTTACCATTTTAAAGAGGATTTCTGAGATTTTTTTTAACTGATGACCTATAATTCTGAATAGGTCACTAGTATCTGATTGGTGAGGGTCCAACACCCAGAACCCCCAGCCATCAGCAGTTTGAAAAGGCTCTGGCGCTCGCAATAGTGCTGCAACTATCTCTTAGCTTTGCCTAGTCCATGTGACATCACATTCGTCAGTAAGAGCATTCAGGGTCATCGTCCAGTATCTTAATCACATGGCCTCTTGGGAACGCATAATCAGCGAGAGTGGAAGAAGCGACTAGGACTGCTGCGACTAGGAGACGCACCTAGGGCTGCTCTGATTACCGGGGAAAGAAATCAGTAAGCGGCTATGGGTATGTCCACATGCATCCCTGGGATAGATTTGAAGTCACAGAAATTTACACAACAAATCTGCAGTGTGAATATCCCCCGAGACATCAAATTTCTGCAGCTGTTTACTGAGTTGAGGAAGATTTTTTTACAATCCAGAATTAAGAAGCCAGGCATTTAACATTTATGTCTATAGCCAAAGTCACTGCATTAGCAGAATACATATCTGGTGCAGGAGATTTCACCCAAATCTTTGTAGTCACTATGACGTGCACTTACATTATCCTTATTCCACATCTTGATGATTCTGGAGTCAGAAGATATAATAAGCTCTAAAGGATCATGGAACTGTATGGATTTAATGGGTAGCCCATACTGGTGATCTTTCACAATCAGTGGCCGGGTGGAGCGGAGATCATACACCAGAACCTGCAGAGGGGACATCCAAAAATTCATTTGAAGCAGAAAATTGCAGTCGCACTTATGTTAAGACTATTTTCTCAATATGCTTATTAAAAGGGGTAATCAAATGACCAGCATTCATAGCGTATATGCACGGGAGAGGCCCGTCTCACTGGTGGAGGGGGCTTCACGTCCACTAGTTTTGGGGGGTGCTCACGGCAGAAAGGCTTTTCCGACTGATCTTCAAACCTCTGTAGCCTTCAAGTTTTCACTGACTGCTCTGTTCTTTCTCCTACTCCCTGAAATCCAGAGGATCTGCAGCCTTCATCTCTGCACTTCTGAAAGCTCAACCACTCACTTAAGCGTATCCTTCCTTCATGAGCTTTTCACATGAAGCATAGAGGAATTGTATTAGCTGGGATGTTGTGCCCATTTAGTTGGCAGGCGATTCATGCATCCCATCATGAATTTTATCCTATTTATCCCCCTAATGTGCCGAAATTCTGGTATTCTGTTCCAGAATAAGAATAAAATTGGTGCATCTGGCACATGCTGGACATCTCCAGCTCCCATTGACTTATAATGGGTCCGTTGGGCTTCTGGCATGGATACTGGCATTCTGCTGGACAAAATACCAATTCTTGCAGCAGCATTTTGCCAGAATCTGCCCCTCGGATAAATGTAAAACAGTTTCATAACCTTAAATGTACGACACGTGGTCCTGGGGACTTTAAACCCATGTCATTATAAATCTATTGAGCGGGGAAATGACAAACTAGCAGGAGCAGATCAGGAGCCCAGCTGTCAGAGAGCAGGGGACCCCGAGGAGAAGACAGAAGGAGTTTATAAATGCATGCAAGTTCTCGTTTCAAGTTTTTGGGGTTATGTTTTCCATTCGACTAATTAGTCCCTACCTACAACAGAACATCAAACTGCACTCAGATACTAGCAGGAGCGCCCGCTATCATGCCAATCAGTCAGGTCGTATTCAGAGTTTGCTATGGTGGTTGGCGGCAACCTGATTTAGGCACTCATATTTTGGCTTTATATACTCAATATATTTACCTGTCCGGTTGAAGTGCCTACAGCCATGTGCAAAGGTCCATTAAACTTCAAGGCTGACACGGACGGTAAACCCTCAATTCTGAAAGAATATAAAAGGGACAAAGGGTTATTGACAAAGTCCATCCAAATAACAGAGGATAAGGGCTCATGTACACGGCCGTTCCGTGAATTAAGAACCACAATTTGCGATCCCCAATGCACGGGCAACATCCGTGCAGATAGATCCAGACCCATTTAACTTGAATGGGTCCGTGATCCGACCGCACTGCAGAAAAAAATAATAATAAATGTTCTATTTTTTTTGCGATGTGGAGGCATGGAGATAAACCCCATGGAAGCACTCCATAGCGCTTCCGTGGCTCCATTCCGCACTGCACCTTCCGGATTGCAGACCCATTTAAGTAAGCACACGGCCAGTGCAAAAATATTGTGGACCCGCTGTTTGCCCCAAAATAGGTGCACAGCCGAGTACTATGGCTCTGATGACAAATGCCCAGGAAAAAGTATAAATGCCTATGGGGAGTGTCTTTCCTAAAGCACTGCATACCTGACAACGGACCTCATCGAAGATGCAAGTAAATGGATAGCAGATTTAAATTGGTCAGGCCGTCAGTAGTAGCACATTGCTGACTGATTCCATGCAAGCAGCCAGGCAAAAACTAAACCGGAAAGTGAGTGGACTGTAAGATGTGTTTAGTCCAAGTTAATCAGTGATATAGACTATGCAACCAAAAAAAGTCTCCCAAGAATTTAGACAAACCATATGTGGTTGCTGAATGTCTTCAGCGGTGGCTTTCCACTAGATGTCTCTGTGCCCACCCCATGGAAGACATCCATATGCCATAATAGTGCGGCAAAAGGGTATTTAAGGGGTTCTTTCACTCTATTTGTCTCTCACAGTGTGACATCACTATCCAGCTCTTATTAAAGAGGTTGTCCCATCTTATACACTGGCAGCATATAGCCAAGATATACCCCCAAAGTCTGATAGGTGCCGGTCCCAGAGGTGGGACCCGCATCTATCTCTAGGAGCCTGCAAAATGAAGAACAGCGGACTGTGCATGCATGGCTGCCCTCTATTCATTTCTATGGGACTTCTGAAAATAGCCGAGCGCGGTCTGGGCCCTTTTCATCAGCCCCATAGAAGTGAACAGCAGTGGCCCTGCTTGCGCGGAGTTCTCCCCATTCATACACTGATGAGCAAAAGGGTAACAATGTTTTGAATTTTTGACTTTCAGGCTTCATATCTCACTATCCACTACAGCTTCTAACGGGAGACTACTATTATTTTATAGGTAATCATCTTGGCTATCTCATACATAAAATGGACCTGCAATTATTTAGCATATGATCAGTTATGCAGATTCTTGTCATGTAATTGCATTGTTACTGTTTTGCTCCAAAAATTCGAAATGTTAAATTTTTATTATTTTGGTAGTATTTTGTAAATCCGTCTTGACAGAAATCTGTTTTCCGTTCTCTTCTACGCGTTCCCAATGTTGGTGCATATTGGGCAACTCACTTGGGTACGAATACAGCTTTTTCTTCAACTCTACCCACAAGTGTTTGATTGGGTAGAGGTCTGGGGACTGGGAGGGCCAATCCAGCATCCCTACTTCATTGTCATTGAAGCATTTCTTCGCCAATCTCGACGTATACTTCGGGTCGTTGTCCTGCTGGAGCACTATGTCGTCCATTTCATACCCATAGTACTTAAGTGTACAAAGTAACTCGTCTTGTAGGATACTCGCATACCTCAGCATTGAGACCACCATCGATCCTGGTCAAGTATCCAACGCCTTTGAAACCACCCTATATCATCAGGCTTCATCCACCGAACTTGACAGTTTCTTCAATTTCTCCATCTGCCCCGTTTCTTCTAGACCCATTTGCACCCAACAGAGCCCAGTCTATTGGCTTTCATATCATCGCTCTAAATCGCCCGTTTCCAATCTTCTACTGTCCACTGTTTGTACTTTTTTGAAACTTGAGCCGACTCTTCTTCGGACGACATTGAAGTTCGAGGCTTCTTCGCCTTTTTTCGGACCACCATTCCAGACTTGTGTAATGCTCATTGCACAGCGTTTCTATGGATGTTTGTGACATCCATACGAGCCACTGCTGTGTTTTTCGCGCCAGAGCTGGTAGACCTTGTGATGAGCCGACTTGTTGACTCCAATATTTTGGAATGGATGGACTTCTTCTCATATTCTTACAGCTGTCATGGTGCTCACATGATGCAGTTTGTCCATTTTCTTGGCCGAGATATCGCTATCGATTCGCTGAATGATGCGGTTACTCTTTTCTTGGGAAATCTTCATGGCTGCTCCGGGATTTGAACCGGTGACCTTTCGCTTGTGGTTCACCTAATAACACAATGAGCTATTAGGGAATGTGAGAGCAGGTTGTAATTTGTAGTTTACAAGAAGAAAAAGATTGTTCCCCCACCAGGAGCAAAACCGTAACAATGCAGTTACATGAGAAGAATCTGCATAACTAATCATATGGTAAATGGTCGCAAGTCCAATTTATGTATGCGATAGCCAAGGTGATTGTCTATAAAACGATGGTAGTCTCACCTTTGACCCTGTAGTGGATGGTTAAATATGGAGCCTGAAAATTAAAAGTTCAAAACTTTGTTACCCTTTTGCTCGTCAGTGTATCTGAGACTTCTGAAAATAGCAGAGCGCACCACTCTCTCCACTACCATAGTAATAAACAGAGGGCATCTGCGCATGCGCAGTCTGCTTTACTTTGCAGGCTCTGTACTAGAGATAAAAGTGGATTTCAGTGGTGAGACCCATACCTATAAGACACTGGAGGCATATCCTACCAATATGTCCCCAACGTATGAGATGGGCCAACCCTTTAATGCCCTCCACCACTAACATCTGCATATATAAAAACACAATTGCCCCCAATTAAAGGTAAGCTCCTAAGCGGTCAATGTTTTCACACCCCTGCTACAAGTTCAGAGCGGGTGGCACTTTTGCTGAGGCAATCATACAGCATCAGACGCCACAAGAATGGAATACTGTACTTAATACAGTCTATAAGATGGAGGGACACGGGAGTCCACTGGCCTGTGCCTATTTTTGTCAATGAAGATGGCAGGAAGGTGGTTACAATGGCCGTTGGCTCCCAAACAGCAGACGAAAAGAAAATGAGTTCCCTGATGCCCTCCTACATGGCGTGGCATTTCTTGCAGGCAAGTTGGCAGCATCTTTTAACCATCTAAACGCAATGATGAGCTACGGTTTGTCATTTAACTTACTCTGTATCCTCCGTTACGCTGCCCATGGCACAGTCCAGTACCCCCACACGACTCCTTATCCGGGGGTCCCAGCATTCCACTTTTCCCTGGTGAGATTTTACACGTATAAGCAACTTAACTGAAGCAATTATATTCTATCCTACAAAAGGCAAGTCATCCGCAACGTCAAAGACACAACATCAGCCAAAAAGCAGCTAAGGATTACCTCGACTGTGCCCGCAGCGAACAAATGGTGTTCAAGATTAATGTCACAAACATTAATCTGTCTGTAAAAAACAAAGAAAAAATTTGGCATGACTGTGTTCACATCAGGTCCATCACTACCAATTAGGGCTGCAGTAAACGATTATTTTATCGATTATAATTATAATATTTTAAGAAGGTTTTTCTTATTAGAGTACAGAGTACCCGATTAATCGTAAAAATAACGTATTTCTTTATCAAAACTATATTTTTACTTCTTACAGTGGTATAGCACATAATTGCACACACAAGGCTTCTTTCACAGCTGCAATATACATTCTGTCAGAAGAACAGCCGGAATGTACCATATCGGGTATAGCTGGATTATCTGCCGGCTGCTGCAGCGATTGACTATAAAAAAGAAAGCTTTGGACGATACCAAGCATGTATGCCGGAACATGGCCAGATGGCCTTGGACCACATTCTAGTCAATGAGAGCATATAGCTGGTTGTATCCGGCTATACCCAATACAGTATACTCCAGCAGGCCGTTCTTCTGCCAGAATGTGTATCTAAGGTTATGTTGTGAACTCCGGCAGTTTGTTCCAGTTCACAAGCTGCATCTGTCATAGGTGGATGCCCATTGTCTGTAATGGGGATCCGGACAAAAAATGCTACACAGTGACACAGCATTTTAATAAGTCAGCCTTGCCCGCAAGCCAGCAATCAGACCCCCATGCCATCATGATCAGACCCCCAAGTTGCCACCATCAGACCCTCCCTTGCTGCAATCAGAGCCAGCCCCACATGCCATGTCCCCTAGTGCCCCCATGAAGGCACTGCCATCAGCCCCTCCATGCCATACAGATTGCCATGATGCCCCCCTTCCCCAGTGCCTCTATGCCATCCACCATGTTCCCCACTCTCCCAGTGCCATCAGATAAGCCCCTCCATGCCATGTCCTCCAGCCCCTCCATGCCATCCAGATTGCCATAATGTCCTCCAATTCCCCAGTGCCTCCATGCCATCCACCATGTCCCCCCACTCTCCCAGTGCCATCAGATAAGCCCCTCCATGCCATGTCCCCCAGTGCCCCCATGATGGCACTGCCATCAGCCCCTCCATGCCATCCAGATTGCCATAATGTCTCCCAATTCCCCGTGCCTCCATGCCATCCACCATGTCCCCCACTCCCATCAGATCAGCCCCTCCATGCCAAATCACAGGTGCCCCCTTCATCACAGGATCCCCCCGCCCCCAACTATATACTTACCTTTCCGGGCAGTGCTGACACATGGAGTCCGAATAACGCGTCTTCTTCCCAGCATGCACTGGGAGGTATCTGACGTCACGCACAGCGTCAGCCAGCGCGCTTACGATGCGTGCACCCAAAGCCCTTGCCAGTGCAGCGTGGTGCCGAGTCGAGAGGCCACGGAGCAGTGAGTGAAAAGCCTCACTTCACTCACGCTCCGTGATCACGTGATTTAAACGAATCCTCAATGCAGGTAAACTGCATCGAGGATTTTTTTTGCCTCGATTACATTGATTAAATCGATGAATCGTTTCTGCCCTACTACCAATCACACACAGACTAATAGGTGCAGAATGAAAACATTCATTGCTTTGTGACAGTCTGGCGCCACCTAGCGGCTTTAAGTAGCCATTACTGTTACTTACGAAGCTTCAGTCTGAAGGCAATTCAGGAAGCGACCTTGCTCTAAATTTAACCGGTAAATCTCAGAACTGAAAAGAAAAAAAACAAAACATTTTAATTAATATGATCCATGCATGATACTCCCCAAATATAGTTGTTTTTTTTGCCTCGGCAACCACACCACTGAACGTACAGTAGTGTTTGGCCCGATCAAGCAGCAGATTGCAAATAGAGGTACCCTTTAAGGCAGGGGTGAACAACCTTTTCTGGATGGGGGCCACATTTTCAGCCTGAACCAATTCCAAGGGCCGAAAATAAAACTTAAAGGGGTATTACCAATGGAAAGACTATGTTTATGGCATATTGAACATACAGTATATATCATAAATGTCTAGTTACATCTAATGGGAGAATACATGAAAGATACCCGTGAGCAGCCATAGACAGACATGTCTGTTACCAGATGGATGAGGGCTGCACAGAATGGTATTAAGGGCTGCATGTGGCCCCCGGGCCGCAGGTTGTGCACCCCTGCTTTAAGGCATTCTGAGTTGATGGAGGAAAGCTCCGTTAATATGCCAAGAAGCACTCAAATTCATGGGCTGTGAGTTGTAATGGATATTGTTAAACTTTAATACTTTATTTTCCCTGTGGAGGCGCCGCAGGGATACGGAAAGCTTGCTGCCAGGTTCCCCCACAATTTACAGCGGATTGCTAGCGGTCTCAGCAATGGGAGGCCCTGTGATCCGCTTTTTTTCTGGGGTACTTTCTAAATGTGACATTACAAACAACCTTTTCTACATAGAAAACAATGCAAGGGCGGGTTCAAAATAACGTAATGAATTCCGTTATAACATGGTTATAATGGTAAATAACGGAATTCGTAAAACGGAATTCAAAACGGAAACCTTTAGAGCCATTCCGTTTGGATCCGTCATAATAGAGGTCTATGGGCAAGCAGAACGGATCCGTCTGGTTTCCGTTATGCAGGACGGAAAAGCACTGTCGACTTTCTTTTCTGGCCTGCATAACGGAAACTAGACTGTGTACTTGCCCACAGACTTCCAATATGCGCGATCAAAACGGAATGCCTCTAAAGGTTTCAGTTTTCAATTACGTTATTTTCCGTTAGCGGAAAGAAATAACGGAATTCATAACGCTGAACTCGCCCTAAGGATGCTACAGGGGAGGTCAGCAGATGGAAAGCCCGCTCTAGGAAGTGCTATACGTCTGCTCGTCACTTTAAATTACCTTGCTCCAACAAAATACACGTCACAGGATGGGTAGTGGTAGGAGAAGTCTCGACCAAACTTTGGTATCCTTAGCTTGTAGTAGAAGCCGTGCTGTGAATGGAACTCTACATATCTGTCACTATGGAGGAAGATGACCTGGGGCAGAGAAGACACAAGTGATGAGGAGCCTCTGCTGAAGTAATGGACCTTAATGTCACATTTCTCCACATCACATACAGGACAGTGATAAAAAGATCTAAAGGGACTGAAGACAGCAGACGGGGACTGGTAAGGTGCGTGAAATGATACTGAATTTGATAATGGCATGTTCTGAAGATCTGCTCCATGCACGTCCACAAATATTTACAGCGCCCACTGACCCATATGGCTGCGCTCACAGTATACATTCGCCATATGGTCCGAGAAGCCAATATATGCAACCCTGGGGAGCTATGGCAGTGGAGGTAGTTAATGTCAAAATGCCTAGCGGTCTAGGGCACGGAATGAGTTAATGGCAACATCTATTGTGGTCTAGGGCAGAGAAGGGGCTATCTTTAAAATCGATGGTGGCTTAGAATCACTATAGAGGTTAATTCTTCATATCTGGCGTTCGCCAATTACTCACTTCTGCGAACGCCAACGTTTTCCTGGCTTTAACAGGAGACTGAACATTGTTCAATGCCTGTTCTCTCCATGCAGAGCAGCGAAGGGATAGATAGTAATGTGCAGGTATCATCTGTACAGCCACACAGCTGTCTGTGATCAGGCAGAACATTTCATCATTCATCTGCCTGATCTTATAGGCGAGAGCTCAAAATGTTGGCACAGGAGCACACATAGGGCTCTTTCACAAGTGGGAATCTCGCTCTGTGTGAGAGGGGGATTGTGCGGCCTGGACTACAGAAGTGCAGGGCATTATCATGATTGATAATGCTGTGTGTCTCTGCCTGACTTGTCTGTAACGGAATCATACTGACAGCTTTATGTCAGTATGTCAATCATGATAATGCCGTGCACTTCTGTAGTCTAGGCCGTACAATCCCTCTCTCACACGGAGTGCGATTCCCGTAAGGTACACGCTTGTGGGAGAGAGTCCTTACAGTGGGATCAGAGCTGGTGAATGGTAAACTAACAGAATCCTCCACAGCATCATACCTTTGAATAGTCTTCTGATAAGATGTCAAATTTAACCACTGAAAAAGAAAATTCACAGTCAGAAACAGAGCAGAAAGCAGAGTTACTACCAAGTGTCTGAAGATGAAATCTACGTAAAAGCTGAGGAACTTTAAAATACAGTGCTTATCTTGTAATAACCCCAAGTTGCAGACTGTATTGTACTCCAGAACTGCATTCACAATTCTGCTAGTCAGCTGATGGATGGCATCTCAAAACATATTGCTGACATTCATCTGTTCCAAGAAATGCAACGCTCCCTGCTGCACTGCATTCTGATTGCAGTAGCTTCTCTTGTATGAGACTACATATCCCAGCATGCAAATCACCAGCGCCATCTCTGTGCATGCAGAACATTCAGGTGTAAGCTGAGCTACTTGCAGAACTGCGAACAACAGCCTTAAACAGGTTATCCAATTTCTCAAAAACACCCACCGGTAATATACTTACCTCACTCCTGGTCCCCGCGCCGCCGTTGCTGCTTCTCCTTGCACTCGGGTGAAACATCCGGTGTTGGGAGGGGCAGCCAGGCGGGGACGGGCCTACCTAGTGTCATCCGCAATGCTAGGGAGGCCCGTCCCTGTCTGACCCCCCCCCCAAATGTTTTCACCCGTGTGCAGGGAGAAGCAGTAGAGGGGGGTTTGAGAAATTGGATAACCCGGATTGGATTTCCCGCCTCTGAATTTGAAGGGACTCCAACACAGCAGCACTTTTGGCCACCCACTGTGCAGGGTAAAACAGAAGGACAGTGCTTCAGTCTCCAAGTCCAAGCTCAGAAAGTGCTGGCACGTCCTAATGATAAATCACCATTTTCTACGATGGGAAAACACATTTAGAGGGAAACAAGTGAGACTGTAAATTTCCTAAGGAGGTATACCACTTCTTCATTGTGACAGAACAAGGACAGTATCCTGCGATGCGGCGTCTAAAGAAAGGCAGCAAATAGGACACACCCGCCACCGTCACGTGGGACGCCACTCAGTGACGGAGAACCCACGTGGGACACTGCGGCAGGTCCTGGCAGGGCATGGACGCGGGCGGCTTGTAAGTGTACACTGGCGCAGAAACAGAGGGACGGTAAAGTACACTAACATAATAAATATGGTTATACTTGTCCTGTTGTAGTGGAGGATAAGAGTTAACAATTATACAAGTGAACTGTGGATAGAGAGACTTATAAACCGGAGTATACACCTTATGGTGACGGTGTAACCACTGGACTATATTGCATAACAACTCATCTATGGAAAAACCTTGAACGAATCTCTCAGGTTTATTTGCTTGCATTATACAGTTACTGGATACCAACAATTTGGAACTGTGTGGATTGGATATATGTGGACTATTACTTGTGATTAGGTTGGATCTGAGTATTGCACATATAAATTGGCGGTTGTGATTGGTTTTAAATGTTGATATTAAAAATTATGATAATTTTTCATGTGTGAAAGATAATTGAGTGCCCCCCCACAACACTTAATTTAAAAAAAATTACAGTTTTGGGTGAACCGAGGGGAGTGCACTATACCATTTCAAATACATTTAGAGGGTCATTAACTTTTCAAAAAAAAAAAAAATTTAGATATTAAGTTTAGATAGGTGGGGGTTTGAGCTCTGAGAACGATGGGAGAGAAACACGCATATACGATATGCATGCCCTTCTCTCACCTCATTCCAAGACCCCCACGATCAAAAGTTCTGACATGTCTCTATGACATATCAAAGTTTTTCTGAAACGTTACCATCCCCCCTTTTTCAGGAACTGAGCCAATTATAGTTTTAGTTCTTTCCTCCCCAATTTCCAAGAGACACAAGAGGGCTTGCTTTTTGCAGGACATGTTGTATTAGCACCATTTAAGTCGACTTTCACACTTGCGTTTCGTGCGGATCCGTCATGGATGGATCCGTTCAGATAATACAGCCGTCTGCATCTGTTCAGAGCGGATCCGTTTGTATTATCTGTAACATAGCCAAGACGGATCCGTCATGAACTCCACTGAAAGTCAATGGGTCACGGATCTGATTTCTATTGTGCCAGATTGTGTCAGAGATTGTTTTCTATGAGCCAGAGTCAGTCTGGCTCAGTTTCATTAGACGGCAAGCAGCGTTTTGGTGTCCATCTCCAAAGCGGAATGTAGACTAAACTGATGGATTCTCAGCTGATCCTTTTCCGTTCAGAATGCATCAGAATGCAAACTGATCCGTTTTGGACCGCTTGTGAGAACCCTAAACGGATCTCACAAACGGAAAGCCAAAACGCGAGTGTGAAAGTAGATTTATTTACCACATCCCCTGACTCCCTGCTAACCTCTCAGATGCCGCAGTAGCTATCGATTGCAGTATCTGAGGGGTTAATGGATCGGAAACAGAGTTCTCTCCAATCTCAGTCGTTGTGGCGGAGTGTCAGCTTTATTACACGGCCACATAATGCTGTGAGCACGAGACAATAAAACCCATGGGTGGGCTGGAGCTCAGCGTATTGAAGGTCATTATGAATCAGTGAGTTTGAGCCAGTCGAACCATGGCCGATCCTGGAAAACGCGGTTATTACATGGACCATATTTCCCGGACTGCACAAGCGTGTGTGAAACCGGCCTAATAAGAGTATCTGAAAAGGTTTTTTTTTTTAAAAAGAGAAAAAAAATATATAATGATTACCATCAGAATCCAAACACCTCTCAAACTTCAGAGACAGTTGGTAAGTGTCATAACAGCGGAGCCGGGGCTTGTAGGTTCCTGAAAGAGACGAGCGGAGAAGTCAAGTATGCCACCATCACCAAGTAATCCACAGACCTAATAAACTGGTACAGCTGTTAGTAAAGTGAGCAATGGATGTAAAGAGGCACTTCTGTCAAAACAGCCTCCCAAAACACGGCTGCCTCAGTCTGAAAGAGGACCTATCACCATTCTTGTCAATAAATAGTTAAAAGGAGTTGTCCCACAAAAACATAATTTTCATACCAGCTCCTGGATCTGAATACTTTTGCAACTGCATTTAATTAAACATTTTCTATAGCCAGTGAGTTATTCAATAAAATCTATCTGTATAGCGCCACCTGCAGTGTGCTCATCTTCTTATTTCTCTGTCCACCTCGCTGAGGTGGATGCACATGCTCATTTCCAACCTTCAACTGCCACCAGCTGCAGCAGAAAGGACACAACCCTGAGATGCCCTTGATATAAATCTAGAGGAACAATTGGAGCAATGAATGGGGAGATCTCTGGATCCGTGTGAGGTGCAGGGCTGGTTCTAGCTTTGTTAGAAAAGGTATTGCCATGTACTATATGAAGTCTGATTTTCATTGTTTACATTTTCATGAGAACTCCTTTAACTCCTCAAAAAAAAATTTAAAAAAATTTATGCCACGTATCCGACTCTCTGCTGATCAGCTTTTGGAAGGGGTTTTGGCGATCAGCAAAGCATTGCGGCCTCTTCCTAGGCCAGTGACATCACCTCCATTGGTCACATGGCCTACTTGTAGCTCAGTCCAACTAACGTGAAAGGGACTGAGCTGTAATACCAAAAACAGTCACTATACAATGTATGGCGCTGTGATTGGTACGCTGTGAAAAGGCCGCTGCACTCACAGTGGCCCGGAGTCACACCACCACCAGTCTGATACCGATGAAGGACAGGTCCTCAATACTTAATTCCCCTAAAACCCCCTTAACCTATTCAGGACCAAGCTAACTTTGGCGGTAACATTCTTGTTTTTCCTTGCCCGCTTTCCAGGGTCCATAACTACTTTTCTGCTGACATAGCCATATGATGGCTTGTATGCTATAATAGCACCGTGCACTGTTCATTATAACTAGTAATGAGCGAAGCGAGCTTCGGGTGCTACATCCGTAGTCGCTTCGTTCAAAACTTCGGATTAAGGGCTCATTCAGACGGCCATATGTGTTTTGCGGACCGCACATGGCCTCCACGCTCATAGAAAATGCCCATTCTCGTCCGCAATTGTGGACAAGAATAGGACTTGCTCCATTTTTTTTTCATGGGGCTGCGGAACGGAACAACGGATGCGGACAGCACATGGTGCGTTGTCCGCCTCTTTTGAGGTCCCATTGAAATGAATGTGTCCGAACCTGTCCCGCAAAAATGCGGCACAGATGCGGAAAAAAAAAAACATATGTCCGTCTGAATGAGCCGTAAGCCGTGCATTTACACGACCGTATAAATTGATCCATTCAGTAATTTTGCGGAACGGGTGCGTACCCATTCATTTCAATGGGGCCGCAAAAGATGCGGACAGCGCACTACGTGCTGCCTGCATCCGTTGTTCAGTTCCTTGCCCTGCAAAAAATATAAAGCATGTCCTATTCTTGTCCGCAACTGACAGAATAGGCATTCTCTATATAGCGCTGGCCATGTGCGGTCCGCAAAATGCGGAACACACACGGCCGGTATCCGTGTTTTGAGGATCCGCAAAACACTTACAGTTGTGTGAATGCACCCCAATACTGTTTGGAGATTAGTATTAGAATGTATGGGCTCTGATGATGTGAAGTCAGTTATTCACAAAGACGAGCGTGACTTCGTTGGATAACTTCAGTAGTCGATTTTTAAAGTGGAAAACCGATTCAAAACTTGGAACCGAACTCGGCCTTCGTACGACTGGTACCTCAGAACTAAAGCAGAGTTCGGTTCCAAGTTTTGAATCGGTTTTCCACTTTAAAAATCGACTACTGAAGTTATTCAACGAAGTCTAGTGCGAATTTACGAATAACTAGCTTCGGCTCATCGGAGCCCATACACTCTAATTCTGTACGGAGACGAATCTCTGCACAGTACTAATCCGAAGTTTTTAACAAAATAGAGATGTGCAAAATAAAAGGTGGACTCTGATTGGTTGCTATGGCTTTACACCAGTTTGATAAATCTCCCCCTATAACTTTATTCTGGGGATCAGTGCAATTACAGAAAAATGAAGTTTGTATGTTATTTTCTATTACATATAAAAAATAAAAAAAACTACCAAAAAATTGCTTTGAGTCGCCATATTCTGACAGCTGTAGCTTTTTGACTGCTATCAACAGTGCTGGGTCAGAAGCTCACATCTGCAGGGCAAGCTCTTGCTGTTAATGGTACCATTTTGCAGTACGTAGTACTTTTCAACCATTTGACGACAATTCATCTTGCTTAGAAATTCAGTACTACACACGAAGGGGCGACCGTGCAATACATGGTTATGCTGCGTGTTCTCTCTCTCCCTTTGATCTCTAAATGCCCTAATGCAGGGATCAGAAACCTCCGGCACTCCAGCTGTTACTACTACTACTCCCAGAATCCTCCTTTCACTTCTATGGGCGTTACAAGAACAGCCAAGTAGGTGTGCATGCTGGGAGTTGTAGTTTCACAGCAGCTGGAGTGTCGAACGTTGCTGATCCCTGCCCTAATGGGTCACATGCAACAATCCTATTAGGCTCCATTCACACCTCCGTGGCCGCACATGGCCAGCACTAAATAGAGAAGTCCTAGTCTTGTCCACAGCTGCGGGCAAGAATAGGACTTCTCTACTTTCTTGCGGATGCTGCAGAGAGCACATTCCGTCCCCATAGAGAATGAATGGGTCCGTACCCGTTCTGACAATTGCGGAAGAGGTTCGGACCACACTGGCGGACATGTAAATGGACCCCAATTGTGGTAATGAATGGGAGTCTTTTTCCATTAAAGTTTTAGGTCAATGCTTTCTACGGAAGCTAAAGTCGCCCTTTACAGGAAAAGACATGAAAATGGAATCTGTGAAGAAAGAGGTTTTTAAAAACTCAACACGGCCAATCAGCAATGTCGTACCTGGTCTAAATCCTTGCTATGTCCCTCTACCCAGTGGCGGCCTGCACATTCTCTTCCCCACACAATCCGTTTTACCCAGGCGCCCAGCACTTACCCTTCCCACACTTACCAGTTGCCATAATGTACTGGCCGTCTCTGGAGACGCGGATGTTGGTGCATACTGTGGGCATGTCAAAGTCCTGGATGAGCTCGATCCTCCGCCGAACATCTAAGAGAACGAACCATGTCAGATTCCGATATCCATAGGCACTGTGTGTCACATCACATCATTCATATGGTAGGAAGCGGTCCCCAGCAAACGCTATGCCCTTAAAACCGCCTGGGGGTTGTAGTCCACATATATTACACTTGTTATACATACCAACATCCTTCTTCTGCAGAGCCCTCTTCTTACGGTCAGAAAGCCACTGGAATAGAGGAAGACAAATTCATATCAGAAACTGAGGAGGACGTAATATTTCACGTATCACTACAAGGGTTCAAACTAATTATGCCAAAATTACATGGAAGTGACATGCAAGACATCTGCACCTCACATGCAAGCAGTGAGTGTATGGAGCGGGTTCGAGAGCTGAACATGCTCCCTACGTGGCGGGTGCCACACTGCCACCAACAACAGTAGCGACTGCGCAATCTGTTAGACAGAAGTAAGGTTCTCTCTGTCCTGCACAGTTTTGTGGCACCGAGCGGGTGTCATGGCAGCCGAGGGCCTAGTGAAGTCCCCCAGGCCTGTCAGCGCAGTACGCCGTGTCCAGACACAGCTGTCAGTCATGGATGGCTGTATACGGGGGCCATCTTATCAGTGATTGATAGTATTCTCTATGTAAGAGTGTGTACAAATATATGAATCAGTATAATGTCGCACAAGAATATTTGATAACCAAAAGAGATGCACCTCACAAGTCGGAGACACTAACTCCACCGTATGAAATAATATAAACAGAAGATCCTTCACACTATTGTTGTGTATTTGATATAATAAATGAATTTGATATGTCCATAAGTATCAAATGCGTATTACTCATAAATGATAAGTCCACCTATGCCAGCATAGTCCCCTAAGGCCTCTTTCACACTAGCGTTGTTAGGATCCGGCGTGCACTTCCGTCGCCGGAATGCACGCCGGATCCTTCACAACGCAAGTGAACTGAAAGCATTTGAAGACTGATCAGTCTTCAAAATGCTTTCAGTGTTACTATGGCAGCCAGGACGCTACTAGCGTCCTGGTTGCCATAGTAGCAGTGGGGAGCAGGGGAGCGGCATACTTACATTCCGTGCGGCTCCCCGGGCGCTCCTGAATGACGTCTGAGCGCGCCGCGCGCATGGATCACGTGATCCGTGCGATCACGTGATCTATGCACTGGGGCGCCCTGACGTCATCCTAGAGCGTCCCGGAGCCGCACGGAATGTAAGTATGCCGCTTCCCTACTTACTATGGCAACCAGGACTTTAGCGTCCTGGCTGCCATAGTAACCATTGACAAAAGCTAAACGTCGGTTCCGGCAATGCGCGGAAACGACGCTTAGCTAAAGGCCGGATCCAGACTAATGCCCTTCAATGGGCATTAAGTCCGGATCCGGCGTTGCGGCATGTCTTCCGGATTTTTGGACGGAGACAAATCCGCAGCATGCTGCGCTTTTGTCAACGTCCAAAAAACGTTGACATACTGAACGGAAGACATCCTGATGCATCCTGAACGGATTTCTCTCCATTCAGGATGCATGGGGATAATCCTGATCAGTAGCTTTCCGTCCTAGAGACCCGACGACGGATCTCTAGGACGGAAAGCTAAAACGCTAGTGTGAAAGGGGCCTAAAATTGATGTAATGAAACCTCTTCTTAGGCATATGCTAATAAGTGCATCTGTTAATATGAATGCAACAAGCGGCGTCCCGCTTCAACAGTTACAGCAGCAGCGGCGTCTCCCGCTTCAACAGTTACAGCAGCAGCGGCGTCTCCCGCTTCAACAGTTACAGCAGCAGCGGCGTCTCCCGCTTCAACAGGTACAGCAGCGGCGTACACAGGGAGGTGTTATTAGTGATTGATAGAATTCTCTGTGTAAGTGTGTATACATAGATAGCTGTCAGTCACTGATAGCTGTACACAGGGAGGTGTTATCAGTGATTGATAGTATTCTCTGTGTAAGTGTGTATACATAGATAGCTGTCAGTCACTGATAGCTGTACACAGGGAGGTGTTATCAGTGATTGATAGTATTCTCTGTGTAAGTGTGTATACATAGATAGCTGTCAGTCACTGATAGCTGTACATGGGGAGGAGTGATCAGTGATAGCATTCTCTGTGTAAGTATGTATACAGAGATAGCTGTCAGTCACTGATAGACGTACACAGGGGAGGTGTTATCAGTGACTGATAGTATTCTCTGTGTAAGTGTGTATACATAGATAGCTGTCAGTCACTGATAGCTGTATACAGGGAGGTGATATCAGTGATTGATAGTATTCTCTGTGTAAGTGTGTATACAGAGATAGCTATCAGTCACTGATAGCTGTACACAGGGAGGTGTTATCAGTGATTGATAGTATTCTCTGTGTAAGTGTGTATACAGAGATAGCTGTCAGTCACTGATAGCTGTACACAGGGAGGTGTTATCAGTAATTGATAGCATTCTCTGTGTAAGTGTGTATACAGAGATGGATGTCAGTCACTGATAGCTGTACACAGGGAGGCGTTATCAGTGATTGATAGTATTCTCTGTGTAAGCGTGTATACAGAGATGGATGTCAGTCACTGATAGCTGTACACAGGGAGGTGTTATCAGTAATTGATAGCATTCTCTGTGTAAGTGTGTATACAGAGATGGATGTCAGTCACTGATAGCTGTACACAGGGAGGTGTTATCACTGATTGATAGTATTCTATGTGTAAGTGTGTATACAGAGATAGCTGTCAGTCACTGATAGCTGTACACAGGGAGGTGTTATCAGTGATTGATAGCATTCTCTGTGTATGTGTGTATACAGAGATAGCTGTCAGTCACTGACAGCTGTACACAGGGAGGTGATATCAGTGATTGATAGTATTCTCTGTGTAAGCGTGTATACAGAGATGGATGTCAGTCACTGATAGTTGTACACAGGGAGGTGTTATCAGTAATTGATAGCATTCTCTGTGTAAGTGTGTATACAGAGATGGATGTCAGTCACTGATAGATGTACACAGGGAGGTGTTATCACTGATTGATAGTATTCTCTGTGTAAGTTTGTATTGGCCAGTACACAGTGCTGCACTCAAAGGCCAGACTGGTGGTGGGCTGGGGGAGGAGATGTACATTTTGTTTCTGCAATAAAACCTGAGCATACTTGCCAGTTATGCCTATTTTATTGGGGTGAACAGAGGGAGGGGGGCCTGCTGCTGGTGCCACTAGACTATGCTGCCATGCCATAAATTAAATGCTGCCCAGGAAAATGCATCTATCCGTATGCACCATACAACTCTATCACACACCAATGTGTCCCATTACAGGGGCATTCTCATGCTGGGCATGTATGGCACAGCCAATCTGCTTATTTGGCTCTGTTTGTCCTGTAGACCCCCAAGAAGAAAAAAGTGCCCTTTCATTTGCTCTCAATGTTGCACATGGGTTGCAGAACCCCATTTTCCCAAAAGATGACGGTCCCACAGGTGGAACCCACACTTATTAGGCAATTATAGAATATCCCTTTAAGGGGCTGGCACTCCTATGGTAAAGATAGGTGTGAATGCCCATTTAAGGGGTAAGGAGCTGGCACTGGAAGGAGCACACTAACGCAAAGGAAACCATCTGCATGGAGTGTGCATTATTATAACGTTATTAGGTTACAGGGCGGCGCTCACCTCCGGCAGGGACTTCCCGCAGCTCAGGTTATAGATCTTCACGTCGTTCACATTGGACACCTGCATGGCTGGAGCGGACGGGGACTACCGTCACCACATCACCGGGTAACACGCCGCCAGGGTCTGCCTGCTGAGGAGGCGGATACTCACAAGGCCACATGGAGAGGAAGCAGGAAGAAGAGCCAAGGATTGGTTGGCGGCGCCATCTTGTGGATGTCCGCGCTTACGAATGACGTCACGAGGGACAATTGCTGGTTGGCGGAAGGGTTTGTCTGTGGAGCGCCATGTTGTGATTGCCGTGATGACGTAAAGCCTAACCAGCTTAGAGCTTTTTCTGTGGAGCGCCATATTGTGACTGGCATGATTTTTTTTAACGCTTTTCTAAATTTTTTACAGCTCTAGCAATGACCCCTAAGCTCCACTGAGGGTCATATGTCATCAGCCTAACTGTAAATTAAAGGGGATGCACATTGGGATAATGCCACCAAGGATTTTACAATCCTGGGAAAAGCATCACATTTAGCAAAAAATTGTTTGTGCCTAAGAGTCTGACAATAGCAGAGCGAGAGTTTCACAGCACCTGCTAAAACTAAGTTCAAGATGCGTGAAAGTTCCTACGTGTCACTAATGTTTATGTCATACATGTCAACGTCAATGGCTGACCACGCCCCTTTACTGGAGACCCTTCATGGAGGGTCTTACCCCCCTCAATGGGTGCTCGGACATCATGGTGCAGCACTAGGGTTGCCAGCTTTCCCAACAAAAAATACTGGCCAAGTTGAGCCACACCCCAAAGGGCTTGTGGTTGTGGGGACATGGCTTTACACGGGTTGGCAAGTCGCTATATTATAATGTGGCTCCCAGTATTAATAGTGTCCCCATTAGTGCCCCCCAGTAATACTAATGCCTCCATTTGTGCCCCCCAGTAATATTAATGCCTCCACTACTTGCCCTCCAAAATCAATAATGCCCCCATTAGTGCCCTCGGTAATAGTAATGCCTCCATTAGTGCCCCCCAGAATTAATGAATGTCCCATTAGCGCCCCCCAGAATTAATGCCCCATTTAGTTCCCCCAGTAATAGTAATGCCTCCATTAGTGCCACTAAGAATTAATAATGCCCCCATCAGTGCCCCCAGTAATAGTAATGCCTCCATTAGTGCCGCCCAGAAATAATAATACCCCCATCAGTGCCCCCCCAGAATACACATGCTGAATGAATATCATTTTTATGTGATTTGAGAGTGTGCATCTGTCCCTAGGTTTTTGTGATTGGTGGGGGTTCTAGAGGTCTTTGTTGTAAGGGTATTTTACCTAGATACTTAGGCCTCATGCACACGGCCGTTGTTGTGGTCCGCGTCCGAGCCGCATATTTTGCAGCTCGGGTGCGGACCTATTCACTTCAATGGGGCCGCAAAAGATGCGGACAGCACTCCGTGTGTTGTCCGCATCCGTTGCTCCGTTCCGTGGCCCCACAAAAAAAAATAGAGCATGTCCTATTCTTGTCCGTTTTGCGGACAAGAATAGGCATTTCTATAATGGGCCGCGTTCGAGGAACGGAACGCGGAGCAGCTTCCGTGTTTTGCGGATCTACGGTTTGCAGACCGCAAAACACCAACTGTCGTGTGCATGAGGCCTTAATCACACTTAGTAAATACTTGATCACAGCCTGGGTAAGCCTATTTATTCTTGAATCTTTGAATTCATGTTAAAACAAGGTCGGACTTCCACCCATCATAGTGTTGTTCGATAACACGTCAAGGTGGGAATAAATCTTGACATTGTACTTCTTTGATGGTAGGGTGGGGGACTCCCAGATTGCGAATTACCACTAGTACTGTATTCTGTCATCTCTCTCTCCTTTCTATGTATGCCTCTATGTCACTACAAGAACTTCTGTTGTCCCCTTCCCCCATCGAAATCCCTGCTAGAAGCAGTGTATACTATATACACCTTAACACGTTCAGTATACAAAGAATGTGTGTAGTGTATACTGTTTAAATTACCCTGTAAAGTCCGGTGTTCACTAGATCTAGCAATAAAACACACACCAGACTGGTTTACACAATAATATCCGCTGGTTACTCATTATTCTGCAGCGCAGTGCAGGGAGTGACCACCTACATCAGTCTGACCACACAGACAATATATAGTTACATACATAATCCATCAAGTTCAATTATACATTCATTCAAAAGAAAAAAAAATTATGAGCCCACACATTTTGCCCAGCTGACAGACTTTGAGAGGGGGCACATCAGTGGACTGAGAGAAACAGGAGGGGTGTTTCGATGAATTGCCTGCCATCTAGACCTAGCTGTTAGGGCTCATTAACATGGCCGTAGGTGGGCCGTTCCGTGCATTGGGGACCTCAATTTGCGGTCCACAATGCACGGGCAACCTCCGTACGGCCGCTGGGATGAATCCAGACCCATTTAACTTGAATGGGTCTGCCTTCGTTCGTTCTGTAAAAAGATAGAGCAAGTTTATCTTTTTGCAGAATGGAAGTACGGAACAGAACCCCACAGAAGCACTCCGTAGTGCTTCCGTAGTGTTCCGTTCCGCACCGTTCCGCATCTCCGGATTTGCGGACTCATTGAAGTGAATGGGTCCACATCCATGATGCGGAATGCGCACGGAACGGTGCCCGTGTATTGCGGATACGCAAATGCGGTCCGCAATACGGCAACGGGCAGCACACGTTCGTGTGCATGAGCCCTTAAGAGGTGCTGGAAGCAGTGGTTATGTGAGGGCACACGCACACGGTGAACTGGCTTGGGAAGGCCCAACAGACAGGGGCGGACTGGGAACTTAAAGTGGACCATGTTGTAGGCGGGTCCAAATTAACAGAAGGTGGGGCAACACAAGTAGGCAGGGTCGACAGTACCATAGTGCAAAATACCACTCCAGCAGAACCAAGTAACACAGTGTAGCACAATATACTACCCCAAAAGCAGGCCCTCTTTGGTGGCCCTCAACAGGTACCATCTTCTGTCCTCCTCCTCTAGTTGTCTATGGAGTAGGGGGCTTAGGAGGTGAAGGGAGGGCCACAACAGTTGAATTCAGTAGGACATGTGCGGTCGCTGGCCGGGTACATGAGTACCTGATTGTCACAGCGTTAATTACTGCTGAGAGCTCATTATGTACCCGGTCAGCCGCAGAGCGGAGGACTTGGGTGGGCCCCTGGGGCATCGGCCCACCAGGAAATTTCCTTGTAGGGTCTATGGCCAATCCGCCCCTTCCAATAGACCACCAATAGAGAGGATCGTTTTATCCGCCAACAAGCATGACCAAGTCCCACAGTTTTGTACTCCACCCTCCAGACCCAGATGGCACCTTCATTACACACTTTTGTCTCTGCCCGGACCATTTCCAGAAACTTAGCAGCAGGAAATTTGGTGTCATGGCGCCCATTATGTGTCCTGCCATTGATAGCCAGCCATCACCTTCATTTGCGGTGGTATCATGAACAAGAAAGATGGACTGGAACCGTATTGTCTTTGGTGACACATCCAGGTTCTGTTTGGGATCTGATGACAGTCGGGTTTGAGTATGGAGGCCTCGTGGTGAGCGCTTCAATCCTGTCTTTGCTGTGGAGCGACACACTGCCCCAACTGCCGGTGTGATGATCAGCAGAACCGTCGCTTACGACAGTCGGTCGCCCCTAGTAGTGATAGGAGGGACACTAACAGCTCTGTGATATGTGCAGGACATCCTTCGGCCACATCGGTTCCTCTTATGGCACAGCTTCCAACTGGCATTTTTTTTGCAGGATAATGTTTGCCCACTCAGCAATGTCACCTCCAGGTTATAACACTTCCTTGGTTGCCCAGTCTCCAGATTTATCACCAATCGAGCATTTATGGGACCAGCTGTTGGCAGCTTACCAGTGTGCCTAATCTACAGGCCACTCTGTAACAACTGTTTTAGGATACTATACAGAATCTGCATGTCTCGATGCCCAGTTGTATCTCATCCTGTCTCCAGACTAGAGTCCGCCCAACAGCGACCTAGAGCCTCCTCTCAATTGTGCAGTTATCTCCAATAAACATCCCTTCATTCTAATATTATAATCACTTGCATATACCATCATTATAGTCACACATAGAAAGCTTCATACGATTCCAACAACTCCTTCTTGGTTCATTATTTTTTTGTAAATGACCAGAGGCTTACATAGAGAAGTAAGGGCCCCATAGCAAGGATCAAACCAGGCCCCCCGCACAGGTCAGAAGGGTTTCTGCCTAAACCCTTTTCAATGACCCTTGGGCCTTTTCTACTGCCTCATTTGCTAAAAGTTGTTCCTTTAGAGGGTAGAGCCCGACTCCTGACCAAGTTTTCACCTTCAGAAGAAGAGGAGATAATCCCAACTGAGTCTGGGCCCCCTCTTGCCCTGGGCCCCATAGCAGTCTTATGGTCTGCCGCTATGGTAGTTACGCCCCTATAAATGACTATACTTACAAACCTCATTTGATCTACGGGAAGTCAAAAAATGCCATTGATTGACGTAGAGCAATTTATCATAAAGTGGTAAGAGTTACTTCATGATATCTACCGACATTCGGACAGATCCCATGATCAACATTATCCTGGACATTAAAGGGGTTGTCTCATCTGAGACAACCACTTTCACTTTGGAGCCAGGCTCCCAGTACCTTGACAGGAGCAGAGCAACTATGCATGCTGGGAGTTGTAGTTTCACAACAGCTGGGAGCCAAAGGTTGCCTACCCCTGGCCTATACCATTAATGGTGGATATTCAAGTGAGTGGAGACCCTCATTATTGGTGTTTCTCTTACATTGACTGTTCTGGCTCAAAGGGTGGAGGTCTGATTTGGACAGTGGTTGTCTTCTTGAGACCTTTAAAACCGGTTATCTTAAAGGGAACCTGTCGTCAACGTTATGCTGACCTCACTGAGGGCAGCATAAAGTAGTGACAGAAATGCTGATGTCGGCGGTGTGTCACTCATCAGCTAAAAGTAAGTGGTTGCCGAGAACCAACATCATAATCATTGCAGCCCGGGCGTTGAAAAGAGTCAAATCCACCTGAGAAGAGTCATGGTTATCCATAATCTCCTGCTCTCCCGCCCATCTGCTGATGACTGGCAGTTCTCTCCTAGGGAGAAAACTCGGTAGAAGTCGTCAGCAGGGAGAGCGGGAATTCATGAATAACCAGGACTCTTCTCAGGTGGCCAGGACTCTTTTCCAGGCCCAGTCTGCAATGATTGTGATGTTGGTTCTCGGCAATCACTTACTTTTACCTTATAAAAGACAGACCGCTGAAATCAACTCACCTGTCTCTACTTTATTCTGCCGTTAGTATGGGCCGCATAAAGTTGAGGACAGGTTCCCTTTAAAGGTCAGTGGATGTATCGATGCAGGTTTTACTCTGTGGAATAGTTTGTTCCTCTGTTACCATAAATATTAAATTTATCTCCTATAATTATAGTATAAAAAAAAACTTAATAATAGCAAATAAATTAGTTGAAATAATAATATGCCGGTAATTTAATGTGTACTTTGAAAACACGTCAAAGGTTTTGACTGGTGGCGGTTCGAGGGCTGGGACCTCCCACCGATTGCTAGAATGAGGAGAGAGAAGCCCTCACACAGCATGTTGTCTCTCCTCGCTTTAGGAGATGGGCTCAGCAGAAAGCCTATGTGAGAGCTTCTCTCCCCTCATTCTAGCGATTGGTGGGGGGTCTCAGCACTCAGCCCCCCACCGATCAAAACATTTCATATGTCCTATATCAAAAGTTTTTTCTTTTTAAAGGAAAGGATCACTTTTATACATGTCAAATGATGTGATAGGTAACAGTCTAGAAGACTGGACACCAGCAATCATTTGAATGTCCTGTGAGTTAAGTATATTTATAGCTTTCTCTATTGATAGTACAGTACCCCAGTAAGACTACTGCAAGGGTTAACTAAGTTAATGCAATGTTATTGAGTTGAACGTTGTGATTTATTGTGTTTTATATGTACTCAATAACAACGTGTAGGCAACCAGTTGAACAGACAGTTTAAGTAACCGGGGTGATGGACCAGGTCCGCCCCTGGTTACTTAGTGTGGAGTCTAGCCTGAGAAGAGTTACAGAAAAGATGTGTGTGAGAGAGTTCCTGCAGACCAGGACCAGGTCCAGCTCCCAGCAAAGCAACTTCACTACCAGAGTACCCTTGAGTGAAGGAGATAAGAAGGTCCAGAACCATCCAGCCCAGTCAGTAAGGTATTCACTAATTTATGTCCGAAGAGACTTTGGTGCTGTGGAAAGGAGAACTGCCTCTGCACCTACCACACATTGAGACAGATTGGCCATCCATATCTAAAATCTGCACCCCTCAGCCCAGGAATTGGACAGGAGTTAACAAGAATCTAAGTGTAAGTGTCCTTAGAGAGAGAGACAGACAGGGAGTACTACAATTACCATCATTGTTGCTGCCTATGCGCCGATATTTGGAGAAAGACTACGCTGTGATATACTTTGGAACTGTGCCTTTTACTGCTGTATGTACTACTACTCCCATCTTCAATTCAGTAAAGAAAGACCTTATTTATTGCAACCTCCAGACCTGGTTATTACTCCACCATCTATCTGCCAGCCCTACGTCTGCCTTGCACCCTGCCAACTATCCACCATCAAAGGCAAGTACCACCAGGCAGGAGCCTGAATACCAGGGTGTGCCCCGAGGGAAGAAAGGGTGCGCCCTCCAGTCACTGCACAGCCTTAGGGAGTGCCAGAGTGGAGATTGCCACTGTGAAGTGTCAGTACTACTATCACCCTCAGAGCCACAACTACCACTACCATCCTCCACGCACTCCACTGTGGCTCTCTGCATAGCAAAGTAGGAATGGGACATAGGGAAAGTCAAAGAAGCACAACGCTTGTGGTGACTGGAGGGGGTCCAAACTTCCAGACTCCCACTGACACATCTTCAGACACGACTGATTGACATGCCACAAGATGAATTATAATAATAATTATACTTCTAAGGGCTCATGCACACGACCGCATGTATTTTGTGGTCTGCAAAACACGGATCTGCAAAAAATACGGATGACGTCCATGTGCATTCCATAATATTTCTTTCCATGTCCATTCCGTTTTGCGGACCGTATGCGGAACCATTCATTTCAGTGGGTCCGCAAAAAATAGAAAGTTACTCTGTGTGCATTCCGTTTCCGTATGTCTGCATGTCTGTTCCACAAGAAAATAGAACATGTCCTATTATTGTAGGACTGTTCTATTAGGGGCCAGCTGTTCCGTTCCGAAAAATACGGAATACACACAAACGTCATCTGTATTTTTTGCGGATCAGTTTTTTGTGGACCGCAAAATACATGTGGTCGCGTGCATAAGCCCTAACTGACATATTCAAAAAATTCAAAAAAAAAACCAGTAGATGTCTATGGGACTTAAAGGGGTTGTCCCACGACAAATATTCTACAATTTTCAAACCAGCACCTGGATCTGAATACTTTTATAATTGCATGTAATTAAAAATGTATTATAGCTACTGAGTTATTCAATTAAATCTTTCTGTATAGCGACACCTGCTGTTTGCTCTTTTTCTAATTTCTCTGTCCACCTCATTGAGGTGGATGCACATGCTCAGTTCCATCCTTCAACTGCCACCAGCTTCAGCTGAAAGGACACACCCCTGAGAAAGAACACACCCTGTAAGGTGGCAGCCTGAAATACAGTCCTGATCAAAAGTTTAAGACCACTTGAAAAATGGCAAAAAATCATATTTTACATTGTTGGATCTTAACAAGGTTCCAAGTAGAGCTTCAACATGCAACAAGAAGAAATGAGAGTGAGACAAAACATTTTTTGACCATTAAATTAATTGAAAATAACGATTAAACTGAAACAGGATGTTTTTCAGCTGATCCAAATTTTAGGACCACATGCCTTTAAAAGGCCAAATCTGTGCAAAGATGTGGATTCATTGTCATTCTCTGTCAGGTAGTCACACGTTGTGATGGCAAAGGCCAAAAAACTCTCCCTTTTTGAACGTGGTCGGGTTGTTGAACTGCATAAGCAGGGTCTCTCACAGCGCGCCATCGCTGCTGAGGTGTGACGCAGTAAGACAGTCATTTTGAATTTTTTAAATGATCCTGAGGGTTATGGAACAAAAAAGTCAAGTGAGAGACCCAAAAAAATTTCGCCAGCACTGAGCCGGAGGATCCAATTGACTGTCCGTCAAGACACTGGACGATCCTCGACCCAAATTAAGGCCCTTACTGGTGCTGACTGCAGCCCCATAATGATTAGACGGCATCTGAGACTGAAGGGCTTCAAAAACAAAAAACGTCTTCAAAGACCTCGTCTCCTTGAACGCCACAGAACTGCTTGTTTGGACTTTGCAACAGAGCACCAAACATGGGACATTCAAAGGTGGAAGAAAATTTTATTCTCTGATGAGAAAAAATGTAACCTTGATGGTCCTGATGGTTTCCAACATTACTGGAATGACAAGCAGATCCCACCTTAGATGTTTTCTACGCGCCGGAGTGGAGGGGGCGCCATAATGGACTGGGGTGCTTTTTTCTTCAGTGGAACAATGGAGCTTCAGGAAGTGCAGGGGCGTCAAACGGCCGCTGGCTATGTCCAGATGTTGCAGAGAGGATTCCTCATGACTGAGGGCCCTCGTCTGTGTGGTAACGACTGTATACAACACTACAGTATACAATGCCCGCAGGACAAGGGACTTCTTCCAGGAGAATAACATCACTCTTTTGGCCCATACTGCGTGTTCCCCTGATCTAAATCCAATTGAGAACCTTTGGGGATGGATGACAAGGGAAGTGTACAAAAATGGACAACAGTTCCAGACAGTAGATGGCCTTCGTGCGGCCATCTTCACCACTTGGAGAAATGTTCCCACTCACCTCATGGAAACGCTTGCATCAAGCATGCCGAAACTAATTTTTGAAGTGATCAATAATAACGGCGGAGCTACTCAGTACTGAGTTCATGTTTGGAAGGTTGATTTCTGTTTTGGGGGGGGGGGGGGCCTTTAGTTTTTTTTTGGGAGGTGTGGTCCTAAACTTTTGATCAGCTATAAAACAGCCTGTCAGTTTATTCGTTGTTTTCATTAAATTAAATGCTCAAAAAATGTTTTGTCTCACTCCCATTTCCTCTTGTTGCATGTCGAAGCTCTACTGGGAACCTTGTTAAGATCCAGCCATGCTAAATAGGACTTTTTGCCATTTTTCAAGTGGTAAACTTTTGATCAGGACTGTAAATCTAGCAGAACAACTGAAGCAATGAATGTGGAGATCTCTGGATCCATGTGAGGTACAGGGCTGGTTCTAGATTTGTTAGATAGAGGTTGTCATGTTCTATATGATGTCTGATTTTCATTTTTTGTATTAATCATGGGATAACCCCTTTAAATGCCTGAAAATGAGGCAAAGAAAAATAACACCTCGAGGAAAGAAAAAGTGAAGAAAACACCACTTAGGCCTCATGCACACGAATGTATTTTGTTTCCGTGTCCGTATTATTATTTTTTTTGTGGATAGGATGTGGACCCATTCATTTCAATGGGTCCGCAAAAAATGCAGACAGCACACAATGTGTTATCCGCATCCGTATGTCCGTTCCGTGGCCCCGCAAAAAATATAGAGCATGTCCTATTCTTGTCCGTTTTGAGGACAAGGAACGGCATTGTTACAATGGATGTCACACAGACGTCATCCGTATTTTTTTGCGGACCGCAAAATACATACGATCATGTGAATGTAGCCTAAAAATGCATTTTGTACTTTGTTTAATAATGTGTAAATATTTACAGCTAACATCTGAAGGTGGCAATTCTGTTGTAAAAAATGTGGCAACAGACACCAAAAATGCAAAAAAAAAAGCAAAACAAAAACAAAAAGCCAAACATTTTTTTTCTATGGCCATCCAATAATTCAGAATTATTGCTCTGGTTAGGTCCCATTGCTGTTGGATTAAAGGGATTTTACAGTCAGTACAATGCATATCTACTGGAAGATCAAGATACTGAGAGGAGTGTGTACAACGCCTGCAGGGGATAGCCCAGAGCCGACTGTCACGTCACACAGGTGCCACCTTCCTATGCTCCACACATAAAGGGAGGCTCTGAACTGAAGTGCAGCATTAGTGTACAGGAGAGGAGGCTGCAAGGAGGTGCCCGGGACTGGCACAGCACGCAGGAGGCAGAGAGCTCACTCAGGTAATGTAAGACCCTGCATCTCACGCAGGCAGAGGCTTTCTTCTATTATCTCTTGGTCAGTTCTTGCACTCCGTTATCCTATCAAGGACAGACAACCTGCTGGGGAACTACAAGTCTCAGCTGGCTTCAGCACACACAGCCAGTGATCCATTTAGTTTTTTTTCATAAACGTGCACTCCAGTTATTTGTTCCATTTCCAGTAATAATTGCCTTAAAATGTGGGGAAAAATGTTTAATATAGAAACTTTGTGGGCGACATTTATTGATGTGTTTACGCTAGGTTTTGGTGAAAATGTTTTTTCAGGTTTTGGCCAAATCTGCACAATTTTGCCTTTTATTTTTTTACTCACATGTGTGACAATGTGCAAAAGATTTGCGCAAATTTGAGTGCGGATTTCTGTGCGTTTCTGCATCCAAACAGCACTTTCTAACGGCTTTACCGCAGATCTCAGCTTTCATAATCCGCAAACATAATTGACGTGCTGCAAATTTTGAAATCCGCAAAGAAAAAAATCTGTAACGTGTACATGGAATTTGTTTAATTTCATACCTACTGTATTAGGCTACATTCACACGACCGTATGTATTTTGCGGTCTGCAAAAAATACGGATGACGTCCACGTGAAATCCGTTTTTTTTTAGCAGATCCATTGTTACAATGCCTATCCTTGTCTGCAAAACGGACAAGAATAGGACATGCTCTATATTTTTTGCGGAGCTATGGAACGGACATACGGATGCGGACAGCACACAGTGTGCTGTATGCATTTTTTGCGGACCCATTGAAATGAATAGGTCCTCATCCAATCCGCCAGAAAGACAGAATGGACACAGAGACAAAATACTTTCTTGGGAATGTAGCCTAATGCTGCAGTTTTTCTGCACAGGAATCCACGTGGCAAAACCGCGCCCATTCCACAGCGCATGCAGGTGGTATAAAAGTGGGTGTAGATTCTCAGGAGACATAGTTAAGGCCGCATGTCTCAATTGGATTAAAGAGAAATGGCACAAATATATGGTGAAATTCTATGTCTGCTAATAGTAGGTATAGAGCACGGTGGCTCCGAGGTCAATCCTGGGGTCCAGGGGTGCACCTTTCTGGTGCCTGAGGCGAAAACTGAAATGGTGCCCCTCCCTCCCCAATGTCAATTTCTTAACCTAAGGCCTTATTCACACGTCCGCAATGTTCGTCCGCACCCGTTCCGCAAATTTGCGGAACGGGTGCGGACCCATTCATTTTGAATGGGGACGTGATGGATGCGGAGAGCACACACTGTGCTCTCCGCATCCGCATTTGCAGAGCGCGCCGCCGATCTTCCGGACGGCGGCTCCGCAAAAAAGTAGAGCATGTCCTATTCTTGCCCGCAATTGCGGACAAGTATAGGCATCTCTATAGGGCCGGTGGCAAGGTGTTTTGCGGATCCGCAACACACTACGGACGTGTGAATCAGGCCTAACCCCTTCCCTTCAGCCCATGACCCTTCGGTTGCCGCCTCACCTGGCCTCATTGGTGGTGCACGCATGCTGGGGTCCTAGGTTCAAATCCGACCAAGGACAACATCTGCATGGAGTTTGTATGTTCTCCCCGTATTTTCGTGGGTTTCCTCCGGGTTCTCCAGTTTCTCCCCAAAGACATACTGATAGGGAACTTAGATTGTGAGCTCCACCGAGGACAGCTTGATAACAATGTCCGTAAAGCGATACAGAACGTGTCAGTGCTATATAAGTGAATAAAATAGATTTTTTTTTTCAGTTCAAATTTATTAAGCCATGCACCTTTTAATAACAAAATAATATTTATTATTAATTAAATGTGGATTAATAACTTTTCTCATGTTCTTTAATGACCTAGTCCAGGGATTAGCAACCTCCGGCACTCCAACTGTTCTGTAACTACAACTCCCAGAGAAAATAAAAACAAAAACACTGACCCCAAAAAACACTAGTCAAGTGAAGAAAAAAACACTAAAAAGAATCCTTTCTTTTCACTTCCATGGGAGATAGAAGAATAGCCAAGGAGGTGTGCAATGCTGGGAGTTGTAGTTTCACAGCAGTTGGAGTGCCTAAGGCTGCTGTTCCCAAACCCAGTATAAGTAAAGCCATTTGTAACCGTGTGTTCGGGAATTTTATAATTAGTCGTTTATTTCGCAGTATAAATCTATCGCGGGGGGTGATTTAACAGGGAAGAAGCGCTGAATTCACATTCTTCACAGCAGGTTCCATCTGCAGACTACAGACTGCCACAGTCACATAAGGCCTCGTCCACATTTACGTGTCGGGGACACGTCTGTGAAAAAAAGCGTTTGTGTTTCATCCGTGAAGGATCCGTAGTTAGCCTGTGTGTCCGTTTTTACCATCCGTGTGTCATCCGTAATTCACTAAAAATTAATCTTCAAAAAATCTCCTATCAGTCTTCAGTGAAAAACGGACGCACTACGGATGCAATCCGTGGTGTGTCCGTGATTTTCACGGACCCATAGACATCTATGGGAGTGCTTAGTCCGCATCACGGATCAAAGTAGTGCATGTATCCGTGATTAAAAAAAAAATACTGAAATGTGAACAGACACATTTAAGGCTAGTTTCACACTAGCGGCAGGACGGATCCGACACGTTGTTCACCCGACAGAACAGCCTGTCGGATCCGTCTTGCCGATAGTGAACGTGTGCCCCTGGTCTACCGCTTTGGCCCCATTGACTATAATGGGGGCGGGGTGAAGTTCCGGCGGAGGCACGGCAGCGCACAGCAAGAGGCTGCCGGAATAAATGTCGGACATGTCGTAGTTTTATTCTGGCAGCCTCTTGCTGTGCGCTGCCGTGCCTCCGCCAGAACTCCACCCCGCCCCGATTATAGTCAATGTGGACGGAGCGGTAGTCCGGGGGCACACGTTCACTAGCGGCAGGACAGATCAGACAGGCTGTTCCGTCGGGTGAACAGACTGTCGGATCCGTCCTGCCGCTAGTGTGAAAGTAGCCTAAATCAATGGTTACCTGTGCTGTCCGTGGAAAATGCAGACAGCACGCGTCAGTGAAAAATGGAAATGTGAACGAGGCCTAAAGGGAACCATACAGGGTATAGATATTTTATAGATCAGAAAATCGCTTAGAATGCAATCTCTTAATATAAACTGAACAGCTCCCAAGGTGGAGTCTCCCCTTAAGCCACTTAGGGTTTATCATTTCCCCACAGATGGAGCAGGATTGATTACTGAAATTCTCCCCTCGTGCTCGTGTCACCTTAGCCGGCTCCCTGACACCTCTTCACGGCTGGAGATGTCAGTAATCCCACACCTTAGGTAATATAGCAGGTACAAGACACCCGATCCTTCCCCGTGTGAGAGGTGCACTCAACCGAATAACGTCACCATAGTGGGCGATCATTCATTTTAGGGTTCATGCACACGACAGTATTTTCTTTCCGTTCCGTTTTTTTTGTGGACCGTATGCGGAACTATTCACTTCAATGGGGCTGTAGAAAATACTGAAGGTACTCCTTGTGCATTCCGTTTCCGTATTTCCGTATGTCCGTTTCGCAAAAAAGTAGTGCATGTCCTATTAGGCCCAATTCATACATCTGCAATGTTCGTCCGCACCCGTTTCGCAAATCTGCGGAACAGGTGCGGACCCATTCATTTTGAATGGGGACGTGATGGATGCGGAGAGCACACACTGTGCTCTCCGCATCCGCATTTGCGGAGCGCGCCGCCGATCTTCCAGCCGGCTGCTCTGCAATAATATAGAGTAGTGTTTCCCAACCAGTGTGCCTCCAGCTGTTGCAAAACTACAACTCCCAGCATGCCTGAACAGCCAAAAGCTGTCCGGGCATGCTGGGAGTTGTAGTTTTGCAACATCTGGAGGCACACTGGTTGGGAAACACGGATATAGAGCATGTCCTATTCTTGCCCGCAATTGCGGACAAGTATAGGCATCTCTATAGGGCTGGTGGCAAGGTGTGTTGCGCATCCGCAACACACTACGGACGTGTGAATTAGGCCTTAGGGTATTGTACTTCTGGCTCTTGGTTTACACTTAGTATATGAATAGAACATGGTATATATGTATATCGCCATATGGCACAATGTATATAGGTATAACCAGCTATATTGATTTTAGTTTCCAGTGTCTGAAGCAAATTACACCACTGGAAAATGTCAGAGTTTTGGTTAATTTCGGTTCCTGGAGATAAGACCAATTTAGCAGCTCTGGAGAGGATGAACACAGTCACCAGTAAAGCCAACCTGTCTGAAAATTCAAAGTTCATCATACCTGACCTGAAGGTAAGGACACATTTACAGAATATATTACTACCTACATGGGAAATCTAGTAGGGAAGAATGAGTTGTATCATGTTGTTTCGTTGTTTTCAAGACCTCTGTTTACTGTTAGTGAATGGAAACCCATCCTAGACTATTGCTCCTTGCACAGTTGGCAGGTTGTCACTGCTGTGTCCAGTCTTCTATGAGCTGAACACACAGCAAATTCTTCTGTTCTGGAGCCTAGGCTAATGTCTCTGACACATTGTAACAAACAGCAGACTTGTGAAAGTGAGGCTAGATGAGGACAAGTTTCCAGCATCTGGAGGTAACATCGGCTGCATTCACTGACAGCAAGTAGAGATCTTGAAAATAGTGAGGACCAGAAATACAAAGAATATTAGAAAGTCACAGAACGTTTTATCATACAGTAATTAAAATGTATTTACATAGGACTGGAAAATAGCTTTAATTAGAACAAAAACGAGCAATATCTGGTAATAGAGAGATATGGCCTGAGGTACTGTGTCCTCTCCTGTGTGACAGCGCTCGCCGCTCCTCCTGCAGCTCTCACATCCCCATTTACTGAAAGCAGAATCTTCTGTTTTTTCATTTGTTTCCAAAATACTTCTATTTGTTGTGAAAGAAAGAGTCAATGTTTATCTAGATAGATGAGATGTATAGTCAATACAGAGGAGACGGGCAGTTAGGGTGCCTTCACACTGGCGTTTTTCTTTTCCGGCATAGAGTTCTGTCGTCGGGGAACTGATCAGTTATATCCTAATGCATTCTGAATGGAAAGAAATCCGTTCAGGATGCATCAGGATGTCTTCCGTTCAGTATGTGAACGTTTTTAGAGGTGGAAAATACCGCAGCATGCTGCAGTATTATCTCTGTCTAAAATTCCGGAACACATGATGGAATGCCGGATCTGGCATTAATTCCCATTGACTTGTATTAGTACCAGATCTGGCATTACAAATACCGCAACTACGGAACCGTCCTTCCGGTCTGCGCATGCGCAGACCTTTAAAACTGTAAAAAAATCAAGACGGATCCGTCTCTCCGTCTGAAAACGGAGAGACGGATCCGCACTTGCAATGCATTTGTGAGATGGATCCGCATCCTCACACTCTGGCGCATTCCGGCGACGGAACTACCTGCCGGATCCTGACACCACAAGTGTAAAAGTAGCCTTAGATAGATATGAGATAGATAGATAGATAGATAGATAGATATGAGAGAGAGAGAGAAAGAGATAGATAGATAGATAGATAGATAGATAGATAGATAGATAGATAGATATGAGAGAGAGAGAGAGAGAGAGAGAGAGAGAAAGAGATAGATAGATAGATATGAGAGAGAGAGAGAGAAAGAGATAGATAGATAGATAGATAGATAGATAGATAGATAGATATGAGAAAGATAGATATGAGAAAGAGAGAGAAAGAGAATGATAGATAGATAGATAGATAGATAGATAGATAGATAGATAGATAGATATGAGAGAGAGAGAGAGAGAGAGGGAGAGAGAAAGAGATAGATAGATAGATATGATAGAGAGATAGATAGATAGATAGAGAGATAGATAGATAGATAGATAATCATTTTGATAAGGTGACATGTCTAACGCACGTTGTGTCCTTGCTCAGGTGGGGACTCTGGATTCTCTCATTGGACTTTCGGATGATTTGGGGAAACTTGACGTCTTTGCAGAGAGGTAGGCGCGCTCTTGTTTACAGCACACAATGTCAGGGGCCCGCTGTTGTCACATACACACAGATCTTGACTGATCAAACCCTTGCTCGGCAGGCTCTGGATCTAGGACTCGCAGAGGTGGCTGGGGTCAGCCCTGGGCCTGTTTCCTTGTATACTAGTCATGATGAAGGGTCTTTTGAGATTTTTAGTTTATAGACCCAAGAACTTTATTGTGTGTTTTGCATTCAGTGGCTTTTTCAGCGTTTTTAGGCTTCATGTAACAATGCAAACAAAAATGTAGCTGCATCTAACAGCCAATCAGATCACAGCTCTCATTTGCTTAGTGCAGGTTATATAATGTAAGGATGTATTGGATTGGTTTGTAGACGCAAAAGCTCTGCGTTTTATCTGTATGGAGTACAAAATGTTTCCTTCTAATGAGGTGAGTGCCATTTTCAGACACATCCATAAAGATAGAACTATGAGGAAGATGCCCAGATTTTATATACTGTAAATATGAAGCAGTTAGAATTATAATATAATATAATAAAAAAACACTGAAAAATGAGAAAAAAAGACTATGGCCCTGATTTACCTTAGCGGGTCTTGATAGGAGGAGGAATAGAAGGAGGCATTTAATTTATCTGATATCGTATAGTACATGACAGTCTTTTTCTAATAAACTTAGAACCAGTGCAGTATCTCACATGGATCCAGGGACCTCCTCATTTATTACGCCAATTGTTCTGCTAGATTTATCTCAAGCTAGCAGCTGAGGGGGCGTGTCACTTCTCAGGGGACATGTCCTTTCTATCACAGTTAGTGGCAGTTAAAGCATGGAACTAAGCATGGAACGCCCCTCGGTGCACTGAAGCCCTCATTTCAATAAAAAATTAAAGTCTTTTTTCTCAGGAATGCTGCAAGTAATTTTTACAAGACAGGTATCATTTTACCCAGCCGGACCAACCCTACCAGACAGCCTGCCTGCTTTTATAGGGTTGACCCTGCCGATAGATGACCCTTAAAAATTTTTTGGGAAGATAACATTTTCTAAGAAAGGCCCAGAAAGGTTTTAAAATAAAAAGAAGCATTACTCACCTCACTGCTCTCTTGCCACTGCATTCCGATTCTGCTCCAGTCCTTGCTGCTCTCCACTTCCTGGTCCCAGCTCGACACACAGCAAATGGCATAAGATGGTCGATCGGCCAGTGACAGGCTGAGGTTGTCACTGCTGTGGCCAGTGATTGTCTGAGTAGCAGAGCAGTGCTGGAACACCAGTCATGGAGATCAGTGAGGTGAGTCATTATTTTTGTACCTATCCAGAAAACTCTTAAAGGGTCCAAACGTGGGTACACACTCTTATGGTTGTCAGGTCAGTTTTGTCATGTGGATTTTTATCCCTGAGCTCCTGTTAGTTGGCATTTATTCAGGGAGAAACACAGAACCAGAGATAGGTGCACACTGCCGTCACACTAAACCCTCACACTGATGTTAAAAATTGAGAGTTAGTTCGACAGATCCTACTAGGAGGACATGTCTTAAACCTCGGGCACCAGCGTCAAGGTCTCTCAAGTAGCCCAAGGGCCCTAACACTCACCTACCTGCGCCATATGGGCGATATCAGGGGCCAGTGGGCAATTACAGGAGCATTAGGACGACTCACAAACATCTCCTCTGTTACCTCCAGCATGTAGCCATGCTTGCAATGGGAGGTGGGAGGTGTCTATGAGCCCTACCCAAGACTGACTGATATAGCCCAAAGCCAAGCAGGTGCACCCAAATGTGACCTGAAGATGAAAAACAGGCATATTTAAATTGGAGTTTATACACCTCCATACATATATATAAACCATCAAAAAGTGTGGTGATAAGAAAGCAGGATGTGCTCATACCCATATGCAGTTGTGCATTTCTATAGGGGAGCACATCCTGCACTTGTAGTCCGTTGCTAATGGCAATCACCAGCAAAAAATGCATACAATGGATGATGCCAGCAACGGACTACAAGTACCACAATGGACATCCTACATAAGATGAAATTTATGTGGATGTGGCAAGAATTCAGAACAAACACAGAACCAGAGATAGGTGCACACTGCCGTCACACTAAACCCTCATTTATTCAGGGAGCACTATACCAGGCGTGCTTTCTCCATGTAGCGTGCGGCCGCCCCTCCAGGTAATAGTGGATAGAGTATCAGGTTGTTTGTAAACAGGGTCGTGTAGCCAGCTGAACTCTACTTACCCCGAGTGGTGCCAATGAAAGTAGACTTCTTAATATTTCATTAGGAAAATATTCCACAAGTCCTTTATGGGAAGAAGGTAACATGAGGTAACTTACCGAGTCACTCCAGGTCACTTACCACCCCCAAATATAAGGTCCGTTGTGGGTAAACAATTTTCTTAAGTAGGGTTTTGGCATAAATGTCGGGATTTGGCAGGACAAAACCTGTGGTGTAAAGCAACTTTTGTCCGGCTGAATCCCGGGGAGTCAAAGATGTCTGTCGGGCAGACGGCACTTTCCAGCTATACCGGATCCAGAGAACTCTGGTAGGCTGTTCTCTGCCGGAAAAGCCTGACAGATGACCGTGAGGGCTCATTCACACGGCCATTCCGTGCATTGGGGGCTGCAATTTGCGGCCCCCAATGCATGGGCACCATTCATGCGGCTGCTGCGACGGATCCAGATCCATTCAACTTGAATGGGTCCGTGATCCGTCCGCACTGCAAAAAAATAGAACAAGTTCTATTTTTTTGCGGTACGGAGGCACGGAGAGAAACTCCATTCCACACCGACCTTCCGGATTGTGGACTCATTCAAGTGAATGGATCCACATCCATGATGTGGGGTGCACATGGCTGGTGCCCGCATGTTGCGGATCTGCTGTTTGCGTGCCGCAATACGGGCACAGCCAAACAACGGACGTGTGCATGAGCCCTAACACTGGTGTGAAACTGGACTTATACTCAACTCATATGTTGATGGCATATTGTTAGGATACGCCAATGTCAGATAGGTGCGGCTTCCACTTCTGGGACCAACTCCTATCTCCACAATGGGGCCCCGAAGTGAGGGAGAGCACACCGCACATGTATGGCCACCACTCCATTCACCTCTATGGGACTGCCAGAGATCGCCGAGCCAGCACTCGGCTATTTTCTAGATCTGCCGTACTGGTGAGTGCAGCGCGTGTGCAGCGCGCTCTTCATTCACTGCTATGGGACTTCAGAAAATAGCCAAACACGCTCGCTCAGCTATTCTGGGAGCTCCCATAGTGAATGGAGAGCACGCTGCTCGTGCGGACCGCACTCCTTTGCTTTGGGGACCACGTTCTGGAGATAAGAGCAGATCCCAGAGGTGGAACCTGCAATTATCTGCCATTGACGGTGTATCCCAGTGATATGCCATCAATGTCTGAGATGGGAATACCTCTTTCATTTTATGACATGGGACACATGGACTGCTCCCTATTGATGGCACCCATGCCTGGATTTGACCCTACCATGAGTTGTAGCTCCATCAATTTGGTGTATTATTTGGTCTGGAAACTTCTGAAACATTTGAAGTTGGGACACTAAGCCTAAAGGGGTAAATTCCTAATTTTTTACATTCAATGAGGTCTATATAGAATTTACATTTGATATATACTCTGCCCTGGGGTGGAGATGACCACCAGAATGAACACCTTGTGCCTAGGTGGTCTACAGCTTCCTCCATACTATGTTCTAATGAAGGCAACCCATTCCCTTCTTCATCTGAAGCTAGTATTGTGATTAGCTGATCGTAGAGGGTCCGGCTTCAGAAACCCACCAGAGAAATCTGTGTCCGGACGTTAATGAGTTTGATCCATGGATGGGTTGGGTCTGCCAGATTGAGAGGTGTTCTTTGTTACTATTTCTCAGTGGAGGTAAGGGGGTATTAGATAAATGGCCTAGCTCTATGACATCTGTGCGCCCTTGTAGGGAATAAGATCAGGGTTGTCATAGTGAGACAACCCCTTTAATTGCTGCAGATATGAAGGCTTCAGGGACCATATTCTCTTGGAGGACCAGCTGGACCCTTCCACCTAAGTACACTATTGTATGGCTGCGGTATGGCACAAGTCAAGGTTTGCCTCTTCAGGTAATGATTGATGTGCTCGAAATCAGTGAATGTGTCTAGAAAACATCTAAATTGTCTCACAAATATGCTACAATGGTCACACGTGTGAAAATGCAACTATAAGGTGCAGATGGGTTTGGCTTCAGGTCGGAACCAGAGCCGGAGCCGGCCTTGAGGGTGGGCACCCTGGGCCCTAACACATGAAATATCAGGATCCCACAGAAATGAGGCTACCATACACTCCGCAGTTTCTTGATTGGGCGGTGTAAAAGGGAATGATATCATTAAGGCACTATCTGGTATAGCATAACGGGAGGAGGGGGGCAGAGAATCAGTAGAAGGTACGAGCGCACTATTCAGACTAAGGTTGGCACAGAAGTTACATACTGTGGGCCAGATTTATCATTAGCTAAAGTCACTTTAATGGAGTGAAAAAGTCGCAAAAAAATGTGCAATCGGTAAAATTGGGCATTTTTTGCGACTTTTTCGAACTCTGCTCTAAGCTCTCCAGTTTTGTGAAAGTGGGCGTGTTTTCTTATGTAAATGAATCTCTAGGCAGACTTACTATTGCGATCATTTAAAAGTCGCAAAAAAGTCGCAAAAATAAAAAAAGCGCAATTTCACTCCAGGAGGGACCATGCTTATGGCCTCATGCACACGACCGTTGTTTGTTTCCACGTCCGTTCCGTCCGCAAATTTGGCGTACGCCAAAAAAAACGGATGATGGACCGTTTTTTTTTGAGGATCCGTTTTTTTGGCAGATCTATTGTAATAATGCCTATCCTTGTCCGCAAACGTAAAAAAAAAATAGGACACGCCCTATTTTTTTGACGGAATGTAAACGCGGACCACAGATGCGGAACAAAAACGGTTGACCATCCGCATTTTTTGACGGATCCATTGAAATGAATAGGGAAGCATCCTATCCGTGAAAAAAATACGGAACGGACGCGGAAACAAACAGCGGTCGTGTGCATGAGGCCTATCTTATGCGACTTTTTAATAGAACATGCAACTTTTTTGTAAAGACGTGCGACTTTTGTAAAGCCGCTTACTGAAGGATAAACTGCTACCGTCAAACCACATTTATCACAGTATAGGATAGCTCATTAATATAGGAAACTGGACAAACCCTTAAAGCTGAATTGAAATCAAAGTTGACCAAGTTTCATTTGATCATAATTCATCTCAGATGATCAGGATTTAGCACAAAATGGCATTCTGCAGCTTGCCACGTATTGGAAACCATGCAAGCTACAGAAGCCAAATGGCCAAAATTGATTTTTAGCCCAGAATACGTGCAAAAAAAAATCTAAAAATCCAAGATGTCCACAGTTTTTAAAAACACGTATACCTTTTAGCAGCAACTGAAGTTACAGTTTGCCTATTAGAAGAGAATTCGAGGCTGCATTCCTATGACACACTTCTTCTCCTGTGCCTTGGCAGTTCAGACAAAGGGGCTTTGTATGGATCCAAATCTCCATCTAAACCAGTGTCCACAGAACTCAATCCATGTTTAGCATATTCTCAGGCAGTCAACCTCTGGCAGGATAAATATAAGCAGAGGGCACGGTATGGTTAGTAGACATTTGTAGACAGACATATAGACCATATCCAGGTGTCTGTGATGTGGCCGCTGCAGCCAATGACCGGCCACAGCAGTGACATGTCACCATGTGTAAGGTCACTGGGTCACGTGACGCATGGGTGACACGTGCTGTGGCCAGTCATTGAATGCAGCAGCCACGTAACCTGCATCAAACTGGATGTTGAAGCTGGGAGACCTCAGACCTGCGGCGCCCGAGGTGGTGCCAGAACACAGCGGGGGGGATCAGGTAAGTATGATTCCCACCGCCGGGCCACCCATGCAGAAAAGATGTCAGGGGTAAACAACCCTTTTAAGGCGTTTTCAGCTCTCTTGACATGTAACTATTCAGTTCTTATGACTCTATGTTGTGCCATTCCTTTACTATTCCTGCTAGAAGTTATGAATGAATTGCTAGCAGTCTGCAATAAGGGTCCTACTGGGTGTTACCAGTTGGGTGGGTAGAGTCTGACACTGGCAGCACCGATTTGGTAGTGTCAGACATGCCCCCAAATAGTAACCCCTTGTCGGACCTTTTTTGCAGACAGCCAGCAATTTATTCGTAAACTTCTAGTAGGAATAATAGAGGAATGACACAATATGGAGTTATAAGAATAGATGCTCCACAATTGTTATTACATGGGGAATGCAAGTAGGTACTAAAACAGACATGTCAGGAGAGGAGAGAGGTCCCCTTTAAAAAGAGAGACCTTGGATTCCTGTGAGAGGACTGTACCTCTCTTATGTTATGGGACACACAGAAGCAGGTCCTGTGTAGCTAGGCAGTAAGAACCTGTCAGCGCCGTCTTAGTCCAGTAGAAGAGAGGGGGCGGCTCATCTCCCGTCATTATTTATTTAGTACGGCTAGTCTCTGGCTCTGAGTGGTTTTCCATGTCACTTTTGGACAGTGAAGGACTTTTTGAAGCGTACCGTCACTTTAAACATCTAATTAAAGTGGACACAGACACTGCAGCTATACGTGAAGTCACATTGGGTCCCTCTTGATGTTTCTGGAGACCCTGATAGATTACAGTCATACATACGGCATTGCTCACTACAATATTAATTCAGAAAAGCCATCTTACTGCTAGGCAGGAACTACAGCACTGTTCATCTTTCGATTCATGAATAAAATGACAAAACTACAGTGCAGACTGACACGCAGGCAGAGACATAAGTGTGCAGATGAGTCTATAGAAGCATAAATGAAAAATGGCACTGTAATAGCCATTAATAGTCGTCACCGATGATGTGTTACCCATATAGTACATTGTTAGGTGATTGCATCTTTGATGTGGCACCTAAAACCATTGTTTGTCCGCAGAACATCGCCTCCTTTGTAAACAAGGGATGTGCTGCTGACAATATGCAATCTAAATGGGGCATGAATGATCGTAATAATGATCATTGCCCCCCTTCCCGTTCATTTCGCATTGGGCTGGTTCCTTTAAACAATCACTGACTGGCGCTCGTCATAGGTCCTGCATTCCTGTAAAAGGACACTAAAGTCACTACCAGACACCTTTGGTGGCTTATCCCCTGTGACGACAAAGGATCAGACATGCTGAAATGTAATATGTCCAATCCTTCTTAAAGAATAGTCAGGAGTTACAAATAATAGGTGTAACCAATAAAACCCTTAATGTCTAAAAAAAAAAGAACTAAGAAGTCACATGTTCCCAAATTAGCAATTTTTGAAAGGGTAGGTTCACATCGGCGTTCCGGAATTCCGTTATAGGTTCCGTTGTGACAGAGTTATAATGGAATATAACGGAATTTTTAGGACGGAATGCAAAACGGAAGCCTTTAAGAGGCATTCTGTTTTGCTCCATCCTAACACATGTCTATGGGGACACATAACGGTTCCGTTTGTTGCCGTTATACATGACGTAAAAAATAGTCCTGACGATTTTTTCTTAAAGGCTTCCGTTTTGCATTCCGTCCTAAAATTCAGTTATATTCCGGGACCTATAATGGAATTCCAGAATTTCACCCTAAGTCAGTTACGTCAATCTAGTAATAAATGCCCCCATGTGTTTTTATTAGAAAGGCCTCTGATGCTAAAGTGATCAGAGTATCCTGCTCGTACGACCCCAAGCAATCAACTGTAATCTGCTAGGGAACTTGTTGGTTAGGTTTTAATATTGTAATATCCCCACAGTGCCACCACAGGAGAAAGGAAGTATTACATCTTTTCCATTGAAACGAATGCGCTGTCCACATAATGATTGATCATGCCGGGTCCTCCAGAGCTAGAGATGTAGCCGTCCTCTCCTTTGACTAACAGATGTGGGTCCTGAGTAGGCCAATCCAATCTATTATTAGATAATTATGCAATGGTTTGAAATGACATAATCCAGATATTATGGTGAGGAGCCTTTTCTCTAGCTAATTCTGTTGTTTTTTCTTCCACTTAGTGTAATTAAGAAAATTGCTCAGTATATAGGAGAAATAATAGGTGACTCTGCAGAGAAAGCCCAAGAAAACCTACTGGCAAATGGAGGTGAGAGCTTCAACATTCAAATTGTACCTTCATAGGTGTTTGGCTTCAACATCCAAAATGTACCTTCATAAGTTCCTTGCTTCAACATCCAAATTGTACCTTCATAGGTTCCTTGCTTTAAAATCCAAATTGTACCTTCATAAGTTCCTTGTATAGGTGTAACCAAGGGCATTGACCAAATGTGCTGTACAGACTTCATACATATAGCCTCTCATCATGCTTGGACTGCAGGTCACTGACACACCAGTTTATCTGCCCATATACACCATTGCCAGATTTTGCTCCTTGATATGCCTATATCTGTCACTCATGAGTATTTTCTGATCTAATTTTCTCACCTAAGTTAGACTTACACAGGCACACAGAGACTTTTCTCATGGATTTCGTATGAATCTATGAGAAAAACAATCATGCTCCATTGCGAGCCGTATTACACATGTCCCCCAGAAGCGTTGCTTAGGACACAATATGGAGGCCCGTGTCACAACTATAGGTCTGGGATACAGAAGAGGACCAGGAGGTTTCACGTTCAGGAAAGAGAAGACTTGTGAGCTAATTAAAATGAGCCACTTGAGTGGAGATGGTGGTTAGGTTTTGAGGGATGGTCTACAAGGACAAGGAAGAGAGCTCAATGGAAAGGGGTGGACTGGGAACTTAAAGTGGCCCTGGAAAAAATACTAAAAGTGGCCCCGTTTTGTAGTCGGGTCCATATTGATGGAAGGCCAGACCAGCAGTAGCGTAATGTGGCACATTATATCAAATACCACAGTCCATCACAAAATACTACCAGCAGGACAAAATACATCTCCAAAAACTTCCACTGGTGGGCCGTGACGAAGGCTCAGGCGGCTCCCTGGGCATCGGCCCACTGGAAAATTTCCCTGTAAGGTCTATGGCCAATCCGCCCCTGTCCATGGGAAAGGGCTAACTCAAGAGGAGTCTGAAATCATCCATGGGATGGTGTTATAAGAGGAACAGACAACAGAACTTCAGAGTAAGGGCAGAGAGATTGATTTTTGAAGGATAGTCCAGTTAGGCAGGGAAGGGTGCTCTAGAGGAAAGGGGTAGCTCAAGAGAAGTCCTATAATGGTGAATGGAAATAGGTTAAAAGGAGAAAATCAGTAGGTCAGAAAAGAAGTGGGGGGATCAGTTAAGAGGATATTTGTGGATGTTATGTGACATAAGAGGTAGGTTTACTCGATTTGATTACTTGTAGTATGTGATATGATTTCCATGTCCTGCTCTCACACTTGTCTCCAACTTCAAAGTGATGGTCTGATGATCTGATCCTAGAAAAGAGCCACGTTTTTAATATTTCACAGAGGTTTTTTAACATGTTGGCTAAAAGCGTCTGAAATATGCAATCTGTTTTGGGACAGAGTAGACATCGGGGCTTACCTATATTCTAGGGGGGGCTGTGGCGATGGTGGTGATGGCTTGGCAGATGGGAACGGCAGCCACCATCCCAGTCGATTGTTTTTTGAGCCTCACAGTTGATCTTTTTCCAGGGAAGAAGAAGAAACTGAATCGCGTGCACAGTATGTAAACTGCTCTCGTGTGTTGTGTGTTTTATTCCAGCATGGATTGTCCGATGCTCCGGAGACTACTGCTCTAGTTGTAGGGGTACAGTGATCAGGTTACGATGGATGTGTGACATAATGGCCTCGTAGCCTGGTCACCATATCCGTATGACTCAGATAACATCCCTGCCCCGTGTTATGAGTTTCTTCCTTTCTTCTGTTACAGCTGATGGTTCTTCAGGTTCTTCTGGTTCTTCTGAGTCTGCTACATCTTCTGACTCTGCCAGTTGACTCTTATCTTATCCTGGATATAGAAATGGCATCTGGAAGAGTAGCAAGTGCCAATCATCCAAAAGCAAAACTTCTAGAAACCATTTGTTTCTATACATCGTGTATATTTGTAGTGAAAAAACAATGATGGCAGCCGCTTCACTTGCGGTTTAAAACTGCATTCAAATCCTCGATGGATGCCATTTCTCCCTTGCTTAGTGCCACAGTAATGTAGGAGTAAATAATTGTAATCACAGCTGGATGCATGAGAGCCCTTCAACAGCATGAAAAAAGCATAGGTATACTGTATAGCAGGCATGCTCAACCTGCGGCCCTCCAGCTGTTGCAAAACTACAACTCCTAGCATGCCCGAACAGCCTACAGCTATCAGCCTACAGCAGGGCATTATGGGGGTTGTAGTTTTACAACAGCTGGAGGGCCGCAGGTTGAGCATCCCCACTATATAGTATAATTATCTCATGCCTATGGCAGACCCGCTGTGTGTCCGCATTTTAGCCCATAAACAACAGATCCATAAAATACAGATACCTTCAATGTGCATTCTGTATCTTTCTCACTCCTATCAATGGAGAGGACTATTCATGTATGATAATTTGCCAAACGGCCACATAGATCAGCAAAAAATATGGATGTATGCATGGCCCCAGAGAAATAAATGGGTCAGTTTGGTGTCCACGAAAAATTCGGATAGCACATGGATGAAAAATACAGTCTCATGCATGAAGCCTTACTGTAATGTCCCCACTGAATTGCTCTGGCAGCTACCCTTCATGACAACATTTTGTGTACTACAGTCACCACTAGGGGGAGCACACTGTATACAGATGTATACAGCTCACAAGGAATTCAAAAGGAAGCTGGATAAATCCGTATGCAGTGAGCACCATCTAGTGGTGGCTGCCGACAGCCAGAAATGTATCGTTTTACTTTATCACTTTAAGTGCATGGAGGAAAGCAGGGGATGTGGAGGGAAGAAATTAATCGGCAAAGAACTTAGGACTTCATATATTCAATACGCATACCATACTTACAGAAAAAAAACTACAGAGATGAGGGCGCCCCAGAGAAACACAATTTAATTCATGGGTTTTCCATTTTGCCACTTGGAAGCGCCGCAGCCTTTTCTCGGATTAGCCTAGGCCATGTGACGTCACGGAACGGACGTCATGTTCATTGAAATAAATGGGGGCTGAGCTGCGATACCAACCACAACCACTATACAATACATGGCGCTGTGCTTGGTGAGCTGAGAAAAGGCCGCAGCGCTACTGTAAGCGTTGGTGCCTTCTTAACTGACTGATCAGATGTAAAAGTCCTGGAAAACCCCTTTAATGCACAATCCTAGAAAATATAAGTAGCGGCCATGCTTTTATCTTCCGTTTACATGTCGATGAAGTCATTGGAATTGGGATTCTAGAACAACCTCAGTATACTGCAGTGGATTGCAAAGCATAATGGGAGTTGTAGTTTAGTTTCAGAGGGGCAGATAGAAGATACCTGCAATGTACCATACTTCTAGAGGAATGGAAACATTGCACAGTTCATGCTCCTTTCTGGGCGTATCAGTTTCGGGCTTCTAGTATCTGAGATGGAAAAGCAATAGTTGGAGTCAGCTATCAGTGAGAAGACAACCTATGTACAGCTCGTATCCTGCTCCTCCTCAAGCTCTGCAGGAAGTTCCTATTACTAGCAGTTCAGACGTTGATATATTAATTATAGGAAAACCCGAGATTTGTGAACTGGGGCTCTGCTGGTTTCTAGAATTATGGTCCAATTCATTTTGGGGGGGACCAGTCAACAAGCTCAGGAATCTAAAGATCACCAAGTCAAAGGGGTGCAGCACCCTGAAGGATCTTAAGTGGTCATCTTTTGTAGAAAACCCATATTCAGTTAGGACCTCCAGAGCAGACAGGAGCTGTCTCTTTCTGGAGGACCCAGCCATCCATGTGTTACACAGACAGCCCATTGATTTCAGTGGATACCCTGCAATGCTTCATTTCCCCAGTGGTGGCGCTGATGAGGAAATGGACACTTGCTTCCAGATTCCTCTGCAGCTGATCGATGAGGGTCCAGGAGTGGGACATTCTATTATCAGCTTATTTTTGTGGGACCCTTCTAACAAAAAGAGAATATCCAAATACTTTAAAGGTGCCCATACACTTTAGATAAGTTGCATGGAGTATACCGACTCTCCCCCAACAGATGATATTGGGGGCAAAGAATTATACTAATATGTTAGCCTTTTGTTCTTGCCACCAGAGATGACTGGAAGCAGCTTGTTCCCCTCTCCCCTTTAAGAACACATGCATACTTGGACAAACGTACCTGTGCATGCAGGGGGAGAGTGGAAAAGCATTTTGAGGCAGCTATGTAAATTGTATGGCCAACTTAAAGGGGTTGTCCAGGTTCATTTTATTTGTTTTATTTTTTTAATCTGCCCATCGGGACCTGTGGAGAAATCCATACTTACCTGATCCCTGCTATTTGGTTCCGACTCCCTTGCTCCGGGCTTTCTTCATTGGACTCTCAGTCCCCGTCTCTCACTATCCGCAGGGGCAGGGTCATATACGTCGCCGCAGCCAATGACTAGCGGTGGCAGGTCCCCAAACTGCATGTAACCCACTTGAGGACTCTTCTATATAGGTTGGGTGGTGCTCTCCTTGCGAGGTGTGGGTCACAGGAAAAGGTTCCCAGGCCAGGTATATAAGTGAAAGAAGAAAGTTCCTGGACACCACTGCTGTTGTTTTCTTGTGTCTTTATTGTATAGCTTAGATTACAGTATGCGGTATGCCAGTTGTGGATAAATATTGTAACAACGTTTCGGCGGTAAACGCCTTCATCAGGACACTGGTCGTGCCGCACTATGTGGAAATCCGTATGAATAGCTGTTGTGTGGAGCTCTATGGCTCTAGTGGCAAGGCTATGTGAAATCAATATTTGAAGTCTCCTAGCTGCCGAAACGTTGTTACAATATTTATCCACAACTGGCATACCGCATACTGTAATCTAAGCTATACAATAAAGACACAAGAAAACAACAGCAGTGGTGTCCAGGAACTTTCTTCTTCCACTTGAGGACTCGTCGCAGCTGAGACCAGTCATTTGCGGCAGGAGGTGCAGGAGGTTGACAGAAGGGGGATGAGAAATCCAGTGAAGATAGTCCGGTGAAATAGGGAGCTGGAACCGAGGATACTCGGGGAAGCCATTATAGATCTCCTCACAGGCCTTGCTGGATGGGACGGAGGGAATAAAAAAAAAAATCCTGGACTAAACCTTTAAGGCCTGGATCACTCTGGTGCCAACAGGGTGTGACAGTGGCATGCATGATCTCCTGACTACACACACAAAAACTACTTTTGTGACTTTTGACTTTCCAGGTTCTATAGCCCTAGTCCTCCAGGAACTAAAGCCCATGGACACCCAGGCAGCCATGTGCCAAGGGGATTTACATTTCTTGTGAGCGGCATGAAAGTCCTTATAAATGTGCCAACAGGTTACGTTATACATGCCGTACTGCAGCGTCTAGCTCTGGGATCAGCAATGGATGTTACGCTTTTATGTACTTCTATTTATTAGGCAGAACAAATAAATGCCTCATCCATAACCTTTGATTTGTAGAGAAATTCATGCGGAACTGCATTACTGAGATCTCAATTTTTTCTCCCCCAGGAACAGCGCCACTCTTGATCAGAGGCTGCGCCTGGTATTGCAGCTCAAGTGAATAGAGGTGAGGTGCAATACCAAGCACAGGCGATGAATGAGGGTGGCGCTGTTGGTAGATAAAAAATGCAAACCCATTTTTTTAATCTCATACACTTGTGTCTCAGAATAATATTTCACAAGGTTCTAGAATAATATGCTGGTAATGATCTTTATATTATAGTATAGTCATCATACACAGTGAAATGCCTTTAATTCAGCATCAAGGGGTACTGCTAGGTGCTGGATTATCAGATCTTCTGAACTATCATAGAAAAGTAGGTAAAACTCACTCTAAGGCCTCATGCACACGGGCTGTTGATTGGCCCTTCTGTGCATTGGGGACCACGACATCCATACGGAATCCATAAACAGACCCAGACACAATTAACTTGCATGCACTACTTTATTGCGGTGCGGAGGCACGGACAGAAACCCTATGGAAACACTCCATGGTGCTTCCGTGGGGTTCCGTGCCTCCTTTCCGCACTGGCCCTTTTGGATTGCGAACCCATTTAAGTGAATGGGTCCGCATCCGTGATGCGAGTTGCACGCGGCCGGTGCCTGTATATTGTGTTACCACAGCTCCATTCATTTCTATGGGGAAAAAACTATTTTTTTTCCATTCTGCTCTGTTTTCTAGTCTTGTGAAATTCCTCAGAAATCGGCAGTTCTATGCTGGAAACCAGTTCTGGATTACCAGATACCCGATTAAAGGAATGTCTCGGTACTTGTCTGTGTATGTGTAACTAGTCTGTCTCTGTTCTTGCAGTTGACTTGGTCAGCTATATGTCCCGTTTTGAGTGGGACATGGCTAAATATCCCGTGAAGCAGCCACTGAATAATTTAACGGACTCTCTCAGCAAGGTAAAGTTATGGATTATTATCTACTTCTAAAAATTCATCAAATTAAATTAGATCTATTGAGCATTATGTTTGTGAAAGCCTAAGAATCCAGTGATGAATAACAGAAAACCGGGGTTGTGATCCTCTCGTAAATGTCTCAGAGGGTCCCCCAACTCTGCTGTATACAATATGGTCACCCAGGGTGAAAACTGGTGTCCTTGGGGCAACTAAGCCAGTTTTCCTTTACACCAGTTTTGATAAATTTCCCCCGAATTTTTGGGGTCATTTATCAAACTGGTGTAAAGTAGAACTGATTTAGTTGCCCATAGCAACCAATCAGATTCGACCTTTCATTTTCCAAAGGAGCTGTCCAAAATGAAAGGTGGAATCTGATTGGCTGCTATGGGCAACTAAGCCAGATCTACTTTACACCAGTTTGATAAATGGCCCCAAAAAGGAGAAATTTAGGAAAACTGGCTTAGTTGCCTCTAGCAACCTTTCATTTCTTACAGCTCCTTTGGAAACTAAGCAAGTTCTACTTTACAGCAGTTTTGATAAACCTCCCCCATATTGCACATACAATCACCCACACATACAGGGGCATACCCAGATCTCATAGGGCCCCATAGGAAAATGTATCATGGACCGCTCTGCCGCACCCAGCTAAGGGTGCACTCACATCACCGTTTAGCTTTCCGTTCTTCTGATCCGTCAGAAGAAGAGAGAGAGAAAGAAAAAAAACAGGATCCAGTAAAAAAAAAACGGATCTGTTGCATCAGTTGTCATATGTTTCCGTCTGAGATCTGTCTTTTTAGATGGAAATAAAAGTACTGCATGCATTTTTGTCCCGTGTAAAAAAACTGATTTCAGATAGAAATGGCTCAAATGGATGACAACTGATGCAACAGGATCCGTTTTTTTTTTTTTACTGGATCCTGTTTTTTTTTTCTCTCTCTCCTTCTGACGGAGCAGAATAGCGGAAAGCTAAACGGTGATGTGAATGCACCCTAACCAGTACCCATGTGTCAGTGGCTCCCAGGTAATGCAGAAAGCAAGATTTCTGATGAAATAACTTTTTTTTTTTTATTGAGCAGAAGAAATTTTAATTAAAAAATTGTAATAAAAAAAGCAGTCGCCCTCCTTCTTACCCACTTTATTCGACTTCCATGCTTCTATGCTCAGTGTGATCAGCATATTTCTCAATGTATATACACCAGACAACTTGCATAAATACACTGATATACATCCCCCATACTGCTTCCCTTTACATAATATATTACAAAACTGGCTGCCTTAAGCCACCACTAGGGGGAGCTCAGTGCATAGGAATTTATACAATTACTGTAATAATTTCTTTGCACTAGGCTCACCCTAGTGGCAGCTACATGACAATGCAGAGAGAGGAAGTTTAGTGCAGGACCTCTCCTACCCCCCCCCCCCCCAACAGAACCCATAGCAGTCCCATGGTCTGCCTCCATTGAAGTTATGCCACTGCACATGATTAGTCCCTGCATGCATACATAGTGTATATACTGTACATAATCGCTGCATACTCGCAATACAGACACTCTGCACCAAAGTACCAGTGACTAGAAGCAGGGATCTACCATGTCTGCTGTCCTCTAAGTTGTAATAGATATCTATATGTGACACTGTCAGGCCTACCTGAACTTGTAGAGGAGAGTCTGTGATGTTGATGTGTAGTGGTCCCGATCCTCCAGTCCGGTAGAAACAGTCAGGCTGTGTAGTTGGAAAACGTGCCCCGACCGGCAGGACGTTTCCTATTCAATAAAGCTTACGCGCTCCTAATCTGAGCGCCGGTGACGTCAGGCTAATTTACAGCTACAGGAGCTGTTGGGCATTTTTGGTCCACAACAGCTCCTGTGGGGAATCAGTGGGCAGACCCTCGAAGGCCGTATCTTTGTGATCTGTAGGATTCTGCCCACAAGTGGCCACTTGTCTGGTCTGTTCTCAGGTGTCTACCGGATGTTCCCACAACTTTCATAAGTGGAATGACGTCTATGGAGGAAGGGACGGACTGGGAGCTTAAAGAGGACCTTTCATCACCCTAACAAATGTAAACTAAGTACACATACATGGAGAGCGGCGCCCAGGGATCTCCCTGCACTTACTATTATTCCTGGGCGCCGCTCCGTTCTGCCGGTATAGGCTCCGGTAACTTCAGCTCTGCGTCTCAACTGGGAGGAGCCTGCCCTTGTTCTCCTGGGCGTCTCCTTCTCCCAGGCTGTAGCGCTGACCAACTGCAGCGCTCAGCTCATAGCCTGGGAGAAGAAAACCTCCCAGGCTATGAGCTGAGCGCTGCGGTTGGTCAGTGCTACAGCCTGGGAGAAGGAGACGCCCAGGAGAACAAGGGCAGGCTCCTCCCAGTTGAGACGCAGAGCTGAAGTTACCGGAGCCTATACCGGCAGAACGGAGCGGCGCCCAGGGATAATAGTAAGTGCAGGGAGATCCCTGGGCGCCGCTCTCCATGTATGTGTACTTAGTTTACATTTGTTAGGGTGATGAAAGGTCCTCTTTAAAGTGGCCTTAGAAAAAATACTAAATGTGGCCCCGTTTTGTAGTTGGGTCCAAATTGATGGAAGGCGGGGCCAGCAGTACCATATTGCGGCATATTATACCACCCCAACAGAGCCAAATACACAGTCCATCACAAAATACTGCCAGCAGCACAAAATACATCCAAAAAAACTTCCACTGGCCAGTCTCTTAAATTTTAGTGAATATGATCTAGGTGAAACTACTGACATGTTATCACTTTTCACATTTTTTTCAGCAAATGTCACAAATAGATACGGACCTGAAGTCAAGAGCACTTACGTATAACAACATTAAAAGCAATCTGCAGAGTCTGGAGAGGAAAACTGTGTACGTATAGAGGCTTATGTGAGTGCATTTAACTACTGATAATAATAACAGCATTAGGCACATGCCCGTAGTACCTCTATGTGCCTCTGGTATTGTATGGAGGCATTTATTTTCACGTATCTGAGAGAGAAAATTGTGTCCTTCTTCGGTGGACATTATATATACGTAGGTACTCCGCAGGACAATGGCTTACAGTGGCACAAAGTGTGCCCATGGGTACGTACATACCTGTGGGGAATCAGTGGGCAGACTCTCGAAGGCCGTATCTTTGTGCTCTGTAGGATTCTGCCCGCAAGTGGCCACTTGTCTGTTCTCAGGTGTCTACCAGATGTTCCCACAACTTTTATAAGTGGAACAGTCATGGTCATGGTTATCTGAAATAAACCTAAATTGGTCTAAGAAAAAAAAAAAAAAGTAAGTCATGTCTATCAGAGTTGCATATTATCTACGTTCCTACAGTTAGAAAGCAGCTTTCCATAAATAAATAGTACAGGTGACTATAAGAAACTTTGTAATATATTTTGTTAAAAAAATGCTTCCATCCAGCTCTTTACAGCTTTTAACAATGGAGTCTATGGAGGAAGGGGGCGGACTGGGAGCTTAAAGTGGCCCTACAAAAAATACTTAAAGTGGCCCCGTTTTGTAGTTGGGTCCAAATTGATGGAAGGCAGGGCCAGCAATACCATATTGTGGCAAATTATACCACCCCAACAGAGTCAAATACCACAGTCATCACAAAATACTGCCAGCAGAACAAAATACATCCCCAAAAACTTCCACTGGCCAGCAGTGAGGAGGGCTCAAGCGGCCCTCCGGGAAATTTCTTTGTAAGGTCTATGGCAGTGATTGTGAACCTTTTGGACACCGAGTGCCCAAACAGCAACCCAAAACCCACTTATTTACCACAAAGTGCCAACACGGCAAGTTAACCTGAATTCTACAGTCCAATATAGTATATCTTCCATGTACTTTATCATTTATCTATAACAGCCTGCCTACATTCAGTGTGTTGCCTGTGCTGTTCATAGTGCGCCTGCGCTGATGAATGGCAGGGAAAGTCTAAGGCATATTGGTACACCATAGACTTTTTCCAGGGTGCCTATAGAGAGGACTTTGAGTGCCACCACTGGCACCTGTGCCATAGGTTTGCCACCACTGGTCTATGGCCAGTCCACCCCTGTATGGAGGAGCAGGCTGTTGGATGAGAGACACACAAACTGCAGCGGCCTCCTCCCCTCTCCATAGACGTTTGTGCGTCATGCTGAGCTCATAGAGATAAGAGGCTGAGTGAAGGGAAAGAGGAGGAAAGCAGTTTGAGAAGCCTAGGAGGAAGCATAATTCTTTAATAGGATATATTACAAAGTTTCCTATATTCACCTGTACTATTCATTTCTGAAAAGTTCTCTATTGCTAGAGGTAGTTTTTACTGAGAAACTGACAAGAAAAGAGTTTACTATATTCTGTTGCTTAGCAACGGGCATTGTAGAGGTCCATGACAGGATCGGCTGTGCTTGCGTATGTGGAGAACTAGTTGTGTCACCCACTATACTACAGAAGGTATGGTGGCACCTTTTGATGTACGCCAACACACATCCACCAAAACTCCAAGTGGTGAAGAGATGAAGTTCTGACCCCTGGTTCCCAGTGCTGGAGAGTGGGCTTTTCAGCAAGTAGTGTTTTATGTGACCACTTTGTAGAGGTTCAGGGTGGTAATTTAGCTCTGATGTTTTGTTGAAAATGCCAGTGCCAAATTCATGTGTGCGGACAATAAATGTTTAAACCAATTGTTTGCCTGTGTCTCCTCTATATGCCCATAATAAAAATGACTGCACACAGAGGGGGAGATTTATCAAACTGGTGTAAAGTAGAACTGGCTTAGTTGCCCATAGCAACCAATCAGATTCCACCTCTTATTTCACACAAGAGTTGTGAAAAATGAAAGGTGGAATCTGATTGGTTGCTATGGGCAACTAAGCCAGTTCTATTTTACCCCAGTTTGATAACTCCCCCCCCAAAGTATTTAGTAATAGACCTCTCCTTTATTCCACAGGGGCAGCTTACTGACCAGAACCTTAGCTGACATTGTGAATAAAGAAGACTTTGTGCTGAACTCCGAATATCTCATCACACTTCTGGTGGTTGTCCCAAAGTAAGCAGAAAAGACATAAAGGAAGCTTAAAGGAGTTGTCCAAGATTTTAATATTGGGGTCTATCCTCAGAATAGTCTGTGGATGGAGCTCATTACTGCAGCACTTCTCTCGTTAAAGTCAGTCGGACCATCCCTGCGTTGGTCAGCGCTGTCCACTACATTGTTGGCGGTGGTGTATAGTACCGGTGCCGACTTCCAACAACGTAGCTATGCAGAACAGCTGATCGGCGGAGGTGCGGGGTGCCAGACCCCCGTCAGTCAACTAGTGATGGCCTATCTTGAGGATGGGCCATTACGTGAAAAAGGCTCAACAACCCCTTTAATTGTTTACTAGGGTTAAAGTGACATGGGCAGACACACAGGCGCATGGTTTGTTAAAGGGGTTGTCCACTTCTTGGCTACTTTAGATCAATGTGTGTGCAAGATAACGATATAGCACAAATATAGCCTTTGTGGATATTCTGTGCTGTTTTCAATATTTCAGAAGCCATGCCCCCTTGTTGGGCAAATCTTCTGTACTGTCCGCATTGAGGCCTGTCCGGAAGATGGCCGCTGATGGAGGGTCATGTGACCAGATACATGGCAGGTGCAGTGTATCTGAATGGAGAAGGCTGAGTGCTATGTCTGGAGTTATTTTTGCCTGGTTACATGACCCTCCATCAGCAGCCATTTTATGGACAGGACCACCATGTGGACAGCACAAAAGACTTGGCTACCTAGGGGACATACCTCATGAAATATAGAAAATGGAGCAAAATATCAGCACATACTACATCAGTGAGTGTTATATAGTCATCTTACATATACACTGGTCAACAGTGGCCAGAAAGTGGCCATCACAGGACACTTATACCAAGCCGTATCCCTGTGCGTCTGTCACATCACCAGGACAGATATTTATTTTCCGGAAATGAATATTGAAGGTTTCCATTCGATTACTATAAGCAGAGACCTTGAAACTGCCAGGAATTGGTACAGAAAGTTTATTGGAAAATTCTATAACTTTTCATAGCATGTAGAAGGCTACATTCACTCGGCCGTGGTGCCATTGTGCCCGTCAACCGCAAACCACCGGTCCACTAAACATGTGTACCAGCTGTGTGAACTCTGCATCACGGCGTGGACTCAACCTCAGTAAGAGGGATCATGGAGGCATCATGCGTTTTACTAGTACTGAACGAACTAATGACGTGGTCCTCACTCTACATCTGGTCCTAATTCTTTAATATTTTTCCACTTACAGGACCAGTTATACCGCTTGGCAAAAGACCTATGAATCACTGTCCGATATGGTTGTACCTCGATCAACCAAGTAAGATTCAGTGGGGAAGGGTAACTGAACGAAGAAACATACATTTCGTTTGATGTGGGACTTGGGTGACTAGAATGGTTGGAGAACTTGACAACATACATGTGGGACCTGCTCTAAGATGGTGGATCTGCTTTCACCCCCATGGGAGAGCTGTTGTACTGCTGTGTCTTGCTTTTTAAGTTGGCCTGCGGGACAATCCAGAGTGCAGCATGTATAGCACGTCTCCAAAATTTTGGGGCATGAAAACACCTCTTTTTGAAGACCTTGCCCCTTTGATATGTAGGCTGCATCCCCTTTCATGATACATCACACCCCCCTCAGAGCATGTATGGGTGGCTAGGACTGCAGCACCTCATACAGTTAAAGCTCTTGGAAGACTGCATGAGAGGTTTGCTAGCTCATCTGGGAGGTCTTCTCTTTTTCTTGGAGAGTTGGCAAGTATGTCTTTAACTTCTCTTCAGCTTAGGACTTTATTGTATATGTTATACTGACCCTTATAGTGCTATTAATATGGTTGCTGTATTTTAAAGGGGTATCCCGCTAGGATATGCCATCAATGTCAGATAGGTGCAGGTCACACCTCTGGGACCCACTCCTATCTCCAGGTGGAGCCTCTGCATGAGCGGTTACCCTCTGTTCACCATTATGGGAGTCCCGATAATAGAAGAGTGCCCTCGTTCGGCTATTTTCAGAAGTCCTATAGCAGAGAATAGAGAGCAAGCCGTGCATGCATGGTGCACTCTCCTTCACTTTAGGGCCTTGTTCTGAAGATAGTAGCAGGTCTCAGAGGTGGGATCCGCACCTATCTGATATTTGTGGCATATCCTAGTGATCACATCAATGTCTTAGATAGGAATACATGTTTAAGTTGGCGGGCACATGGTGATTTCCCTTAGTTGACTAGGTAGCAGTTGGCTTATATTCAACCTTGGTATGACGACAGGGAAGAACGTCCTTGGGCACCATAACCAAGGGAGGGCAAAACTATCAGTTCAGGGCTTTCCCCAGAAGGGAAAGTACTGCAGATTGGGTCTAGACTGTAGAAATTGCCAGAGAAGAGGACAGGTGATACAGAGACTCCACAGAGTCACATGAGCCTAAGGCCTCTTTCACACGAGCGTGTCCGGATTAGGTCCGGATGCATTGCGGATTCGTTCAGTGAAAACTGTGCGATTTCACAGACAAAGCCATTCAGTTTTGCCTGCAATTGCGTTCAGTTGTTCAGTTTTTTCCGCGCGGGTACAATGCGTTTTGATGCGTTTTTCACGCACGTGATAAAAAACTGAAGGTTTACAAACAACATCTCCTAGCAGCAACCATCAGTGAAAAACGCATCGCACCCGCACTTGCTTGCGGATGCAATGCGTTTTTAACGCAGCCCCATTCACTTCTATGGGGCTAGGGCTGCGTGAAAAACGCAGAATATAGAACATGCTGCGATTTTCACGCAACGCACAAGTGATGCGTGAGAAAAAACGCTCATGTACACAGACCCATTGAAATGAATGGGTCAGGATTCAGTGCGGGTGCTATGCGTTCACGTCACGCATTGCACCCGCACGGAAAACTCGCCCGTGTGAAAGGGGCCTAAAAGGTTACCTGAAAGAGGGGGAGGCTATGCCAGGTGCCCACCAGAAGAAGAAGACCTGACAGTAATAGAAAATGCACAAGGGAATCACAGCTGAGAGACAAGAAGCCCGCAGCGGGTGAGTCAGGAGTCGTCCTGCTCTAGAGAGCACTGATGCAACCGTTCGCTGATAATGCACAACCCATACAAAACAAAACCATACCCAAACAAAAAACGACAGAAGACAGATAGTAGACCTATTGGAATAGGCAGGAGAAAATGAATGGATACATAATCCAGGAACCACTGATGAATTCAGACAAGGGACATATTTAGTGACACCAACGCTGCAGAGACAAGCAGGGCAGTGTCACTCCTGGACCCGGTCGGCAGGGACTGGCATGAAGGGCACCCTTGTTCATTGTGTTGTCTGGTTGCTTCTTTGCAGGATGATCGCAGAGGACGCAGAAGGAGGATTATTTACAGTCACCCTGTTCAGAAAAGTGATCGATGAATTTAAAGCTAAAGCTCGGGAAATCAAGTAAGAGTTGTACATATCACTGTAGTCAAATGGACCATACAAATGAGAGGGTCACGGAAGAGGCCAGGAGGTCCTTCTACCATCTATCGATGCCCACCCTCTCTTGTGGTTTAGGCACTTGGTGACTACTTACTTGACAATTCACTGGCAACGGAAGTAACATCACCGACTGTGGGCAAATGGGGTCTTCTAGGAGAAAAAAAAAAAAAGATGTCCACCCAGTTTTAGTTCTGTGACAGGTCCTCTTCAAGTTGCCCAAATTACATAACCAGACTGCTGCCTATATAAAACGAGGGATCAGAGGTTCAAGCATCGTGTAACATAACTGCTAGGGCCAGTAGCACCCCCTTCAGTAGTGCAAGGTGCCATGCCTTGACACACCAAATGCTACCCATGCCTTCACCCTCCACCTACAGGCAATGACTTCACATGCATTTGTATATAATGATGGCAGGCTCTGTAAAAATCTGTATACATTATAAAATATATTCAATTTCATAGTCCGAAAACCACTACGTGGTGTATTGAGCTTTCTGCTTCCGGTTCAGTCCACTATGTTTTTGCCGGCGCTGGCGGCTGTTAAGAACAGTCGATCGGATAGGGTGCTGGATCTTGGATCCTCATCAATCTGATTACAGGTGATCAATATCCAGAGCCTGCACATCCTCTTTAGCCTACATGCACACGGCAGTGGTTTTTTGCGGCCTTCGTTCCGTTTTTTTTCCGGATCCGATGGTTTCTCATTCATTTCTATGGATCCGTTAAAAATGCGGATGCCTCTTCCGTTGCCTGTCCGCGTCCACTGTCCTCATTTAACGTCCACAAAAAAATATGGCATGTCCTATTCTTGTCCGCAAAAAACGGTTTGCGGACCCATAGAAGTCAATGGGCCTGCAAAAAATGTGGATGACCAACGGAAGGCATCCGTTTGTCATCCGCATCCGTTTTTTTTTGCGGATGGTTGCTTGGAAACCAGGGCACTTGTACAGGTACTTTAGGAAACTGGTTTAAATTTAAATTTCTAGAATTCAAGCCTTCTGTTTTTTTGGCGGATCTGCAAAAAAAACGGAAGACACACAGAAACACAAACTACAAATTTTGCAGACACACGGAACGGATGTGGATGTGAAAAAAAAAGGAAGACGGATCCGCTATTTGCGGACAGTAAAATACAACTGTCGTGTGTATGTAGCCTTAAGAAGACATCATTAGCCCAGGTCACCACTTTCTAATACTTCTCTGTAGCTGTGTAGACAGTGGGTTTGAACATGTCGGCCAAAGTTGCAACTGCAGCCTCTGCAACCTCCATTGTTGTCCCACTGGGCTGCAATAAAACTGAAATGTATATAATACATATAAAATATCAAAGAGCAAAAAATATAGGTAATTTCCTTTTCAATTATTTCACATCTGTTTCTGGAAGACCTGGGTTGACGGTGACACAGCTTTCCTACAGTTACCTATGCGGCAGGATGTATCAGTGTATAAGTAGCAGGCGTTCCTTTCTAGAATATGGGAAACTTGTAGGACATGGAGGAGTGTGGGGTCTTCAGAAGCTTCTATGAACAGTCTCCACAATGGCAGTCAATCATAGAGATATACAATTTATGGCATATAGAACTTTATGGCATACAGCTACGTGAGTCAGGGCCGTACATTCGGGGTATATGTTGGGAGAATGTGTGGTGAGAACAGAGCTTTAGACAGATGAGCGCTGCCTGCCATGTACTGTACTGAGTAATGATGACATTTCTGTACATTTTAGGTTCATAGTTCGGGAGTTTTACTTCAATGAGAGAGAACTGCAGTCAGAAAAAGACGAAATGATTAAACTGGAGGCAGATAAGAAGCAGCAGTATGTAAGTCTTTAATACGACATTCATGAAGTTTGGACACATAGAAACGCTGTCCTACGTATATACAGATACTACTATAACGCTGGGTTCACACCTAACGTTTTACAGCGCGTTCCTACGCGCTGTAAAACGCTCAACAGGCGAAAACCCATGTTTCCCTATGGGCATGGTTCTCACCTGAGCGGTTTACAGCGCGTACGAACGCGCTGTAAAACGCCCTACGCCCAAAGAAGTACAGGAGCTTCTTTGGGGCGTTTTGTCGTGCGTATTGTGATCGACGCCAGAGTGGTCAATCACACGAACGCGCGTTTCCTATTTCCAAAAACGCGCTGTAATACGCGCAACAAAAACGCGTGTAAAAAGGCGTGTATCAAATACGCTCAAGTGTGAACCCAGCGTAAAGGGGCACCCAGGTATTGGCACAAATGAGCTCAGGGATAGAACTTTGGCGAATCCATCGCCAGGACTGGCGTCTAAAACGACGGTCTTAATAAATAACCCCCTATGTCCTTATTCAATGAAGTCATGTCATTTTCTAGCCTTATCATTGACACTTTGGAAATAAGGGTTTTTTATTTAAATACAAGTCATAGAACTTTACCCCATGACTTATTATATAGAATATTACAAAAATATTACATGTCTGTACAAGGCTTGGTGCTTCATTTTCGGAAAAAGAGCTCCAAATCTCCCATATAACCAAGAATTAGTCTGGTAATATTCTGGCTGCCTAAAGCTACCACTAGGGGGAGCTTACAGTATACACAATTATACGGCTCTTATAAACCCAGTAATAAAATAGAAACTCCCAAATTATTTCTAGTGATGGCTTCATAGAGCAAGAATTTTGTATTTAGAGCTTTAGTTCAGAAAAACAGAGCTTCTATTCCACTACAAAGATATATTAAGAAATAAACCGGCACAACATGTTGTATATAAAGTGATATGATCTTAAAAGGTGGACATTCACTTTAAGAGAAACTGTAACTTTGAACTCCATGATTCATATAGTGGAATGGTTGAAAGGGTTACACCACTGAAAGTAAATAATAACTTGTCACGTTTGGGTGTGGGAGGGAAACACCACACCGAATATAGGATGAAAGGGTGAGGGAATAATCCCTGGAAACTAGGGAAAGGAGATGGACGCCTCCTATTAAAACCCTAATCAAAGTCCTGACTAACTACCAGTATGAACAGACTCCAGAGGTAGGTAAGTTCATACACAGGAATATCTAGTGTCCTAACTCACCCTATAGGACCCTGGCACTAATGTCATGACTGAGACAACCTGTTCCTCCAAAAGGAAGGACGAACAGGAGTCTCCCTCAGGCCTTAATGCAAATGACAGGGAAATGCAACACACAAAATAACCCAAACAAAATACAAAAGGGAACGAAAACACTTAACTTCAAGTGGCTACGGCAGCACCAGGAGCTCAGCCGAGATCCACACACCACACACAAAAAGTTGATCTGTACTGTTTTATCCTTCAGGGGCCTCTCCTGCGCTGGTTGAAAGTAAACTTCAGTGAAGCATTCATTGCCTGGATTCACATAAAAGCCTTGCGAGTTTTCGTGGAGTCTGTGCTAAGGTGAGTAGTTCAACCTTGCCGTTCCATTTGTGTGAATAGTTCCCCCTAGGTGGAATGGTGCCACTAGAAGTTCGAGGCATGTCTGTGAAGAAGGGCTCATGCACACAGGCATACAACCTCTGGGTTATACAGTGTAGAACTGTGGACCCCTCTAGGAGGATGCAGGAAGGCAGCATGTGCCCTGTAAAGGGAATGGAAACCAGACAACTTCTGGGTGACAGCTACCTAGCAAGGAGAGATGGGTGATGCTTGCAAACTGGTGTGGGGCCTAGAGAGGATCAAGCTGCTGAGGACCTCAGTGCAGAGGGGTACCTGTGTAGCACTTCCTAGCACCTGCACCCTGACGCAGCAGAATAGCTAGGTCAAGAAACTGTGTAAAGTCCTGCCAGACTAATGCAAGTAAGGGGCTGTTCACTTTTTGTCCCACAGTTAGCATATACTTTGGGAAAAAATAAGATGCAAAAGCGTAATATACTACGCTTTTCCATCCTGCAGAGTTTACCAAAAGTACGTACTTCATACGTTTCAAAGGCTTTTATCGACAATTACATGACATTTATGCAAAGAGTCAGTATTTGCAGTGTTGGCCCTTCTTTTTTGGGACCTCTGCAATTCGACTGGGCATGCTCTCAATCAACTTCTGGGCCAATTCCTGACTGATAGCAACCCATTCTTTCATAATCACTTCTTGGAGTTTGTCAGAATTAGTGGGTTTTTATTTGTCCACCCTCCTCTTGAGGATTGACTACAAGTTCTCAATGGGATTAGGATCTGGGGAGTTTCCAGACCATTGACCCAAAATGTCAACGTTTTGGTCCCTGAGCCACTTAGTTATCACTTTTGTCTTATGGCACGGTGCTCCATCGTGCTGGAAAATGCATTGTTCTTCACCAAACTGTTGTTGGATTGTTGGAAGAAGTTGCTGTTGGAGGGTGTTTTGGTTCCATTCTTTATTCATGGCTGTGTTTTTGGGTAAAATTGTGAGTGAGCCCACTCCCTTGGATGAGAAGCAACCCCACACATGAATGGTCTCAGGATGCTTTACTGTTGGCATGACACAGGACTGATGGTAGCGCTCACCTTTTCTTCTCCGGACAAGCCTTTTTCCTGATGCCCCAAACAATAGGAAAGAGGCTTCATCGGAGAATATGACTGTGCCCCAGTCCTCAGCAGTCCATTCACCATACTTTCTGCAGAAGATCAATCTGTCCCTGATGTTTTTTTTGGAGAGAAGTGGCTTCTTTGCTGCCCTTCTTGACACCAGGCCATCTTCCAAAAGTCTTCGCCTCACTGTGCGTGCAGATGCGCTCACACCTGCCTGCTGCCATTCCTGAGCAAGCTCTGCACTGGTGGCACTCCGATCCCGCAGCTGAATCCTCTTTAGGAGACGATCCTGGCACTTGCTGGACTTTCTTGGACGCCCTGAAGCCTTCTTAACAAGAATTTAACCTCTTTCCTTGAAGTTCTTGATGATCCTATAAATTGTTGATTGAGGTGCAATCTTAGTAGCCACAATATCCTTGCCTGTGAAGCCATTTTTATGCAACCCAATGATGGCTGCACGCGTTTCTTTGCAGGTCACCATGGTTAACAATGGAAGAACAATGATTTCAAGCATCACCCTCCTTTTAACATGTCAAGTCTGCCATTTTAACCCAATCAGCCTGACATAATGATCTCCAGCCTTGTGCTCGTCAACATTCTCACCTGAGTTAACAAGACGATTAATGAAATGATCTCAGCAGGTCCTTTAATGACAGCAATGAAATGCAGTGGAAAGTTTTTTTTGGGATTAAGTTAATTTTCATGGCAAAGAAGGACTATGCAATTCATCTATTCACTCTTCATAACATTCTGGAGTATATGCAAATTGCTATTATAAAAACTTAAGCAGCAACTTTTCCAATTTCCAATATTTATGTAATTCTCAAAACTTTTAGCTACGACTGTATATGTCACTTGTATATGTTAAACGTAGGTCAAAAATCTGATGTGAACACAGCGTAAGACCTGTAAATAGGCACATGTGGAGTGTGTGTGATCTGAAGAGACGCCTATGCGAAGTGTGCATTAGCGCCCCCTATTGGCCGCATTTAAAATTTCTCGCGATCATTCTAGGCAGGGTATATTGATCTCAGAAAATCTCAGTTTTCTGTTGCAAATGTTGCACTCTTCATTGGACATGGTCTCATGGTCCCTGGTGCCAGTAGTAGTTTAGACATTTTTTTATTTAAAGATTTCCAAAACATTTTGTACCGCACAGTTAATATCCTTTCTATTTTAGGTACGGCTTGCCAGTGAACTTCCAGGCAGTGATTCTGCACCCCTACAAGAAGTCTATGAAAAGACTACGAGACGTGTTGAATGCCCTATTCAGACACCTGGATGAGGCAGCAGCTGCAAACATGAAGGATGTAAGTACAAAGCACAGGCAGTAGCCACTCTCATCATGCTTCCCATAAGGGTACGGTCACACACTCAGGTTCTTTCATGCTGTTTTTGAAGCCAAAACCAGGAGTGGATTCAAAAACAGAGAAGTAATATCTGGGAACCAGTGAGCACATGGCACATGGCAGATGCGTGCTTGTCAATACATTCTAACAGTGTTTGTCCTATTTCTATTGGTGGCCCCGTTGTGGAGAAATTTGTTTTTTTATTTTATGCTAATTAGCCCCTGGGTGCAAGGAGGGTGGTGCTGTTGCACTCAAGGCACTGCTCCTTTTCTCCCTGGCCACGCAGCCGCCACTTTGACTGACCAGGCCAGGCAGTAAAGACGCACTCACGCCTGACCCTGAAGTCTCGTGTTTGCTTGTTTGCTTCACTGTTTGGCGCAGCATAGTACAGAAGCCATCGAGCTTCTGTACTGTACTGCGCCTGCGCTGAACAGTGAGGTGAAGGAGCAATCGTGAACCTTCGGGTGATTTCAGGGTCAGGCTTGATTATGTCTTCACTGCCTGGCCCTGTCAGCCAAAGGGGTCGGAGTGCGGCCGAGAAGGAAAAGGAGTGGCTAGATGCAACGGCACCACCCTTGTGGCACCCAGTGGCTATTTGGCATAACATAAAAAACCTAATTTCTCCACCCCGGGGCCACCGATGGAAATAGGACTGTTACGGTATAACCCGGTATAGTGAGGGTTAATACCGTTCGGGCGATTTTGAGAGGGCCCATAATCCTGGGGCAAGAAGCTGGCAATCTGTCCCCTCCAAAACCCAGTGGCGAGGTTGGTTTCGCCACAAGGACAAACACAATTAAAATGTATTGACAAGAGCGCATCTGGCAAGTGAGATGGTTTCATAGCAAATTATGTGCTGACAGATTTTGGCTTCATTAGAAAACCTGAACATGTGGCTGTACCCTAAGAAAGAAACACAAAGCTTAAAGGGGTTGTCCTTTCTGCACCATCCTAGCAGGTCCGCCATCATGCTGTCACATAGAGATAAGCCATAAGGTGACACCCTCAAATCTGAGCCCTGTGTATTCTGCAGTTTTGTTTCACTCTCCTCCAGACCGCTTCCTGTAGATGATGTAAGGCTCTTGTGGATTAGGGCTCATGCATACGACCGTGTGCTGACCAGGCCCGTGCTGCGGACCGCAAACTCTGGTCCGCAATGCACGGGCACCGACCATGGGGCATCCCCAGCGGATTGCGGACCCTTTCACTTGAATGGGGTCCGCGATCCGCATCTGACGGTGCATGCACTACTTTTTTCCGGTGCGGAGGCACGGCCAGAAACACCACGGAAGCACTCCATAGCGCTTCCGATCCGTGCTTCCGCATCTCCCGGATTGTGTACCCATTCACAATCCGAGCAGCACAAGGTCGTGTGCATGAGCCCTTACTCATCTCCGCAATGCCCTGCAGAAGGATGCAGTTCGCACACTGCCTGCGACATGCATGCTGCTGCATACCTCACAGTCTGCAGCCTCTCATGTGCCTTGGGGCTCGTTCACACAACACATTTTTCTGCGGCTCGGGTGCGGACCCATTCACTTCAATGAGGCTGCAAAAGATGCTGTCCGCATCCGTTGCTCCGTTCCGTGGCCCTGCAAAAATTATGAGTCATGTCCGATTCTTGTCCGTTTTGCGGACAAGAATAGGCATTTCTTCAAAGGGCCGTCCGTTCCGCAAATTGCGGAAGGCACATGAGCGGCCTCCGTGTTTTGAGGACCGCAAAACACGGTCGTGTGAACAAGCCCTTAGGGCTCACGCACACGACCGTATGCCCTCCGAGACATACTATTGTCCTGCACTCATATGATCTTATGAGTGTGGGACAATAGTCCCGCGGGTGGCCCAACCTGCACAGCATCATTGTAATCTATGATGCTGTGTACTCCCGTGCAAACGATCAATGCCGCTCCGGGACATATGGCCTGCTCACGGACTGTATGTCTCGGAGGGCATACGGTCATCTGCATGAGCCCTTAGACCTGCATCCATGGCTCTCCAGCATGCTCTGCATATCCATAGGTTCTGATAGATGTTATCAGACCACACTTATCTATGTGATGCCTGAGTAAGGCTATGAGAGATATGCAGTTACCGGAGCTGCTGCCTGCAGATAGTGATTTCTACAATATAGAGGACTATACTACTCCAAAACAGCAAGTTAGCACGAGGGAAAGAACAATGATATGATACAGGAGGACTAGGTTAGGGGGAATTGTTTCATGTGGCTGCTGGAATGTCTTTAATTATTCAAAAGGGGTATAATGGTTAGAACCAGTTGTCTCCTGTCCACCCGCTAGGGTCATAGATGGTGAACCTTTAGAGACCGAGTGCCCAAACTGCAACCCAAAAACCACTTATTTATCGCAAAGTGCCAACACGGCAATTTAAAGGGGGTTGTCTCATTTCAGCAAATGGCATTTATCATGTAGAGAAAGTTAATACCAGGCACTTACTAATGTATTGTGATTGTCCATATTGCTTCCTTTGCTGTCTGGATTCATTTTTCCATCACATTATACACTGCTCGTTTCCATGGTTACCGACCACCCTGCAATCCAGCAGCAGCGGTCGTGCTTGCACACTATAGGAAAAAGCATTGGTCTCTCTGATGGCCGGGACCGTGGGAGCGCACATAGGCTGGTGAATTTTCCTATATTGTGCAAGCACGACCACCACTGATGGATTGCATGGTGGTCGTAACCATGGAAACGAGCAGAGTATAATGTGATGGAAAAATGAATCCAGCCAGCAAAGGAGGCAATATGGACAATCACAATACATTAGTAAGTGCCTGGTATTAACTTTCTCTACATGATAAATGCCACTTACTGAAATGAGACGACCCCTTTAACCTGAATACTACAGTCCATAGTATAGTACCTTCCATGTACTTTATCATTTAGCTATAACAGCTTTCTACATTCAGTGCGCTGCCTGTTATTTTAATAGTGCGCCTGCGCTGATGAATGGCAGGAAAAGGCATATTAGTACACCATAGACTTTTTCCAGGATGCGGTTGCTCACAGAGAGGGCTCTGATTGCCGCCTTTGGTACCTGTACCATAGGTTCGCCACCACTGCGCTAGGATATAACTGCTAGACTGGTAGGGGCCCCTGTTTCAATGGTGTGCAATGGTGCTGCCAGATGTGCAATGCTCAGCTGTCTCTGGCAGGCCCATATATTTTGAATTGAGTGGTTGCGTGCATGCCCGAGTGCCTGACCATTGCTCCATTCAAACCTGGGCATCAGATCCCCGTTCTCATGATCAGTAAGGGTCCCAGCATTCAGAAACCCCAGCAATCTAACAGTTATCTCCTACCTAGTGGATACCTTGTTCTAACCGGAAGACCCCTTTTAATTTACATCAACATGTAATACTCGTATTTTTTCTTGTATTGACCATATTTTTCTTGCTATCATAGGTCGGTATGGATATTCCTGGTTTACAGCTGAACAACCAAGACTATTACCCATATGTCTTCTTCAAGATTGACCTGAATAGCTTAGACTTTCAGTCGTAGGTGCGAGAGACAGACCGTATAGTGAACTCTAGAGTGACCAACGGTCCATTAACACTGTGCTGATCTTGCTGCCTAGTCTTTTCTAGAGACACCAGATGCCGCCTTAATCAGTATCTAGAAGGAAACTGCATGGAATGAGCCAGTAATGTGCATGCTACAAGCAGAGCCACTGTCCTAAGAGGATGTCACACAGAAGGGTGTAATATTTGTAAATTATATCATAGACCTGTGCCTGGTGGCCAGAGACCACCTACAATAAAATATATTATATATGTAGATCTGTGCAGTGCTTTTCTGTGTGTCGGACCCTCTCCAAATACAATGCATGCCCAAAAGTATGTGAACTCTGCTTCGGCCATTTCAACCACATCTATTGTTTTAAGGGGTTGTCCCACCATCAAATATCATATTCATATTATCAATCATAAAAAAAGAAAGAATATTTGCCATTTGGATGCTGAGAAACATAAAGATGTAGTGCAGAGAAGTTGACCTATGCATACATGGTATGGCGCCACCAGGTGTTAGTATATAGCAATGTCCACATAATGAGCTGCTGGTGGTCATACTGTCATTCTCCTTCCAGCGAGGTCTATGCACAGTGATCCTCTGTTCACTACACAGCAGGCAATAGGAATAGCTTTCTACCCTGCTTGTTAGGCAAGGAGCCGAACCTCTAAAGTAGGATGGCTGTATAGTGGAAAAGACCCTGCTGGAAGTAAGAAAAGAACCAGGCTGCCAGAGGGGGAAGGAGACCGATTCAGCTCAGAGCACTCCTCCACACATGATGAAAATGATATTTTTAGGCTATAAATACAGTGAATTACTTTATAATAGACATCGGGACTTTTGCTATGAAAATGAGTATATGATATAATGCAATCTCCATAGAGAACCCTAAGCACAATGGGTCACAATTGAAACAGGAGGCTACCAGACCAGTTCAGCGAACCCTACTGTGTATGTATGCAAGAGCATGACCAAGACTTCCAAGTACTACCCTACCCCCTAATTCCCCAGACTTGAACCCAACTGAGTATCTGTTGGACCACCTCAATCATCACGTTCGCTCTATGGACCCTCCCCCACACACCCTCCAGCTCCTGTGGGATGCACTGCAGTCAGCATGCCTCCACATACCTGTGACCACCTACCAGGACCTTACTGCGTCACTCCCACCTCATCTAGCTGCTGTCTGTGCTGCACACGGCTAGAAATGTCCCACATTGGTTGGAAGAGCATGACCAAGACTTCCAAGTACTACCCTACCCCCTAATTCCCCAGACTTGAACCCAACTGAGTATCTGTGGGACCACCTCGATCATTGTGTTGATCCTGTGGGATGCACTGCAGTCAGCATGGCTCCAGATACCTGTGACCACCTACCAGGACCTTACTGCGTCACTCCCAGCCCGTTTATCTACTGTCCATGCCGCACACGGAGGTTACTCTGGATATTAGCTGGTGGTCATAATAATGTGACTTGACTGTGTAGTAACCATAACTATAGCATATGTGAGATTCTTTCCGACAGTGTCTTAGGGGTGAGCCAGTAAACTAGGATTTACATTCGGAGAAATCATCATAACTAGTGGTGCAAAATGAACCAGTGGCGACACAAATTCTATTCACAATATACTGCGTTTGTGCCTCCAGAACCACAAAACTGTAAATAATAAAATATTCAACTAAAATAAACATTTTAACCCTTGTGAAACCAGATAATTACACACATGTCAAACAAATATGTCAAAAAATATTTTATTCAGAACTTGAATTGAGCTGATCAATTTGCCAATGAAAATGCCAAAAACGTAAAATACATTAAACAAAATAATATTTGCAGTGTCGGCCAAGAAGACATTCCGGGGACCGCTTCGGACTGGCCAAAAAGCCAAATGGGGCATTACCAGTAACTCCTTCAGTATTGCCCTCCCAACCCCAGACAAAAAAGGGGGAAAAACCCCAAAACATCAGTTTCCAGCAAAATCTAAAGAGCAAACAATAGAACTCATCACGGTTACAACAATTCATAGAATTTTTTTCAGAGTTCTCCCGAGAGGAACTGTCCATTGTATCGTTGAAATCCTTCTCTTCAGGTGCACATGTATGCCTCAGATTACAGATAAACCAGTCATTGCTACCACCACCCTGGCATTCTGGACGAGTGGATGTCCACCAGCTGACAAGTTCCTCCAAGAAGAAGGATGTAACAATACAACAAGGAGGTACGTGCTTCTTCTTTTCACAGTTCGTCCTTTTCAATGTCATCAAGCTCCACATCGCTGAGATCAATGTCGTCTTCTACCGGCAGCTGCAGAAGTAACAGAAATTCAGAATGGAACTAGTAAGGAATCGGTGTTACTCCTCTTGGAAATCAATACATTGACAGTTATCATGAAGCCTGTCGGTAGGGTGCGCCCCTACAGTGACACTTTCAGCATTGAGTGGACAATTTAAGAAGGAGTCCGTCAGCAGTTCTGACCATGCAAAACTGCCGACAGCACTAGCTAGTGTCCCGGGAGAGCAGCGCAAACATACCTTTTGTGGTGGATTTGTTCGAGTGACAGCTTTGGCATCCAACCAATAGACCACGACAGCGGTCACTCAGAGCAGAAGGGGGCAGGTGAAGCAGCTCAGTGCAGAGAGCACTTCATAGTAAGGCTCCACCTCCTGGGCACTTAACATGGCAGAATAAAAGTTCACATTCACACTACTCCTGATTATAAGGTTTTGCATGGTCACAACTGATGACAGATTTCGGTTATACAAAGTTAGTCCTTATCCGCAGGGGGGATTTCAGGAACCAGACAACTCCTTTAAATTAATAATGGAAACTAAAATCATATGTGTACTTACCTCTCCGTCCTTGCCATCCCAAGCCTCAACTGTGTTAATCTTGGGAATAGTGGCACCGGCAACGGGTGAGGTGGAACCGCGGCCAAATGACAACTCTCTGGAATTACAGAGGAAAAGCCAAGTGATTCAGATATCTTCTGGAAGATGGAGGTCACAATTCCAGAGCAAATTAAGCAGTTACAATTTACTGTTCTTTACCAAGAACAGTGCAGAATTTGTGCGGATTTACTGACGTAATTAACCCTTACCGTAAGAACTCATTGATCCCCTGCTCACTAAAAGAGCCCTTCAGTAGTGCAAACTTCATCTTCCGTGCATTCACAGCAGCCATGGCTGGGTAACCGAAGCCACCGATACCAAGGGAGGTCTCCAGATCCAGCTGTGCACCGGCCTCGGTCCAGAGCCACCTGTAACAGAACATGCAGTAAGTCACTGCAATCTACGGATCTCACTTTAATTACCAAATCTAAAAACTATGGCTGTAGTCTGCGAGCTGGGGCTCTGTGGGAAAATTTGGGAGACCTCCTGCTATAGTTCACATGAAATATTCCTTTCTAACACCATAAGAACCAGGGATTTTTTATTTTTTTGCCTCTTCACACTCCCATCCACTGCAATGTTTTTAAAGGGGTCCTCTCACTTCAGTAAATAGCATTTATCATGAAAAAGTTAATACCAGGCCCTTACTAATGTATTGTGATTGTCCATATTACCTCCTTTGCTGGCTGGATTCATTTTTCCATCACATTATACCCTGCTCGTTTCCATGGTTACGACCACCCTACAATCCAGCAGCGGTGGTCATGCTTGCACAGTGCCCAGGTGTGCTCCCACGGTCCCATCCAGCAAAGGGGCCGGCGCTTTTTCCTATACTGTGCAAGCACTATTGGGGCAGGAGCCAACATTTTTAGGCATCATTTTTGAGGTTCGTATATGGCTTTCCATGAATTTTTTTTTATAAACTGAAGAAAACATTATTAATTCTGAAATTTTTATAGTTCTGGGGCCACAGCAAGGCCAAAGGCTATCAGTAGTGAAGGGGTTGTCTCATGATGATAATTCCTGCCAATATGCCGTATTAGAGACCCCCCTGTATGAGCCATAGGATCCTATCCTGGAAGACTCAAGACGTTCTTGTATTACTAGATTTACTAGCTGGCTGTGGCTTGCCCCTTCAGCTGTTTTCCAGGGGTGTTATTAGCGGGACCGGGGATTCATTAGCTGAATCCCGAGGGGATGCATGCTAAAAGGGGTTGTCCCCATAAACCTTCTGCTGCCTCTCTATCAGCTAAGATCAGTACGGGGTTAAGAACTGGCTTACAGTTCATGAGTGTGGTTGTTTAAGGGGTTGTCCGGTTTCCGATACCGATGACCAATCCTCAGGATAGGTCACAGATATCAGATCGGCGGGGGTCCGACATCCCAGCCAATCTGCTGTTTCAAGAGACAGCAGTGCAATGTCGATGGTGAACAGGTGTAATTACAGCTCCTCCGTCCGATGTTGTTGAATGGGAAGGTGCACTTCTAGTTACACTCCGTCCCATTACAGTGAACGAGACGAAGGACCTGTAATTACACTGCTCGTCGCTGCAATGTCAACGGCGAGCAGGTAAACAGTGAGGAGAACACAGTGCTTGTACGAGAGCTGCATTCTCTTCAAACAGCTGATCGGCAGAGGCGCCGATATCGATGACCTATCCTGAGGACAGGTCATCAATAGTGTTGAGTGAACTTGTGTTTTCAAGTTCGGGTTATATAAGAATTCCATTATGGATTCCGCTACCACGGACCATAAGCTATGGTCCGTGGTAGCAGAATCCATTATGGAATTCTTCGATAATCCGAACCGTGTACGCCGAACTTGAAACCACAAGTACACTCAACACTAGTCATCAATATAGGAAACTGGATAACCCCTCTAATTACAACCACACCCCTGCTGTTCCCCAAGTGACACCAAAACATGCACAAACAGCACCGTGCGGGAATGACATCCTGCATCAGATGACATGGAGGGGTTAAAGAACATTTTCAGGCATCCATGCATTTCTTTCAAAATGATGAGGCTCCACCACGCCTGTGGACAAACTTACCCCCACATCTTCTTCTTGTACTTGTCGGCCATTTTCAGCATGATGTCCAGATAGGCGTTCCTTCCAGATGCCCCTGCAATACATCCCAGAGCAAATGAGACACTGTCATTGCAGTCACAACACATAGGGCAAAAAATTGTGGTCTGCTAGAATTTGCCCGAGGATCAGATAAAGGTAAAAAGCGGAAAACAGAACTACCAGCCTGGAAGAATACCGTACACGCCATTGATTGTGCCTCTACCAGGAGCCTGAGGGAACATATTATTACCTGTGTCGAGGATATGAGGCAGGACGGCCACTATGCAGAGCTGGTGTTCCTCGCAGGTCTTCTTCACAACGTCTTCATTCAGGATCTGTCAGAGAGACAGAATAAAAGACTCGTTATTCGTGTCTGAGAATAGGATGTAAAGGAAGGGGCGACAGTCACCCCCACCTCATCTTGTAAAGTGATGATATATCACTAGGGTCCAACTTTTGGGGACACAGCAGAATAAGGGGCTGCCATCATCCGTCTCTCGGAAGTAGGATTGTACCTTAGTTCCTCACAAATCATGCCTTCAGGCCTCGCTCGGCTAGACACACACTGGATGGCACTGCAGATACAGTAATCATAAGGACAAGAAATAAAAACCGACCAACCTCAAGGATCTCGGGAGCAGGTGCGTTCTCCGAGAACAAGTCAAGAGCGCGAGCCACAATGTCAGCCCTTGTCCGTCCACCTTCATAGTCAACAGGGTTCTCTCCCTTCTGGAAGATTTTAATGGTGGGAAATCCTCTGATCTGAAAGAAGTAGAATTCTGGTTATAGAAAGGGTGGTTCCTGAAGCAGACGGGCGATTGTAGAGGGCGATTTTCCTTTTCTCCGCTTTCCTATTGACGGCTATACCCACTAGTATGGTAGAACGTATTTAATGTAACAAGCAGGGAAAATGCAGTATCACATGTGGCTATTCGGATGCATGGCCGTCTATAAAATACAAAGGAAGTGAAGCAAACTAAATAAAAAGATACTTAACTTTTGATGTAGACTGAAATGGTGGAATAAAAGGGGGTATTCAATAGGATATGCCATCAATGCGAGTTGGGAATCGCATGTCTGGGACCCGCTCCTATATAGAGAACAGGCTCCCAGTAAGTGGGAGAGAACATGCTGTTCATGTGCTGCATTGCTCGCCATTCATTGCTTTGTGAGTTCCCAAAATAGCAGGCCTGCGCTCTTGGCTATTTTCAAAACTCACATAATAGTGAACGGAGGGTGGCATGTTCTGGAGAACACCGAAAACACTAGCAATATGCCATCAAGGTCCCAGATAGGAATAACTGTTTAAACCCTTTAAATAGGGGTCTCTAGGCTAAGGATATTGGTGGCCTATATTAGATCGCTGGGGGTCTGACTCCCGCCGATCAGCTGTTTGGAGAGACTGTGGAGCTCATGTGAGCCCTGCAGTAACAGGGCCATCTATCTGCACACCATCTCCTTACATACAGATGTAGCCAGTGTTATTGATGCCAGCTGCTCCATGGTGGTTACTTTAATACAATTTGTTGTATTACTATGATGTGTTTTTGTTGTGTTAAGCCAGCCAAGGGAAATTTGTCTTCAAGAAAAAAAAATAAAAAATAAAAAATAAAAAAAATAAAAACACAACCAGTAGAAGTCTATGGGGCTAATGAATAGCAGCCGTCAAAAAATACAAAACATCCTATTTTTGCCCGTTCTCATGGCCAGACGGATCCCACTGAAATCAACGGGCCTGTATTGTAACAGCCGTTTACACAGGAGTGCACCCGTCTAACGTGTGACGTCATGGCGCTGGGAGCATCCGGTCCTGCTCCCTTCAGTGCAGAGCGAGTGTGCCCTCTCTTCCAAGTGGACGAGGTATTCTTTTTTTTTTGTTATTTTTGGAACCAGCAGAATGGAGTGCACTATTTGGTGCAATATTTATAACAGGGGGCATTCTATATACAAGGGGCACTGTGCCGGGGCCTTATATATACTGGGGGCCATTATAGATACTGGGGCCAATATGGGGCTAGTTTTTATTTTGGGGGCTGTGTGTGTGTGGTTGGTGTATAATTCATGTTGAGGACACTTCCAGGGTTGCGATGTTCCACAAAAAATAAATAAAAGAAAATATGACATCCAGCTGCTTTTAACGCTCATGAAAAACGGATGCAAAATGCCAATTAAAAATGGATGCCCACGTGGATGCAGAATGGCCATGAAAAACTGAGTGTGTCCATTTTTAGTGGATGAATGTAGCCTAATCATTAGATTAATTATAATGTGACCTAATAGTGAGTTCATTAAATCAGTGTATATATTCAAAGGAAAGGGACCAGACAGAATAGAAGAGAGGTGATGAGATGTACACAATGGGACATCACACCAGTCTCCATGCCCATCCCTTTGTCCTATTACTATACCGTTCATTTCAGTCACTACTCACCCCGTAACGGCTGGACAGTCCTTGGTGCACGGTGGCATCAACTGCGCCCAGTTTAACTTTGCCTTTGGTTTGTTCGGCAACTTCAGCGGCGGCCGCTGCCCACTCGGGCTCCAGGCTGAAGACAGACAGGACACGAGACATCATGAATAGAGCACAGAACTGCACTGACCACCGACTTCCATACAACTACTTTTGATTTATTTTCCAATAACCTCTTAAAGGAGGTTTTTCCCTATAATCAACGGGATGAGTTTCCAGTGGGTGGGGGTCACACTTCTATGACCCCCCACCAGTCCCAGGTATCCCTGTTTGAATACAGTGATGGCTGAGAATCTGCTTCATTCTAACTATACGGGACTGGACGGGCGCTGTACTCTGCCATCTTCTGTAATCCTATGGGAATTTGCTCCACCACCCTAGGTGACAAGTGGTCAGGCACTTGTCACCTATTCTTAGGACAGATCGTCAGTGTGTGATCTTCCAAGACCCCACCACTTGGACCTCCATTGATCAGCAGAACAAACACTGTCCATATAGGCTGTATGTACCTGGGCCTGCCGCTCAGCCCCATTTACTTTTGCTTGCAAAATTCAGAAACTTAATGCGAGCACCACCAAAAAAAAAAAAAAAAACACATTTAAATCATGTTTTTGTTAAACGTATTTTAAACGAGTTTTGATGATTTTTTTTTTAAAGTTTCCATGTCAATATCTATATTTAAACAAAAAAAAAAAAAATCCTGCAGTTTTCGCACAGGCCACTAAGCCTAATAATAGGCGCCACTTCTTGCTCTGTACAGATATACACAATAGGCGACACAGGTCACAGAGCTGCCTAGAAAACTCTCCCAGAAATATAATTAAAAAAGTTTGTAATCAGAAAATAAAAACAGAAAAAAAAAAGGACATGTGTGTGTGGTTATCTGGTAGAAGAAAAAAAGATTGGGCAACACATTTCCATTAATGTACCATATGATTTCCTGAAAAACTTTTTTGTGGGGTAAAATCGGAATAAAAAACAAAAAAATAAAAAACACTACAGCAATCCCATCATTGTTTCTTGGGTTTCATTTTTATTGCATTCACAGTTTAGTAAAAATATTCATTTTAAACTTTGCAACAGTGCGATGACACCAATGCCAAATAATATAAACTATATTATAGAGATTGTTCGGCAAAGGAAGCAACATGGACAATCACAATACATTAGTAAGGGCCTTGTATTAACTTCTACATGATAAATACAACTTACTGAAATTAGACGACCCCTTTAAGGTAACCTACATATCAGACCCACCAGTATGTACTTACTTCTTACAGTGGCCGCACCATGGAGCGAAGAACTCAACAAGCCAAACATCATCACTGTCCAATACTAGTTTGTCGAAATTGTCATCGGTCAGTTCAACGACATCCTTCTTGCTTCCAGTTGTCCTTTGCTGGAAGAAAAGTGGAGATGAATATTAATAATAATGCCACACCTCTTCCAAAAATATGTCCATTCATTATTAAAAAAAAAAATAATAATCTACACTTCTCAGTAGCATGGATGTAGGCGGCAGTTTAGTCACACATGACAAGATGAAACTTGGGAGGAAGTATTTGATTTCTCTGCAGCGCCACCACAGGGGAAACGAGGCACTACAGAGTTTCCACGTGAAACTAATGGACTAATGCAATGAATGGTCCTCCACAGGAAAAGCTGCTGGTCATAATCCTCTCCTCTCTGGCTAACTTAGAATTCCTAAAAGAGTATTTGTAAAAAATTAAAATTTATAATAAAATTTACCTAAATTTGTGGCCTAAACTGAAAAGCCCTTGAAAAGGTTTCTTTTACTGGCACTGACTAGAGAAAGCATAGCTCCGAGAACGGGCTCATAACCCTCGTATATAAGCAATTCAAAAGTCATTTTGCAGGTGGACAGGTAGGGCAACCCATAGCACTCGCCCAATATTGTTTCAAAACAAAAATGGCGGCAAGACGTCCAGATTAAGATTATTTTACTTTATTGACTTCCACAGTGAATATACAATAAACCAGCTATACCTGCTGCTCAAACTCCCAATATACCGTCATACAGGAAAGACAGGGAGAAGTGTCCGCTTGGCGGCTCCCAATTTATGAACACTTCAGGAGGCTGGACGACAGCACAATCTCTATACTTAAGAGCATGTCTTCCATTAACCCCTCTGCTATGGGTCTTCTACAATGTAAATCCAAAATTACAGTCAGCATGTGCATGGGTCACTCGCAAAATTCAGGAACTTAATGCAGGCACCACCAAAAATGAACACATCATAACGTTTCAGGTGGTAATGCGCCCTTCTTCAGGCGGCTGCTCGTGTTCAGTACTGGATACGGCGTCGGGGAGCCTCTGGCTCCTCCTGCAGGTTCCGCTTGACTCATTTTTCAACCATATTTGTTTTATGCGGATGGGCAAGACATACCAAAGCCCACATATGTCTGCACCATGATTTGCTGGAGTCTTTTGGGGCGTGGTTTGTCTTGGCTTGATTGACAGGTTCATTTGCAAACTTTGTAACAGACCCCTATGAATTACTGTCTGGAGCCACTACAGTTCTCTCTGTTAAAGCTCATGCACACGAACAAGTTTGGTTTTTTTTCCGGTGTCCGTTCTGTTTTGTTTTTTTGCGGTCGTATGCAGAACCATTCACTTCAATGGAGCTGCAAAAAATGAAAATGACTCCGTGTGCGTTCCGTTTTGGAAAAAAAAATAGAACATATCCTAATATCGTCCAAACAAGGATAGTACTGTTCTAGTAGGGGGCAACTGTTCCGTTCCGCAAAATATGGAATGCACATGGCCGGTATCCGTGTTTTGCAGATCAGCAATTTATGGATCGCAAAACATCCCACAGTTGGGTGCATGAGCCCTTAGGAGACAACTCCTGAATTCTACCTTCAAAAAGTCATAAAAAAGGTTGTCTGTGCACAAACAACTTGCACAAAATTTAGCATTTTTACAACTCTCATTCCAGTTTTAAAAAGTGGGTCAGGAATTGAGTGTGGTTAGCTATGTTTCAATTTCGTTGAGTTTTTGCAACAAAAAAATAAAAAAAGGTCCCAAAGCCACTCCGGGAGGTTAGTGCAGTATCATTGCATCCTTTGATAAATTTGGTACAAAGCACACCAATGCAGAAGAAACGGATTTCCAATATTAGCCTCATGATAAATGGTGGCCATTAAATCGGTAGGTGATGTCATTTGTCTGAAGATGTCATTTCGATCTGCTATTACAGGATGCAATACAAAAAGTTGTATTCTTCAGATGACTCATCTTTAATGTAGATGGTATTTCAGCCTCCAGTTAAAAAACAAAAACAAAAAAGAAAAACTTATTCCACTGCTCGTGGGCTGGAAGAATATTGTAGATAGTCTAATCTATGTCTACGTGTTCAAAAGCCATTAGGAGATCTACTTCTGGCCTGTCCAAGCATTCTTACATGGTACACTGAACTCAACTGGGTAGAAGAGACCAATCATGGACAGCATTGCTCGAAAGAAATTCATGCGCCAGGATCTTCAATCTGAATTGTGAATAAGTTCACCAAGCAGCAGGACCAGGTTATTGTGACAAATCAGTTATAGAGCTAAATTTGACCCACCCTACAGTGCTAGATGTTATGGCAGTCGGTGTGGAACTGCGGTGTCAACCAACTGGTTTGACTTTGGGCTAAACCTAAGGGTGTTATCCTGGCAGTCCCCTGGTATTCACCCTCTAACCCCTGTACAGGGATCTGGATTTCGATGCAGGGGAGCCACCAGGCCTCTACCTCTTGGAGTTGTCCCAGTAATGTTGACAGCTGACCGACAGGAGTCAGACACACTGATTTGAAGCACCAAAAGATCAGGCAAAACTCATAGTCCTGACCTTGGCCTGTTAACTGACAAGCAGAGTTTATGTGAATAGGTGGAACAGATCCAAACTCAGGGCTGGCAACCGAGAATCACAAACGGAAAACGTGTACAGGTCGGGTCAAGCAGGGTCAGAGTGCAGAAATCAGACAGAGGTCAGCACACAGGCAGACAACACCTTAGCGAGGAACTAGCAAGCTAGGAACCGAACTGCTCAGGCGAGGAGGGAAACAAACAGAAAGCATATATAGAAGGAGCTAATTTGCAAACTGGAAACAGCATAGCAGCACACAGAGCCAAGGAGGATGTTAACACTTGCAGTACTGCAGATTGAGGGGAGCTTTAATAAAGAGACACAGGGTGAGTGGAGCAGCGCCCATGCCTGCCCAAAATACCAAGGTGGTGGGCATGAGCTGCCAAGACAACACCGGCAATGCAGCAACATTCATCCGGTGCTATGCCTATCCAATCCATAAAAAAAAATGGAAGTACGGGGAAAGGGGGTCAGCAAGTCCAAGGATGAGGTTATAGGGTAATCTTCTCATCGGACAACGTAGAGGAGGATTTGAAATTTTTAGCCCCCCCCCCCCCCATCTTTCCAAATGTAGCCTTCCTTTCCATAAATCATTCCCACCAACTCAACTTTGATATATGGGTCTTTCACTTTTTAAGGTCAGGGGTCTTTTCAGGCTGTAGGTTATTGAGAGAGTTGTCTGGCAAACTGGTTATCCAGTATCAATATCAACTTTCATCTCCAAATAAATCTACTGTGGCCAACGGTGTAATCTCACCATAGAGGGCAGGACTGGATTATATACTAGGGCAGCATGGGCGCAACAAGGATTAGTAGGGTCTATCCTCTGAATATGGTGGATCCAATCCAACAGAAATCTAGTGGTCATCTGGTTGCGTGGACACGCTTTTTTTTTTTTTTTTTTTAAATGAAACCTTCAAGATTATATCACTAATATGGTGAACTGTTATGTTCCTCTAGACAGCTATCTTCTTTTGAGCAACAGAATGGGCTCTTCATGGGTGTAATCGCTTCATCCATTCATATCATTAATGCTCTATATACTACATCCATTGGCTTTGTGGTCATGAGCTCCCTACGATGATGGAAAAGACAGTGTGCACAAGGGGAGATTGCGTTGCACCGACCTAAATTCTTCACCACTTGGGTGTAAACCTGGCCCTCAATCTCATCTTGAAGTCACATCGAACTTCCATGCCACCTCTAGTGCCGCCATCCAATCGCAAAGACTGAATACCAGAACGCGTAGTTTAAGAGCAGAAGTGTAGTGTGATTTATATTTTAACATGACAGGGTTGTGGAAGTACAGAATTCATAGGGTAGTCACGTGGATTACTAGATAATTCAACTAGATCAGGCGCTTCAAGTAATAGATAGAGCACACAGGCGAGAGGCCAATCAATTAAGAGAAGTTTAGAGTCGAGGCCATATTGCTTCTTATTCTTCGTCTTCTTCTTGTTGCCGGAAGGCACACTTCCTGCGGTTCGGCTGGCGCCGCTGCCCCTGCTCCTGGCCGCGCTGTTGAGAAGGATTACGCTGCTTCTTCTGCTTTCTACGTGGCTGTTGCTGCTCACCCTGTGGATCGCTGTGCTGGTGGTAGCCGCCCTGTTGTTGTTGTTGTTGCTGCTGCTGCTGCATCTGCTGTCTTTCACGGTACTGCACAACGATAACCCCATCACTGAAAGGTGGACTAAGCAACTGGCAGCCTACAACACGCTCTACGGACGGGCTCGTCACATTGGGAGACACAATTTCATTACCAGCTTTGTGGGCACCCGTTCCTACCTCCTAGACTTCACTGTGGGCTTTTCAGATGGCTGTATTGCCCATCTAGACATTGCCATTTTCTCTACTGCCCTCTCCAAGAATTCAGTTTGTGTGGTGGTAATGCAGACTGTAAAACATGGATTTAGACCATTTTGTGTGTGTTTGTGGGGAACAATTCTGGGCACTTGGATGAAGCGCCACATGTGCTATTTGAAGAGTCCTCAGCCAGTGATGTCATGTTCATTGGTCACATGGCCTAGGTGCAGCTCAGCCCCGTTCAAGCACATCCCTGCACCAGAAAGTGAACCTGTTGGTGGAGATTTTAGGTGGAATGGGAGCAGTTTTATGCATTACTACATGTGTTGAGGTCCCGTCTACTTTTTGCATAAGCAGCAATGGTGTCATAAAAGGGGGATCATTTGCAAAATGGGACTCACGCCAAATTTTTCTACTTGTCTTCTGCCATAACACACCAATACATTCCCCTAATTCTTAAAAATGATTTGCTCACTTATTATCTGGAAGTGGAACATATCGTGTGAGCAGACAGATGTCACATTAGTCAGTTCTACATTCATGATTTGTATTAGGGACCAGAACGTCTGTCTGTGGTCCATGGGATGCTTGCTGCAAGTGGAGAGCAGGCTTGGACTGACCCAAAAGGGAACAGGTGAATCCCCTAGTGAGCCCCTGAACCAGGGTGGGCCCCTAGCCCCCTTTTCTGCACAGATGGCACACGGCACAGCACACTGGCTACACTATACACAGATATTCATTGTAAGGCCTCTCTGCCAGCCTATGCTTCCTTATATAATTATATAATGGGTGGATTCTTTTAGGCTACTTTCACACCAGCATTTTAGTTTTCCGGTATTGAGATCCGTCATAGGGGCTCGATATCGGGAAAAAAAAAAAACGCTTCAGTTTTGTCCCCATTTATTGTCACTGGGGACAAAACTGAACGGAACGCACTAAAATGCATTCCGTTCCGTTTATTTGCGTTCCCATACCGGAGAACAAACCGCAACATGTTGTTTGCTTTCCATCCTTGGATGCGGAGCAAGACTGATGTAATCACAATGCAAGTCAATGGGGACGGATCAGTTTTCTCTGACACAATCTGCCAAAATAGAAAAGGGAGCCTTCCCCCGTTGACTTTCAATGGAGTTCATGACGGATCCGTCTTGGCTATGTTAAAGATAATACAACCGGATCTGTTTATAACAGATGCAGATGGTTGTATTATCAGTAACGGAAGCGTTTTTGCTGAACCCTGCCGGATCCAGTAAAAACGCTGGTGTGAAAGTAGCCTAACAAACTAACCATCGGGTGGCCGAGAAGACTTGTAGGCACGGGCTAGGCAAGAGGCTACTGCTGAAAAGAGGTGTGTACTGGAGCAATTTTAGGAATTTGAGAATTGGAGGAAGATAATATTTGCACGTAGCTGTACAGTGAGCCCCCAGAATGAACTTTACTGGTGGAGAGAATTACATGAGCGTCATGCAGGTATGTGGTAACGAGCTACTAGACATCGACTTGTCCAAAGAGAAACAGGTGAAGGCACAGAGAACGTGCATCAACTTACTTCTTTAAGATCTCAACACAGTGAAGATTGCAGAAGAGTTATGGTGCCCATACGTGTTAGAGGAACAGCGGCTGTACCCGCTGAACTCGGCGTGACTGGTGATCTAATGTGTATGGGGATGTCCCAATTCTCCCGAGAATGGCTAAGTATGTTGGATTTCAACATGCCCAATCCTTTGTTCTTAATGGAGATAAGCCACCATTACTTCTAACCCCATTGAGAACACATGCATGCTATTGGTCGAGTACTCATTCAGCTGATGGCTCTCTAACGTGTATGGCCACCTTTAGATATGTTGGCACATTTAGTTTTCTAGGGTACCTGCATTGAAAGGAATGGGAGTTTTTCCTGAACACCTTAGGCCTGTTTCACATATGCGTTTGACAGATCCGGCAGGCCGTTTTGTCCGGGGACCTGCGGAGATCCTGCAAATATGCCTGCAGCGGTTGTCGTCTGACTGATTCTCGCCATGTTTGCTAGGTTGCGGCCGGAACACCGCCAGTCCCCAGTGCCGACGGGTGTCAGTGCCAGATCCAGACATCTCCGGCAGTAGGGCCGAAACGATTACTCGAATGAATCGATGAACACAAAAAAATAAAAAATCCTTGATGCAAATTTTTTGCATCAATAATTCATTTGTGTCATGTGACCACAGAGCGAGTGAAGAGCTTGCCATTCCTCACGCTCCGTGTTCACCCGCCTGCCCGCACAGCGCTGCACTGGATCCTGATGTACACACATCGTCAGGACACAGTACATGCACTATGACTTGATGCTGTGTGACGTCAGGTCCCAGTGCAGCGCGTAAAGAAGGGGGTGGAAGATCTATTGAGTGTCGGCAGCGTCCCTACGGGAAAGGTAAGTATTTTAGTTCACTGGCGCTGCGGCTGGGCACTGATCGCTAGAAGGGAGAGTGGGGGAACTGATGGCAGTGGAGAAAGTTCATCGCACTGGGGGGAGCTGGTGGCATTGGAGGGGGGGGAACTGATGGCAGGGGAGCTGATGAGTTTTTAATGAAAAAGTTCTTTTAATTAGCTTTTTCCTATTAGAATACTTTATTAATCGTTGGATTAAGGCTGGGTTCACACGAGCGTGTCCGGATTAGGTGCGGATGCGTTCAGTGAAAACTGTGCGATTTCACAGGCAAAGCCATTCAGTTTTGCCTGCGATTGCGTTCAGTTGTTCAGTTTATTCCGCGCGGGTGCAATGCATTTTGATGCGTTTTTCACGCGCGTGATAAAAAACTGAAGGTTTACAAACATCTCCTAGCAACCATCAGTGAAAAACGCAACGCACCCGCACTTGCTTGCGGATGCTATGCGTTATTAACGCAGCCCCATTCATTTATATGGGGCTGCGGATGCGTTTATAACGCATAAGATAGAGCATGCTGCGATTTACACGCGTTGCAGAAGTGATGCGTGAAAAAAAACGCTCATGTACACAGCCCCATAGAAATGAATGGGTCAGGATTCAGTGCGGGTGCAACGCGTTCACATCACGCATTGCACCCGCGCGGAAATCACGCTCGTGTGAATGCAGCCTAAGGCCTTATTCACACGGATCCGCAAAACACCTTGCCACCAGCCCTATAGAGATGCCTATACTTGTCCGCAATTGCGGGCAAGAATAGGACATGCTCTATATTTTTGCGGAGCCGCCGTCCGGAAGATCGGCAGCGCGCTCCGCAAATGCGGATGCGGAGAGCACAGTGTGTGCTCTCCGCATCCATCACGTCCCCATTCAAAATGAATGGGTCCGCACCCGTTCCGCAAATTTGCGGAACGGGTGCGGACGAACATTGCGGACGTGTGAATAAGGCCTAACAGGTAGAATACTTGATTACTAAATTAATAGCTGCAGCTCTATGCGGCAGGTGGCTTCCTGCTGGAGATGGTAAACCCTAGTGTGAAACCGGCCATACCCGAGGTTTGTTCACGCCTGTGCCAAGTTTCTCCAAATTGCACCCGACAGATCCCATTCACTATAACGGAATTTGGCAGGCTTCCCCCAGCAAGCCTGGCCCGTCAATTGATTTTTTAATTTTTTTTACGTAATACATATAATGAGGCCTTCGACTCAGTTGTGAATGAAGCCATAGTGAGCTCCCTGCGATATGTCAGTATTAATACATGCGCAGGAGTATATTTTGCGCATATGAACAGAACAGTCATTAAAGGCTATGAACACCCTTGGGGGCAAATTTTCTTTTTTTTCATTACGTTCTACTCATTTTGGGCTGAAAAATCGTTTTTATTAAAAATGGTCAACAGTTTTTGTTCTACAGCCTTACAGTGCATCTGCAGACCACCTTCCTTTCTGTTTTACACTGATCCAACAGAGCAGAACGGCTCATGTGTGGCCCTTATGTCTGAACCCCTGACAAATACTCATTTAAATCAAATCCTTTTCAGTTTGATAAGAATTTAGCTAGAATAAGTGTTTATGAAAAAAAAAAAAAAAAAACATTTTTGAAAAAGACCAATTGAAAAAATGATTTCCTTCCCAAAATCAATAATAAATGAAAAAAAAAAAAAAAAAAAAAAAAAAAACAAAAAAAAACAAACATGTGGGGCTTCAATGGCTACGTACAACTTCGGGAGCAATTTTTTTTTTAGGATTGCATTTGACTCATTTTGTGCAAAATTTTTTTTTTTTTCAATTAGTCTTTATAAAACAATTTCAGCCGATCTGTGACAAAGGGTTAACTGTTTATCTAGCCGAGTGAATTGTGGGGTCATCTAATAAACCTCATCTCTAAATTACTAAGAGGTCATAAACACTTATTTAAGCCACATTCTTATCAGCAAGATAAGATCAGTGAGCTACAACGAGAACTTATCAGGTCAGAGATCAGAGAGAAGGAGCCATCAGCTGAGCTGCCTGATGGAAAGAGTAACATACACAGCCTGCTAATAGAAAATCTCAAGGCTGCACAGAGAAAGGGGCTCCAAATTTATTTAAATTTTTTATAAAGAACAATTGAAAAAAAAGATTTTTTTTTTAGCTCAAAATGAGTAAAATGCAATACTAAAAAAACAAAACTGCCCCCAAAGGTGTACATAGCCTTTAAGCCTTCAACTGTATATGTATTGCCATAAGAGGCTTTGTCTAATACGGTCAGCAGATGTAATCTGACATATAATCTACGACTATGCAGGTTTCCGGATGCTGCAGCTTTACAATGAATGCAGCAATGCATTTAATAGGGGTTTCCAGGTTTTATGGAAATAAAGCTTAAAGGGGTATTCCCATCTTACGATTTCAGCCTCACCTCAGCCAGCTCTGCTGTTAACTTCCTTGTTTCCTGCTGCTAAGGCTGGGCGGGCTTAGGCAGTTGAGTGAAGGCCTGCCACGCCTCCTTATGACCCCTCCCGCCGGCCGCAACCATGGGCCGCACTTGCGCACAAGAACTTCTGCGATGCAGTGTCCAGCCTCTGATTCAAAATGTGAACGCGCACGGCGCCGGGCATGCGCTGATCTATATTCTTTCGTACAGCGTTTACTACAGAGCCGCACATGCGCAGCTCTATATTAGACGCGGTTCAAAGGAATATAGATCAGCGCATGCGTGGCCGCCCGGCGCGTTCACAATTTGAATCAGAGGCTGGACACTGCATCGCAGAAGTTCTTGTGCGCAAGCGCGGCCCATGGATGCGCCCGGCGAGAGGTGGCCGTATCCATGGGATACCAAAGGTAAACAATGGGGTAGGAGGGAACAAACTTTATTTAAATGCGTCCATTATAAATAATAGAATATATTTAGAAAAAGGAAGCATGGCACCAGTTTAACCTTTTTAGATATGATTATCAAGCTGGGAATACCCCTTTAAAGAACACTATGTGCAAACAAGTATACTGCATTTTGCCTAGCGCAGGGCAGGAGGAAGCATGACAGCAGGGCTGGTCTGTGAATTGCTGTGTCATGCTCCGCCCCCTCAAGGCCTGCACTAGGCATAACAGAAACAAGTTCAAAAACCTTTTCATCCACTGAGCTTGAATTTTTCACCATTTTCAAGAGCTGTGCTGGATGTCAGTGAATGGCAACAGTCCTGTTTAAATCCAGGGGCTTAAAAATAGATCAAACACATCCTTCAAGTTTTGCTATAAGGATGTCCAGTCCAAGGTTTGCTTTGTGGGCTGAATACCTTGCAGCAAGCAGGACAGTAAGAGATTTACATTGCTGACGTATCGTCTCTGAAGGACGGGGTCAGGACATAACGAATGGTTATGCAATCACTTTCATTTACATAAAAGCAGAAAACCCTTTAAAAGTGAGTCTGCAAGGAGAAACATCACATACTGGCGATTCTGGGTACTCTAATGGCAGGACAACAATCTAGTGCTCAGTATTTGTTAAAACGGTTGGCCCATCTCGTACACTGGGGGCACATCGCTAGGATATGTCCCCAATATCCAGAGGTGGGACCCGCAACCACCTCTCTAACGGAGCCCATGCGTGGCCGCTCTCCGTTCAATTCTATGGGACTGACGAACACAGTTGAGCAGTGCGCTCGAGTCATTTCACCAGTTCAACAGAAATAATGGAGGGCGGCCGCACACGTGCAGTCCACTCGCCTTCACTTTTCAGGTTCCGTTCGGCACCTATGGGATTTTGGGGACATATCCTAGCAATATGCCCCCAATGTATGAGATAGGCCATCACCTTTAAGCATGACGTCCGCCAAGCAAGGGCAACAAAGAGGAGGACTCATGTGGGTGCTTGGATACCTACCTGTTTTGCGTAATCACTGCCGCCGCCGCCACCTCCTCTTCCACTAAGCCTGTCCTTCACCAGAGACCGGAGAGCATTTATTGCAGCATCAACTATGGAGTCACTCGTTCTTCCTCCTGCAAAAGATCACAGGAACATGCATTCAGCAAAACCAAAGAAACAAGTGGCTCCTTGTCCAAGTCCGCAGCTACCGACGGAAACCTTCAGAGGTTTACTTTAAATTGTCCTTCTGAGAAGATCTACACCTCTTGAAAAGAGAATTATACTTAGTAGGTTAAAGTGAACCCATCAGGTGATTCCTTCTGTCCCATCTGAGAGCAGGATATGAGAAGGAGAGGCGAGAGGGCTCCCAGCCCATCAATGCTCCATCCCTGCGATGCAATCATGGGATGTCAAGGAGGTCTGCCATGTACGGATTGCCCAGGTGGCAGCCTGTCAGGTTTACAGTGAGGGTACTTTCACGCCAGCGTTGTTCGAATCCTGCAGACAGTCCTGCAACGGATCCGGCAAACTGTACGCAAACTGTTTTTTGCCAGATCCGGTAGACTTCTTCATGGAAATAGTGCATCAGTCTTTCCAGTATCATCCGGAATAACAGATCCGGTATTTATTTTTTCAATGCTAGAAAGAACTGCGCATGAGCAGACCGGAAAACCGGCAATTTCCGTAACACTTGGTACCGGATCCGGCATTAATACATTTCAATAGAAATGAATGCCGGATGCGGCAAGTGCGGTAGTGTTCTGAAATTTTGGCCGGAAGAAATACCGCAGCAAGATGCAGTATTTTGTCCGGTCAAATACCGTACAAGGGTTGGAACGGAAGACATCCTGATGCATACTGAACGGATTGCTTTCCAGTCCGAATGCATCGGGACAAAACTGATGCGTTTTTTTTTCCCGGTATGGAGACCCTTTCAATACTGGAAAAGAATAACGCTAGTGTGAAAGTAAATGACTCAGCGTATCACATGGGTGGATCAGAGGATCGCAAGTATATATATTTAAAAAAATAAAAAAAAATTCACACAGCCGTCAAATGAACAGTAAAAATAGTAAGAAAGCGAAAGAAAAAAATTATAGGGCGATGCAAAGAAAAAAAAATGTTTTCCCCAAAATTTTCATTTTTTCCCCCAGCAGTATTAAAACACAAGGAAAAACTTCATAGATGTGGTATCGTTGTAATCGTACTGACCAAGAGAATGAAGGGCATGGGTCAGTTTTACCACAAACTCAGTTATTTTATTTTTTATTCCAACCCATTTGGACTGCAAACGGAAAAATTGCAGTGTCAGGAATGGGTTAAAAATGCTGAGAAGCTGTCAAGACATCCTGGCTGCAGTTTTCTGACCCCTTCAGGCTAGATGCACACGTCCGTTAAACCCGGACGTGACCAGTCCGTGGTAATGCGGGCTGAATTTCTTCTTTACAGAAGGAGCGCCTGGCGTCATTAGTTGCTATGATGCCGCGCGCTCCCTGCCGCAGGACAGTAATACATTGGTATGATCTATACCAGTGTATTACTGTACTGAAGCGGCGGCAGGGAGCGCACGGCGTCATAGCAACCAATGACGCCATGTGCTCCTGCTGTAAAGAAGAAATTCAGCCCGCATTACCACGGACTGGTCACGTCCGGGTTTAACCGACGTGTGCATCTAGCCTTAGATGGAGAGCGCAGTCACAGTACAGTGCACCTAAATGAGCAGGACGTTTGTCCAAATGACTGGCTGGCTATCTGGGAGAGAGATCACATGATTGGCAGATGGGCCGGAAATGCCAAACTAGCCCGTCGTGAAAAACGCGGGAGTCACGGGCAATATTGAAAAGAGAATGTAATTGGTACGTTTTTCATATATTGCTCCATCATTTAGCCGATCGGACAACACATGTCCCAGGGCAGGTAGTGAATGAGGATGTATTTTTTTTTGGATATATATATATATTATATAATAAAAAAAAAATCAGTGTTGAGCCCTGGGAAAGCTTTCACAGAGGCTTGAGCTGGAAACGTGGACACTTGCCTTGATAGTCCTCCGGCTTGTTCTTGTTTGCTCCAAATACCTTGATTGTAGGGAACCCTCGTATCTGAAACTGACCACCCAACTCCTTGTGCTGATCGCAGTCCACGGCTCCCACCTTCACTATTCCCTGAAAGCGACAAGCATGGACATTAGGCAAGAGGTGGCGTCCACTGTATAAGTGCCTGTATACAAGTGGTGGATAGCGGACTGTTCCCATAAGATCATCTCCGCCAATGGGGAGCGCCGACACCTGGGCACAGAGAGGGTTCAGTACTGGGATCTCCTGACTTTTTCTTTTTGAGTTTCTACATTCTGCATCCGGATGTAACTGTAAAGGGACACTGAGCTTTCACAAAGCCCTCACATGGCGCTCTCTCACCTCACTGCAGGAGACGGGCTCACAGCAATAGAAAATCTATATGAGAGCTTCTCTCTCTCCTCTTCGGGGGTCTCAGCACTCAAACCCCCACCAACCAAAACCTTTGATATGTCACTATCAAAAGTCTTGTGAAAGCTCAGTGACACTTTAAAGTCTATAGCAAAATATTGTAAAGTCTACATGCACAGCTCTTCGCTTTTTGGCATTTCTTTGAGGCGGTCATTTATTTTAACCCCTTAGTGATACGCGTTTTTAGGCTAGGCTGCCGCTTTTTTACGGCGGCCCAGTCTAAGCGCTGCACGGGTCCCCGGCTCTCACATGAAAGCCGCAGCCCTGCTCTAACAGTTCAGACCGGCAGGAGTGCCGATTCCGGGCTGTTTAGGGTACTTTCACATTTGCGGCATAGCTATCCAGCAGGCTGTTCTGGCGGGTGAACAGCCTGCCGGATCCGCCATGCCGCAAGTACCCGTGCACTGCCGTGCTGCTGTTACTCAGTCCCCATTTACCATAATGGGGCGGGGGGCAGAGCTACGGCGCAGCACGGCAGAGATCGTCGGACTAAAAAGTCGGACCTGCAGTACTTTTAGTCTGGCAATCTCCGGCCGTGCTGCGCCGTAGCTCCCCCCTCCCCATTATCGTTAATGGGGACGGAGCGACAGCGCGGTTACTTGCAGCATGGCGGATCCGGCAGGCTGTTCACCCACCAGAACAGCCTGCCGGATAGCAATGCCGCAAATGTGAAAGTACCCTTAACATTTTACATGGAGCGGGCAATCGCGCCCGCCGCATGTAAAGCGGTGATAGAGGGAGCGGACTCCCTCTTTCTCCCATCAGCACCTCGCAAATGCGATCGCAAGGTGCCGATGTGTGTGAAGCCTACCTGGCTTCCGATGTACGCCCCGGCTGCTCCTCTCTTTTTCCCCATTGAAAATATGCTTTTCAATTAAAAAAATTTTTTAAAAATTGCAAAAATATAATCTCCCCCGTATATTTGGTATTGCCGTGTCCGTAACGACCCGGACTACACAAATATCACATAAATTATACCCTACGGCGAACGCCATTAAAAAAAATAAAATTTTATATATATATATATCGTAAAAACAGTGGCAGTATTGCTGTTTTTCCCCCATCTCCCTCCCAGAAAGAGTTAATAAAAGTTAATCAGAAAGTTATATGTACTCCAAAATGGCGCCATTAAAAACTAAACTTGTCCTGCAAAAAACAAGCGCTCATAAAGCTATATAGACGAAAAAATAAAAAAAAGTTATAGCTCTTGAACGCGACGATGAAAAAGGGAAGAAAGACGCTTGGTCAGTAAGGCCCAAAACAGGATGGTCACTAAGGGGTTAAAATGCAGCATGGTCTGGGTATGGCGATTTTCTGGCGATTGTCCCATAGGCTACTGGACAGGACATCAAAAACACCTGAATAAAACAAGCTCTGATGTTATCCCCTATCCACAGGATGGAGATAACTAACTGATCGCTGGGAGTCCGACCTCAGGGAATCCCAGCGATCTGATGGAGCAGCAGAGTGAGCGTGCGCTCTGCCCCTCCATTCATTCTCTATGGGACTGCTGGAAACAGCCAATTGCTGTACTCAGCTTCCCTCGGCAGTCCCATAGAGAATGAATGGAGGGGCAGAGCGCTCGATCACCCTGCTGCTCCATCAGATCAGGGGAGGGGGACCCTTGTTCTCAGGATTGGGTGGGGTCCCTCTGATCAGTCAGTTTCAAAGCCTGACACAAGAACGCTTGAAATGCACGGCTTATGAATATTCCCCATTAAACCATCAGACACTGTCTCGCACACAGACATTTACCTTCAAAGCAGTCGCAGCTTTCTTCCATTCGGGGGTCAGTGTCCGACAATGGCCGCACCTGTCAAAAGAAACCACAATATGTTATTTTCTCTGAAATGAGCTAGTTCCTTAAAGGGGTCCTCTCACTTCTGCAAGTGGCATTCATCATGTAGAGAGGCCTCCTTTGCTGGCAATATGGACAATAATTCTCTATGGGACAGCTGGAGACAGCGGAGCACATCGTTCGGCATCTCCAGCAGACCCATACAGAATGAATGAACTGGCGGCATCCAGGCTCAACGGCCGCTTCATTCAGATGGGGGAACAGGGTCTCCACCGATCTGATCCCGTGGAGGAGATCATGGAGGACTCCCATCATGGTCCTTTACCAAACCATCCGGGTACAGATTCAGTAGATGCTCAACGAGGAGCAAAGCACCACAGGCTGGGGAGTTGTCCCTTTGCTTCTATTCACACACGGCAGATTATTTTTGTAGAGTTTTTCGCAATTGTCCCGTTCATCTAAATGAGGCTTGTAAAAACAACCCCACCGGTGACAAATTTCTGCGGCAAACCTGCCACGTGTGAATACCCCCTTACAAGAACTAGATATTACCAGCTACCCGATTGGTTAAATGAGCACTGCCTGGGAATCCCAACCTCCGCCCCCCCAACCTTTACCCCCAAAGGGAGCAGTAATGGCCAAGTAATGGAGAAGGATACTTCAGTATTGCTTCGCCGATACTAGCATTACCCCAGCGGCCTGCAACCTAGCTGTTGTGGAATGACAACTCCCAGCATGCAGGGAGTTGTAGTTCTACAAAAGCCGGAGCTCACAGCATGACGCTGAACACAATGCTACGCCATACTCACCAGGGGGCGTAGAACTCCACCAGCCACAAGCTGTTGCTCTGCAAAACTTCTTGGTTGAAATTTGAGGGTGTTAACGTTACGACATCATCGCTGGGAGAGTAGACGCCCTGCGCTGCGGCGAAGAGCGCGCAAACGACTGCAACTGAAAAAGAGATGTCATGTGAATACAATGGACGAAAAAAGGGGCAAGATAAATCCTGACACAGGCGATATAAAGATCCATAAGATAGATAGATAGATAGATAGATATATATATATATATATATATATATATACACATATACACACACACACATAATAGGGCTGTGCCTGTGACATTGCATCATTTGGAAGTGTCACATCTGGCACGGTGTAAAGTAAACATGGCAGGTGGAGAATAAGGATTGACAGGTCACAGTAATCTTATCAATTGTTTGCAGTGATACGAATATCTTGAAGTAAAGTTTAACATACACCAATACCAAGAAAATGCCCAAAACGAAAATACCCAGGAAATCCCCCCCCCCCTACACTGTACGCATCAATGCTCAACCTGTGGCCCTCCAGCTGTTGCAAAACTACAACTCCCACCATGCCCTGCTGTAGGCTGATAGCTGTTCGGGCATGCTGGGAGTTATAGTTTTGCAACAGCTGGAGCATGCCTGGATTAGCCCATTCAGATAATGGGTCGGTGTTGAGCCCAGGGTAGCTGTCCGCTCCACCCCGGGTCATGAACGTCACTTGTGTGAATGAGCTCTTAGAGCTTCCAAATAGGTGTGGGGTCCTAAGCTGCCCATCCACATCAGACCCACCGAGAACAGGGGGAGCACCCGTTCTCAGCCGGGTGGGCTGACTAAAGACTAAGGTGTCTAGCGGGTGACTACTCTGGACCGCCATGCTCTTGGGTAAACCAACATTAGCAGGGATTTCTCCCGGGTGCACGCCCCCTAGTCAGCGGAGAAGATCAAATCATCAGAGCAGTTATCCCATCCCATTTTAGGGTCCATCTGTAAAACCCAGCCCCCCCAACAGTTGTAGTGAACAGAACCTGGAGCCCAGGGGGTGGACATAGATCTAAATTAGGTGACTGGACCCATATTACAGCCGGATCCTGCCCCCCTGCAGTGACAACGGAAGACATTTGCTATTTTACCCTGGAAGGTGCCAGGTGGTTGGCATGCATGGATATTAGCAGTGGCATTGGCTGCAGGTCCCCTGCCAAGTCTGTAACCCACAGAAGTCAGATCACGTGACTAGTGAAGGAGCCTGGGGAGGGCTGAGAAGATGCACCAGAGATGTCACTATAGAGACAGTCACAGGGGTGCACAGGAGACGGTCACTGAAGACAATAGAGTTCTACCCATAAAATGCAAGATCTAACCTATCGATAAGACAGACTCGACCGGCCGAGCGCCGATCTCCTTACCCGGCAGAATCCTGGTCATGGTCCTGTCTCGTCCCCTCCGCGGCTCAGTGTTCGGACTATCTGCCTGACTTCGGCTCAGCACTACGGTACTACACTCTCACCTTCCGCCGTGTCCGCCGCCGATTGGCTGCTGCTAGGATTCCACCGTTAATATAGCCAATCAGCGGCGGCCGGGTAGCGCAGCAGCCTTAGCCTCTCCCACTGCCTTCCTCTAGCAGGGGCGAGCTGGGGGGATCTGATTGGCCGGCCGATTGGGGGGCGGGGTTTGCCATGTTCCAGAACGAAGCGTGACGTCACCGAGCGCCTTGAGTTGAGAAGTTTTTGTTGCGTTTTTCTTTTGTGCGTTGTTTTCCTGCCCTTTCCTCTTATCTCAGACCTGTCATTAGCCTCTTATCGGGCTTATCGCCCTGTGGGTGTGCTGGTTGGCAAAGGGCAGCTGTAGTGTAAAGAAACATGGCATCCGCATATAAGGGAGGGTGATAACCTGCCAGATACATGGCTAAGCGCCTGTTCACACTTGCACCCTGCGCGGGTGTATATACCCTGGAATGTATACCTCGGGCAGTAGGCTGTGACTATAAAGGTGTACTATACCACGTACATTGCCCATAGGCTTCCATTGTAAAGAAAATAAGATATCCTGTGCAACATAATGTATGTGTAACGCTCTATAGAATATACTTGCCATTTAACGGGTAAACGGGGATACCTCCTGGCCTCCCAGAAAGTTGGCAGACCTCCCATGCCAACCGGAGAACAGCCCTAATTGCGGCGGCACCAGGATTTGCGTCATTGGAAGCGGTCCCGGCGCCTAAATGCGTACTGACGGTGCCTGCGGAAAAAGGGGTGTCCTGGAGGATGTTATGGCAGTAAAACGGCAGAGTTTGCTAGAAATTGGGTGTGGTATGGGAAAATCATGGTGCTGTGCGCCTGCCACAACCTCTACCCTCCTAAAGGGCGAGTATGGCGTGGAATAAAATAATTACTACACGTTTCCGTATAGCCAATAAAAGCCAACGTATAGCACCCCGATGAGGGCCAGGAAGGCGCTCTCGGGCTCTGTCAGGTGAATGCTGCCCTTTGGATACTCTTGGTACATACCCTGTCAATCAGTGTCTGGCCCTGCAGAGCTTGTAAGGCCTCTTTCACACGAGCGTGTCCGGATTAGGTCCGGATGCGTTGCGGATGCGTTCAGTGAAAACTGTGCGATTTCACAGGCAAAGCCATTCAGTTTTGACTGCGATTGCGTTCAGTTGTTCAGTTTTTTCCGCGCGGGTGCAATGCGTTTTGATGCGTTTTTTCACGCGCGTGATAAAAAACTGAAGGTTTACAAACAACATCTCCTAGCAACCATCAGTGAAAAACGCAACGCATCTGCAATTGCTTGCGGATGCAATGCATTTTTCACGCAGCCCCATTCACTTCTATGGGGCTAGGGCTGCGTGAAAAACGCAGAATATAGAACATGCTGCGATTTTTACGCAACGCACAAGTGATGCGTGAAAAAAAACGCTCATGTACACAGACCCATTGAAATGAATGGGTCAGGATTTAGTGCGGGTGCAATGCGTTCACATCACGCATTGCACCCGCGCGGAAAACTCGCTCGCGTGAAAGGGGCCTAAAGAGCTCATTTCGATACCGCCTTCCCAGAATTCCAGAGGAGCATGTATGGCCCATAAGACTCCTCACGCTCTCCATAAGGATATATAGCACAACCCCCCTTAAAACTGAGCTTGGCCTTTCACCCAGTTAAAGGGGTTGGCTCTTCTTACACATATCGCTAGGATATGTCCCCAAAAGAGGTCACTCTACCTTTTTTATGGAAGAGTAAAAACACTCCTCTGATACTGAGGAGTATTCTTACCCGTGGAGGAGTATGAAAGTTGTAGTAATTCAGATACATAATACATAGGCCTGCACTATCTCTGTTGCAGATTCTGTTAAAAAGACCAGACAAAAAAGCCTTGTATGCAGCACTTTTTTGTCTGGTAAAAAGACAGGATACTGATCGGATCGCATCATAGTCGGCAGAGTCTGTTCAGCTCGGTTCCTGTCAGTTAGGCTGGCTTCACGTAACATTTTTGTCATGCATTTAATTTACACAAAAAATATATATGTATATGTTAACAGACGTCATACTGCAGCATCCGTCACCATAGAGTTCCACCGTGTGTAAAAAAAAAAAAAAAAAGTATACGTTAGCCTATACGTTTTTCTGCTGGACTTTGCAGGATGGAAAAACGCGGTACACTACACATTTTTATTTTTTTCACAAACGCCGCAGTATGGCATCGGTCTGAGGCGTCTGTTAATGTATACGTTTTTTGTGTACATTGAAGGTATGACAAAAGGCCTGTTTGAAAGGTCGAACATTGACTTATAGGATAGCTATTAGTGTTGAGCGAAGCATCCGAAGCAGAATTCGGTGCCAAATTTAGGAAAACTTAGATGCTAAACAAATCCAAATTTTCTCGCGCTTCGTGTTCATGAATAAGTTTTCCTGAAATGACACAGCCCTATAAAACCCTGATCCTGCACGGTCTCCTCCATTGTCCTGTGAGCTGAACATCGGGAGAGACGTGACAAGATACTCATTCACTAGGGACAGTGTTGCTACAAACTTTTTATTAACAGACAGTGTAAGACAGTTTTGGAGAGGGAGAGCTTAAGAGACTGCTGAACTACAGACTCGGCTACAATTTATCACTGTGTACATAACTGTGCAATGCACCAAGAATCATAGCTAATCCCTTCTGTTAGCTGTAGAGCTACTGTGCGTCAGTATTACAGGCCACAATTTTTCAAAACTTCGCTCATCTCTAATAGCTACCTTACATCTGGTGGCATCAGAGGTACAGCTTGGTAGGAGCTCATTTGCATACCCTCTTCCCAGAATTCCCAAAGGAGTGTTGCCTGACCTATAAGACCCATAATGGTGATCTCGATACAGAGATAAAGTATTCCCCGAATGTCGGACCCTTTAACATTTCTTGCAACATGACTATTGGTATAAGCCAGACCAGAATCTCCTCCAGAAGGAAAAGAGAGGCATCAGCTGATCTCTGTCACAAGGCTTTTGCCCTTTATTAATAAAGACGGGGCTCTGCACTGACGAGGGGGAAAAACCCAAAACAGCAGTCTGTGGATGGGTCTCTTCACAGCTTTTCTGCAGGTTAATGGGCATGGTTTGATTATCTGCAGCATGCTTGTTTTTCCACGCAGAGTTTGAAGACCTCCATCCTCGTACTGTAAATTTCTACAGATTTGCTGGGGTTACTGGAGAAGGGGGAGAAAGTAGTGGGGCAGAATGTTCTTGCGGGCGGAACTGCTGTAACTACCAAGGAGTTTTTTTAGGGGCAAATGAACCTCACGTTCTCTGGAAGGTCAGACTTGCATATTTCTGAAAGCAATGTGAATGTGAACTTGGCCCTGCATAACCTAAGCTAAGATTTGTCTAGGCCCGAATCACCTGGTCGCCCTTGTGGTCAATAGGCGGTATACATGCACACATCAACATTTACAGTTAGTTTCACTTCTTCATTATTATACCGCGAAGGATGTAAATATAAGCACATTTATGTCTCTGCTATTACCCCCATGATTGGTTCCTCACGTCAGAACACCACATGAGACTGAATCTGAAGTTATATATCACATCACATGGACGTTCACGGGTCCCTTTACACCTCCGGATCAGTTGTTCCCAATAAGTAGCCTGTGCAAAGGTGTTGCTGCGTTTTGCTCATTTGTTAGGCCTCGTACACACAACCGTTGTTGTGGTCCGCGTCCCAGCCGCATATTTTGCGGCTCGGCCGCGGACCCATTCACTTCAATGGGGCCGCAAAAGATGCGGACAGCACTCCGTATGCTGTCCGCATCCGTTGCTCCGTTCCGTGCCCCCGCAAAAAAAATAGAGCATGTCCTATTCTTGTCCGTTTTGCGGACAAGAATAGGCATTTCTACAATGGGCTGCGTTCCCGCGGAGCAGCTTCCGTGTTTTGCGGATCCGCGGTTTGCGGACCGCAAAACACCAACGGTCGTGTGCATGAGGCCTTAGGTGACCACCTCTGCTGACAATAGGGGATCAATGATCCTAATAATGATCAATCATCTCCTTTTCACTTTGCAGCAGGCATCTAAAACGAGTGCTGATTGGCTTGTATATCCTCGATTGATGCTCATTATTGGACCAGCATTGACCAGTGTAAGCGGTCATTTAAAATGCCACTGCCGGCTTATTATGCTCTATCTTGCAGTGGTTGCCAGCGCCAGCTGCCACTTTCCGTATTCCTCTGCCTCTATCAGTAGTCTCAAATTATGATATAGAGGAGGGGTTTGAGGAGGTGAGACACAGGCACCAGCACTGAGCAGGCCCTACCTTTAGCATGCTACCTGGTCTTTCAGCTCTACCAAACATACAGGAGAATACAGAATTTCATTCATATTACATCCAGTGACATCTCCTCTGATGTAGCCATTCTGATTCCTCATCTCCTCCATTTGGCCCAGACTGCCGTGACGGCTACCTTCAACCACGTGTTGTCTCTGCAGACATTTTAGACATTTCCATCCTCCTCCTCACCTTTTCTGTTCCATCTGCAGTGCAGCACACAGGTCTCTTTCTGCCTGTAGCCTGAGATGCCTGCCTTGACGTGGGGGGTTGCAGTGATATAAGGTGATATATGGTTCACGACCACCTGTGCTATTTTTACTGTTCATCAAAGACTTCAGACCTAGTGGCCTATGTCCTATGAAGGTGAACAGCAGGACAGGAATCATTGGCTCCCGTTCCCCACGAGGCTATTCGAGATAAGCAGTGTACACGGCACTCCTATAAGAGTGAATGGAACACTGGTCTGCGTGTGCGCCACTGCTTCATTTACACAAGGCGTCTTTTGACCCTTTTTATCATGATCGGTAGGGGTTTCAGCAGGTGGACCCCCAGCCCCAGTGATCATATATTTATCAGTTATCCATTTTTAATAGGAGAGCCCCTTTACGATATCTGACCCAGAGCACTGTGGGTCATAAGAAAATGTTAATTATTCTACAATTAGGAGATTACATTGTTCTGTCTTTTATGGACCAGTTATATGAGGGCCCTAACCCCTCAGTGCTGGCCATGCCCCTTGGGTGCACTGAAGCCCTCATTTGTATAAGAAATAAGTTTTTTTTCTCAGGGATGGGGCAACTGATTGTCACAAGACAGGCATCATTTAATCAGCAGGATCTACCCTGCTTTAATAGAGTTGACCCAGCTGACAGATGCTTTTTAGTTCACTACTTCCTCATTCACTTTCTGTTACTAATTATGTATGCTGAGTACAGTGAGAAACTAGTTTAATAAAATGTAAATGTTGCTAATGTTCCGGCAGAATTGTCAGCTTTTGGCCAGACAAAAAGTTGTGCATGCAGGCTATGCCAGATATGGTGGACTGCGACAGGCTGTTCCTCTGCCAGAACAGCTTGTCGGATTTCTAAACGCTCATGTGAACCTATCCTAACCCTGAGAGAAAGCAGGAAAGATATCCACAGACTGTTTAGGACCGGGTGAGTGCATGCGCTGGGAATGTAAAAATAACCTTGGACTTTGCTGCATGTGGAAGGGGTCGTAGCCTCTGGCGCCTAGCACATTTTTGAGAAATTTGCGCACCCGTGGTCTATTTGATTGCAAAGTGTGTTTAGAGTGGGACTCAGAGACTACTACTGCTATCATTGCCGCTGCCTATACAAAGCCATTGGGAAAACCAAGCTCTGTGAAATACTTCTGAATTTTGGCAGATTTATGCTTGTACTGCATCACCCCTAACTGGGCCTAGTCATTGCCTCCACCATCCACCGGGCCCTGCTCCTAACCTTTTGCCTTGCACCCTGCCAAATATCCACCATCAAGAGCACCCCACCTAACACCGGACAGGAGCCCCCAAAGAGTCCAGGGAGTGCCCCGAGAAAAGAAAGGTGCGCTCTCCGTTCACTGCATGGCCCCAGGGAGCACAAGATGGAAAATTGCCATTGTGAACTGTGAATACTACTATCATCATCATAGCCACTACTACTACTTCCATCCTCCCCTCCAGGTAGCTGCACGTGTAAGCCCCTTAAAAAATATTGAAAGCCGAGGATTACGTTTTCCTCTTTTGGTTTTGAGTGTTCGTCAGATGTCGGTGCCAAGTGCTATAATGCTGCTCTTTGTATATTTTCTTGACCCTAGAAATAAATCATTTTATCAGAGGTGACATTATTAGTTACAAAGGGCAGTATATTTAAGATCAAATGTGAAACAAGTTTTTAAAGGTTATTGATTTGTTTTTTCAATGGCTTACCCATGTACTGTGCCAGAAGAGAGCTTAAGAGGATATGCCATCACTTTATGATCATGGGGGTCCACCTCACCGATCTTGAGAATGAAGGGGCTGCAGCGCTGATTCAGTGATGCCCCGGCCTTTAAGTGATGGGACTGTTTGGAGTTCCCTGCAGCGCTGGGTAGGTGACAGCGCCGTTGTTCAGGCAAATACAGTGAAGCGTCAGGATCAGTGGTGGCCCCAGAGGTCAGAGGTGATTGCATTGCTTGGGGTACACTTTATAAGATGGCTCCCCACTCTTTAAATGGTGCTCTGTATACACCACCACTGGACTCTGGAAGCATGTTCTGCAGAGTGAGGAATCACACTTCTCTTTCTGTCCGTCTGATGGACAAGTCTGGGTTTGGTGAATACCAGGAGAACGTTACCTGTGCCAGCTGTAAAGTTTGGTGGAGGAGGGATTATATTATTGTTGTTCTTCAGGGGTTGGCCTAGACCCTTAGTTCCAGTGAAGGGAAATCTTAGTGCTTCAGCATACCAAGACATTTTAGACAACTGTATGTTTCCAACTTTATGGGAAGAGTTTGAGGAAGGCCCTTTTCTCTTCCAGCATGACTGCCACAGTGCACAAAGCAATGTCAAGTGGAAGAACTTGACCGGGCCGCACAGAGCCGTGACATTCTCAATCCCATTCAACACCTTTAGGATGAACTAGAATGTAGGTTGTGGTCCAGGCCCTCTCACCCAACAACAGTGTCTGACCTCACAAATGATGTTCTTGATAAATGGGCAAAAATTCTCGCAGACACACTGCAAAATATTATAAAAAGCCTTCCCAGCAGAGTGCAAAGAGGGGACCAACTCCATATTAGCGCCCATGGCTTTAAAATGGGATGTCATAAAAGCTCCTGTAGGTGTCCCAGTACTTTTCTTCATATGGTGTACTTACCAACATGTAAAAAAGGAAAATTGAAAACTATTTAAGAATTACTCCTCGAACCACCTGGAAATGCCCCAAAAAACACCCAACATGACATCAAAATGGGCCCTGGTTTGTGGGATTGTCCGGGTGAATTCTGGTCTGCTGCCAAGTATGCTCTAGGACAGGGATGCTCCACCTTCGGCCCTCCAGCTGTTGTAAAACTACATCTTCCACCATGCCCTCATTCTTTCCTGTTTGCCCTGCACAATTTTTAGATAGTTGAATTTTTTTTTGTCCAGTGTTAAAGGGGTTTTCCCATCTCAGACAATGGGGCATATTGATAGGATATGCCCCCATTGTCCGATAGGTTGTGTCCCACCTATTAGATCTGCGCATTCCCCCGAGAACGGAACCCCGAAAGTTGTGGAGAGCACACTGCGCATGCGCAGCTGCCCTCCGTTCACTTCTATGGGCCGCCGAAAATAGCCGAGCGCTGTCTTGGCTATCTCTGTTGGCCCCATAGGTGCTCTCCCATTAACTACTATGGGGAGAGCGCTTGGTGGTGGCCAGACCTGGGGAAAGGTGGGCTCCTCCTGCCACCACCTTCCCCGCTTCATTCTCGGTCTAGGTTCGGGGACCCACAGCTATCAGACAATGGGGGTATATCCTAGTGATATGCCCCCATTGTCTCAGATGGGAATACCCCTTTAACGACTGACAGTGACTGCAGTTCCATAAAAAAGATGCCGTTATCACAGAATACATAAGAAATATTCCCTTATAAATGAGTTGCACGCAGAGCTACAGGATATGTCTGTAGCACTATGGGGGCGCCGTATAACAGATCCATACAACATTGATCGTAACATGGCCGTGTTTGCAATAAAAACAGTATTTTATGGAATTGCTACTCATGAAACTTACTACCATGTAAATAACTAGAACGTATTTCACTTCTAGTTGTCATAATGCACATCTCCTTGCTGTACATGCGATTTCCTGACTTTTTTTTAAACTGATGACCTGAATAGGGAAGGGGGGGTGGGGTGGGGTGGGTGTCATCCCGGAACCCCTCCTGATCAGCTGTTTAAGAAGGCCAAAGCAATCACTGGAGCGCCGCGGCCTTCTGAATGGGGCTGAGCTGCAATACCAAGCACTGCCACAATACTCACCCGTGAGCGCCGAGGCTTTCTTAAAAAGCTGATCGTCAAAGGGTACCGGATGTCGAACCCCCACCGATCAGCTAGTTTTACTCTAGTACTGACATGGTCAGTCTTCTACAGCAGTGGTCCCCAACCTTTTTTGCACCAAGGACCAGTTTCATGCGAGACAATTTTCCCAGGGACCGGGTGGGGTGGGAGGTTCTGGGGTGGGGATTAGGGGTGGGAGGGGCTTATGGGTGCAGGGCGGCCCATTATTTGATGAGGTGCTTGGGACCACTTACTTTTAATGTGAGGTACATCGGGGGTTCTAATGTAATAGCACCATGTACCTCAGATTAATAATAGGTGACCCCTACAGGTGTCCACAATGTAGACAGATAATCAGTGCCCATTCACTAACTCTCTGTCTCTTCTGCTCCGGGTAAGTGCACAGATGACAGACCTCCACATCTGTGGACACTATCACCATACCTGCTGCTTGCACTTCCCCCCGTGTAATGGATGGATCACAGACGTTAGGCGCGACACTGACAGGGCAGATCGCATTGCGACACTCAGTGATGCACAGGAGACAGGAACCTGCTATGTGTCACCCTCGCCACCTGTCCCCTCTCCACCTCACTACAGTCTGACTGGTTACCTGCTGCCCGGAGCTGCCTCATCCTCCCGCCGGGGGCACCGGACGGAGCTCTTTGAATTTTACGGGAACATGAGCCCTATGTCTGCGAACTCCCTGGTATGAGCCAGTCCATCAGGGCTACAATCTCTAGGGCCGCCCCTGGCAACGGCGCGTCATAGAGCAATAAGCTATCGCGGGCATCTCCGCTCCTCTGTATTGCCGCGGCCCGTCAAACAGCCTTCCAGGGCCCGGCCCGGTTGGGGACCGCTGTTCTACAGGGAGTGCAGAGGTAGCAATTGCACATGGGTTTCAGTGCTTGAGGGGGCCCCATGTTGTCCGCATCTTTTGCAGCCACATTGAAGTGAATGGGTCCGCACCCGAGACGATTTTGCAGCTCGGATGCGGGACCAAACAACGTTCGTGCGCATAAGGCCTAAGGAAAACAACATAAATAGTAATTCCCTAATACAATGTTATTACAACTTCTGCTCCCCTTCAGCTGTGTTTTAAAGGCAGGCAGCCCTGCTCAGCCTTCAGGTGCTAACAGCATGTCTTCAAATAGGCATACAGAGTTAAATGGGGTATTCCAGGTATATTTATTATTACCTTCTCCACCGGAGACTATCAGGAGAACCCCACTGATCACGTGAATAGGGGCCCGTACCCCGTGGAGCCCCCCAGAATGAATGGAGCGGCCTAGTACAACTCTAGACTATATTCTGAACACCCATAGAAATGAATGGAGTGACTCAGCGCATGCCCATTCATTTTGGGGGGCTCCACGGAGTACAGGGCCGCTCCTACTCCTGAACAGTGAGGGTATTAGCAGTAGGACCCCCACCAATCTAATAGTTATCCCCTATACCAGTGATGGCTAACCTCCGGCACTCCAGCTGTGCAGAAACTACGACTCCCAGCATGCTCCATTAATTTCTATAGAGTTCTGAAAACAGCCAAGCAAGTATACATTTTGGGAGTCATAGTTTTACCACAGCTGGAGTGCCGAAGGTTAGCCATCACAAGTCTAAACTGTAGATCAGGGATGTTCAACCTGCGGCCCTCCAGCTGTTGCAAAACTACAACTCCCAGTATGCCCTAATAGCTGTAGGACAGGGATGCTCAACCTGCGGCCCGCCAGCTGTTGTAAAACTACAACTCCCAACATGCCCTGCTGTAGGCTGTCCAGGCATGCTGGGAGTTTTGCAACAGCTGGAGGGCCGCTGGTTGGGCATCCCTGCTGTAGGCTTTCCAGGCATACTGGGAGTTGTAGTTTTGCAACAGCTGGAGGGACGTAGGTTGGGCATCCATGCTGTAGGCTATCCAGGCATGCTGGGAGTTTTAGTTTTGCAACAGCTGGAGGGATGCAGGTTGGGCATGCCTGCTCTAGTTCTTCGAGACCCTTTTTACAAAGACGTATTATACGAAGTGTCCACTAGATGGCAGCAGTAACACATGAACTAAACAGTATGAGGGCTCATGTACACGACCGTATGTATTTTGAGCGGATCCATTATAACAAGAATAGGACATGTTCTATTTTTTGCGGGAATGAACATACGGACACGGAATGCACATGGAGACATTTCCGTTTTCTTTGCAGCTTCATTGAACCGAATGGTTTCGCATACGGGCCGCAAAAAAAAAAAAAAAAACGAATGGACATGGATAGAAAATACTTAAGTGGGCATGAGCCCTAAAGCTAAGCTGACATATGTCCCAATTACATATTTTCCAATTACAATAAACAAATAAATCAATAAACAGTAAACACTTTTTCCTTTTGAGTGTGTGTACAGAGATTAAGATGTTGGTTACGATTGTAATACCAGGAAATACATTTACGGTATATGTCCCAGTACAATCAATTATCTTGATTAAGATATTGAGATATCGATATGATAGAACAAAAAATAAAACTCATACTGAAACACCCCCTCCCTCTTACCCTTGTAATCCCTACCCTCTCCATGCACTCGAAGGATATTGAATCATTAACCGCATTAATCCACTTGTAGGATCCCCAATGTGTTTTTCCTTTTCAGGTAGCATTCTGAAGATGTAAATGGTTTCATTACATTTACCAGGTCTAGGCCTGAGTATACTACTACTAATAAAGGATTCACATTTTTTGAAAAATCTGTCTACTAGTTTACCTTTAATTAACTTAGCGTTTATTCTTTCCATATCAAAACAATGTTTAGTATGGTTAAAAACTTCCGTCATTGACGGCATTTGTGGGTCCAGCCATCTCCTAAATATGTATCGTTTAGCAGCCAATAACAGGGGGTGTGCCAAGGGAGAAACAGAGTGCCTTCCTGTCCCTGCATGAAATAACAATATGTCTGGTGAAAGCGGAATAGATATTTTTAAAATCTCTTGATCTGAGCCCTAATATCCAGAATTACTTGACTGTGGGGCAGGACCATATCCCATGTGCTAGATCCGACCTATCTTGTTGACATTTAGGACATTTGTCTATCCTATGTGGGAATTGAGGGCTTGGTTTCAGTTTAAAGCCACATATGGCCTTGTGGATCATTCTGAAATGTGTTTCTCTCCAAATTTGATTGCCGACTACTCTGTTTATAGTATGACAGCCTTGTCTATAGCATTCACGTTGAGATCTGGGAAATCTTTACTCCAATGGGAGAATATTTTGCTCGCTATTGGAGTTTGTTTGCAATTCCTGAGGGAAGTATATATGTCTGATAAAGATCGTTTCCCCATATTAATCCCTAGTAGGGCATCAAAACTGTTGGCCTGAAATTCCCCTTTTAGCTCTAAGATTCTATGTTTGAGGAACCCCATCACCTGGAAATAAGCCAAGAAATGGCGTTCCTGAACCAGTGGGAATCTTTCTCTTATCTCCGTAAACGAGAGATCTTTCCTCTCGTGAGTTCTATAGGTCCCTGACTCTCCGTATACCTGCTTCTTTCCAAGCCTGAAAATGTTTGGAATCCAATCCCGACCGGAATTCTGGGTGACCCCAAAGAGTCATGTGTTTTGATAGCAAATGAAGGAGCGCGAATATCTTCCTTCCAAGCCGCAATGGTGTCTTTTACCATCAGGCTTTTTCTCAATATGGGTGACAATGAGCCAAATTTAGTATGTAGCAGAGCATCTAATGCCCAATGTTGCACCAACTGGGCTTCCAGATGCAGGTTGGTGTAAAAATTAGTCCCCGAAATCCAGTCAATTCCATGCCTCATGAGGCTAGCTAGGTTATAACATCTGAGGTCAGTGAGTGCCAGCCCCCCAAAGCCCTGGGGAGTTGTAGCTTAGGCAACGCTATTCTTGGTTTGCGGCCCTTCCATAGGAAGTAGCGGAACGCAGCATCTAGTACCTTTACATCTGAATGTTTGAGGAGTTTAGGTATTGTCTGCATTGGATAGAGTAACTTCAGAATGCACATAATTTGTATGAGAAATCCTCTACCTCCTCAAAGACAGGGGCAAGTTCTGCCATCAAAATAAGTCCGTCTGGATCTTCCAGATGACCGGCGGGTAGTTTAGGAGATAAAGGGATTCCGGCTTCCTACCTATCATTATACCCAAATATTTAATGGAATGGAATGCTATCTGCAGCGGGGTTTCAGGGGACAAGTCTTGTTGTTTAAGACTCCGGGGTCCTAGACTTAAAATTTCCGATTTCCCAGTATTTACCTTAAAGCCCGAGATTTGCCCAAAGTCTTTCAATAGTCTAAACAGGGTTACTAGGTCCCTATCTGGGCGCTCTAGAAATACTAATAGGTCGCCCGCAAACAACACATGTTTGATAACTCTCTTTTTCCTATGTTGATCCCTTCAATATCTTTTGCTAGATTGAGTTTTTGGGACACAGGTTCCAACAACAGGTTAAAGATGAGAGGCGATAATGGGCACCCCTGCCTGGTTCCTTTACCCATTGTGAACGGGGGAGAGAGAAAGCCAGGAGTGTGGATCCTAGCCTGTGGGTTTGAATATATAGATGTGATATATTGCCTAAATGGACCCCTGAACCCCATGGCATCTAATACCGAGTCCATCCATCCCCAGTCTATGTTATCAAAGGCTTTTTCAGCATCTATCGAAACTATAGTCGGGGATGGATGGACCTCAGAGCGCATTTTAATTTTATCTAGGACCGTCAATACCCTGCGTATGTTGGTGACCGCTGCTCGTCCTTGAACAAAGACCACTTGGGCTGGGGAAATTATTCTCGGCATAATGCAGGCTAATCTATCCGCTAGAATTTTGGAACCTATCTTCAGGTCGACATTTATGTGAAAATTAAGTGAAATCGGCCGAAAGGATAAGGCTAATGTCAGGTCCCTGCCTGGTTTGGGAAGGACTTTAATGTGTGCTAAATTTGTCTGAGGTGGGATATCTGCTCCCTGCATGTAACTCGTGTATATCTCCGACAAAGTTGGTGCTATTTCGGGTGCCAGGATGCGGAAAAATTCCCCCGTGAATCCGTCAGGACCAGGAGCTTTTCCCAGTGACAGATTTTTTATGACTTGTTTGACTTCGTCGATTGATATGGGAGCATTTAAGGTATCCAGTTCCTCGGGTGTTAGTGATGGTAGTTTTACTCCTTTCAGCCAAGCATCACCATTTGGTAATGGCGGACTAGGAGATTGGTATAGGGTCTCGTAGAAGTCCTTAAAGATGTTGTTTTTTCTTGGGGGTGCGTTTTTATGTGCCCTTGGCAGTTTTTGAGGGATAAGATGATAGTTTGAGGTTTCCACCCTTTAGCTAATCTAGCTATCAATTTCCCTGATTTGTTTTCATATGTAAAAAGCCGGGATTCCTTAGATGAGTAAGCTATAGACTCCCATTCGTGTAGGCAAGACTCGTATTCTTGTTTCGCAGAGAGCCAATGTGATTTAGAGATGGGGTCAGGGGTTACCTGGAATTTAGTGTAGGCCGCCCTAAGGTTGTTACTGAGTTCAGATAGTTGGTCTTTGATACGTTTTTTTTTGGTAAATGAATAAGCTAGTATCGCCCCCCTAAGGACCGCCTTGCCAGCATCCCATAGCAATTGAGGGCTGGCTGTACCCATATTGTCCTGTAAATAATCCCACCACCACCCTTTCAGTAAATCTCTAAAGTTTTCATCATCAATGAGGTTGGAGGGGAACCTTCAGATGAAATCCTTCCCTCTAGGGACGTTATCCCGCATTATAATTGGGACTGGGGAGTGGTCAGATATGATAAAATCTTTAATTGTTGGGTTATCAAAGCAAACCATGTTTCCACCGGCAACCAGGATGTAATCCAAACGGGACCATGTGCCATGGGCATGTGAAAAATGGGTATAGTTCCTTCCTTCGGGGTTAAACGCCCGCCAAGGGTGGGCTAAACCGGCGTCATTCATAAGCTGTATTAATCTAATGTCTTTTACCTTCTGATTTATTTTTCCAACCCCCCTCTACTTCTATCCTCATCTTGGTTCACTACTGCGTTCATGTCCCCTCCCATGATTTTTATAGCTGTGGGATCTTTCATTATTCTATTGCCCAGGTTCTTGAAAAATTGTAAATTGTAGTCGTTAGGCCCATAAACATTGTAGACACTTAGGTCTCCTTCTGCTGAGGTGAGATGAATATGGACCATACGACCCCGAGAATCCTAAGAATGTTGCGCCACTGTATAAGAGAGACCCCGCCTCATTAGGGTTAGAACCCCTGCCTGCTTCCCCAGAGCCTCTGAGCCATATATCTCCCCCACCCACAAACGTTTCATTCTACAAAAATCAGCCCAGGGCAGATGTGTCTCCTGCAGGAAAGCTATGTCTACATTGAGGCAACGTAAATGCCTCAGTACCACCATGCGTTTGTGCGGTGAACGGAGACCCTTTACATTCCTCCCCACATCCCGACCCCTGTATTTCCCCCCATGGACAACAGGACCATGTCCTTATAAACCAATATGTGTGCAATTCCCTACTACAGCGAGAACTATAGAAATCAATCTGTCTCCAAACTATAAAACAAGAAATGAGTAGAGTAGAACTTGTGATAATGTGCACATAACAGTAAATCAACGGCAGTCCCCAGTTACAGCCCGATCACTAGAAACTGCTGATATCTTTTTCCTAAGGATTCAAGTGTCCCTTTTCCGTTGCGCGCGGAGTGAGATGGGCCCGTCACTGCCCAGGGAGAAGTCGATAGGGATGTTTAACTTTCCATGTCATAGATAACCCAAACCTTTTTATAATAAACTTTAGCAGACTTAAGACATTGACCAGACTGGTTTAACATGCGACACTATCGTCTAATACTCATCCAGACAGTAAACGCATTAGTGGTCTTCATCCTGGATGTTTCCCGTGACTGCTTGTCCTCCCGAGTTAGTGCAGGGGCTTGTGGATGGAGCTCTTTGGGGTAGGGGCGCCAGGTCACTCGTCGGGAACGTTAACGCAGGTAGTGTCCTGCGATGTTGGATGAGATCTGGGTTGTTTCAATTTTCACCTCAGGCAGCAGAAAGGCTAGGTGCACCCCTGTTGGCATCCTCATGACCTCTGGAAAGAAACTCTTCCACAGTCTATTTGTACGAGATTGATGACACCTATACCAACATCCTGATGGCAAGAGTGAAAATAGCTCATTATGTGGGTGGCACGTATCCTCCATAATTCCCCTTGCCTGGTAATTGGCATCCAGTAACACACTGAGCCATCTGCACCACCGGCTGTAACTTATTTTGATCACAAACCGAGCAATGGTCATACCACCCTACAATGCAGTAGGTCAAAATACTTTCAATAGTACAGCCATAAAGGTCCACTAATATGCTCGTACACAGCTCCACCCTCTTCAGACATTTCAGAAAGTAGAAACGTTGCTCAGCTTTTCTAACCACTGCCCCAGTATTTACTGACCACATCAGATCTTGGGATACGTGAACTCCAAGGAACTTAAAACTAGTTACCTGCTCCAACTACACTCCATCTATATCAATGGGCTCATGTAAGTAATAAACACAATGGTGCCTTCATTTCTAGGATTGTGGAGGTCCCAGAAATTGGACTCCCACCAGTCATAAAGGGATGGCTTATCAATAAGCTACCACTTTATCAAATGGGAATATGTGTTTACAAGGATTGTCTAGTTGAAATAACCCATTTTCAAATACTTTTTTAGGGCATTTGTGGTTCAAAGTAGGAATTCCTCACTTGGAATCTCCATCAATTTAAGGGTCACAAGTTTTCATAAAAAACTTTTGATCAGTGGGGTTGTGAGTGCTGAGACCCCAGCGATCTCTAGAATAAGGGGAGAGAAGCGTTAGCATGTTATTCTCTTCTCGGTGCGGGGCACCGAATCGAGATGGGCCCATATGATACGTTAATCATGACCAGACCGGAGAGCGGCTGCAATGGACCCTCTTTCTCTTTTTGAAGGACTCGCTGGTCCTATACATGGACAGCCCATTGATCTCACAGGCATCATGTAATGCTTTTATTCCTGTGTGATTGCACTGCAGAGGAACTGAACAATTGATTCTGGACTGCCCCCAGATTGCCAACGGGGTCCTAGCTGCGGGATACTCCAAGATCAGCATATATTTGGGAGAATCTTCTAACACAGAGGGATAACACAGGTCCTGGGATTCACAGCAATGTATTATCTCTTTATCAGCTTTGACATTATTGGTGTGGATTAATAAGAGCGCGGTGTTCCACTATAATCTGATAATTATAGGGGCGTCACGTACACAGCTCTGATTGTGAGGTTACCTTAATGTCAAGTGGAGCAGATGTTTACCTTTCCTAATCTGTAATGGTCACCTCGGTCTAATCATCAGTAATGAATCCTGCAGATGTCCAGTAATGGACTGAGGACCAGATTGAAGCCAGGTTATCTGCCCAATTTTACTACAGTATTAGATATGTTAAAAATAAATTAGATACTTTTTCACAAACTCTTAGGCTCTGTTCACATTTCTGCTAAAATGCCAGTTTTTCTGCTCAGTCACAGGAGCAGAAAAATGAAATGTATGAAGTTCTGGATCAGAGCTATTATGGACACCAGTAGTGTTTCCATCATCTCAAGGGGATGAATAGCTTAGAAGAAAAGAAAAAGAAACGCCGCATACAAGGGCTGCACATCTTATTGTAAAAAAACTATAGTTTATTTATAGATACAAAGCCCAAAAAGTTAAAACCATTGTAAACACGTACAACATTGTGTTTGGACCAACAATATGTCCAACACACATGCCCACAAACACCAGGTTCAACATAAGAATATTTGCAAACCGCCAAAGAAGTGTACAATTCATAAGTATGGCATCAAAAACCGTGCGAAATACTTAGCAAATAGAAAAGTAGGCGATCATGGAAGCTGGGTTGATCCGGCAGTATGCGTGGGGCGTATTACCAGCACACCATGACTTTTCTAATATTAGCCAGTTTTTCCAGGCGATCTTACAGGAAATCCAAAAATTTACGCCTAATGCCATTTTTGGCAAAAATTTGGCAAAAGCAGAACTTATTATGATTCAGAAAACACAACGGAATTCTTCATTTGTTATCAAGGAAGCGGATAAAGGTGGGAATGTGGTCCTGTGAGACACGGATCTTAATTTATGTGAAGCAAAGAGACAGCTGAACAACAGAACTTTCTATACTCCTTTACCTCCGGATCCTACAGTGTTTGCTACAGAAATTGGATAAATTATTGACCACAGCTTGTAATATGGATATCATCACAAAGAGGGAGCTACAATTTTTTGGAGGTTCGTCATCCTCTCATTCCAACTTTTTACATGCTACCCAAGGTAGGTATAAGAGTATCACTAATCCTTCTAGCCATCCAATTGTGACTGAAATTGGTGGCCTTTGTGAACAGGCCTGCATTTATTTGGATTTCTTTCTTCAACCCCTTGTTCTAGGTTTGAAATCGTATGTACGTGATTCCATGCATTTAATCGAAAGTCTGCACAATGTCACATTACCACCAATTACCTTGTTAGTCACATGTGATGTTGAATCACTATATTCAAATATTTCACATACTGATGGTGTCACTGCTACAAAATATTTTTGGGCCAAATCCTTGACGGGTGATCCAGCTCACCATACTTTCTTGGTAAGCCTGTTAGAATTAATTTTAAACCACAATTATTTTGTGTTTGACCGTACTTTTTACAAACAGGTATCCGGTACAGCCATGGGTGCCCGTTGTGCGCCCTCCTATGCCAACCTTTTTTTTTGGTGGTGGAAGGAGACACACGTGCACCCATTGGATATATTTTAGGAACATATTGTGGGTTGGTATCGTTATATTGACGATGTTCTATTTCTTTGACAAGGACCAATAGAGCGATGTGAGCAGTTTATTGCCATGTTAAACCAAAATTAGCTCACAAGATTTCGGATTCGGGGTTGATTTTTGGGATTTGAGGATCCCTATGGATGGTTCTCACATTGCGACATCTTTATTTCACAAGAGCACTGATACCAATAGTTTACTACATTATCGCAGTTTTTATCTTGCTCAACTTAAGAAAGGGATACTCAAGGGCCAGTTCCTAAGGCTCCGTCACAATTGTACATCCATGACGGATTTTAAGGAGGCCTTTAATGATTTATCTTCACGGTTTAAGAAGAAGGGATTCCCTAAAAATGTTATTTCACAGGCTTATTGCTTAGCCAAGGGATTGAATCGTTTTGATCTGTTTAAACCAAGACCAAGGATCTGTGATAATAAAGTACGACCTAACTTCTGATACAAAACTCACTCCATATCTTGATGCCAAACCAAGAATAATTGCTCGCAGAGCACCCAATTTGAAGGATAAACTGGTGCGAAGTCATTTTCAAGTCCAACTGGTTAGACGGATGATGGCATGACATTGAGGGGCACATACCTGTGTGGGAATTGCAATGTATGCCAGTTTATGCTGGGTTCTAATACTTTTATGAATTTGGGCAATCAGAAGAATATATTTCTGAAAAACTATGTGAACTGTCGCTCCAGAAATGTGGTATATGCTTTATTGTGCCCTTGTGGGAAGATCTACGTGGGACAAACAACACAGGAATTGCGTAAGAGGGCACAGCAACATCTCCCTAATATTGGTTTGGCATCATGTGACAAGCTCAAGAAAGAAAAACCCTTGACATCGGTTGCTTCTCATTTTTTGAAATATCAAGGAGGTGGCTGCAGTGGTTTGAGGATTGTGTGCTTGGATCTTATTCGTAGTAATATTAGGGAAGCACCTGTGTTACAACAATTGCTTAGATCTAAATCCCGGTGGATTTTCAACCTGGGTTCTCTTACACCGTTTGGTTTCAATGAAGAACTCACTTTCACTGGATATTATACACCGTAAATTAAAAAAAAAAATTTGTGTTATTAATTTGTTTGTCTTTGTATTTTGGCTTTAGGTTTATCACTATTATTTAGCACTTTGGAGTTGGGTATGCGTTTTGGATTGGAGACACAAGCACATTTGCACTTTAAGAGCTGTTACTTGTTTCGGATTGCACACAAGCACTTTTGCGTTTGGGAATTATATCACGGAGTTGTGGCTATGGATATCCTGGAAGACACTTAAGAAGCTACTCTTCTTCGACCATGGGCCCCTACATGATTTTGCATGTCTGCTGACATATTATAGACAGACTTTCTTTGTTTGTTTTTTATGTATTCATAGTTTATTCATTATTTTTTATTCCTTTTTATTATATAACTTCCCATTCCTTCCCCTGGTGCAGATCCACAAGTTCTATATTCATGTTACAATTTTTGGTTGATATTGTTTATTTTTCACTACTTTTTTTTTTTCTCTCTGATAATTCTAGTTATTATTTTATATATTTAATACATTGGTGTGGTCTACTAGATTAATTGGTTTTCATAATAATGGTATATTATTTGGTTATATAGAAATACGTTTTACATATATATTCTTAATCATGTTTCATATTTACACATTATGGTATATTAATTGGGCACGTATCAATTTTTGTAATCATGTAATTATTTGGCTACATAATCATGATATATTATGTGATAAATTGGATTTATGATAATGGATTTTGGAAGCACAATTAGGTGATAAGATTTTGGTATATTAGTATAATTTATGATTTTTATTTTTAGTATTTGCAATCATGGTATAGCAATTATTTATTGAGCTATATTATTATGGTATAATTAATCATTATTATGGTGTATTATATATTCATATATTTAATATAGGCTATAATAATCACTGTGTTATATAACTTGGATTTTTATTGTAGGATAATGGATGTCATGATTATGTTTGAATACTTTATTTTGCACATTGTAGGTTATTCAATGGGTATATATATGCGCATATATGTATTGTATTATCATGATTTACGGATGTGCATTTTTTGTTCCACAAGTGTCTTCTTTCATTATTTTATATATAGGTTTCCATACGCTTCCAGGTATTGATTGTTGTTAATATTATACATATAAATTTTTATATATACTATTTAATATGAGTGTAATAGATTGTGCCTTCACTTTCTGTAACTAGAACGCACTATGGAACGCATTATTGAGGGTCAGCGCATACGCGCACTAATTTGTAAGATGATCAAGATTCACTTCCGGTCTGTGGGACGCATTGCAGTTCCACTTCCAGCTGTACGCCATCTTGCGCATGCGCGATCCGGTTTCTAAAAAGCTGGCACATGTGGGATGTGGGTTCTGCATCGGGGGAAAACAATGAATCTTCACCACACCTCCTTGCTTTACCTAATTTATCCTCTAACAGGTGATGTTATTGTTTTTCAAATTGCCAATGTATATAATATGGGCACAGTTGCCTTGACCTCTAGACCCCTGAGGAAGCTGGTTTGATCCGGCGATACGCATGTGGCGTATTACCTGCACACCATGATCGCCTATTTTTCTATTTGATAAGTATTTTGCATGTTTTTTGATGCCATGATTATGAATTGTACACTCCGTTGGCGGTTTGCAAATGTTCTTATGTCGAACCTAGTGTTTGTGGGCATGTGTGTTAGGGTACTTTCACACTAGCGTTTTGGATTCCGTTTGTGAGATCCGTTTAAGGGCTCTCACAAACGGTCCAAAACGGATCAGTTAAGCCCCAATGCATTCTGAATGGATAAGGATCCGTTCAGAATGCATCAGTTTGGCTCCGTTCCGCCTCTATTCCGTTTTGGAGGCGGACACCAAAACGCAGCATGCAGCATTTTGGTGTCCGTCTGAAGAGGCGGAGCCTAACGGATCCGTTTTTTTTTACAATGTAAGTCAATGGGGACGGATCCGTTGTCAGTGACACAATATGGTGCATTTGAAAACGGATCCGTTCCCCATTGACTTTCAATGTAAGTCAAAACGGATCCGTTTTGGACTTTGTCAATTTTCTTTAAAGCTAATGCAAACGGATCCGTTCTGAACGGATACAAACGTTTGCATTAGAGGTGCGGATCCGTCTGTACAAATAAACAGACGGATCCGCACCAACGCTAGTGTGAAAGTACCCTTAGACATTGTTGGTCCAAACACAATGTTGTAATTGTATACAATGGTTTTAACTTTTTGGGCTTTGTGTCTATAAATAAACTATTCGTTTTTAACAATAAGATGTGCAGCCCTTGTATGCGGCGTTTCTATTTCTTTTCTTATAAGGTTTCTTGCTGATGCCGTGGTTTGCACTCTGAAATTTTATACGGTGTGCCTCCTTACTTTACTTCTTTGCTTAAGGAGATGAATAGCTGCACTATTTTTCCTGATGGTATTTCCGATGGAGGTTCCTAACAATGATATGTGAACAGAACCTGACACATCATCAGCTATTGGATGCTCCATGTTGTTTATAATATATAGTATTCATTTCCTATGTTTTACAAACAATAATAGCTAAACCTCCAAGAAAGACCTTCCGACCCATGGGAATAGGGATTATTGGCAGTGCCACATATACAAATCAACCACATTTAGACTTGGTCAGCTGTTTCTACTTGGTGGATTAAAGGGCTTGTTCACCCCTGGGGACTTTTTCTGCAAACCACCAGCATGACCGTACCTGCGGTGGGAATCATACTCACTTGATTCCCGTCACTGGGTTCTGGCTCCATTGGTCCCCTTCAGGTGCTGCAGTTCTCGGGTCTTCCCGTGTCAAACCACCCATGCTTCATGTCACTGGGTTATTTGACGCATGGATGACACATCACTGCTGTGACCAGTCAATCCTTTTTTAATCGGTTATAATTATTTTTAAGCAAGTGCCTGTAGCCTGCCTACTGAAACAGAAGATTCATACTTACCTGCTTCCTGCTGCTCTGGTCCTCCGCGCTGCCTCTGCTGCCTCCATCTTCCGGTCCCCGCACTGTTTACATCTGGCATCACCAATGAAGCCAGTCATTGGCTGGAGGGATACATGTGACCATGCACCACCAGATGTAAACAGTGTGAGGAATGGAAGATGGAGACAGAGAAGGCAGGGAGGAGGACCGGAGCAGCGGGGAGCAGGTAAGTGTGAATCTTCAGTTTCAGAAGATTGAGCCCTGGATGTTTTGTCCAGGGCCCTGAATGTTATGGCATTGGCCATACAACAGTATTGCCGTCTTTAAGACAGTGTGAAGCTTTATCTCTGATTTCCTGGAATAAACATTCATATAAGCCATATTCTTATCAGTTTGATAACTTTAGCTATAATTAGTGTTAATGAGATCAGAGATAAGGTTTCATATGAGCCATCAGCTGACAGGATCGAGAAGTGATACACTGCAAGCAGACTGATTTTGAACCCCTGTACCTCAAAAATGGCTGACAATTTTTAATAAGGACCAACCGAACAAATGATGTTTAGCCCAAAATGAGTAAAAAACAATCATGTAAAGAACTGCCTCGATGGTGTCCATAGCCTTTAAAGCAATGCTGAGTTACTTTATACAATCTTGACATTGTAATTCTAGGAAGAATAGTGGTGGTTATAGTGAGGGATGTGGCAATAACTTCAGACTACAGCTGGCCCCCCCCCCCCCCACTAATCAAAAGGGGTGCATAGGCATAAGTAGTACTCTAGGCCCACCTTCAAAGAAAGTTCTGATGCCTCTTATTTGACTGGTCACAGAGATACAGCATTAGGTAAGTATAGATGTGGGGGCTGAAGATCATCTTTAAAGGGTAACCATCATGTTTTCGTCAAAAAATCTATTCTCGCATACGTTACTGCTGCAGCAGCATTATGCATAAAGCAATCTTTAGTTTCTTCACATACCACTGTTTTCCTTGAGTTTTTCCCTAAGTTACTGCTGTTTAAACATTTACAACATGAGGACCTTCTCAAGATGGCTCATCTGCCAGTTCTTTGAGGCCAAAACTAGAGATGTCCGGTCTCAATTTCACTGAACTGGAGGAGTCGATTCATCTGACCGAGCTGATCCGTTCAGTCCATGATGTATCACTAGCTCCGTCTACTGCTAGCAGAGAGACTCTAGCAGCGCAGGGCTTGTGTAACTTGATCCTATAGTGGAAGCCAGGCTTCCACCAGAAGACCGGGGAAGAGACATCAGCGTTTCTTCTCCCTTGCTGCAGCTCTATCCAATTGCAGCGCAGAGCGTCACAGCCAGGGAGAAAAAAAAGCAAGGGAGAAACGGCCAGGGAGAAAAGCTGATGTCTCCTCCCCGGTGTTCCGAAGCAATTACTTAGCATACAGCGCAGGAGATGGTAACGGGGGCCACAGCGAGTGAACGGAGCGGCGCTCAGAAATAATAGTAAGTGCAGGGAGATCCACCATGTATGCCCTACACAGTTACCCTGACACTTAGTTAATAAAGTCTGGACCCATGAAGGGTCCTCTTTAAATAAAAATATTAATGAGATAAATAAAATACAAATAAATATAACAAAGTGCAAAAGAAGTGCAAACTATCATAAAAATGTAGATAATATATGCCTCTCTATGTAGCTGTGTCTTCAGGTAATGTTTGCATTAAGAAAAATTAGCTGTCTAACTTTATTTGGATTCAGCCTGCTTCTTCTTTCAGAAATTATCTGGCCAGCTTTTGAAAATATTCTTTCTGCAGGCACAGAATTAGCGACTATGCAAAGTCTCGTCTTCGTAATAGTTGTCTGCCTTGTTTTCCACCAGGCCAAAGGGTCTACTGTCCTTGGAATGAGGGACTCTGCAAAATACCCTCTCATTTCTGCCATTGCATGCGAAGTAGGGTTAGAGAAGGTAACTGCATCGGCAACTCTCTCATCGAAGTCTGCCCAGAAAGAAGGTTGTTGCTCCGAGGAGCTGAGGGGTCTGTAAGGCCAGTATGAGGTTGATCCACTTGCGTACCAGACCCAATTCTTGCAGCAGCCATAGTGACACTTTTGGAGGCTTCATCAGCTGCTACTGGGTCATGAAATGCCCTTTTCTTAAATCTGGGGTCCAGAAGGGTTGCCTCAGCCAGCTGTCGAAAGTGCTCAATCTGGTAAAAGCGTTTTTGCATTTCGTCTGTAAGTGCATTAATCATTTCCTTAACAAGACCATAATTGGAGATGGCATCACGTAATCTCTGGATTACTTTTTGCAGTCCACTTGCCATCAAAATTACCTTTGATGCAGTCACATATCTGTTGTAATGAGAAAGAAAGGACAGAAATGACTAAATGCATGTAATCAGACCTATTGTGGGCCATGTGGTTTGAACGGTTACAGAATAATACTTTAAAATGATGAAGTTTAAATGGTAAATAATATATATAATTAATACACACCTTTCTGCGCTTATTTCCATAGTAACCTATTCAAAGGGCTTCAGTACTTCGCATGCATCTTTTATTAAATCCCACTCCTCAAGCGTCAGGGTTAGAAGGCTGGGGCTGACCAAAGCAATAGTGTAGCAATAATCACTTCTTTCTGGCCCAAAAATCTTTTCAGCATGTAGTAAGTTGAATTCCATCTTGTTGCTACAGTACATCTTGCTTGAGCCTCAACTCTTCAAGGCTCATGGAGGCAAATGACACTAATTAAACCCAAAGCTTAACTCTAGGTTAACAACGGCTTTATGGATTAAAATGGCCACAGTTTTTTATTATGGGTAACCATAAAAACATAGTATTAAATAAATCAAGGAAATAATTCAAACCATTAAACCATATCAATAAATAGACCAAACTTAAACCATCCATATGAACCAAGATCCACTCAGCATTAGCCCCACAAGCCACGCCCACTAAAGTGTGCCCCCCCCCCCCAAAGCACCACAGCCATTTTTCCACCACATTCTGTAATCCTAAATTAAAAATGTCTAACCCCACTTCAGAGAGATGCACAATGTCTGATCTGTAGAACCCAACAAGAAAGTCTTCCAGATTAACATGTCTATAACTACACCCACCTAATAAAGGGAGAAGTTTTTCCATTGCTCTATTAATTCGTCTGCAAATTTTCTCCAAAAACATAAAAACTTTCCCAGTCCATAACAGATTAGGTACTATTACACTGAAGGAGCGCTAAATCCTTTTTGTGACGAGACCAATCTCGCCACATTGCATTGGAGAAACCTGGTTGCTCGCCTGCTGCCTTTGGACTATGGCCCCCTGTTAAAAGACATCTTTTTTTACCTGCAGAAAAGCTTAATTCGTGCTTTTCTGCCTGGGGTTCGGTAGTTTTGGTTGAATGTGTTATACCCCAGATAGGAATCCCATGGAGCCCATTCGTATGAAACTGACTGTAAAGACTTTGGCTCCATGGCGATTAAACTGTATTCGTGTGGTCTGAGCGCCATTCACTTAATAATGTGCGCTCAGACCTGAGCTATCTGGGGATATGTTAAATGTATAGTTTTAATGTAATGTGTCTTACCTGGTGTATTTTAACAGTAATGCTTGTTCTGTGTCCCCATGTGCATAATGGAGTCTTGTCTCTGACATGTCTGTGTGTATTGTAAAGGGTGGGACATTGTATATTGAATAGTGATGTCTGTCCTATTGTCCCCACATGTGTATTGGCGATTTCCCTTTGTCCTGAGAGATAATTGAATGACTCCTCAATTGTCTCCAGGACAGAAGACATTGTGTATTCGTCTGCCTGTGATGATTGCATTACCCATGTAGGGTGATGGTATCACAGGCAGAGGGAGGGATATGCTGGGGGTGTCTGTATTGTCCCAATGTGTGTGATTGGCTGCTGTATCCCGTGTCGCAGTCTTCCTTCTGGTCCTCTAGGGGAGTGTCCACCAGGTGGGAGACCTGGATAAATACCAGGCAGGTAGCCGTTAATAAATGTTAGAATTCCTGTTTACCATCAATACGGAGCCTCGTCTCGTTCTTGGGGGGATTCACTGTATGCTGTTAGAGACTGATTGCCAGGAGTGTAAGCTGATTGTCTGCTTTTCCTGTTCGTCTGCTAGCAGCTATTTGGGAGGTTCCAGTACGGGAGTTGGAGTGCTATTTTGTATCCAGTTCGGGAGTTTGGTGTTCTGCAGTAGCTGTGCCTATATCTCTGTAAAGGGGGCCGATCGCCTAAACGGTTTTTACCCCTTGTCAGGAGTAAACGGTCCGTTACAATTGGTGGCGAGCAGCGGGATCGTTCCTACAGCCAGAAGGACAGCTACAGGAGACACCATTTCCTTGGATTTACAAGTGGGGGCAACGCATGTCCCAGTACAGCGACCCTAAAAGCACCAGAATGGAACCAGCAGTGTCATACGAGGAGGAGGACCTGGATGGCCGGGACGCATTAAGGAAAGGCATCTGGTACCAGGCCCTGGACAATGTACAATACCAGCGGGGTGAGAGTCTCCCCAGTGAAGAGCAGCGGTGGCAGAAGCAAGTGGCCCTGCGGATGCCCTTTCTGGGAGAGCAGCCCCTGGATGAATGGGTGAAGGAACTAGAGCACCGGGTATGGCAGGAGCTATGGCTGGAGAATGCCTACCAGGCGCTCTGGTGGTATATGGCACAGTATATACCCTGGACAGCCGAGCATGACAAGCCAGAGGGAGAGGAGTTTGATGGTTCTGGCTTGTTATGGGAGTCCTTTGCAGAGCCTGACTTCGGGAGTCCTGCGCAGAACAGACTTCAGGACATTTTCTACGAGAGGGAGGCTAGGCATGACGGGGATGACCCCCATGAGGTAGAGCAAGACCTGGCTCACCTAGCAACCCTGGAGTGGGAACTGGAGCAGGACTACCGAGATCTCTTCCACTCCATTGGGAAGGCTCAGCAGGACAGCAAGGTGACAGATCCAGTTCCAGACCCATTCCGCTGGGAAGACATTATTGAAATTTACTGGGAGGAACCCCAGGCGGCAGGTGGAGATGGGACCGAGGTCTCTCCACCGGTATTGCAGGGAATTGGGAGCCTGAGCTCCATTCCCCAGCGGGAGATATTGCAGGGAATTGGGAGCCTGAGCTCCATTCCCCAGCGGGAGATATTACAGGGAATTGGGAGCCTGAGCTCCATTCCCCAGCGGCAGGCTGAGCTACAGGGGGCAGAGGTAGTTGTTCCTGCCCCACAGCAGCAGCGTGATTTTTCGGGAATTGGGAGCCCGGTCTCCATTCCCCAGCGGCAGTATTATTTGTTGGGAATTGGGAGCCCGGTCTCCAGTCCCCAGCGGCAGAGTAACCAGCAGGGAATAGAGAGCCCAGTCTCCTTTCTCCAGCAGCAGGACTCTGTATTGGGAGGAGAGACAGTCGGTCTCCCTCCACTGAGGAGGAAGGTATGTATGGGAGAGGAGATTACTACCACCTCTCCCCAGCGGCGGATCATTAATGGGCAGGGAATAGAGAGCTCAGTCTCCTTTCCCCAGCTGCAGAGCTGTGTAACCGAAGGGGAGACAGTCGGTCTCCAGCAGCAGGACGGTATATCTAAAGGGGAGACAGTCGGTCTCCCCTCCAACAACCAGGCTTCAACCAGGCTACCCTCCCAGTAGCGCTGGCAACAGGGCAGAGTGACGCGGGTCTCTGCCCATGCAGCACCCCACCAAGTCAGCGTACCCGCACTCCAGCACAGCCGTGGTGAGGCACCTGGACATGGACAAGCTTCTCCTCTACCCAGTTGCAGTAACTATTTATTGTGGGTGGGCTGTGCTGTTGATTGTGTTTTGTGGGTGGGCTGCTGGACTAACAAGGGCACTGACCGGCAGGAGGTCAGATACCCTGTTAGTCTGTTTGGAAAAGGGGAGAGATGTGACGAGACCAATCTCGCCACATTGCATTGGAGAAACCTGGTTGCTCGCCTGCTGCCTTTGGACTATGGCCCCCTGTTAAAAGACATCTTTTTACCTGCAGAAAAGCTTAATTCGTGCTTTTCTGCCTGGGGTTCGGTAGTTTTGGTTGAATGTGTTATACCCCAGATAGGAATCCCATGGAGCCCATTCGTATGAAACTGACTGTAAAGACTTTGGCTCCATGGCGATTAAACTAGTATTCGTGTGGTCTGAGCGCCATTCACTTAATAATGTGCGCTCAGACCTGAGCTATCTGGGGATATGTTAAATGTATAGTTTTAATGTAATGTGTCTTACCTGGTGTATTTTAACAGTAATGCTTGTTCTGTTCCCCATGTGCATAATGGAGTCTTGTCTCTGACATGTCTGTGTGTATTGTAAAGGGTGGGACATTGTATATTGAATAGTGATGTCTGTCCTATTGTCCCCACATGTGTATTGGCGATTTCCCTTTGTCCTGAGAGATAATTGAATGACTCCTCAATTGTCTCCAGGACAGAAGACATTGTGTATTCGTCTGCCTGTGATGATTGCATTACCCATGTAGGGTGATGGTATCACAGGCAGAGGGGAGGGATATGCTGGGGGTGTCTGTATTGTCCCAATGTGTGTGATTGGCTGCTGTATCCCGTGTCGCAGTCTTCCTTCTGGTCCTCTAGGGGAGTGTCCACCAGGTGGGAGACCTGGATAAATACCAGGCAGGTAGCCGTTAATAAATGTTAGAATTCCTGTTTACCATCAATACGGAGCCTCGTCTCGTTCTTGGGGGGATTCACTGTATGCTGTTAGAGACTGATTGCCAGGAGTGTAAGCTGATTGTCTGCTTTTCCTGTTCGTCTGCTAGCAGCTATTTGGGAGGTTCCAGTACGGGAGTTGGAGTGCTATTTTGTATCCAGTTCGGGAGTTTGGTGTTCTGCAGTAGCTGTGCCTATATCTCTGTAAAGGGGGCCGATCGCCTAAACGGTTTTTACCCCTTGTCAGGAGTAAACGGTCCGTTACACTTTTTTCATGACCCATAATAATTCGCAAGTTTTCATTTTTCCCAAATCATTACCGCCCCGATGAATGACCAAAAAATTAGGTGCTGGCCATTTACTTAAAAATTTCCGAATTTCAATTAATAAACCTTTCCAATTTAACCCTCTAACTCCCCACCAAAAGATATGATGGTCCTCAGTATTAAAAGATAGGTTCTCAGAATAACTTCTCTTCTCAGCTCGCTTCTGAACCCAGAAAATAAGGGAGTGACCCGTAATCCAAACAATAAAATGACTACCTGAAAAATAAAATTGAATTTAGACTGGCAACATTAAATCTGGCCAACATAAATTAACCCTATGTGAATCCCATCGCCCTATCCTCCTGATAACTGAATCATCCAACCCATATCTTGCCGCCTCAGTGGCAGCTCCAATTCTGAAAGAATGAGATGATATCTTAAAAGAACTAAAACCCGACAATCCCAAACATTTCTTCAACACCGCATTAAATTGAAATTTGGTAAGAGAAGAAAAATCTCTACGAACTAAAAGGGGGCCACTACGAAATGAACGAGTTTCCAACCAATGTTTAACTGTAACAACTGGACATTAATCTGACCCTGACCAAGCCTTCAGCTTAATGAACCTTCCTCTCCCATACTGATCTGTCTTAGATCTTCTCAGAAAAATTTCAACCACTTTCTCACTCAGAGAAACATCAGCAAGATCAAGACGAGAACAAACAACCCGACTGGACGCAACCAACTCACTGATCCTTAAAGCAGCAAAGTACGCCAAAACAAATGCTGTCTTAAAAAGTAACACTTCAAACTGATCAAAACAAATTTTAGGCAGAATATTACATAAATCAAATAACAAAGGAATAGGAATCGGCCTTCTATTATCTACATTCCACAGGCCTCTGCTGTAACCCTTCAACATTTGTTTACCTTGAAAATGAGAAGAAAGAGGCTGTTTGCCATATAGCTTTTAAAAAAATGATATGCCTGCCACTATCCTAGACACCGACGAAGCAGACAAATTCCTATCAAACAGACTAGCGACAAACAGGAAACCAAAATTTAACTTATTCAAATTAATAACACCTGCGAATGAACTGACAAAATGTAACCAGTCACACCATGCGGCAGCATAAGCTGCCCATGATCTTGGTGCCAACAATTGCTTAATAGAACTGGCTATTAGTCATATAAAAGATCCCAAAGGTGACGAGGGCACGGGATCCCATCCACATCTGCTTCTGGGGCTAACTCCCGAAATCTCAAAAATTGCAAACGAGACAATGAGTCAGCCATAACGTTTGATGCACCAGCAACATATTTTGCCTTAATCCAGATATTAAACCGCATACAAAAAAGGACTAGATGACTCAAAAGCTTAACCACTAAGACACTCTTAGATGAAAGTGTATTAACTGCAAAACACTTGTTGTCAGAATGTAACAATATTCTCTTGTTTCGGAAATTACAACCCCACAATACAACTGCCGCCACTACCGGAAATAGCTCTAACAAGACAATATTTTTTGTGAAACCACCACTAATCCAAGAATGCGGCCATTTTTCAGCTGACCATTTTCCGTTCCAAAAATCACCATAGCCACAGCTTCCGGCTCCATCCGTAAACAAACCCAAGGCATCTGCTTCTAAAAATTCTGCCTGCCAACATAAAGAACCATTGAATTTCTGTAAAAACTCCAACCATATTGCCCTGTCATCTTTCAAGCATTTAGTCAATCTAATGTGAGAGCTAGGAGACCTCAAACCTCTTGTTGAAAAATATAACCTCTTGGAAAAAACTCGTCCTATTGGAATTACTCTGCTAGCAAAATTAAGACAACCTAACAAGGATTGCATATCTTTTAAACTACATTTCTTTCTCCTTAGCAAAATGACTAATAATAACCTAATTTTCTCCAATTTTTCTACTGATAAACGAAACTCCATACGACCTGAATCAATAATAATACCTAAGAACTCTAAACACGAACAAGCAGCTATGGAGATACCGAAACAAGAAAAAACATCTAAAAATCTATTTAACAAATCTGAACACAATTTAGAATCCAAAAAACCAATCAACAAAAAATCATCAAGATAATGGAGAACTCCTCCACTCTGCATATCATATTCTATAACCCACTGAATAAACGTAGAGAAAGCTTCAAAGTAATAGCAAGGCAAAGAAAAATCCATCGGGAGGCATTTATCAAAATAAAAATAACCATCAAAATGAAAACCTTACGAATTGAAACCAGAAGGTGAAACAGGCAACAACCGGGACGCCGATTTGATATCTGCTTTTGCTAACATGACCCCTTGGCCAAAAACCCTCAACAACGCTAAAGTGTTATCAAATGAAGCATAGGCCACAGAGGCCTTTGACTTAACCACCATGCCGTTCAAGGAGGTTTTCTCCGGAAACAACAAATGGTGAATAAGTCTGAAAACCCCTGACTCCTTCTTTGGCACAACGTCCAAAGGTGAAAGCCTAAAATTTGCAAAAGGAGGATTTAAAAAAGGACCTGTGATTCTATATAACTCTAGCTCCTTTTGCAATTTCTTTCTAACTACCTCTTTATGCAGCGCAACTGATTTCAAATTATCCCAGCAGCAACCAATACCCAGAAATTGCGGGACTTCAAAACCGTATTGAAAACCATTCAAAATTAACTTAGCATTCGCTTGATCTGGGTAAAGCTCTAGCCAAGGGAGCATTTCTGACAGCCTCACTGGACTCAAAGCTTTTTGAAATTTGTTCTGTGGTGCTTGGCTGCTGCTGACCCGACTGGGAATTCCTTTTAAAACAGCATGACATGGGGTGCGTACCACCGCAAAAGAAACACTCGTGCTTGTATCGACAGTAGTTCAACCACTTGCACGTAGCTTTATTCAATGCAAAGCACACACATGGAAACATAGAAACATAGAATGTGTCGGCAGATAAGAACCATTTGGCCCATCTAGTCTGCCCAATATACTGAATACTATGAATAGCCCCAGGCCCTATCTTATATGAAGGATGGCCTTATGCCTATCCCATGCATGCTTAAACTCCTTCACTGTATTTGCAGCTACCACTTCCATGCGTCCACTACTCTCTCAGTAAAGTAATACTTCCTGATGTTACTTTTAAACCTTTGCCCCTCTAATTTAAAACTATGTCCTCTTGTAGCAGTTTGTCTTCTTTTAAATATTCTTTCCTCTTTTACCGTGTTGATTCCCTCCATGTATTTAAAAGTTTCTTTCTTCATGCTGGTCTGAGAGGAATGAACAGATTTAACTGGCGCTGATTTTTGAGGTAGCATTAAATTCACCCACAAACCAATATCTTTTACTCCCCATTTAAGTGAGGAGAGCACAGCCAATTTTTGACGTAATGTCGCGTCATATTGAAACCAGGCCATCCCGCCAAAATTCCTGTAAGCTTCTATAATAATATCTAAGTGTTCAAATAAACCTGAACAAAATTCAGGACGCTTCTCACCCAAAACTGCAGCATAAATACAACAGTTATTAAAAGACCTGAGCAGAAAGCGCTTTCTTTCTTCTTCAGGTCTAACAGATGGCAGTAACAACATTAGTTCCACATACTCCAATCACCAAATACGTTCCTTAACATTAACACTCAAATGATAACCCAAAGGTGATACATCGCAAGCTAACGCCTCTTTAAAACACGATTCACTGACACCAACACTTTTCTTCATACTAGGTAAGACACAACCGCTCTCAACAATAGGCGGTTTAACCACAGGAACCGTATCAGAGCTCCAGACATCTGAAGCTGAATTAACCCTTTTCCCGCTAGCAGCTTCCACTAGCAGCTTAGCTAACTGGGATAACAAGACTGCGTTAGGGACAGATGCAACATTGATGTTCTCACCAACATGTTGATCCTCCTGGACTGGACCAGAGGTCGAGGTTTCTGGCTGTGGCATTCTCCCTTGGGGGCTTGGAGACAGCTCAACCACAGATTGTGGGAGCCTCACAACAGGCAAACCCAAAACTTGCTGCTGACTCCTGTAGAAATCCATGGGCTGCGTGTCCTCTCCGCTTCCCTGCTGCTGGCCACGCCCCCTGCTGGTGTTGGGAACCGATGTACAGCGAGAATCGCCGCTCTGTACACGGCTCTTGCTGATCCTGGAGGACCTCCCACTCTGTGCTGAGGATCTGCTGCTCTCTCTGCTGCTTAGCCGTAGCCCCACCTCCAGGGGAGGAGTACAAGTGCTCCGAATCCTCCTAGCTCTTTTGCGGGGGAGCGCAGGCAACTTCACCCAGGGGAGGCCAGTCACAGGAACCCCGGCGCTTCTCACCACCCAGCCTCTTCTCCCATCTTCCGGCTCCCTCTCTTCTTCAGCCGCTGGCAGCGATGGCGTCCTCAGCGGGGATGCTGGTGGTGGCATCCTCCTCGGTGATCCAGGAGGCGGTTGTAGCGGTAGCAGCATCTGGAGGCAGCTAGTTAACCAGTCTTCTCAGCCGGCAGCCTCTGCTCTCTTGACGAGCCGTCTCAGCAGGTCTTCCATCCTGGGTCCAGCACCGATGAAATCTTCTTCAACTGGCCCTGAAGCAGCAGCGAACCTGTCAATATAATGGAGGGGCCCCCCTGAGCGGATAGCTTGGGGGACGCATGGTGACAGGATCTGGTTTTCTGTATCCTCTACATGGTGACAGAGCCTGATGGATCAGCTGTTCATTGGACAGCTGTTTTGTGGCGGGAACCTGCGGTGACAGCTGATTGGCAGCTGTCACTTGTGGCGGCAAGCTAAACAGGATAAAAGAAGATGCCAGCGCTGCTTACCTGTCAGTGAGGATCGCCGTGTCAATCACCCCCCCCCCTCCCCTTTTTTAGTCATGTTGCCTTATTGGGGGTTTAAGTCGCTGGGCTATGCCAAGTGGACTAATAGGTCCTTTAATTTATGGGTTATAGTCACCCAGCTAATGCTGGGTGGACTTATTGGTTTTGTTTTATAGACTTTATTCAATTATTTTTGGTTGTTATTTAATTGGTTACCCCAAATAAAAGCAACACAGCCTTTTTATCCCACATTCAGGTTGTCTTGTGTCAGTTATTTCTAGGTAATATAGTGTGATCTATGTCACCAAGGGGAGAAGCTTCCCGCCGTGGGAGCACAAACAAATCAGAAACCTGGAAAACTCCCCCAACAACGGATAGCAACCAATCAGATGCTCAGTTTGACCCGTTGTATTTCTTCTACTGCTGACCTCAAGACCCAGCATAAACTGGACCAAACTGGATCTTCAAATCACCTCAGGTAATACCTGTAAAATAAAGGCGGGAAGACAAACCAACAAACTAATAAAGGGGGGAGGGGGGGAAAGAGGGAGAACAAATACCATTCCTATACATTAAGGTGTCATTGCCCCCATGTGTCCCCCAAGCTAGGCACTCTGGGGGGCCTAAACATTTGCCTTTGTGTGGCCTTCAGTCTTTCAGTTGCAACAGTGCTTCTGTTAACGTATTCTACAATATTTTTGACCTTTGCCACCGTCTCCTGAATGTTTTTCAAACTTTCCCTCACAATTAAGTTTAATGTGTGGGCAAAGCATGCCAAATGCTTCCATCCAACTCTCCGGATAGCTGCTTTTATGTTGCTGGCATTGTCAGAGGTACACGCAACAACTTTATTTGTGATGCCCCACTCTTCACAAATTTTGTTAAGTTCAGATTCCAGATTGTCAGCGGTGTGCCTCTCTGTAAATGAGAAGCAGTCCAACAGACAGGACAAAAGCTTTAATAGTGTTGTGCTCAGTCGGATGGGGCTAATTGGTGCTCTCACATATCTCGTCATCTGACTTTGGTGAGACCTTTGTACAGGGCTAGCAATTCCAGATGTGGTGGATGATTCTGTAGAAGGGGTGCTGCTGACTGTGCCAGCTGAGGTAGACGGAGACGCTAATGTGGATTCACCTGAGACTGATGTGGATATTGCTGGACCCTCACTTGCATAAGCGATAACATTGGATGTTTGTTCTTAAGATGACGTCTGAAATTTGAAGTTGATCCTGCTTGCCCTGAAAAAGTATTCTTGCATATCTTGCATTTTGCCTTCTGTGGACCAACTTCCTCAAAATACATCCATATATTGCTTCTCTTTCTTGAAGCCACCCTTAGGTGACAGGCTCTCTTGATAGAGACATTCAAGTTTATTAGGAAATCATCCACAGTATTGTGTTCAAGTACCTGTGTTGTCACTGTTGTGGAGCTGATTTTCTGTCAGATCAGCCGATTGAACCGAATCCGATCTATCAGATCAGCCAATGTATGTTATCACTTGAACTTCAGGGGAACTGTGTCAATTTCGTGTTACTGCGCAGTGCGCATATAGGCAGTGAGGATCAGACGCTCCTAACCTTCAGTTCACTTGCTTGTCAGCCGACTCAGCAAATGAATCGAAGATTAGATTCATGAATCGGTTCTTTTGAATGAACTGATTCAAATAAACAGATTCATTTAAAAGATTAGAACTTCCTATCTCTAAGGCCAAAACTGCTTTCCCTCACTTCCCATACACACTTGCTGTAGCTAGCAGCTCCCTGCCAGCCAATCAAATTGGATTACTGAGAGACACGCCTCCTCACTCTCAAGCCTAATGCAGGCATGTATGAAGGACCGCCCCCTGTCTTCTGTTTATACTAAAGGGAAGGCAGACAAGCCCTAGCAACAGTCTAAGGGAGCAGTGGAAAGGGACAGGGGACATTAATGAAAGCTGTTATTATAAGGTAATTACAGATCTGTTGACAATCATTGACAGACGAACTCAGGTATACATGCCTAACTCTAATAAACTAGCAAATATTATAGTTACACTTCAAAGGGTTTTCCCATCACAAAAAGTAATGGCATATCTCTAGATTTTGTGGTGGTATGATTGCTGTGATCCCCACCAGGTCTGAGAATAAAGAATCTGACAGGAAAACTATCTATGCCTCCATATGTAAGTGTGTCAGTGTAGAAGTTCAATTACAGTCCCCATTCTACAGCTGAATGCACAAAAATGCTGTCTGAAAATTCAGCTGTTGTACCTGGAAATAGCCACCTGGTGGCGCTCAAGCCCTGGCAGATTAACTCCATGTTATTAAAGATCTTATTAAGATGAGTACAGCGGGAACAGGCATTAACAAAGGACAATCCACAGGATGCTTTTTCAGACATAGAAATCTTAGCAAAGATTATATATATATATATATATATATATATGTATATAAATATACATCTGCGTGTGAAACAGCCCTTAAACTGGCCATAGACTTTAGCTAGCTATCAGCTGAATGCTTGACCCCCTCATACACATGCGAGCAGATTATCTTCCTGGAGAAAAAAATATCTAAGTGCCCGATCCTTCTTTTTCCAGTCATCGCCAGGGATAGTTGGGGCACACCATGAACATTAGTTAGCTAGTGCTGTCGAAACTGACCAATGTGGCCAGCATTTCTCTAATGTATATAGCCACCTTAACTATACAAAGCTTTTGGATGTTCTTCAGACCCTTTCACTTTTTTCACATTTTATTATTTTGCGGCATTGTGCTAAAAGTAAAAAAAAATTATAATGTTTTTCCCCATCATTAAAAACAAACAAGTTTTGAAATGTTTGCAAGTTTATTAAAATGTAATAACTAAAATCTCACATGGACATAAGTATCCAGACCCTTTACTATGACACTTGAAATTTAGCTCTGGGGGCCTCCCATTTTTTCTTGATCATCTTTGAGATGTTTCTTTACCTTGGTTGGAGTCCACCTGTGGTAAATTCAGTTGATTGGACATGATTTGGAAATACATCACCCTGTCTATATACTGTAAAGACTCACAGCTGACAATGTATATCAGAACAAAGACCAAGCCATGAGGAGAAAAGAACTGCCTGTAGAGCTCAGAGACAGAATTGTGAAGACACAGATCTAGAGAAGAGAACAAAAAAATTCTGCTGCACTGAAAGTTCCCCAGAGCACAGTGGCCTCCATAATTCTTAAATAGAAAAAGTTTAAAACAACTAGAATTCGTCCTAGAGCTGGCTGCCCCACCAAACTAACTAATCGGAGGAGAAGGACCTTAGTAAGAGAGATGAACAAGAACTAAATGGTCACTCTGGCTGAGCTCCAAAGCTTCTATGTGCAGATGGGAGAAACTTCCAGAAGGACAACCATCGCTACAGCACTCAACTTATCTGGGCTTTATGGCAGAATGGCCAGAAAGAAGCCTCTCCAGAGTAAAGGACACATGAAAATCCACCTGGAGTTTGCAAAAAAAGCACCCAAAGGACTCAGGACTGTGAGAAGAAAGAGTCTCTGGTCTGATGAAACCAAGACTGAACTTTTTGGCCTCAATTCTATGAGTCATGTTGGGAGGAAACTAGGCACTGGTCATTACTTGTTCAATATCATCCCTACAAAGTACTGATTCACATTGCTCTGGACCTCAGACTGGGCCACAAGTTAACTTTCCAACAAGACAATGACCCTAAGCACACAGTCAAGACAACACACCAACGGCTTAGGGACAACTCTGTAAATGTCCTTGAGTGGTCCAGCCAGAACCCTGACTTGGCTGTCCAGCGACAATCTCTATCCAACCTTACAGAGCTTGAGAAGATTTTCAGAGGTGAATAGCAGAAAATCCCCACATCCAGATGTGCAAACCTTGTGGCATCATACCCAAGAAGACTGGAGGCTGTAACTGCAGTGACCCAGAAGGGTGGTGAGGATAGGAGAAGTAGAAGTGGCCATGATGTTGGTAGCAGTACTCACAGTTCTTGGTGGCATTCATCACTTTGGCTGTCCCTAGCATTAAATGGAGGGCGTGCTTTCTTCCATTGGGGCACACCCTGGACCCTTTGGAGGTTCCTGCCCATTGTTGATTGAGGTACACTAGATAGATGGATGCAAGGCAGGATGGCAGATGTAAGAGCTGGCAGAAGGATGGTGGAGTCAGTGACCAGGCCTTTTTGGTTGCAATAAATAAAATGTGTCTTTACTGAATAGGTTATGTTTAATGCCAATCTGAGAAATTAGCATAAATCAAATTGCCAAAAATTCAGATTTGACATACGTTTTTGGAAAATTTGGATCGAATTCGATTAGTTTAAAATCAATTCGCTCATCTCTAGTCTGTACATATAAGCGCATACAGTATGGTCCCTAAATAACGGTAACACTTTTGTAAGGTTTCTAAATAACAAAACTATACAATGCTGCCACCAATATATACTGGGAAAATAATCTGCTGTAGTAGTGCCACAGAAAGTGCTCAAATACAACATGTAATACAGCTCCATATGTAAAGTATGTGATATGTATATGATATACAATTAATATTAAACATTTTCGAAGTTACAAGCCTCGTTTGTCAGCCCTTCTGTGGTGACCCCTCCTCCACCTTTTTTTTTTTTACTCCTCTGATCAAGTGGCCGTGGTCTCCCAGCAGACATAAATTAGGCCAAATTGACCACATTTAGGACTAACTGGAGTAAGGAAAAATTATGCAAAATTATGGCGTAAGGCTACGTCTGTACTTGGCTGGCACAGAAATAATTTTGGCCTGTTAAAAAGCTCACAGAGCACTTAATGTAGAAATGCCTATGCATCTGGGGCAAATGTCGTCATTTACCCTATCAGCTGTCTCAGGCCTTCTGTGGTGCTCAGCCCCCCCCCCCCCTTTTTATTTTTTTTATTTTCTCCTCTCTCCAAGTGGGCATGGTCTCCCAGGAGACATAATTTAGGCCTAACTGGAATAAGAAAAATTACGTAAAATTATGGTGTGAGGCTACGTATGCTCATGGCTGGCACAGAAATAATTTTGGCCTGCTAGAAAGTTCACAAAGCCCCAAATTTTTAAATAACTATGTCAATGACCCTATTAGCTTTCAGTGGTGTAAAATAGTAGTAAATGTGAGCAATAGTTTAGTTAAATGGAAATATTCTCTTGACGTTTGCTTGATTTGTTTCTTTCTCTTCTAGATCCCTTTAGTATTAAGAATCTTGAGACTGTCAGGTGTCTAAAGTTGTCAGGTGTCTTTGGCTGCCATGCTTCTTCTCTCCCAGCGGTATCGGCTAGTAGTCTGTAATTGTATGACATCTTTTCATGCTCTGCTAAGTGTAAAAGTTGCTCTTTCTACCTTCTAATGTGTGTTCCCTGCTCTCCATTATTAATGTTTGTTGAGAGTATTTGTAATCGCTGTACTTTATGGTGGCATTAGCTGGATGCCTACCTCTTCCTGCCACCCCACCTGTGTCATATTAAGAAATTATCATCAGTGTATGTCAATGTATAATAAAAAGTTCTGCCATGTTCTAGTATACTGTACTGCATGTAAATTCTTCACCGTTTTCCAAGATTTTTATACTGACGACCTATCCATAGGATAGGTTATCAATATCAGATGGGTAGGGGTCCGATTCCTGGTATCCCCACTGATCAGCTGTGCTGCAGTAGCATCCAGATGAGGTCATGAGTACCATGGCTAGTCTGAAGCTTGGGGTCAGACCAAAAATACGGTTTTCAAAATACGACATTGTGGTAACTTGCCGGTGGGGTCTTTTACTGGCTTTGGTGCTCCTATCTTTTTTGTATCCCTGTCATTTGGTACTGGACCACAGACAGACGGCACATATTCAGCTAGGATGTCATTGCTGTTCACAAGTTGTGGTGAAATCATGGTATTGCCGCAATTTTAAAGTTCCTACAAAAGTGTAAGCGACCTTGAGACCATCACTGAAAATTGGAAGGTTTTCTTGTTGTTGGGATTTTTTTCCCCATAGAGAAATATTAACGTTGCGGCACAAGTCCATGGTGATGCTGAAATTTTACTGCAACTAACTGGCTATGCTGTATGACCATGGGTTTCTAGCCTAGGATTGAATAGGTTGGATTGACAGCTATTCCCCAACCCCCCTCCCCCCAAATATGCAACAACAGATAATTGGAAGGTTAGCAAGAAATAGAGGAATAGGTCAGACTATACAGTGTTTGTAGTCTGTTACCATGGAGACATATAGGTCTGCAGAGAAGCAAAGTTGCTTCATTTTTCTTTATTTATATACAATGAAGGAATACAAATAATTGGTTACAAACATGAATAAATTATCTTCGCTATATCATCTATCTCCAGCTTTATTTTTATAGGTTTAAACCTCTGGCAAAGATAATATGAATGATGCATCTAGAAACCGAGAAAAACAGACAGGTCTCAAAGTTCATGGCAGTACTATTTATTTTTAATGAAAATTCTCATGATATCATCAAGTCTCGAGCCTCAAAAAATTGTTTTCCTTGCAAAAAATATGGCTACCATGGGGAAACGTAAAAGCCAATGCTAAGATAACGTATATAGTGAAATGTTTTTTTCTTTTCCAGTATTTTTTTTAAATTCATTTGTGATTTATGGCAATGGGATTGTACATAATCTCTTTCGGAGCACAAGCATTCATCACAATTACACAATGCCAAGGTATTATTCGCTGTGGTCGTCTCAAGCAGTTCTCTGTCACATGTGATTAATGTTAGGCTACCTCACATGTTTTGGAGAGGAATCTTTGTCTGTGAAATCTTTGCTCTAGTAAATATTCTGAGATGCTCTGCTTCACAAGTGAAGACGTCCATTTATCAAGATCATGGTACATCTAGTGATGGTAAGTCATCTGGACTTGTTTCAATATTTACAATCTACCAGTTTTCACACTTACCGTTGAGCCTTTCACTAGGCTGACATCTTCTTGTTCTTTAGTCATCTCATTATCATCACAGGATGGATTACAAAGACATATCATCTATATATAAATAACAGGACCCTCCATTGACAATAGGTGGTCACAGCTCAACCCCTCTTTACTTGACAATGGCCTTTGCACAGGTCACAAGGCATGTCCACAATACTCTCCCATGTAAATCAATGAGTCATCTCCAGCGTACAGTTTTCTATAGTCCATATGTAGCGATCACCTGAGGAACCATAGCAGAAGATGGGAATGGTAGTGGCCCTGATGATGATGTGTCACGTTGTACTCCCTCAAGCCATCGCTCCTTGGGACCGGTACAGTGAAGGAGCACCCTGTGTTCCCCTGCGGCACTCGCACCCTGTGTTCCCCTGCGGCACTCCCTGTAATGGTGGGCTCCCTGTCTGATGGTAGGTCAGTCATGCCCATGGTCTTAATGTCCATGTGGATACTAGGCAGGGCATGGGATGGCAATGCAGAGGCCAATGTGTGTTCTTAAGACTGTCAGAGACCAGGCCAGATTAGATGTAAAACGTTTTTTCTTTACTGTGTGCACAATAGAAGTGTTACATCCAGAAGTTATCTGTACACAGTGCAATTTCCTCCCAGGTGTGCAAGCATGAGCTAGGCAGTTTGATGCAGCAGTGGCCTTTTGGTTACTCCTTCTCTTGATAAAGTCCCTGTTATTGGGATCTCTGGCTAGCAACTACAACCATGGCTGAAGTGTTCACTTGTCTGAAGTGAAGAGGGTGTCTTAACAGGTTATCCCTCTGCAGCAGCAGGTTCTAGAATGCTTTATGTTGGGTTATCTTGCTGACTCTCATACTTTATCCATGCAAATCCTTCTGGAGCTTGTAGAGGTGCTGAAGGCTCCTGGGCTTAAAGCTGGAGTCTGGAGAAGAGGAGCACATGGAGACTGCACCCTACCTCTTCCCTCCCTACAGCTAGACTGACTGGAATCATCTGGAACTAGGAGATGGAGCCAGCCCACACTCCAAGCTCCAGAGACGGCTGGATCAGGATAGTTAACTCTGGCCATACCCCATGCTTAGACATACTGGATTTGAGGTGCATTACATTAGCATTACATAGTATTCAAACAGTACAAACCTATTTCTCTCTCTGTTTTAACCCTGTGGGTTGCAGCTTTCTTTCAGAGTCATCACTGGGGCTGATGGCTCATGCGTATGTGGCTTCTTTAGTGGGCCTCCAAATCCTGAACCCTCTGGATTGGGAGCACGCAGCTCAGTAAACCTTGGCAGCAAGCCCTTCTCTCCAACTAAATGAGCTTGCCTATTTGTCACAATTTGTGACAGTTCAACATAGGGCAAGCACCATATATTGGGAGTGCCACAAGTAGCCACAATGCATTGCATTTTTTAGTGTTCGTCTGTACCTGCCCAACCCAGATTCATCTGTCAGACTGACAGAGAGTGAAATGTGATTCATCTCTCCGGAAAGCATGTGTCTACTGATTCAGAGTCCAGCGGCGATGTGCTTTACATCATTCTAGCCGATACTTTCCACATGGTGATCGTAAACTTGTATGGAGTTACTTAACCGCGGAAACCCATCTCCTGAAGCTCCAGTTCTCGTGGCAGTCAGGGTCTCTGTAGTGAGCAGCAATACAACAGAGGATTGGTGACTTCTACACACCACCCAAATCAATTCTCAGCAGCCCTGCTCTGTGAGTTTGCGTGGTTTACCATTTTGTGGCTGAGCTGTTATTACACTTATAGTTGACCGGGCAGATCAGAAATTCATGAACAGACTTCTGGTAAAGGTGGCATCCTAGCTATAGCGGGTGCAGCGGTAGCAGTCGCTACCGGGCCCAGGAGCCTGAAGGGGCCCGAAGACACTTGTGCCGCATAGGAAGACACACAAAGCATTGAGGGAAGGGGGGCCCAAGATGAACTCTTGCACAAGGGCCCATGAGCCTTTAGCTACGCCCCTGTTATTAAACTATTTGAACATGTTGGGGGATGGATCTTAATGCTTTTAATTCTGTCTAATTAGTACCAAGAGCTTTAATCCGAGTATTGTCAGTACTAAATGGTGGAAAAATAGCAGTTGTACTGCAACCTTCTATTACACTTTAATATAGGGAATAGTTAATAGCCTCTCAAGCGGCATGTAGTGGGCCAAGTGACTGCACATCTACAGTGGCTCAGTGCCCTATTTGCTACAGGCTTTTGTTGGCTATTTAGGCAGTAATTTTATCCTTTATACTTTTTTATTTAATAATAATAAAAGTTAATTTTTAATATCAGGGATAAAAGTGTGTATAATTGTTCTTTGGAGCATAAGCAATTTGTTATCCTATGACCATGCCACGTTTAAAGTCACTTTACTATTTAGTATCACCCATGCTACCCATGGAAATGACATGGCTGTGTGCTTGATTTTACGTAAGTTTGCACCAGGTATAAATGAAAGACTAGGAGGGGGTTCATATACTTTTGGCCATATAGTGTAGCAGCTCTGTTAGGCTGCTTTCACACCTCCGTTGTTATTTTCCGGTATTGAGATCGGGCAGAGGATCTCAATACCGTAAAAAAACAATTCCATTTAGTCCTCATAGATTCTGAATGGAAAGATATCCGTTCAGGATGCATCAGGATGTCTTCCGTTCCGGCAGCATTCCGTTTTGTCAATGGACACAAAACCGCTGCAAGCTGACGTTTTTTGTCCAGTCATAAAAACCGATCTGGCACTGAAAACAATGTAAGTCCATGGTGACGGATCAATTTTTTTAGGAGCCTAAAAAACGGATCTGTCACCCATTGACTTTCAATATATTTAGTGACAGATCGTTTTTTTTCCATTTTGATTTCACACAACCGCATCCTAACGGAACGGATGCATCCTGATGTGCAAAATCAAAATGGATCAGTTAAATTCCGGTATTGAGATCCTCTGCCCATCTCAATATGGGAATTAACAACGCAAGTGTGAAAGTAGCCTTAATTTTAATTTCATACGTTGTCGATGAAGACGGGTGATCAATCCAAAAAATAAAAAGTGAGAAATGTAACTGCTTATTTCTTCTCCATTATTAATAAGAATCTACTGACAATCCCCGTGCATATATTTTCTATTAATACATCTGTGATTAGTAGGATCTGTTGCCTGGTAACAATTGTGGGGTTGTGTGGGAAATAAACTTTCAATATCATTAAGTTATTCACTGAGCAGGCATTAATGTGTTCAGATTAGGTAAAGTTTACATCAAACTGTAAATGGGAAAAATTTTCTCGAACTAAAGTTGCTATGGACCTATGAAGAAATGGGATTTTAGAGTACGCCATGTTTGTTGGGTCTCATGCACAGTACAGTATTTTGAATCCATGTCCGATCTGCAGTTCTTGCAAATTGCATATGGGCCCATTAATTTCTATGGGTCCGCAAAAAAAAAAAAAAGGCTGTGTCTGGTATTGCAGTTAGGCTTCAGCGAATCGACCTTTGAATGATAGATCCGAAGTCAATTTGTTCAAAAACTTCAATGTTAATTCCGTTCAAAAATTTGCTGTGGGGCCCAGTCATTTCTAGTTACGCCACTGGATGACACAGAACTTGAAAAAAGATGTAATAATAAGTGGCTGGTGCCAGAATTTGCACTTGAAATCACCTTCTATTGAATGTTTTTGAAGTTCTACATTGCATTTAGTATAAGAGACTTTTTTATGTTCACTTCTGGCCTCGTTCTTCAATACTACATATCCACTGCACCGATCCATAGGGAGCAACGGCCTGAGGGAGTACACCTTGACACAACACTTCATCAGGGCCACTACCACTCCCATCCTCTGCACCTGCGGGGCTTGCTGTATTTTGAGTTATGTTCTGTTGGTATGTGATCATTACTACAGTGTTCATTATAAGGTATTTTTCTATGAATAAGTCTCTCAATGGAAAACATTCTGATTGATTGGACTACACAGCGAGTTTGTTTATAGTCTATCTGTAGACTGATGGCAGGTTATCAGATGAAATCAAGTAATGCATGCCAGCCGTATGAGACTACACACAAGATTTTTTGTAGTCTGTAACCAAGGAGACACATAGGCCTACATAGGAACTGTGTACACAAAATATCAGGAATTTATCAAACTTGCTTAATTGTTTATGTGAAATGCATTGGAGCAATAAAATTGGTTGTAAAGGTTCACGTGGCCTTTAACCGCTTCAGCCCCCCTAGCTTAAACACCCTTAATGACCAGGCCACTTTTTACAATTCTGCACTACACTACTTTCCCCGTTTATTGCTCTGTCATACAACTTACTACCCAAATGAATTTTACCTCCTTTTCTTCTCACTAATAGAGCTTTCATTTGGTGGTATTTCATTGTTGCTGACATTTTAACTTTTTTTGCCATTAATACAAATTTAACAACATTTTTGCAAAAAAATGACATTTTTCACTTTCTGTTGTAAATTTTTTTTAAAAAAACTACATTTCTATATAAATTTTTCTCTAAATTTATTGTTCTACATGTCTTTGATAAAAAAAAAGGTCCAATAAGTGTATATTTATTGGTTTGCGTAAAAGTTATAGCGTTTACAAACTATGGTGCAAAAAAGTGACTTTCGGCATTTTGAAGCAGCTCTGACTTTCTGAGCGCCTGTCATGTTTCTTCAGGTGCTAGAATGTCAGGATAGTATAAATACCCCCCAAATGACACCATTTTAGAAAGAAGACACCCCAAAGTATTCGCGGAGAACATGGTGAGTTCATGTATCATTTCATTTTTTTTCACAAGTTAGCGGAAAATGACACTTTCTGAGAAAAAAAAAAAAAAAAGTTTCAATTTCTGCTAACTTCTGGCAAAAAAAAATAAAAATCTCAGGCGGACTCACTATGCCCCTCAGTGAATATTTCGGGGTGTCTACTTTCCGAAATGGGGTCATTTGTGGGGTGTGTTTACTGTTCTGGCATTTTGGGCGGGGCTAAATTGTGAGCCGCCATGTAAAAGCTAAAGGTACTCGTTGGAATTTGGGCCCCTTTGCGCACCCAGGCTGCAAAAAAGTGTCACTTATGTGGTATCGCCGTACTCAGGAGAAGTAGGGCAATGTGTTTTGGGGTGTATTTTTACATATACCCATGTTGGGTGAGAGTAATATCTCTGTAAATTGACAACTTTAAATAAAAAAATTTAAAAAGTTGTTGTTTACAGAGATATTTTTCACACAAAGTATGGGTATATATAAAAATACACCCCAAAACACATTGCCCTACTTCTCCTGAGTACGGCGATACCACATGTGTGGCACTTTTTTGCAGCCAAGATGCGCAAAGGGGCCCTAAAACCAATGAGTACCTTTAGGATTTCACAGGCCATTTTTACGCATTTGGATTCTCACGCTTTAGGACCCCTAAAATGCCAGGGCAGTATAAATACCCCACATGTGACCCCATTGTGGAAAGAAGACACCCCAAGGTATTCCGTGAGGGGCATGGTGAGTTCACAGAAAAAAAAAAAATTGGCACAAGTTAGCGGAAATTGATTTTTTTTATTTATTTTTTTTTTTTTTACAGTCTCATATTCCACTAATTTGTGACAAAAAATAAAATTTTGCATGAACTCGCCATACACCTCACGGAATACCTTGGGGTGTCTTCTTTCTAAAATGGGGTCACATGTGGGGTATTTATACTGCCCTGGCATTTGAAGGTCTCCGCAATCATTACACGTATGGCCAGCATTAGGAGTATCTGTGATTCTCCGTATATTGAGCATACGGGTAATGAGATTTTATTTTTCCGTTCAGCCTCTGCGCTGAAAAAAAAAAAAAATGAACGGCACAGATTTTTTCATTCGCATCGATCAATGTGGATGAAAAAATCTCTGCCAAAATCAGTGACTGCGGTGCGGTGCTAGCTACCTAACAAGTAGCTAACTAACTGGCGGTGGTAAGGGACCCTTATGCCCCATTCACACGTCCGAAATTCTGTTTGCGGAACGGAATTGTGGACCCATTCATTTCTATGGGGACAGACTTTGTCCCGCTCGGATCCGGAATTACGGATCCGCGCTTCTGGGTCTGCACTTCCGTTCCGCAAAAATATAGAACATGTCCTATTCTTGTCCGCAATTGCGGAAAAGAAAAAGCATTTACTATATAGTTCTGGCAATGTGCGGATCTGCAAAATGCGGAAAGCACATTGCCGGTGTCCGTGTTTTGAGGATCTGCGGATCCGCGGATCCGTGAATGCACGGATCCGCAAAACACATATGGACGTCTGAATGGAGCCTTACAAGGGGTGTGATCAATGACAGGAGGGTGATCAGGGGGTCTAGATGGGGTGATCAAGGGGTTAACAAGGGGTTAATAGTTGAGGGGGGTTAGTGTAGTGTTTGGTGCAACTTTATTGTGTTACCTGGTCCTCTGGTGGTCGATCCCAGCAAATGGGACCACCAGAGGACCAGGTAGCAGCTATATCAGACGCTGTTCACAAAACAGCATCTGATATAGCTCTTTGATGCGATTTAATTCGCATCTACAGCCTGCCAGCGATGGATCATCGCTGGCAGGCTGTAGCAGAACTCCTTAAACGCGCTTCACTGTGAACGCGCGCGCGCTCGCGCGTGCGTTCACAGGAAGTCTCGGCTCTCGCGAGATGACGCGCCGATGCGTCGTCTCAGAGCTACAGGACCGCCCACAGGACGCATCCCTGCGTTAGGCGGTCCTGGGGCATATCGCTTGGATATGCCCCATTGTCTGATAGGTGCGGGTCCCACCTCTTGGACCCACACCTGCAACGAGAACGAAGCGGGGAGCGCTGTGGCTGGAGGACCCCGGATTTCCCGGGGTCCGTCCACCACCAAGCGCTGCTCCCATAGAAGTAAATGGGAGCACACCGTGTATGCGCGGCCCATGCTCCCATTCATTTCTATGGGGCAAACGGAAATAGCCAAGCCAGCGCTTGACTATTTTCGGCGGCCCTATAGAAATGAATGGAGGGTGGCTGCACATGTGCAGTACGCCCTCCGTTCATTTCCCTGCTCCGTTCTCATTGTAGGTGCGGGTCTCAGCGGTAGGACCAGCACCTATGAGACAATGGGGGCATATCCTAGCGATATGCCCCCATTGTCTTAGATGGGAAAACCCCTTTAAGAATATTTTAATATCGTAAAAGTTTCAACTTTATATCTGCACTTGTGCGCTGACCAGTATGAAGTCCATTAGAAGGAAACTGACAAGATAGATATGCGCTCTTTATAAAGAGAAATAAAATATATATAAGTAACCCGTACTGATTAATGCCAACCTACAAGGATAAAGCAAATGTTATTCATGGCAAGCTAGGACGGTTAATTTTACCTCAGTAACCAGGAGATATATTAAATATTTAAAAGAAATGGTCTGGGGTTGTCACTTTTCATTTTCATTCAGGCCTGTGTGTGAGCTGAGGTGGAAAGCAAACGCTCATCTCTGGAACTATATATTTCTTGAAGGAACTATCAGTAGAAAGAGTGGTAAGGAGTAAATATACACAGAATATTCTGGATAATACTAGCGTCTCTGAAGAATGGACCAGGAGCACATCACATGGAAAGAGGATAGGCAGACTAGGTAGAGTTGCAGGTGTCTTGGTCGGCTCTGTACAAGACTCTTTGAAGATGTTGTCTATCATGCACAATTAATAAGACCTAGGGCTGTTATATAGGTATTTTGTACTCGCAGAGATACAGTAACTAGATGAAAGGAGGTCCTATAACAAAAATCAAAACTGCCCCTCCACACCAGGTTGGTGCTGTAGGACAACAAGATGGTGAGGTTAGATGGTGTGATTCAAACCTGCCATGAATAATGGGGATTGGGGGTAACTTTTGCTGCAACCTATTTTCTTTTTTCAAACAGTATTTTATTGAATATTTTTTAACAAATCGTAAAATTTGTTACAAATAAGAGCCAATGTTGTAAAGAACAAAGAGGATTGATGCAATGGGAAGAACAAAAAACGAAGGAGACAATTTTTCTCAGGCATCAACAATGTATAGTAATATAATTCACAACACTGCTTCATACACAAGGCCACCACAGCCAATAGGAAAAATGTTAGGGATAAAAAAAGCCCAAAAAACAAACAGACAGCTGGAGAGAAAGACCAATGACATACTAGGGGAAAAAGGAAGGGTGGTTGGGCTCTTGTAGGAGCAGATAAGATTTATACACACAAGTTCCATACTCTGGTATGTGGTCGTTGACTAAGAAAATTGCATGAGTGAGCACAGGGAATAATACAAGGAATACAGAGCAGGTAAGCCCAGACTGGTGGCCACATCGACCACGAGAGACAGGATTTTATATAGAGAGAAGAGATCTATGGGAAGGCTCAGTGAAAGAAAAGTCCGACCAAGGAGTCCAAATTTTGAAGAACTTTTGCTGCAATCCATTTTATCAAAACAGTTGCAGGAGAGAATCTGTCCACAGGACAACTATTAGTCATGTACAAATCTGGCTTTTATGAAAGAGTGGCAAGAAAAAAAGCAATTTTTTGAAAGCAAGCCATAAGAAGTCCGGTTAGCAGTTTGCCACAAGCCAGGTAGGAAAGCAGCAAGCATAGAAGAAAGTACAGTATTTTTCGCCACATAAGATGCATCCCCCCCCCCAAAAGTGGGGGTAAATGCCCCTGCGTCTTATGGGGTGAGTACTAAGGAGCGCTTCCATTATGGAAGCACTTATTAGTACCCGAGGACCAGGAAGCGATGAAGGCTCTGTACTTACCGCTTCCTGGTCCTCGGCTGTCGGCTGTAAAGGCTGCGCACAGCATGAGGGCGCTCTGTGATCCTAACGATGTGCGCGCTGGTTCATAGCACAGCCATTGGCAGGAGGAAGAGGATCACGATGTAGGTGAGGAGCGGCAGGGTCCGGAGCAGGAAAGGCAGGTGTTTTTTTTTATTTTATAAAACATGAGGCAATCTGGGGCAATATGGATAAGGTGGGGGCTTATCAGGGGCAATATGGAGATGCTGGGGCTGATCAGGGGCAATATGGAGATACTGGGGGCTGATCAGTGACAATATGGAGATGCTGGAGGCTGATCAGGGGCAATATGGAGATGCTGGGGGCTGATCAGGGGCTACTGGGGGCTGATCAGGGGCAATATGGAGATGCTGGGGGCTGATCAGGGGCAATATGGAGATGCTGTGGGCTGATCAGGGGCAATATGGAGATGCTGGGGGCTGATCAGGGGCAATATGGAGATGCTGGGGGCTGATCAGGGGCAATATAGAGATGCTGGGGGCTGACCAGGAGCAATATGGAGATGCTGGGGGCTGATCAGGGGCTATATGGAGATGCTGGGGGCTGATCAGGGGCAATATGGAGATGCTGGGGCTGATCTGGGACAATATGGAGATGCTGGGGGCTGACAAGGGGCCATATGGAGATGCTGGGGGCTGATCAGGGACAATATGAAGATGCTGGGGCTGATCTGGGGCAATATGGAGATGCTGGGGGCTAATAAAGGGTAATATAGAGATGCTGGGGGCTTATCAGGGGCAATATGGAGATGCTGGGGGCTGATCTAGGGCAATATGGAGATGCTGGGGGCTGATCTAGGGCAATATGGAGATGCTGGGGGATGATCAGGGGCTACTGGGGGCTGATATAAAGCAATGGGGACTACTCGGGGCTGATATGAGGCAATAAGGCCTGCTGGGGGCTAATATGAGAGGCAATGGGGGCTGATATGAGGCAATGGAGACTGCTGGGGGCTAATATGAGAGGCAATCGGGGCTGATATGAGGCAAAGGGGACTGCTGGGGGCTGATGAGAGGCATGGGGCTGATGAGAGGCTCTTATCTGAGGTCTGATTGGGGGTCTGATCTGAGGTCTAATGAAAAATATTATTTTTCTGATTGTCCTCCTCTAAAATCTAAGTGCGTCTTATGGGCCGGTGCGTCTTATAGGGCAAAAAATACTTTAGTTTGGTCAGATGAGACCAAAGTTTAACCTTTTGGCCTAAAAGCAAAACGCTATGTGTGGCAGAAAACTAACACTGTACATCATTCTAAACACACCAACCCCACCTTGAAACATGGTGATGGCAGCATAATGCTGTGGGGAGGTTTTAATTCAGCAGGGACAGGGAAGCTGGTCAGAGTTGATGGAAAGATGGATGGAGCAAAATACAGGGCAATCCTGGAGAAAAACCTGGTAGAGGCTGCAAAAGACTGAAGACTGGTTTGAAGGTTCACCTTACAGCAGGACAACAAACCTAAAAATACGGCCAGAGCTACAATGTAATGGGTTAGATCAAAGCATATTCATGTGTTAGAATGGACCAAAGTCCAGACCTAAATCCCATTGATAATATAAGGCAAGGCTTGAAAATTGCTTTTCCCAAACGCTCTCCATCCAATCTGACTGAGCTTGAGCTACTTTGCAAAGAAGAATGGGTGCAGATTTCAGCCTCTAGATGTGCAGACCTGGTAAAGACATACCCAAAAAGACTTGCAGCTGTAATTTTAGAGAAAAGTGGTCCTACAAAGTATTGACTCAGGGGGGCTAAATGCAAATGCATGCCACACTTCCATATTTTTATTTGATAAAAAATTTGAAAACCGTGTATCATTTTCTTTTGACTTCACACATACTTGGTACTTTGTGTTGGTCTATTACATAAAATACATTTAAGTTTGTGGGTGTAACAGGAAAAATTCAAAGGGTATGAATACTTTTTCAAGGCACCTTATATGTAAGGAGCTATTCTCTCCTAGCAATGCTTCCAGATGGGAATATGCTGAGATATTACAGAGCCCTATATGAATTGTCCAGCATTATACATGGTTGCTGTCTTTCAAATTACAATACCACATACAACCCATGATAAGGTGTAGCACTGTTTTTGGAAAAAAGCAGCCATGTTTGTTTAATTCTAGATGACCCCTCTAATATGCCTATGTGTATGAGACCTTATGTGGTCAATCCAAGTGGCCACTACATGTCATAGCTTTTGTAAGATTCATAACTCCAAACACTTTTTCAGGACTCTAGAGACCCTTGTAGTTTTTTTCATCAATGAATAATATGGGTTTAGTGTTGATGAGTTTATTTATCTGTATATAACAGGTTTGCAATTTTCTACTAAGAAGTGAGCAACCATCAATTACATACACAGTGCTCTGCTAAATAGTGAAAGGTTGATCAGCAAGGTATGTTAAGTAACAGGAATGGGGGTAAACCCAAATAGAAGAAAATCTGGGATAGTTGGTCCTAATATCACTGTAGCTGGACATGCAGAAACTGTAGTTTTAGAATGTGAGTCAAATTTCATAGAACATTTTTATGTCATTTTATGTTGTTTCATGGATTTGTGTTGTTTCAAGAATTTTCACACTTAGTAAAGATGCATGGGAAGCTTGGCAGAGAAGTGTCAAATCAGATACAGATACAGTGGTACTTGAAAGTTTGTGATGCCTTCAGAATTTTCTATATTTCTACATAAATTTGAGCTAAATATACATCAGATTTTCACACAAGTCCTAAAAGTAGATAAAGATATATATTAGACCTGGCAATTTATTTATTGTGGAATATGATTCAATATCACATGTTTGTAAGTGGCAAAAGTTTGTGAACCTTTAGGGTTAGTGGGAAAATGTGAAGGGTGACCAGTTTTGTTTAAAGAACATGGATCTATCAAATTCTGATGTTCACAACACATTTGTAGAACTCTATCATGAAATGAACAAAGGAGATTTCTGAGGACCCCTGAAGAAGAGTTGCTGATGCTCATCAGACTGGAAAAGATTACCAAACCATCTCTAAAGAGTTTAGACTCCACCAATCCACAGTCATACAGATTGTGTACAAATGGAGAAAATTCAAGACCATTATTATCCTTCCCAGGAGCGTTCTACGAACAAAGATCAAATTAAGAGCAAGGTGTGTAATAAGTATGCGTGATCACAAAGCAAACCAAGGTAAACTCTAAACTACTAAATGCCTTTATCACATTAGCTAATGTTAGTGTTCATGAGTCCACCATCAGGAGGACAATGAACAACAATGGTGTGCATTGCAGGATTGAAAGGAGAAAGTCACTGCCCTCCAAAGGCAACATTCATGCCCGTCTGCAGTTTGCTAATGATCACCTGGACAAGCCAGAAGGCTATTGGAACAATGTTTTGTGGATGGATGAGACCAAAATAGAAATTTTTAGTTTAAATGAATGAAAAAACACTATTTTTTGAGAAAGGAAAACAATGCATTCCAGCATAAAAACCTCATCCTATCCGTGAAACATGCTGTTGGTAATATCATAATTTGGGACTGTTTTGCCGCCTCTGAGCCAGGATGGCTTGCCAACTATTTATTCTGAATTATACCAGCAGATTCTGAAGGAAAATGTCAGGACATCTGGACATGAGCTGGATCTCAAGAACATGTGGGTCATGCATCAACGACCCAGACACACCCAACACACAAATCATTCTATTAAATAATGGTTAAAAATAATAAGGTTATAAAGTTTTAAATTGCCAAGTCAAAGCCCTGACTTTAATCCAATAGAAATGTTTTGGAAGGACCTGAAGCGAGCAGATTATGGGAGGAAACTAGCTGTTTTGTACTGAGGAATGGGCTAAAATTCCTCCAGTACAATGTTCAGGACTAAGCAATAATTATTAGAAATGTTTAGTTGCAGTTATTGCTGCACAAGGGGATACACCAAGTACTGAAAATAAAGGTTCACATACTTTTGGAACTCACAGACATGTGATATTGGATCATTTTCCTCATTAAATAAATGACCAAGTCTAATATTTTTGACTCATTTGTTTGGTCATTATCATTATCATTAACTTTTAGGACTTGTCTGAAAATCACATGTACCTTATTTTTCACCAACTATAAGATGCACTCCCCCCCCCCCAAAGTGTGTCTTATGAGGTGAATTCTAATGAGCTCCTCTATTATGAAAGCGTTCATTAGTACCGTAGGACATGAGGCATGGGGGCTGATTATATGAGGCATGGAAGCTGATGATCGGGGACTGGGGGCTGGTGATCTGAGGCTGGGGGTTAGTGATCTGAGGCATTGGGGCTGATGATATGAAGCATGGGGGCTGATGATATGAGGCATAAGCACTAATGATATGAGGCATGGGGGGCTGATCTATGGCTTGAGGCATGGAGGCTGATCTCAGGCATAAAGAGCTGATCTGAGGTCTGAATATTGGGGCTTTTATCTGAGGTCTGATTGGGGGTCATTCACATTGGGGTCTGAGCTGACGTCTCATTTGGGGTCTTATTAACATTAGGGGTCTGATCTGAGGTCTGATTGAGGGTCTTATTAACATTGGGAGTTTGATTGGAGCTGAAGTCTGATTAACATTGGGGTCTAATCGGTGGTCTAATTTTTTTCTTATTGTCCTCCATATTATAAGGTGAAAAATACAGTAGTTTTAGGTGAAATTTTTGCAGGAATATAGAGAATAAACTTTCAGGCAATGCTGTACATTTTCATTACATAATATATGCATTGTAAATTTTTTGTAGGTGATATACTTTGTTTTTTTTTGCACTTTTCAAAGTATTTTCAAAGTGAATTAATTGTATTTATCGGTGTAATAGACATTTTCCTCCAGGATCAAAGCTCATGTTGGCGAAACGTGTGGGCACATGCAGCCATTTTATAATATTGGCCTACACAGGGTCTGTGCACACAACATTGCAAAAATTGAATAAATGTTGTTTGAAACTCCTCAAAGAAGACGAGATAGAAATGATTGTAAGTTGAAATTCTCATTACCATTTATCAAGTGAGTCCAGAAGAAGTTTGTGAAGGTTTAATTACAGATCAGGTTGTATTGAGCCATAATCTCTACAAGGGCATTAAATAAGACGGGTTTATTTGTTCTTTTGTGAGATTTCTCAGCGCTTCTTGTTCACATCCTGTATTCTGCCGCAACTTAATAATACCAGTGCATTTTAGCCTTTCAAAATTAATTACATGCCTTAAGCTGTAAAATCAAGTTGTACCATAGAAAATGCTGCTATCTATTTGTGTAGGAGAATTTAGAATAGATAGATATACCGTAAATCCCACAGCTAAAGTATATGGCATGTTAACTGCAAAGGAAATCCAAGGGATTATGGTAGTCATTGACTACCTGGCACAATATTGATAAGCTGTGAGGATCACTATGACTATGTGTTCACTGAAGATTGTCCCTACTCTAGTATTAATACCACTGACAGGTGAAGTGAATAACATTATCTCATGGTAATTGCAGCAAGGGCCAGCTCCAGGTTCATGTGGGCCCTTGGGCGATAAATCCCAGTGGGCCCCTTTCAGGCATTTCTTTACATGTACATGTCCCCCTGTGGCTCCCACATGGTATAATGACCTCCAGTGGCCCCACACACAGTATAATGACCACTATTGGCCCTTCACACAGTATAATGACCCCCAGTGGCCCTCCATTCAGAATAATAAAACCCAATCGCCCCCCATTCAGAATAATGACCCACAGTGGTCCCCACACTGGGGGATATACTGTATGGAGGGAGCACTGGGGGTCATTTTACTGTATAGTGGTCACTGGTGTATATTTACTTATAATGGGGTCTCTGGGAGTCTTTATACTGTGTAAGGGGCCCTCAAAGTATAATGACCCCCAGTGCCCCCATACAGCATAATGACCCAACAGTGGCCCTCCATTCAGAATTATGACCCCCTGGTCACCCCCTATTAAGAATAATGACCCCCAGTCGCACCCACACTGGGGGTTATATTGTATGGAGGGGGCACTGGGGGTCATTATATTAAATGGGGGCTCTGGGGCTCATTATACTGAATGGAGGGTTAATTGGGATCATTATACTAAATAGATTCACTGGGGGTCATTATACTGTGTAAGGCACCCTCACAGTGTAATGACCCCTCCAGTGGCCCCCTCACATACCCATAATTGCTGGAGAAGGATATCAGGGGGCACAATTCGGGGTGAGGGGCACAGTACAGGGTGGGGGGCACAGTCACATGACCCTGTGACGTTAGAAGGTCCTTATGGTGCATACGGTTTAGACACCACCATAATCAGAGGCAGAGAAGTGACACAGGGGCCGGGGGCCATGGATGGACAGGAGGGTTGAACACAGCAAGTAGGTGGAAGGGGCTCTGAGGGGGATTCATATAATAAGTAGTGGCAGGAGGTCTGTGCAGGGCAGTAATAGGAGACAGGAGCTCTGGGTACATGAGGGAGGAAAGGAGACAGCAGGATATGAGGGGGAAGGTGCCATGGAGGCAAACTGCTTAATGAAGCAGTAAAACAAATAACATGAATATGCTTGTCTACTACAACATCCACCAGAACCTGGAAGAGTACCCTGTCCCACAGACAAAAGGCAGTCACAGTGCAGACTCCCTACTCACTGACAAACTGTGTTCACGCTTCTACTCCAGCCTTGCGATCTTCTCTCCTCACTGCACTCAGGCAGCACGTGCAGAGGGGGCGTGTCTGAGTCTCTGCAGCAGCCTCATTTGACTAAATGAGGGCCCTCCAGAAGGAGCACTGTGTAAGTGAAATGACAGCAGCTCCAGAAATGAGTTCTTCCATCTGTATTGATGGAAATGCTCATAGCAGCTCAGTGGGCCCCCCAGAAGCAGTGGGCCCTGGCAGCTGCCCGACCTTGCCGGGTGCTACCGCCGGGCATGATTGCAGAATTATTAATACTGGGGGCACCATAGGGGCATTTTTGAGGACATTATTATTACTGAAGGCACAATACTGAAGGAACATTAAATCTGGGGGCATTTTACAGGAATTGTTACTGGGGGACAATTTTTTATTATTACTGGAAGCACAAAAGGGGGTATGGTTGCTGGAGGCAATATTGGGGACATTATTAATACCAGGGGCATTATCAGTAGAGATGAGCGAATCAAAGTTGAAGAAGTGGAATTCGATCCGAATTTCAGGAAAAATTCAATTTGCAACGTATACAAATTTCCTCACGCTTCGTGGTAACAAATTGCATTTTTTCCTAAAATGGCTGCTGCACGTGTGAGGACGTGGAGCAAGGAACTCTGGAAAGTAGAAATCACCCATAATGCCATGCATGCAGCCAATCAGCACCCAGCCAGCCCTGTGATGTCACAGCTCTAAAAATAGCCTCAGCCATCTTGGATTCTGCCATTTACCAGTGTACTTAGTGCAGGGAGAGGAGTCAGCAGGTGCTAGGGACAGTGCTAGAAAAAACTTAATTGTGCTAAAAAAAACTATTTACAAGTTCAGGGAAAGATTATTCAAGAAGTAGGGAAAGGATAGGGAGGAATCATTCCGCAGCATTTATGTTGAACAGGGTTCAGTATGGGAGTTTACAGCCTGGGTAATAGGAACAATCCTATTACACCTTGCTGCACTGACTGGGGATCCAAATTGCCATTATACAGCTCTGTAATTCCAGCAAACCGTTCTTGTTATCGGGGAGCAATTGGTGTTTGATACAGCCATTAATAGGGTTTATTACAAGAAAATATTTCTATGTCTTATTTGTCTTTGTCCGGTGCAGTTATATGTTCTAAAGCATTTTTTGGCTTGTATCAGTGGGAAAAAGGGCTTATTAGCCGTTGTGTGGTGAAGTGCGAAAATTACAGCCCTTTTTGTCGTGTATTAGTGGCAAAAGAAAAATATATTTGCCGTTAAGCAGTAAAGTTATATATTCTAAGGCCTTTTGTGTCGTGTATAAGTGGAAAAAAGAAAAAAATATTTGCCATTCAGCGGTCCAGTTAAATATTCTAAAGCCTTTTTTGGCGTGTATAAGTGGAAAAAAGAAAAATTTATTTGCCGTTCAGAGGATATATTCTAAAGCCTTTTTTGGCGTGTATAAGTGGCAAAAGTAAAATACAGATGCGTCCACTCTTACCTGATCTCCAAACTGGAAATGGTGTCAATTTCATACTGGCAGCAAAACAACATAATATCGCGAGACTGTAACTAACCTCCTAATGACTGTAAAACACATCACAACCACTGGGTGGTGAGTGCTCTACATTTAGCTTATTGCTCAAGCTGCTTTTTCTTCTGTTTAGAGAACAGAGAAGTTGGCCTCAGATAGCTGCGTATCTAATCCTATCCTGTGTGATACTGTCTGCTGAGCGGTGTATCTAATCCTATCATGTGTGATACTGTCTGCTGAGCCGTGTATCTAATCCTATCCCGTGTGATACTTTCTGCAGAGCTGTGTATCTAATCCTAAGGACTCTTTCACACGGGCGAGTTTTCCGCGCGGGTGCAATGCGTGAGGTGGACGCATTGCACCCGCACTGAATCTGGACCCATTCATTTCTATGGGGCTGTGCACATGAGTGGTGATTTTCACGCATCACTTCTGCGTTGCGTGAAAATCGCAGCATGCTCCAGTTTCTGCATTTTTCACGCAACGCAGGCCCCATAGAAGTGAATGGGGCTGCGGGAAAATCGCAAGCATCCGCCAGCAAGTGCGGATGTGGTGCGATTTTTCCGCATGGTTACTAGGAGACGATCGGGATGCATACCCGATCTTTATTGTTTTCCCTTATAACATAGTTATAAAGGAAAATAATAGCATTCTCAATAGAGAATGCAAAGTAAAAAGGGCACTAGAGGGTTAAAAATAATAAAAACATAAACTTACCCCCTCCATTTGATCGCGTAGCAGCCGGTTACTGGTCTCCTGCTCTGTATTCAGCCGGGAAGGGGGTGAAGGACCTTCCGTGACGTCACTGGGTCACATGGTCCAATCACCTGCTATTCAGCCGGGAAGGGGGTGAAGGACCTTCCGTGACGTCACTGGGTCACATGGTCCAATCACCTGCTTCCATGAGCAGGTGATTGGACCATGTGACCCAGTGACGTCACTGAAGGTCCTTCACCCCCTTCCCGGCTGAATACAGAGCAGGAGACCAGTAACCCGCTGCTACGCGATCAAATGGAGGTGGTGAGTTTATGTTTTTATTATTTTTAACCCTCTAGTGCCCTTTTTACTTTGCATTCTCTATTGAGAATGCTATTATTTTCCTTTATAACTATGTTTTAAGGGAAAATAATAAAATCTACAGAATACTTCACCCAAAACCAGACTTCAGTGATGAAGTCCGGCTTCGGGTCTGGGTACCAAACATGGCGATTTTTCACATGCGCGTGCAAAACGCATTACAAACGTTTGCACACGCACTGAAAAATCGCGCATATTCCCACAACGCACCCGCATCCTATCCGGGCGTCAAACATGACCGCCGTGTGAAAGAGGCCTAAGGGTTGGGAGTGGAACTAAGGGAAGTGGGAATTTTTTTAATCCGTGACTCGTTTTAAATTCCCAGCTTTTTCTATCTCTATCATTATTAAAATTCCCTCTAGAGAGGAAGGTTTTATGTTAAGGAACAGATCTGAGCAGGAGGTCAAATGGAGGGAGAGCTAAGACGTTCCTTGTTGGGTGCAGGGGGTTTAAGGTGTTTTAGGCAGTGCAGGAAAATAGGGTTGATAGTTGTGGGAAGCAGAAACATTGCAGTGAATATTTCATTAGTTACAATTCTGGTAAAATTAGATTTTTTGCACTTAGAAGTTTGCATGTTGGATGAAGAGTAGACCAATGTCTCGGAAGAACTAAAGCCTTACATTTACACTTCTAGGTGTGAACAATAGAGGAGGGGCTGTATTTCCCTTAATCAGGGACTAATCAAAGAACAGCTAGATACAAGGGTGAATAGTCAGAGCAAACAAATCGGTAATAAAGACACAGGGAATGGAGACTGGAACGTTGACATAAGCTGTAAATATTAGGCCTGGACACTAAGATGATAGGAAAGTTGTGAGAAACTGTAATGCTGAATGCTGACATACCAGGGCTAAACACAGATGATTTTCAGCCAAAGTCAGTAGTGGATGCAGCAGGAAGGAAAAGTAGAAATCCTTCCTTAATATTTCTAATTCCTTTCCAATCCATTTCTGACTTTGGCTGAAAATCCTGTAGGCAGGTCTGCTTCAAATTCCCATTCAAAAAACTCCATGTGAATTTTGCCTTAGTGCAGTCACATGACCATATTTTTGGTCTGCATCCGATCCACATTTTTGAGGACCCATTCATTTCAATCGTGACAAAAAAGATGTGGATAACACCATGTGCTGCGTGCATCTGAATGTCTGTTCCGTGGCCCTGCCAAAAATATAGAACCTGTCCTATTCTTGTCTGTTTTTCAGGGGGAATTCTCTATTGGCAATACAGGGTGGGCAATATATATTTATTGGCAATGCACGCAATATGAGGAGGGAGGTCGAAGGAGGATTATATACTGGCACTATTGGGGGAAACGGAGGAGCATTATACACTGGAACTATTAAATATATATACAGACACTTCAGGGGGCATTATTATAGAGGGCACAGTACAGGGGAGTTATAACTGCAGGGGGCATTAGAACTACATGGGAACCTGAAGGGCGGCATTATAAATATTGAGGGCACAGGGACGTGGCCTGCACGCTGATGGCGCCAGTCGCTTGGCTCTTCAGCTCCGGACCTCACCTGCACAAAGTGGCTCACAGCGGTATGCAGAGGCCCCGAAACCTTGTCCCTACCATTCCCACCCGCACTGACAAGCATGAGCAAAGTCCGCAGATGCCCGACCCCGGTCAAACTAACCGAATTCTTCGGTAAGCAGAGCCTGGCAGACTCAGGCCTCAGTAGCGCCACTCCGCCTTCGTCCTCACCAGGCTCCAGCGCAGCCGCGCCTGCGGCCTCACCATGCCATTCAGAAGGGGCCACTGGTGACAGACAAGCCAGCTCTCTCCCCACTCACCTGACCGAAGAGGTCATGAGAGCCCTGCTGGATAATCTGCGCTCCTCCATGAGAGAGGACATGATGGGCCTGCTGAATGATCTAAAGAAGGACATAAGAGATATTGGGGAGTGTTCTGCGCACATTGAAAACAAGATGGCTGAATTTGCCGCATCTCACAACTCCCTCATAGAAGCTCACGAGGCTGTAGAGGAGGATATTAATAAAATCAACGCAAAATTGCAGAATTTGGGGAACCGTCAGGGAGGGAATAACGTGAGAATAAGAGGCATTCCAGAATTGGTGGAAAATGCAGGTCTGGAACCACTTCTCAAACAACTTCTCCAAGCAGCTTTACCCACCTGCTCTGACAGAGACCTCATCATAGATAGCATACACAGGGTACTGAAGCCGAAGGGGTTAGATGCAGCTGTACCCCGAAATGTAATCGCCCGGAACCATTTTTATTCAGTGAAACACTCTTTTCTACGGGTCCTCAGCCGCGATCTGCATCATCAGACATGTTCCAGGGCATCTCAGTCTACGCCGATCTCTCTGCTGCCACTCTGGCTAAAAGAAGGGAGTTTGGGCCAGTCACCAAAGTTTTAAGGGAGCATCAAATAAAATGTAGATGGGGCTTCCCCGTAAAATTGCTGGTTTCCCATGCTGGAGCTCTGCAGGTTCTCCACAGCCCTCAGGAAGCAGTACGCAAAATCATGCAATGGGGCCTCACCACTGAAGAACCATAGCTGCCCAGAGGAGGTACTTCCCGTCCGTGAAAACTTACTCCGGAGTGGGACACCGCCTGAAGAGAGACTGCGGGGCTCCTGGATCTCTTTCAGCTCAGGTTTCAGGGTGATGGTCTGGGGGAAGATGTCTACTCCTACCCCCAACTTTCACTTCCCTACTTAAAAAGTTGAACCCTACTTCAGATGGCCTACACGGCTAGTTTCTATTCTTTCTGTACTCAGTATATTTCTTTTCCTCTTTCTTAATGTTCAGTTTTGGTTAATATGTGAAGGTGATGTGGGGTCCGCAATTTATGGGCTTCATGATGCTCTGCACTGGGTGATCCCTCGTTTTATATTTAGCATTATGTGTGTGATGAGGAACACTGACACTCAGTTCACACTTTCGCGTAAAACGCCGCTTTCGAACGCGCAAAAAAACGCACAACAGTACAGGAACCATGCATTCCAATGGAGGTGGTTCACACTTGCGCGTTTTAATGCGCGTTCGTAGGCGCCTATAAACGTCCGACGCATAGGCAAGTATGTTCGCGTTAATTCGGGCGTATATCCAGCGTTTGGTTCCAATAGACTTCAATGGGAAACGCGATAGGCGTGTTGTTCGGGCGTTTGTGCAGCGTAAATGGATGGCCTATGGATGCGCGTTTTACAAAGTTTGCAACATGCTAAATCAGCCACCATGCAATGTCACACCTCTAAAGCACTCAGATTGGCCAAACTATATCATTGGTCATTGGCCAACTATGCAGTCAATCACATAAACGCGCGTCAAACGCGCCTACACTATTTACCAAAACGCTGGAAAAAAACGCGCCTAAACGCCAGTCTTGAACGCACCAAAAACGCTAGGCTTCAAAACGCTCAGGTCTGAACCCAGTGTGATATGTATATGCCATGGGTCTCAAGGATTGTATACTGAATGTGAGGGGTCTGAACTCCCCACTCCGCTGCAGACAGCTGTGGGTAGATATCCTACAATCTAGAAGTGATGTAGTCTTCGCTCAGGAGATGCATTTATTGGGGAAGGATGTACATAGGTGCGTGCTCAGGAGGTTCCCTAACATAATTCATTATTGTGCAGTGAAAAAGAGGAAGGCAGGGTTCTTTATCTGTATAGGGGCCACTGTCTCGTTCTCGCTCACTGAATGTATTACAGATACTAAAGGACGCTATGTTATTTTACTCCGTATGATTGGTGGCAAACCTTGCACACTGGTGTCGGTTTATGCTCCCAATGTCAGACAGCTGTCCTTCTGTAGAAAATTGCTCCAAAAAGTACAGAAAGTTGCGCAGGGTGACGTAATTATAGGCGGGGATTTTAATATCCCAGTAGATTCAGATTTGGACTTTAAATCTGAACACCGTGCGCAGAGGAGGGAATTAAGGGCCACACTACGTGAATTTCCATATCATGACATATGGAGGTATCAGCACGGTGGGGAGCGAGACTACACCTTTATCTCCTCTGCGCACCTGTCGCAATCGCGGATTGACTATTTCTTAGTATCTAGAAGCTTGCTAACTAGCATCGAGCGGTCTGACATTGGGAGCACCTCGTGGTCCGATCACGCTCCAATCAGCATGGTGATAGCAAATGATGTCCCAAATACTCCGCCCCCGCAATGGCAGCTGAATTCATATCTTCTCAAATGTCCCGATAGGGTACGGGGTCTGTCTACTGTGTTGCAGGAATTTCTGGGCCATAATGATCAGCCAGGCGGTCACACAAGGCCTATATGAGGGGCATATTATTGCAAATGTCAGCCCGGCTTAAGAAAAAGAGGGAAAGCGAACTAAACAAGGCTATGGCCAAATTGAGAGAAGTGGAAAAAGAGCATAAATTGCGTCTGTCCAACGATACCATAGAGAATCTTCAAATATGTAGATCCCAGCTGAGGTCCCTTCTGTTATACCGTCAAGAACTTGGTATGCAGCGTATCAGATCTCAATTCTATCACGCGGTAGACAGAGCAGGGGCCATGTTGGCTCGTAGATTGAAATGCAGACAGGCGGAATCTAGAATAGATAGACTGAACTATGCAAACACGCTAATCACTCACCCTCAAGATATCTCCGACGCATTTGCCTCCTATTATGCTTCTCTATTTCTCTATATAACCTGTGATTGGATAATGCCACCCCACAACCTACCCCAGCTGGTATAGCAGCTTTCTTAGACTCGATAAAACTTCCCTCCCTGTCGGACGAGGACGTAAATATTTTAAATCAGCCCGTCACTGCTGCAGGAATTCTGAAGGTCATTAAATCTACCCCTGTTAACAAGGCACCTGGACCGATGGGTTCTCTGTTGAATATTATAAATCGTTCAGCCAGGTACTACTACCAGTTATGAAAAAACTATACTCCACCTTTATGGCCACTGGAGTAATACCTTCAGAAATGCTTTTTGCCACAATTGTAACGTTGCCAAAATTAGGAAAACCGCACACAGCCCCAGACAATTTTAGACCAATATTGCATCTTTATGCCGCCCACATTAATAAATTCCTTCCTTCCCTAATTTCCAATGATCAAGTAGGTTTCATACCAGGCAGACAGTGTAGGGATGGAACCAGACGTATGATCAACCTGTTACAAATAGCGGAATGGTCCAGGACCCCCACGATCTTTGTATGCCTTGATGCTGAAGATGCTTTTGACAGGGTCCACTGGGGGTTCCTGGACCAGGTCCTTAACAATTTGGATTCAGAGGGCAGATTTTGTAGGCTATCACCGGGTTATATTCCAATCCATCAGCAAAAGTCCTGGCTTCAGGCTTTTTATCTAAGCCCTTTGCAATCACCAATGGTACCAGGCAGGGGTGCCCGCTGTCCCCCCTCATTTTCACCATGGTCATGGAACCACTGGCTGAGATGATTAGGACGTGTGGCGGGATAGCTGGGATCCAAATAGGGGTTATTGGCCTCTATGCTGATGAGGTGGACCGAGTAATCGCTCTTTTTTCGCAGGCCTCTTATTATAAACTCAACGTCTCCAAGACTAATGTTCTTCCCATAAATGTTTCTGACACGTTAAAAAAGGATATTTGCAACTCTTTTCAGTATTCTTGGAAAGAGGACTCAATAACTTACCTGGGGATAGAACTTGCTACCCTGATTGGTAGGCTGGTCTCCACTAATATTACATCTCTAAGATCGGAGATATCGAAGGATTATGCTAAATACGCCCAAATTAATACTACTAAAATGATGATCCTCTCAAAAATTCTGTATACTTTCAGTTGCACCCCTCTAATTATTCCGCGAAAGTCAATAGAGCAACTCCAAACTGACATGTTGCGCTTCATATGTGGTAGCTCACATCATAGGGTAGCAAAAAAGGCATTACACCCCCCCCCCCAATCCGGCTAGGTGGCCTAGGGGTTCCTGACCTTGAGAATTATTACTTAGCAAATCAGGCTATGGACTGGTGGCGCCCGAAGGCGCAACATCGATGGTTATCCATAGAGTACATTTCGGAAGACAGAAGGACAGAAAACAACTGAAGGCGGCGTTAGCTGCATACGAGCTAAAACAATACTCTTTCCCTTTCAGGCTAGGGACCATGCAGAGCACTTTTATGGCCTGGGTTAATTTCTATAAACATAAGACTCATGTCTTTCTAGATTTCAGAGAACTTCCGCTATCGACCCTTAAATACCACATTCCGTGGCTTAAAGAGATTCTGTCACCACTTTTAAGCCCTGTGAGCTAAACATATGCTCATGTCCAGGGTATCATTATGATTTCTAAGGTGGTCTTATAAAAGAGATCCGTGGCTTAATTTTGCTAAAAAACAGGTTTTACTAACCTGTCAATCATAGAATTAAGGTGCCCAAGGGGGATCTGTGGTTGCATGGTGCCCGGCCGCACCCATCGCCGTTCGTGCCCAGCGCCACCTTCTACTCCTCAGTGCCGCCTCTCCCTCCCCCTCCTCCCGCTTTGAGATCCCGCTCGTGCGCACAACACAGGAAGAAGCCGATGCCAGCAGTCCACAACGGCGCATCAGGCTGAGCCTGTGCACACGCGCGGAACCTCACAGCGGGAGGATGGTGAGGGAGGGAGAGGGGGCACTGAGGAGTAGAAGGCGGCGCTGGACATGAACGGCGATGGGTGCGGCCGGGCACCATGCATCCACAGACCTCCCCTTGGGCACCTTAATTCTATGATTGACAGGTTAGTAAAACCTGTTTTAGGACCCAAACACACAATAGATGGCTTGGGTGGTTGTCGAGCTCTTATGCTATGCTGCTATGCCTCTCCCATCGAGTGTACTCCAGCGAGTCTCTTCCCCCCCCCCCCCTTAGTTCATGGCTCTTCAACATCCACTGGTGCCTGGGATCATGTAACGTGTTATACCGCAATACTCTCTCAGGAGCGTCAGAGGTATTTTGAAGCCCTTCCATCACCTTCACCTGTTTTTATCATTTGTTTTTTCCTTCTTGTTTTGTTCCTGTTCACTTTGTTTATGGCTATGAATCTGCTGAAGCTACATTCAGAACACACGCGCGCACAATGGGGACATGGGGAGTCTGAAATGTCAGGTTGGCAGCATCCGAGCGGATGCCCTGATGTTTACTCGCGAAGCATCATTACGGACGTACATAGGCTCATTAAACCGTTACATGCATTGTGAGTCTAGCATGGTGGCTGCGCCCACCCTCTATTTCCTTCTATGGTCATGTTAGCACGATGTGTTATATCTTGTTGATTATACCTGATATGTGTTATTTACTTTGTATTGTATTACACAGTATCTGTTATTATGTCATCCAGATTGTCAAATTTTGTCTCTTTAAAATAATAAAAATGTATTGTTTCAGATAAATACTGAGGGCACTATGGTGATAATATTATTTGGGAATTGTTGCGTTGCTCGTTAGTGAAGGAGGTTGCTGCTATTACATGATATTACATGACAGCTATTGGTTATCTAAGTTGTATGGCTAGCTTTAGTGGTCATGACCCCACAACTATAATATTTAACATTGTATTGTGGGAAAACACGGTTAGGGTGCATTCACATGACCGTATTTTTGGTCAGTGTTCGATCTGCATTTGTTTTGGATTGCATACAGACCCATTCATTTTATGGGGGCAAAGAAGATAAGGACAGTTGAAGCAAATCTATATTGAAGCAAATCCAGGAGGAGAGCAGGCCTCAGCTTGTTTTCACTACCCCCCCCAACATCTGACTACTACCTCCAGTCTCAGAGATATCCAGAAACACATCTGCTCCTCCCCTGTCTGTACTATCACTAGCAGGGGACGGGGTTCACTCTCTCACCCCCCCTTCCTTGTGAAGAGGAAGGATTAGAAGCATGGCCAGATCACTGAGACCCCTATAAAAGTGTTGCGTATCACACATGACAGGATTAGATACATAGCTCAGAAGACAGTATAACACATGGTAGGATTAGATACAGTTGTGTTCAAAATTATTCAACCCCCACTGAAATTGAGTGTTTTGGCCAGTTTGACATTGATTTTGATCATTTCAGTCATCTTGTTTACAATTAAATCAAAGAGGCACTTGTAAGTCAGACAAATATAACATAACATTTATGATGAAATAACCACAAATGTATTTTCTGTGCTCACATCATTATCAGTTTTATTCAACCCCCAAGTGACATTCAATCTTAGTACTTAGTACAACATCCTTTTCCAGTTATAACAGCTTTTAAACATGAAGCATGGCTTGACACAAGTGTCTTGCAGCGATCTACGGGTATCTTCGCCTATTCTTCATGGGCAAAAGCCTCCAGTTCAGTCCCATTCTTAGGCTTGCGCGCTGCAACTGCTTTCTTTAAGTCCCACCAGAGGTTCTCAATCGGATTTAAGTCTGGTGACTGCGATGGCCACTTCAAAATGTTCCAGCCTTTAATCTGCAACCATGCTCTAGTGGACTTGGAGGTATGCTTGGGATCATTGTCCTGTTGAAAGGTCCAACGTCTCCCAAGCCTCAGGTTTGTGACGGACTGCATTACATTTTCATCCAGTATCTCCTGGTACTGAAGAGAATTCATGGTACCTTGCACACGCTGAAGCTTCCCTGTACCTGTAGAACGAAAACAGCCCTAAAGCATGATTGACACCCGCCATGCTTCACAGTAGGCAAGGTGTTCTTTTCTTCATAGACCTTTTCTTCCTCCTCCAAACATAGCGTTGATCCATGGGCCCAAACAGTTCTAATTTTGTTTCATCAGTCCACAGAACACTATCCCAAAACTTTTGTGGTTTGTCCACATGACTTTTGGCATACTGCAGTCGACTATTCTTATTCTTTGGAGACAGCAAGGGGGTGCGCCTGGGAGTTCTGGCATGGAGGCCTTCATTACGCAGTGTGCGCCTTATTGTCTGAGCTGAAACTTCAGTACCCGCATCTGACAAATCTTTTTTCAGTTCCTCAGCAGTCACACGGGGACTTTTCTCCACTTTGCGCTTCAGGTAGCGCACAGCAGTCGAAGTCAGCATCTTCTTTCTGCCACGACCAGGTAGCGTTTCAACAGTGCCCTTTGCCTTGAATTTGCTAATGATGCTTCCTATGGTGTCTCTTGGTATGTTTAACATTTTTGCAATCTTCTTATAGCCATCGCCCTTCCTGTGAAGAGAAATCACCTCTTCTCTTGTCTTCCTGGACCATTCTCTCGACTTCACCATGTCTGTAAACACACCAGTAAATGTCTAGAAGGAGCTGAGTATCACAGTCCTTTTACACCTGCCTAATTGGTGCTTATTATACTTGATTGCTGCTCCTTGACATCCACAGGGGTTTTCAATACCTGATCGAAAACACTTGGATGAACCTCTGTTCTTAAAGGGAATGGTCGTCTTTAAGGGGTTGAATAATTGTGTCAATGAAGAAATCACAAAAAAAAACATTTAATACTGTATTACAAAAACAATTGATGTCATTTTAGTTGCATTTGGTTCTTTAAAAAGTCCTTGTAAGATTTCATTCTGAACACAATTACAAATGTACACTAAATTCCCTAAAACCCTTTACAGCATTGGGGGTTGAATAATTTTGAACACAATTGTACATAGCTCAGCAGAACATTTGACACAGGATAATGATTAGATACACAGCTCAACAGACAATATCACACAAGATAGGATTAGATACATAGCTCAGCAGACAGTATCACACATGATAGAATTAGATACATAGTTCAGCAGAGAGTATCACACATTATAGGATTAGATATGTATGCGTATCCAGATGCCGTTGATTTTTCTTGCGTGAAGCATGCACAATATAGATGATGCTACGATTTTCCTGAACACAGATAATAAGTGATACTGATGAATACATAACAAAGAATGGTCAGGTGTCAGTCTGGAGGTGAAGCATTCACGCATTTTTTGTGTCACCCCTACTTTCTCATAGATTGTAAGCTCTTGCGAGGGGCCTCACTCCTAGTGTATCAGTTGTATATTAGCTAGTGATATCTTTTGTTTCGTACATGAACCCTCTGAATTGTAAAGTGCTGAGGAATATGGTGGCGCTATATAAATAAATATTATTATTATTATTATTATTATTATTATTATTAGATACACACATCACATCCGGACAGAGAACTCTCTTCTGTGAAAAAGGAGGGTGGGGGGCTGAAATACAGCAGCTGCTTAGCAGGGGCTGCTCAGGAGTGTATGTACACAAAGCAGAGCTCCTTATCTCTGTATCACACTCTATACAGATACATACAATAGCTTCATAGAAAGTATCATACCTGCTAGGATTAGATACAGAGCTCAGCAGACAGTATTACACTCTATAAAGATACATACAATAGCCTAATAGACAGTATCACACATGATAGGATTAGATACACAGCTAAGCAGACTGTTTCACACCTGATAGGATTAGATACACATCTGAGCAGACTGTATCACACATGATAGGATTAGATACACAGCTCAGCACACTCCTCTCCTGAAATACTCTGTGCTGCTGGGGACACTGCTCCTCCACTATGTAACTCTCATCCTCTGTCCTCCGCAAGATCAGCACACTCCTCTCCTGAAATACTTTGTGGCCTCTGGGAGGACCCTGATCCTTTCACTATGTAACTCTCATCCTGTAACCTCCACAAGATCAGCACACTCCTCTCCTGAAATCCTCTGTGCTGCTGGGGACCCTGCTCCTCCACTATGTAACTCTCATCTTTAGACCTCCGCAAGATCAGCATTAAAAATCAGGATTAAATGCAGCAGCTCAGCAAACATTATCACACATGACACTATTACATACACAGTTTAGCAGCTCAGCAGACAGTATCACTCATGGAAGAATTAGATACACAGCTCATCATGCAGTATCACGCATGACAGGATTAGTTACAAAGCTCAAAGGATAGTATCACACATGGCAGAATTAGATACACATCTTATCATATAGTATCACACGATAGGATGAGATACAAAGCTCAAAGGACAGTATTACACATGATAGGATTAAATACACAGCTCAGCAGACAGTATCACACATGGTAGGATTAGATACACAGCTCAGAGGACAGTATCACACATGGTAGGATTAGATACACAGCTCAGAGGACAGTATCACACATGATAGAATTAGATACATTGGCTCAGCAGACAGTATCATACATGTTAGGATTGGGTGCACAGCTAAGAGGACAGTATCACATATTGTATGATTTGATTAGATACATAGCTCAGCAGACAATCGATATTCAATAAGTATTTTAAATTTCATGCAAATATTGCAGTATATACTGACGCCCAATGTGTCTGAATTGTATTATGTACATTTGTAACATGTAATGGGGCTGTTAAAAGTATATAATGATCTCTACATAATACTGTGGTTGGTGTGAGTTATTTTGAATATTATAAATATGATACTAGACTAGCACTGTATACTGACACCAAATGTATCTAAATCATAGTATACGGCATATAGAATTGTAGTGAACAATGGCACAGGTCAAAATATATGGTAATCATTGCACAGAAAAAAAAAAAAAAAGAGCATCCGTCAAAAGGATTTAATGTATACAATATATTTTTTATATATGTTAAAAGTAAGACAAAGACGTGATGTGAACCCGGCCAAATTTCACAGTTCTAATTCCATTACCAGGTCTTCTTGACCTTGTGCTCAGGTATAAGCTAGTAACACAATGCGCCACCTGCTGTCTAAAAATTGTATTACAATTTATCAAATTAAGATATAATTAGAGATGAGCGAACTTTAAAAAAAAGTCCGTTGTTCGGCGTTCGGGTTGTGGTAAGTCGCGCATCCCGTTATGGATTCCACTATAGCGGCATATGGAATCCATAAGGGGCGGCTGCCACCAACCTGAACTGTTGAACAGCCGAAGGACCTGGGGTGACGTCACTGTCATGTGATCAGTGCAGGGGGTGTGGCTCAGCACGGGATCAAATCCAGTGCTGAGCCACGCCCCCTGCAGCGTTTTTATGCGCGTTTTTGGCAATAGTAAACGCGCGTTTTACGCGCGTTTGTGTGATTGACTGCAGTGTTGTCCAATGACCAAATATCCCTGTCTATATGAAGTTTGGCCAATCAGACCTGGGGTTTGGCCTTTCCAGCATGTTGCAAATTCAAAAACGCGCGTTCGAACGCGCGTTTTCAGTGTCAAGAATGCGCAAAATACAAGCGTTGCGTGTTCCCATTGAAGTCTATGGGCCAAAACGCGCGACAAACGCACCAAAAAAAGTACTTGTTTATGCATCAGGCGTTTTTCAGCGCGTTCGAACGCGCTGTAAAACGCGAAAATGTGAACCAGTCCCATAGGGAAGCATTGGTTTGCATCGGTTATGCGTTTTACAGCGCGTTCGAACGCGCTGTAAAACGCGCAAGTGTGAACTGAGGGTCAGAGTTCTTGTGAAGTCCATCAATAGGTCAGAGCTGTTTTTGGTACTCCAGACTGTGCTACGCAATATTAGACAAGTGTTTTTAATGTTACGACTGTTATATTGTATGCTTAGAGATATGACTAACTTTGTTGAAATTAATGGAAATATTTTTCCAAAGGAAAACCATTCTGAGCTTGGCATTTGCAGGCCCCACATAGGATGTAATTGGACTGTTCGCCATCTGCACAGAAATATTTTCCAATATGCTGATATATTTCACAACTGATGGACCAGATTGCAAATAATAGATTTGCTTCATAGTTGTTTGACAATATCCACATTATACTAGCACAAGTAAATAAATAGAACTTAAAGTATGTATGCAAAAAATATATACATGTATGCTCGTATATATTTGTGAGGGTGCCTGGTAGTTCCCCTACCATCTAGTCCATATAGTATTTACAGCTGGTAACCACATGATTACAGAAGTTTAAGGTTTTGAGAAAGTAAAATTCTCAGCACTTAAAGGGTTTGTCATGTCAGAACAAACCTTGTCCAGAGCCTGTTCTAGGGCTCGGTCAATTCTTGCACTGAAGGACTTTTCTTCGCCTTTTAATGGGTTTTAATTGGTGTAAGTATCTGGCATACTTGTTTTAGCTTGTAAAGAGGTCAGAACTTACCCAGGATCTTTTTGGCAGTGACAGTGGTATATGTGGAACCCTAATCAAGGATGGTGGAATGAATGAGGTGGACACACCTGGAACAGAGGAATTACTGAATTCACGTGGGACAACAACCTTGGCGGTTAAGATAGTCTTATAACAGGCAACTAGCTTGGTGGTTACAATAATATTACAAAAGGCAACTAGCTTGGTGGTTACAATACCCTTATAAGAGGCAACTGGTTTGGTATTTAGAGGCAACAGGCTTATTGGTATCTAAGACTGTACCTGTGGCAACCAACTCAGTGAATGATGACATCTCTGCCCTGGAGTTTTCCTGTCATGGGGAGCCGGTGGTGTGCTCTCCTTTCGCAGCGCTGCCGGCATCCTGCACAAATAGCAGTGCGATGACGCGGGCGGCATCTTTGTCTCCATGGTGACCAGAGGGCGGGGAGGACCGGCTGCGCACGTCTCTACAGCGTGGCCGGCGTCCTCCGTCCCCTAGACAATGAGCAACAGGGGATCTAAGCGCCTATAGTAATGATTCGGCGCTCAGCTGTGTTATGCGCAATACGAGTCACGTAATGCTGGCCACATCACGTGACTCACCTGTTGGGATTATTCAAACAGGCAGGCTGCTGGCCACAGGTTGCCTGTGATTGGACTTGCTACCCTCACCAGCATTCTGTATATTTAGACCTCGTTTGTTTTGACATCGGCTTTGTTTGTGACCTCGATCTCGCTACCTCCTTTGTATTTGACGTGACCTCTTGCCTTCTGACCTCGGCTTTGTTAGTGACCTCGACTTTGCTACCTCCTTATGGTATTTACGTGTCCTCTTGGCTTCTGACTTCGGATTATCTTGACCGCGTTATTGTATTCTCCTTGTATACCTGCGTGACCTCCTGGTTTTGACCCTTGCTTCCTTGATTCTGTTTACGCTCTTTTTCTTCCTTAAACCCATGCATGTATCTAAGCTAGGGACCGTCGCCAAGTTGCACTCCGTCAGTTAGGACAGGCCGTGCAAGTAGGTAGGGATGGAGGTGCAGGTGGATATTAGGGCTGCACTTTTCCCTTCCCTACGTGACACTTCCTCTTAGTGGCAGTGATGAAGATACTCTACTCTCCACACACAACACAAATGGCAGACAGGTTGGCCGTAGGCTGCAGATCCCTCGATGTTTGTTTGAAACACAGCACTTGTGCACAGACATTCACTTATACAGTAGACCATTTTACCTGTGGTATTGTGATATCCTTGAGACGGGTGTTCATAGTGGATTTCTCCTTGTCACATTGTATTATCATTTCTACTTGTACTGTTATCTAGTAAAGGAAGGTACATGTATTATTATAATTTTGGTAATATGGTGCAATCTCTTCCATAACATACAGTATAATACATGGGTTAAAAGATGAGAGGTACACTTTTTTATTATATAGGGTGAGATACGTATACATAGTAACATAGTAACATAGTATATAAGACCGAAAAAAGACATTTGTCCATCCAGTTCGGCCTGTTTCCTACAAGTTGATCCAGAGGAAGGCAAAAAACCCCTGTGAGGCAGAAGCCAATTTTCCTCACTTAAGGGGAAAAAAAAATTCCTTCCCGACTCCAATCAGGCAATCAGAATAACTCCCTGGATCAACGACCCCTCTCTAGTAGCTATAGCCTGTAATATTATTACACTCCAGAAATAAATCCAGTCCCCTCTTGAATTCCTTTATTGTACTCACCATCACCACCTCCTCAGGCAGAGAGTTCCATAGTCTCACTGCTCTTACAGTGAAGAATCCTCTTCTATGTTTGTGTACAAACCTTCTTTCCTCCAGACGCAGAGGATGTCCCCTTGTCACAGTCACAGTCCTGGGGATAAATAGATGATGGGACAGATCTCTGTACTGACCCCTGATATATTTATACATAGTTATTAGATCTCCCTCAGTCGTCTTTTTTCTAAAGTGAATAACCCTAATTTTGATAACCTTTCAGGGTACTGTAGATCCCTCATTCCAGTTATTACTTTAGTTGCCCTCCTCTGAACCCTCTCCAGCTCTGCTATGTCTGTCTTGTTCACAGGAGCCCAGAACTGTACACAGTACTCCATGTGTGGTCTAACCAGTGATTTGTAAAGTGGTAGGACTATGTTCTCATCACGGGCGTCTATGCCCCTTTTGATGCAACCCATTATCTTATTGGCCTTGGCAGTAGCTGCCTGACACTGGTTTTTGCAGCTTAATTTGCTGTTTATTAAAATTCCTAGATCCTTTTCCATGTCAGTGTTACCGAGTGTTTTACCATTTAATATGTACGGGTGACTTGCATTATTCCTTCCCATGTGCATAACTTTACATTTGTCAGTGTTAAACCTCATCTGCCATTTTTCTGCCCAAGCCTCCAATCTATCCAGATCTCTCTGTAGCAGAAAACTGTCCTCTTCAGTGTTAATTACTTTACACAGTTTAGTGTCATCTGCAAAAATAGATATTTTACTGTGCAGGCCTTCTACAAGATCATTAATAAATATATTGAAGAGAATAGGCCCAATACTGACCCCTGAGGTACCCCACTAGTTACAGTGACCCAATCTGAGTATCTACCGTTAATAACCACCCTCTGTTTTCTGTCACTCAGCCAGTTACTTACCCACATACAGACATTTTCTCCCAGTCCGAGCATCCTCATTTTATATACTAACCTTTTATGAGGTACGGTGTCAAATGCTTTGGAGACGCATTTGTTAAGCTAGATATGAGAGTTATGTCACTGTTTTACTGTGGATTCTGGGATACGGGAATAAATAGGCTTAAACAATGGGTAAGTAAATTGTTCAAATAAAGTATAACAATGACTTAGGTCAGATCAAGTCTTGCCAAGCTTTTGCTGTGCGAGAATGCCCAAAAGATAGTGGGTAACAAAGAGATAAGTTAGAATGTTGAAAAGACATCTTAATTATAGCTTAACTTCTGTTATATGTAGGGAGTAGAGATGAGTGAATTAATTCTAAATGAATTTGATTAGTTATGAATTTTACATAAATTTGTCTGCCAAAGAAATCCTAACTTTTGGTGATTTGCTTCAGAAAAATCACATAAACAGTACAGCACAATTTTTCTGTGAAAATTAGCAGGGAAAATGACAGAAAGGAAAAATATGAAGTATTACATGATCGTGGGAGGAGTAGAGGACTTGCCCTGATTGGCTATGGGGCTAACAGATCAGCCAATCAGGGGCAGAATTCTGGCAGGTCCTTCTGCTGAGAGCACCATTGCACACCATTCTTTCTCAACTTGCATTCTGATAGCATGTGTTATGGCTGTATCTTCCAAAAAGCAATTGCAAACCAATATTCAAGCTGTACTAGGGACATGCTATAGAGAGGGAGATATAATTGGGTAGACTTTAGGATTTTATCAGGGAAAGTGAGAGACTGGTCACTTGTGTTATGTTGTTTCATAGTTTAAACAGCTTGCTGGCAAGTTCGATCCTGCAACAAACTCATATTTTTTCTGTATATGGACAGACAGCTTTTTTGTAAAACTATAAACCTTATATTTCTACAGTTCACAGACTTATTGCCAGCACCCCAATAGAATACATTCTGCTGTAAATGCTGAGTAATTGTCCCCTTTTTTCTAAAAACCTCATTTGAACATTTTCAGCGCACTGGAGTGCATCAATATACCTGTGTAAGTGAATGTGTTGTGTTCATAATGTTCAGTTGCAACAAAAGTATTTTATTGCAAAAACATTACCATACCAGTGTTAGTGAATGTGCTTTATTGTACAAAGGCATTAGTATACCCATGTTGGTAAACACATTATGCTGTTGATTTGCTTCATGGTAACAAATCATTTATTTCCTAAAATGGCAGCTACATGTGTTACAAAGTGAAATTAAGAAGCCTGGGAACGCGATATGACCCATAATGCCATGCAGCCAGACAATCAGCACATAGCCATCCCCTTTGATGTCACAGCCCTATAAAATCCTAATCCAGCCTAGTGTCTGCCATTTTACTGTGGGCTGAGCACAGGGACAGATGTGCCAAGCATTAGGGACATTGCTTAAACAAGCTTCTAACTGTAGAATATTGGATTGGGACAGTGTAGGGAGATTGTAGGGAGAGTTTTTATACACTGTAGGGAGAGTATAAGTACAGCATAGGGAGACTGCAGGAACAGTGCAGGCTCAGTGCAATCGCCCTGTGCATCTTGTTCATCTGCTGCACCATTCATTTTTAATCTTTTCTGTTATACATAGACTTACTGTGCATCATACTTAGTCTCAACACGCGGTCTAATGTATAGGCACGTTTATCTAGTTAATCTGCTGTGCCACTTATACTTAATCTGTTCTGTTATACATAGACTTACTGTGCATCTAACTATTTGTCAACAGGCGGTTTAATATGTAGGTGTATTTACCTAGTTAATTTACTGTGCTATTAATACTTAACTTGTTTTGTTATACATAGGCTTACTATGCATCAGACACATTGTTAACAGGCGGTCTAATATATAGGCACATTGATCTAGTTTATCTGCTGTTCCAATAAAAATTAATCTGATTAATTATACATAGACTTGGTGTACATCAGACTTATTGTCAACAGGCGGTCTAATATATAGGCGCATTTACCTCGTTCATCTGCTGTGTCATTAATACTTAATCTGTTCTGTTATACATAGACTTACTGTGCGTCAGACTCATTGTCAACAGGCGGTTTAATATATATGGTAGGCACATTTTTCTAGTTCATCTGCTCCAGCATTTATACTTAATCTGTTACATTACTGATTTAGTTACTGTATACTATGGCCCTTAAAAGGAATGTGAGTGGCAAAAATGTTGCTGTAGCCAGCACAAGTAGCAGCAAAAGGGGTGGTGGTAGCAGCAGCCACAGCAACAGGCCAGAGCTGCCACTGTCATCCTCTGGTCATGTTTTGACCAACAATCCAGCTGTACTGGAATGGTTGACTTGCTCTTCAACATCATCTCAGGTGACCACAGAAACACACAGCCAGAAATCTGTGGGTTCCTCTGGCACCACATTTAGTTGACATGGCTAAGGAACAACCTCTGTGCCCTCATCTGTCCTTCAACTGCCCCTTTCTTTTGCCGCTCGTTCTGCTCAGGAAGTAATGCATGCAGCTGGCTCTGCTCTGCTTTTAAGCAAGGATGAGCTTAGTGAGGACAGTCAGCAGCTACAGGCAAAGACAGGGTGCTATTGCCAGACAGAAGGTGTGCTGTTTGGCGGCTGGATCCCGTCGCCTTCTGGTGCGGGGCTGTGGTGCCGGCGGTCGCCAGGCAGTACCGCGCCAAATTTAGAGTAGGTCGCACTCTAAGAGGCAAACTTGACGTTGTGAGTGGGCTTATGCCATTTGATCAAAATGTACACTAATGCCTCTTATATAACATTCAGTAAGTATAGGGGGCCGTACACTAAATATTGCGCTGAGAAGCGATTTTAATTGTGCTGAGAAGCAGTTATAATCAAAGCAAAGTTTGCGGATGTGCGATCTAATTCTCTTTTTTTTTTGTTGAATGATCCTTGGAGGAAATTCTTCTCAACAATGCCAGGAGGACATTTCATACATTGTAGGGTTTGCAGAGTGTTCCTTAGGCTAGTTTCACACTAGCAGCAAAGAACTCCACTAGTGCACGCGTGCCCCCGGACTCATGCTCCGGCCCCATTGACTAAAGTACGAAATTTTATTCCCTGCTGCTTCTCGGCATGTTTGCCCTGCTGCCGCCGGAACTCTGGCCCGCCCCCATTTTAGTCAATGGAGCCAGAGCGGTAGTCCGGGAGCACGTGTGTACTAGCGGCAGCACGGATCCGACAGGCTGGTCATCCGCCGGAACAGCCTGACGGAGTTCCTTGCCACTAGTGTGAAAGTACCCTAATTGGAGTCATTCTAATAATTGGTTGTAAGTGGCACTGTGGGCAGCTTTAGACTTCATTTGATGAGTCATTCTCTAGCCCCACCCTGGAACAAGTCCTTTAAGCTGATTTATGCCGAAATAAATTGTTCATTAATCAGCTTAATAAATCACTCAGCAGAGCTGAGAGAGGGACTAGAGAATGAGCTGACAGATCACAAAGCAGCTTTCTACAGCTCAGATGTACTGCGATACATAGAAGATGCAGAAGCTCAGTAGTGCAAAAATCTTTAATAAACCCTTTTACAAAATTGTCTGTTTTTGCCCAAAATACATGTATAGGAATACAAAATTCTGAATGTATCCATTGCCTTTAATCTTTCTTTATTCTGAATAATAATTTTGGTTTCAAGGATTTAAAATATACTTTTGTATCAGGACTTCAGGCGTTAACAGGAAGGTGACAAAATAAGTTGTATTTTTAAGTCCTTTAACAAAGTGAATTTCTTCATCCAGGGCAAATTTGTGCTTCATCTAGCCCAAACTGAAATTCAGGCACTTCCATATATACGGACCTGATAAAGATTTATCTAAAATGACACGTTCACCTTCTAGGGACAGATGGATTGAAAGAATCTCCCCTCCAGATACAAGATGCACAATTAACTGAATACAGATTTTATTCAAATGTATGCTAATCAGTTCCTAATTTATGTAACAGTCAGAAAATCAGTGCGACTGAGGATGATGTACAAGGAAAGTATGAGAAAGATATGACTTACATGACTAACTAGTGAATACTTGGATGTGAGTTTATGTCCTCTAAGGGTGCATTCACATGACCGTATTTCCGGTCCACGTCTAATCACACCTGGATTCATTTCTATAAGACCGCAAAAAATGCACACAGCGCATGGAGTCATCTGTATGCGGTTCACATCTATGCGGCCAAGCGGCAAATGATAGAACATGTCCTATTCTTGTCCGTTTTGTGGACAAGAATAGGCAATTTCATAATGGGGCCTGTGAAAAGTATGGGATGCACATGGACCACATCCATATTTGCAGACCGAAAAACGAATATGGTTGTGTGCCCCCTAGGATAGTATTATTACAGACAATAGATATAGGGGCATATTTATTAAGACCGGCGTTTTAGGCCAACAGCTGGCGGTTATTAAGCCGCCGAAGTTATTAAGAGGTGCAGGCCTCTCCATAACTTTGGCGCATCCAGCGCCAGTCTAAATGTAAAACTGCTCCAATGCTGTCTTACATTTAGACGATTTTCTACGCCTAAAACAGGCATCGAAAATGATGACTGAGACGGGCCTGCCGGCCCATCCCCTCCATGCGGACAATTTTAGACCTGGCGTTAGCGGGGTGAAGTCACAGATAGCGTCACAACTAATCGTTGCGCTGCCGTCTCTACCTGAAATGCGTGAACATATGTTCGTGTGCATGTAGCCTAAGGGCTCATGCACATGACCGTGTGCTGACTGGGCCCGTATTGCGGTCCGCAATGCACGGGCACCGACTGTGTGGCATCCGCAGCGGATCGCGGACCCATTCACTTGAATGGGGTCCGCGATCCGCATCCGACGGTCCGCACCGGAAAAAAGTAGTGCATGCACTACTTTTTTGCGGTGCGGAGGCACAGCCAGAAACACCACGAAGGTACTCCGTAGTGCATCCGTGGGCTTCCGATCCATGCTTCCACACCGCATCTCCCGGATCGCGGACCCATTAGAGTGAATGGGTCCGTGATGCAGCTGCATACGGCCAGTGCCTCGTCTATTGCGGACCCGCTGTATGCGGGCCGCAATACGACCATGGACAGCACACAGAGACGGACAGCACACAGACAGCACACGGTCATGTACATGAGCCCTAAGGCTACATGCACACAAACGTATTTTGTTTCCGTGTCCGTTCGTTTTTTTTTTTTTTTGCGGATAGGATGCGGACCCTTTCACTTCAATGGGTCCTCAAAAAATGCAGACAGCACACCGTATGTCCGTTCTGTAGCCCCGCAAATAAAATAAAGCGTGTCCTATTCTTGTCCGTTTTGCGGACAAGTATAGGCATTATTACAATGGATGCGCAAAAAAATGGATGCCAAACGGATTTCATCCGTTTCTTTTGTGGATCATCATTTTGCGTACCGCAAAACACATATGGTCGTGTGCATGTAGCCTTAGGCTTTAGGGCTCATGCACATGACCGTGTGTTGACCGTGGTCATATTGCGGCCTGCATACGGCACCGGCCGTGTGCATCCCACATCACGGACCACAATTGCGGTCCCCAATGCACGTTCGTGTGCATGAGCCCTTACTATGAGACAGAATTTTACCCCACAATGTTGGCGCATTTTTGTGCAAAAGATCACTTTTTAGACCACGCCCTTTTACCATAAAGCCCCACCCCTTCCCACTAAGCCCCATCTGCTTAGCCCCAACCCTATTTGGGCCAAATGATGCCACTTTTTAGACAGATTCTACGCACATCGGTAAATCTAGGCCAGAGTGTTTATTGGCTCGACAGGGAGTACGTGTTTTTAACTTAGAACCCAGAGCAGTGACTATGACTAGGCCCATTAAGATAAGCCGCTCACTGACTCCTCCTGAGAAGTGGGTAGTTGCCACCAATGAATGTGTGGGTGAAGACTTTATCCACCGCTGTTTGGTTAGTCAAAGCTAAATCGTCCCTTGGGGGAGAAAATTACAACATTTCTGTCATTTTAAAATTGTATACTTTCAAAAAATATGATTTTATTTCCATTTTTTTCAAATTGCTTTTCCTTGTGTAAGCAAATGAGAAATCATTGCCTACTGAGTCAGTAATAATGCAGATGATTCAGTAAGCTGAGTTTTTACAGTACATTTAATTTCACCTTTTCCTCTGGTTCTTGGTTCTGTGATGGCAAAATCTAATTGCAGCGAACATATTGGTTTAATTGTAGCTCCATAAATAAATGGAGAGACGTAACACGTACATGGTCTTCTCACCTTTTTCATTGATATGTGCAGAGGTGGGCTCCTGACGAGCTAGCTTTTGGCGCCCGCTCTTCAGCATTTTGCATTAAGAATACATTTGTTTTCAACCACTGACCAGTAGAGGGAGCTTTTTTCGATCTGCAGCTACAGTATAGTTATAAAGTGCGTTCTGAACGGATATGTGTGGTTATATACAGTACATGTGCCCATCAATGGACATAGCGAATAGGCATCATATAGGGTCTTTACATATACTGATTTACATATACAGTGTCGTAACTATGTATACAATGTTAATCTGGATATATGCGTTAATTCCTCCAAGCCTGCCGATTTCATTGGGACTGGCTGACCATCTAATGGGTATGGTGTACCCTGACTCTCCTCTAGCAGCAGTTCGATTTCAGCTTCTAAATTCTTTTAGGCTAGGGCTACACAATGACATTTTGTCGCACCAATGTCTTGCAACAATTTTTATAATTGCTGCAACTGCGACACAACAGTATCAAAAAATCCATCCAAGCTGTCGCGTTGAAGTCGCAGCATGTCGTAGTGCGACACCATAGACTATTATTATAAAAATTGTCGCGCGACATTGGTGCGACATCAATGTTGCGCAACACATGTTGCAGTGTAGTTGTGCCCTATATGTCGCGCGACTTATTGTTGCAACAAATGTCGTTGTGTAGCCCTAACTCTATTCTCAGGGAGATAAGCTGTTGCCAGAGGAATATTGCAGAGACTATTTCCCCTCGCCCCATTCAGGACACATGCATGCTGAGCCAGGAGTCACATGCAAGTGTTTGGCAGACAGCTATTTTGGCCAGCCAATGCTTTTGTCTTAGCTTGGAAAAGGGTCTGCACGTCCGCCACATCACTTAACACGACTGAAATAAAACATTTTATTGGATTCTTTTACATGAAATTTGCCGTAACAGAGTGGAGGGCACGGAGTATGACAGGTGGTTCATGAAACCAATGTGCATAGAGAATGTTGGCCGGACAATCGACAGCTATCTTTCCCGATGCCAACATTCACACTTATTCGACTGTGTCTGACAGAGGCGTATCTTCCTAAGAAGCAAGGGATCGGGCAGTTGAAATCCAAATGCCCTACCCTTATTTTCTTCGACATCAGCAGAGGTCAGGGTAGTGTCGACGAGTAACCCCATACTCAAATGGGTTTTCTGAGACTTTTTTTTACTGATGACCTATCTTCTGAATAGGTCATCAGTATCTGATCGGTGGGGGTCTGACAACCGGATCCCCTGACGATCAGCTGTTTGAGAAGGCACCAGCACTCCTCTGAGCGCCGCGGCCTTCTCTTTGACTTTCCTAGGCGAAGTGATGTTATGTTCATCAGTCAGATGGGGGAACGGATCCATTTTCTATTGTGCCAGATTGTGTCAGGCGGACAGCAAAACACTGCAGGCGGCCTCCAGAGCGGAATGGTGACTGAAAGGAGGCAAACTGAGAGGATCTTTTTCCATTCAGAATGCATTAGGGCAAAACTGATCCGTTTTGGACCGCTTCTGAGAGCCCTAGACGGATCTCACAAATGGACAGCCAAAACGCTAGTGTGAAAGTAGCCTAAGTATCCTGCATTAGGTGTCCAAAAGTAGAATGGAGTTGTCATAAAAGCTTCAATAACACTGCATCCAGAGGGCTCATTCAGGCGACTGAATGAATGGGTCCGCATCCGTTCCGCAAAAAAGATTGCGGACAAGAATAGGCATTTGTATCATAGTGTGGGCCATGTGCGGTCCACAAAATGCAGAACGCACGCGGCCGGAATCCATGTTTTGCAGATTTGCAAATTTGCAGACTGCAATACACTACGGCCGTCTGAATGAGCCCATAGAGATGTAGGGTTATATGGCCATGTCATACTTCTACTGTAGGACTTTAGGTCCCTATGTATGACATTTCCCTGGCCCACAGTGATTGAATGACTCGGTTACATGATATTATGACACTATGGATGGAACGTTCATGAGACCCAAAAAAGACCAGCAAAGTGTAACGGTGTAGAACAGGAGGAAATGTATAGCGGCAAGTATATTCTAATTGTTTATTTTCTTTTTTCTCATAGGTTTCTGCTTATTGGAAGAATTATAAGCAGCACTCCCAAATATGCTTTCAAATTCTATTTATGTAGTCCATGATAAAGGTAATGTTTCATCAGAAAATGAGGTTGTTTGGTTAAAATAATTTCAAGTTTTGGTGATTTTTTTTTTTAAATTTCCAATATCCTTGTCTATATTTAAAAAAATTCAAAGGAGGCGCATGCGCGCGGCTCACAAGGAAGACATGCTTCTGTGAGCTCCGCTCCGTAGGCTGAGAAATTCCCGACTTTAGCGCCCAATCACGGGCTCCATCAGCATCCGCACCCCATGTCAGAGTCGCCGAGGATGTCCCACAGGAGAGGGAAGTCTAAACTTCCAAGCACCCCGGCTCCTTCACAGACTTTACCGGAGCTATTTCGGCAGACGCGGCAAAGTGTCATGGCGGACACCCCTTCAGCCCCTTCGAGCCCTGCCTCCTCCACATCGGAGGGCAATGCAGCACTAGATTCCCAGGACCAGCGGCCAGGCCAAGATGACCTGTATAAGAACATTGCGGCTTTGTTTAGGGCTGAACTGGCCCAGGCTGTGGCTGATTTTACGCGCCAAATACAGGACCTGGGAACCAGGGTCTCAGATATGGAGACCAGACATGATGACTTCGCTGACGCATTGGCTCAGGACCGCGAGGAGCTGAGCTCCCATGCAGAGCAATTAAAGGCCCTGGAATTAAAACTCGAAGACTTGGAAAACCGTACTCGGAGGGGGAATCTTCGTATTAGGGGCTTACCGGAGACTTATACAGTCTTCAACTCTGACGGCCCTATTTTCAGCCTTGCTGCCGGACGCGGAGCCGACCATGTTGAAGATGGACAGAGTGCACCGGGCACTAGGTAAACCGCGCTCCCCTGAATTGCCGCGGGACGTGGTCCTCAAATTTCACCACCCGGAGATGCGGGACAAGATTTTGTTCGCCGCCCGGAACATCCCGGACCTTCCGGACTTACCTCCCTCGGTCCACCTCTACGCGGACCTGGCTCCGACCACACTGCGGAAACGCCGAGAGATGAGGCCTGTTACCCAGGCCCTGCAGAAGGCCCAAGTAAAGTACAGATGGGGATTCCCTTTTGCCCTGTCATTTCAACTGAACTCACGTTCTTACACGGTCCACACCCCATCAGAAGGACTGGAGACTCTCCAACGAGCGGGCCTTACCTGCGACCCTTTACCATCGGCTCCTTCCCCGAGACCTCAACGGCCTGCTAGGGTGTGGACCAAGGTTTCGGCTCCTCCACGTGAACGTCGTGGCTCCCAAGTTACCTGATATTCCGTTTCATTTGGGTTCCTTACTCGATCTTTAATGCTCGCCCGTTTTCCCTAGTGTTGCCAGCCAATGAACACGTTTCTTTGTCTACGAGGCCTGACTAGGCTCTGTCTAGGAGGACATCTACGCGGAGGGCCTTGGTTTCTTCAGCGAGATACGTATTACCAGCGGGCTTATGTTTATGTTTATTTGGGGTTTAGCCGGGTCTCAGCCTCACGGCTTGTTATGTTGCCCCGTAATGTGGTTATGTGTGGGATGGAGGCTCGGGACTTTTTGCCCCGACCCCTATGCTACGCTCTCTACGCTTTGATATGTTATACTATGTTTGAAGAGGCTTCGGTCTCATCATGGTTTTGTTTTTATTGGTTTACCATGTTTTTTCTCACTTTTTGTTTGTATTTGGAATGCTTAGATGCTTTTTGTGCTACTATTGAGCTCCGGGGGGCGCTGGATAACGGGCCTATTGGGATCGGGGGGCGTGATGGCATCGGCCGCCTCCACTTATGTTTAGCATACACCCCGTATGATGAATAATGTGTAAACTACTATCCCATAATGTTAGGGGTTTTAATTCCCCAAGAAAGCGCAAGACTGCGTTTATGTCCTATTTGAAACAGGCGCCCGATGTCATCTGCCTTCAAGAGACCCATTTCACCTCCACTTCACACCCCAAATATCTACACCCGCAATACTCTAGATACTATTCCTCCACCTTTCAGACTAAGAGTAGAGGTGTAATTATTTTGCTCAAGAACTCCTTCTCTTTTGTTCTCACTCAATCGTATGTTGATGTGGAGGGGAGATATGTTATATTACTGGGAACATTAGGGGGGGAGACGGTGTGCCTGGTTAATACTTATGCACCTACTGACGACCCCATTGGGTTCTTTACTACTATCCACTCGCTACTAGGTTCCCTTACCTTTCAGCAACTATACTGGTGTGGCGACTTTAATTTCATCATGCACCCTGTACTTGATAGGTCGACCCCGTCAACCTTGTCGCGGCCGCCCTCTCAGACGACTGCGATAAGACATGTTATGGAATCTCTATCCATTGCGGACTCTTGGAGAGAACACAATGGCTCGCAGAGGGGGTACACGTACTATTCACCGGCACACCGTCTCTATACCCGGATAGATATGATATTGATTTCTACTTCATGCTTACCATATCTTTCCTTCTCCAGGCATGTGGTCTCATCATGGTCTGATCATGATGTGGTTGTTTCAGAGATATTTGTAGATGCTCAAAGCAGAGTGGCGTTTGCTTGGAGATTGAATGAGTCTCTCTTGACCCGCCCAGCCCTATTGAAACAACTGCTGGAGGAACTGGGGTTCTTTTTTGCGGAGAATGTGGCGGCGGACGTGGACCCTATGACCTTGTGGCTTACCCACAAGGCCTATATGAGAGGACACCTAGTGGGAGTAGCCTCCCGACTTAAGCGAGAGCGGACTCAGACCCAGATAGCCTTAGAGGCTAAACTGACCAGATTGGTATTGGCCCATCAACGGACACCCTCACTTTATTTGTTAAAGCTGTGAAGGACACCAAAACCCAGTTGAATATTTTGCTATCTAATAACACGGAAAAGGCCCTACGTTGGACTTCTTCCTTTTATTATAGATATGCCAATAAGCCTGACCGACTTTTAGCCAATCAACTGAAGGCCCGACAGCGTATAAACAGAGTTTATCAGATTCGCACTAGACAGGGCAGAACTACTTCTAACCCCGACACCATTTACCAGACATTTCACCAGTTTTATAGTCAACTCTACTCTACCCCACCTGTTGATTCGGACGGAACTGGCGCTTCCTTCTTATCGTCAGTTACTATGCCTGTATTAACCCAAGAGGCACGGGAAGCCTTGGGCAAGGAGATTACCAAGGAAGAGGTACAGTACAGTATAGACTCCTTTAAATTGGGTAAGGCACCAGGGCCAGATGGCTATACAGCACTGTATTACAAAAAGATGGCCCCTACCCTCGCCCCTCACATTGCTAATTATTGCAATCATATTATGCAGGGGAACACTCCTCCTGCTGAATTTCTGAAGGCAATAATTACGGTTATTCCCAAACCCAATCGAGACCCCCTTCTACCTTCTAACTACAGACCAATTTCGCTTTTGAACTTGGATAATAAGCTTTTTACGGCAATATTGGCACGCAGACTTAACAATTTCCTTCCACACCTTGTCCATAAAGACCAGGTTGGATTCGTACCGGGGAGAGAGGCGCCGGATAACATTAGGAAAATTTTAAATCTTGTGCAGTCTGCCGGTGGGACCAATCAGCCTCTAGCCCTATTGGCTCTTGATATAGAGAAGGCTTTTGACACCGTGACTTGGCCTTACCTGCAGTCTGTTCTTACTGCCATGGGAATTACGGGTCCTTTCTTATCCGCTATCCAAGCCTTATACTCACACCCTGAGGCATGCCTTAAATTACCATCTACCAACCACTTTCTATCACTATCAGTAGAGGCACAAGACAAGGCTGTCCTCTCTCCCCGGCGCTGTTTGCTTTGGCCATTGAACCCCTAGCGATATCCATCCGGTCCCATCCAGATATTGCGGGGGTGAAGGTGGGGACTAAAGAATATAAGGCAAATTTCTTTGCCGATGATTTACTGCTCACCATTACCAACCCTTTAATTTCTTTCCCATCCCTTATGGGTCTATTAACCTCCTTTTCAGGCGCCTCTGGCCTCACTATGAATCATTCTAAATCGGAGCTCCTTCTATGTAACACTTCACCTTCTGTTAGGGAATCCCTTCTACAAAATTTCCCCTTCCAACTATGTAATCGCTATATACCATACTTGGGAATCTCCTTGCCCTCATCTATAGATACAGTGTACGATGTCAATTACATTCCAATGTTTAGACAACTCAGACGGGACCTCCTCTCCTGGCAGAGCCTCCCTATTTCTTGGGTGGGGAGAATAAATGTAGTCCGGATGGTAGTGTTACCTAAATTGCTCTATTTGTTTCGGGCGCTTCCTGTTCCTGTGCCGTTACGTGATCTTAAGTCATTTCAACGTGATATAATGCGATTTATTTGGGCGAATAAACGTCAGCGCATTTCTAGAACGACCATGTGCAGGCACAGGACTCAGGGAGGTCTCTCTGTTCCGGACCTGGTGAAGTACTATAGAGCGGCTAGGTTAGCCCAGTTATCCCTAACATATTTGGACCCGAAGGAACGTCCCCTATGGATTGAAATTGAGTCCGCCCGCTTAACTCCCTTTACGTGGCAGGCGTTGTTGTGGTCTACTCGTCCGCTGCCGCCTTCTGTTCGAACTAACTCACTCCTCTCACACTTCTCCATCTTATTATGGAGATCAGTCAGATTCAAATTCCGCTTGCAATCGACTCCTACTCCATTATTATACCTATTAGGAAACCCTGACTTTCCACCGGGATTACATCCTGCTAACTTTCATTGGTGGTCGGCTAACCGTCTCTGCACATTGTTCAAATTTCTGACCCGTGGCAGGTTACTTACCCTATCTGATTTTCAGGAGAAATTTTTGCCACCGGAGAGGGAAACTTTTGCAATGTCACAGATATTCTCCTTCCTACGCTCTCATATAATCACAGATAGACCTGTTGAATTCACCTCGTTTGAACGTATGCTTACATATTCTCTGTGCAGGAAAGGTTTAATTTCACAAATCTATGGGTTCTTAAATGAGCCTCCGGCGGAGGTTAAGCTTCCCTACATCCTCTCCTGGGAAGAGGACTTACACCAGGAATTTTCCATCTCTAGGTGGTTCCGGCGCTCCCAGACCATGACGAGGGGATCGTGGCAGGTCACTTTGGCTGAATCTTCCATTAAGGTCCTGCATAGAACCTACATGGTCCCTACGCGGTTACATAGCATCTACCCGGAAGTATCGCCTGCCTGCTTTCGGGGTTGTTCGACCCCCGGTTCGGTTTTACATATCTGGTGGGCTTGTCCTCGGGCTAAGAGGTTCTGGTCCCAGGTGACAACTTTATTGTCCTCAGTTCTTCACTGCGTATACCCTGCGACCGTACCTCTATGCCTTCTGGGTGACAAACCGAACTGGTTAAATTATGCCAGATTTAAAATGTCTCAATTTATTCTCCTTGCCGCAAGGATACACATTGCATTTAAGTGGCGAACCCCCACCTTGTCGTTCCAGGCAGTCCTAGATAGGATTAATAAGATAATGCTATGTGAGCGCCTCTCGGCCATTAGGGAGGATAACTACGCATCCTTCGACAGGGTCTGGGAGCCCTGGTTGTCCTCACCTCACGCCCCGGATGTCAGGTACGCAATGACTCTCTGATATAGATGGAGTTTGGAGTCTTCCTGCATTCTGTACATATCCACACGATCTCCCCTACATGCCCTTACAGGTGTATGGCTGCGCGGTTGTAGATCCCCCGGATGATATGAAGATATGACTATTCTTGAATACCCTATGCATTCCAAATGTCTACATTTTGCTTTTATTGTCATTGTATTGTTTACTTTCTGTCATTGCTCATCATCTGTTTATGTCACTCTGTACTTGACATACCTTGTGTAACCTTGAGCTGATTGGAATAAAATTTATTTTGAAACTTAAAAAAATTCAAAAAATAAATCCTGCAGTTTTCACACTGATCACAAGGCCTAAAATCTCAAGACTTCCTGTTCTTTGAGAGCTGTCACATGAGCCATAGACACAGGAGGTGACTTCTACAGGAGAGTTTTCTAGACATGCTCTGTGACCTGTGCAAAGTTTAGGGGGAGTAGATAAGCTGTGAGATCACCTATTGTGAATGGTGGATCCTGTCTTATCTATACACAGGTGTGATATCTGTTATTGTGATTCTGCCTGTGATGATTGCAAGATAGCTACTCAAAATTACCAGTACAGAGCAGGAAATAATGACTTCTTATTAGGCCTAGTGGCTGGTGTGAAAACTGCAGGATTATATCATTTTTTTTATAAATATAGATAAAAGCATGGCATTTTCTGATGACACATTCCCTTTAAAAGTGTTCTCTAGAAAATATAAGAAATATAAAAAATGTTTTTTAAAAATCATGCTCATCTCAACAATACCCTGTTGCTTTCACTCTACCATTTCCGATAGTGATTGGCCAAGCAGACATTTCCTGCCGGTCTAGAGGGACCAGGAAGCAGAGACCAGGAAGTCTTGGCCGGGAAGTGGTGGGGGTCCGTGAGGTATCACTTTTGTACAACTTTCTGAGCCTGTTTAAAAAAAAATATGGGCTGGAGTCTGGACAATTAAATGCAAAGTGCAATTGGGAGAAAGATGACATTCCCAGTTTATTGCAGATCCCAGTCCTTGTGCTGTAATATCTTCATCATCCACCATACAGAGACTTGCTGCTTCTTCCATTGTTCTTTTCAAGGAAAATATTGTATTGGCAGCAGAAATTCATCACCGTGATGATCAGGCCATTAAATCACGGACACATCCTCAGCTCTGATTACAGGTAATTATTAGATGAATTATAGCTCTATTTGTTTTCCAACTAATGTAATTTATGTGAGCAAATACTGATCTTCAAGGTCGGAGTCTGACATCAAGAATTCATGGTAAGAAATACTACCAGGGTCTTATATTATCCCTAACAGGAATTCTATCTATCTATCTTCTCATCTCTATCTGTATTACTCCAGACCTGGGAGGTATTACTATTGTGTTCTTTAATTGTCTTCTTTAATAAAATAACATGTACATGTCATTTTATCCAGCAGGGGGAGGTATTGGTTGGCAGTGGCTGGCTGTAACAGCCACCTGTTCCACCCCTCCTGGTAGAGGGGGCTGGTCTGACTTCCTGCTAGGAGGGGGAAGTCTAGTGTAGATCAGGAATCTATAGTCAGAATTAGGTGGAGAGGGGATGAGAGAGGTCCTGTCCAGATAGATCATCCACTCCCAGGAACCTATCGTTTCCCCTCTGAGAGAAGTTCAGGACCCAAATTACACCTCTCCTGCCATAAAGTAAGGAAGCAGTTCATAGAGAACCCACTTTCAGGAACTCTAATGATGCCTTGAGATTTCAGACAGCTGAGTGAACTACGACAAATCTTCTACAGACACTTTTGTGAGGTGAGGGACTACAGCTAAAGACACCTTCATCAAAAATCAACCACTAGACCAGTATTACCTAAGTGCAGAACTGCAGCCATCCAACCTGCCACCATACCTCCTTAGCTGGTGCCAAAGAAGAACTGCACTAAAGTCTGCTTCTATATGCATTTCAGGATCTACTTTGCACTTAGTAAAAGGACTTTGTTACGTTCCACTCTGGCATCATTCTTCAGTGCTACAACTTTCACTGCAATCTATTTATCTATATATCTCATATCTATCTATCTCATATCTATGTATCCATCTATCTATGTATCTACTGTGGCAATGTGAACACTGATGTGTGCAGTGAAGCCCCAGGGAAACCGTCAGACAGGGCTGTTTGCACCGAGAGCGTGTCACCAAGGTGCCTGGCCTTGGTGGAGTGAAAGCCCCAAGTTAAGTATTAGTATAGCTGGCTCAGCCAGTTCCAGGGCGGGCTTTTACTGGGAACAGGTAATGTGCTGGGTGGGTGCCTGTTCCCCATGCTCCAGTCCGGGGTTTCGGACAGGTCCATGTCTATTTAGTCCTGTTGCTGGACAAGGTGTGTCACTCTGGGAGAGAGTGATTTGTGTAGCAGAGTCCTGGTGATGCTCTGGGAACGTGATCTCAGCTGAGGAGGGCTGAGGGACCACGGGGCTAGGTGCTAGCCACAATTCATGGACATTCGGCTGGGAAAGCCGCATGGGTTCCCGTGTGTGTGAATGGGGTCAGGTGAGTCAGGGATATTATGTATTAGGTATTGCCTAGCCGGGCAGGTGTTCATTTATGTTGTTTTGTTTGAGAAGACTGCCAAATAAATGCACTGTTTGGACATGAAATCCGTTGTCCGGAAGGAAGTTTGTGTGAATGATCCCCGAGACCAGAGCTAATCCCTACACTACCTATGGAAGTGTCCCTTTAAAGGCTAAGTACAGCTTCTGAGGCTATTTTCTTAATGATTGTATTGTACTCATTTTTTGCTGAAAATCATTTTTTCAATTGACCTTTATTAAAAATATTGAGCCGTTCTGTCACAAAGGGTTAACTGTTTTTCTAGTTGTGTGAGTGGTACTTTCACTTTGTGCCAGTCATCTAATAACTCTTATCTCTAAATTACTGAGAGGTCATAAACACTTATTTCAGCCACGTTCTTATCAGTAAGATAAGAACTGATCTATAATTAGTGTTTAGGAGGTCAGAGAGCAGAGATAAGGAGCCCGTCAGCTCCTGGTCTGACAGAAAATACAGAAATTCCAAAGGGTGCTACTAGAGAGTCTCAGCTATGTACATGAAAAAGGACACCATATTTTTAATAAAGAACAATTAAAAAAAATATTTTTAGCTCAAAATGAGTACAATGCAATAATTTAAAAAAATGCCCCAAAGGTGCAGCCTTTAAGAAGGGACCGATTGTTTTCTTGACATTGAAAGCTCACCAAACAATATGTTGATAAAAAGTGTAAAAGATGCACCTTTATTTACATGGAAAAATACATAAAATTCAAAGAATAAAGCTGCAGATTTTTCGGATGAGACAAAATCTCCAACATGATTGTGTTAAAAAAAAAGAAATTGGGCCGCATATGCCAAATGCTATGTCTGGAGGAGCTGTGATATAATGCATCTGTTCTCCGGTGGTTAAATATGTGTTGGTGGTTCCCTCACAATCTGTACTTGTTTATTTTTGAGTTTCCTCCTTGATGTTTATGTGCGTTCAGCCTCCACAATCCCACCAACATGCTGCTGACAACACAATGCCTGTGCAACCATCCATCTCTTGAATGTATCCCCCCACTCACAAATAACGGGTAATATTGTACCATCACACACTCTGCTGTTCACACTCGCACCCTGTACCGACACACGGCCTAACATGGTGTACATTCAGGGTTGGCCTGGCCCACTGAAGTATCAGAGGCTCCTCAGGAAGGTCCACACAATTACTGGCTACAGGGGGCAGATTAAAGGCCCCCAGTTGTTCCTCAAGCTTGGGCCCTACAAGTAAAAAAAAAAAAGTAAACTGCACAGTATACCCCCCTGTCCTACTGCTAAAGAGATCTGCAGATGGACATTACATTCATCACTACCAAACATACAGGTTAATACAGCATTAAATACCTCTTACATCAAGTGACGTCTCCTATAATGTAGGTATTCTCTTTCCTCACCTTCTACATTGGAAGCAGACCACTATGGTGATATCTTTCAGCCAGCTTTTTGCCATACAGACATCCTAGATTTCTAATTTTTCCATAATCCTCCCAAACACTATACTGCAAAAATACGAATCACTCCCCAGATAGTAAAAGTGTGCTCATAAGTCACGTTAATAGTAATTCTCTATGAGTACCCTCATTAGTAATAGTGCCTCCTACAGTGCCCCCAATAGTGATATTGTAGTGTACGGGAGCTGTAACACCTGTCACTACACAAGGGGCACTTGTGTGTTGTTGTTCCCCTCAGGAGTTGAGGAGATTGGTGTAATATATCTTCATGTAATGCAATACTGTGTATTTCCCTGTTACTGTGAAATGTGCCATGTGCAGGCCTGCTAGGGGTGTCATTCCAGCTCTAAGTCACTAGAGGGAGCTAGGGAGCCCTAGTTTATCTAAGTGTCTAAGTTAAGTGCAGGCCATGAGTCTGTGAAGTCCAGCTCAGGCCTTGAGCCTGTGAAGGCAAGGCCCAGGCCTTGTACCCGCTGAAGTCAGCCCAGGCCCTATCGCCTGTGGGGTCCAGCCTAGGAAGATTCATGCCCTAGGAGGAGCAGTCCAGACCCTAGTACTAGTGGAGAAGTGTTGCCTCCTTAGTCAAGCTGCAAGCAGGACAAGTATCCCTGGAGAGAGAGGACAGTTGCCTGAAGTGTATTGCTGCATTAAGAGTAAGATTAAAGCCCGATCTTAAGAGGCCTGTCTTGAGGATGGCCCTTTGGGACTGTGATTACTAACTTGAACCACTTCTGTGACTGTATTGTAACGTGTGGAACATTCTGGAGCTGTACCCGATAACTGTTCATCTGTCTTTAACTACGTTCAGTAAAGTTATCCCGTTATTTAAAGATACAGAGACTCCTCAATTATTCCACCTATCACTACACGGTGTGCCACCGTTCAATTGGCACTGGCGTCACGACATTCATCACCTGCCTGTTCCAGTGCTGACCCGATTGAAGAAGACAGTCGGTCCCAGGTTAGTGGGTTGCCCTGCACTACAAAGCCCAGCATACCTAAAGCTACACTACTGACCCCCTGGGACACTGCATCGCTCTTTTTGGCGTCACGAACAGGATCGCATGCTTCTGGAGTGCAGAGAAGTGTGAACTGTGTGCTTTAACTATTCCACCACCGTATTGCAAGGACTGTACCCTTTATTACCAATTCTGTGGATTTCAATTGTGCCTGGAGGGATTAGAGGCGCTGTGTTGTGTTGCGCTACCCCCAGAGAGAAAAATCGCTGCTTCAAAGTGGATTTTTATGGACTTTTTGCCATCCTGCTTGCTGTCAGTGAATGGCTGCATCATGGCGCCCAAAATGGCCGCTGGCGCCGTTGGCCTTCTTCCTGCGCCATCACTGTCCAAAACGGCAAAACCCTCCAAGAGGGAGGAAAAAACTGTCCCGGGATGCCGCCCCTGTATGTGGATTACAGTGTGAGCACCGCCTACCCTATTGCCGAGAACCTAGGGGGCGGGAGAGTCCAAGGGAGTGGCCAGAGAGTTGTCCCCGGGGAGAGCAAGGGTTGGAGCCTTCTACGTTGAAGATGGCGAGGCTTGCGGAGAAGGCGCCAGGCCCGGAGCCCATATCCGAGACGGAAGAATCGCCAGCCTTCATTCCGGAACCGGAGAGGCCACCTTACCACTGCCCACAGCCGCGGAATGGAGCATGGAACTACCGCCAGCGTTTCTTACAAGAAAGGCCTGAGGCCTACCTGGCAAACCACCGTCGCATAGCCGCACAGCAAGGCATGGGAAACCTAATAACCATTCGTCTCACCCCTGCTCCTTTGGCTCCTCTTTCAGGAGCATTATGGAACGCTCGCTCTGTCTGTAACAAACTCTCCTACATTCATGATCTCTTTATCTCTCAAAAACTTTCCTTTCTGGGTCTCACAGAAACATGGCTGACACCGTCCGACACCTCCTCCCCTGCTGCACTCTCGTATAGTGGATTTCATTTCACTCACACCCCCCGCCCTGGCAGCAAACATGGTGGAGGAGTTGGTCTTCTCCTATCAGATACCTGCTCCTACAGCCCAACTCCACTGCCGCCCTCCATTGCACCCACTTCATTTGAAGTACACTCTGTTCGCATCTACTCTCCCTCCAACCTCCAAGTAGCTGTTATTTACCGCCCCCCAGGCCCAGCCACCATCTTTCTTGACCACTTTAACACCTGGCTCCTACACTTTCTTTCTGCTGACATCCCCACTATCATCATAGGTGACTTCAACATCCCCATTGACACCTGCCACTCAGCCGCCTTTAAACTCCTATCGCTCTCTTCCTCCTTCGGCCTCTCACAGTGGTCTTCCGCTCCCACACACAGAGATGGTCACACTCTGGATCTTATCTTTACCCGCCTCTGCTCCCTATCTAACCTTTCTAATTCGCCTCTCCCCCTATCCGACCACAACCTACTCACCTTCTCTTCACTGGTCTCTTCTGCTGCTCCCTCGGTCCACACATTAACACATCCCCGCAGGAACCTTAAACATCTTGACTTTCGCTTGCTCTCCGACTCTCTTCTGCCGCTCTCTTCAATTTTTTCCCTCCAAGACCCAGATACTGCCACCACCCTATATAACACCACAATAAGTGCAACTCTGGACACTATTGCCCCACTTACACACAACAAAACCAGAAAAATCAACAGACAACCCTGGCATACCGACCTGACCAAAAATCTCAGACAAGCTTCCAGGGCTGCAGAGCGGCGATGGAAGAAATCCCATTCTAAAGATGAATTCACCGCATACAAGCAATCCCTCCTCATTTTCAAATCCTCACTTGCTGATGCAAAACAGGCCTACTTCTCATCTCTCATATCTTCCCTATCCCACAACCCAAAACAACTTTTTAACACCTTTAATTCTCTTCTCCGTCCACCAGCGCCCCACCCTCTCCTCTCATCTCAGCTGAGGATTTCGCCACATTCTTCAAACAAAAGATAGTCAACATCAGAGAAAGCTTCAACACACAGTCTCCACAGACCCTCCACACAGTTGCTCTGTCCTCTTCACCCAAAACCAGCTTCTCCGCTATTACAGAAGAAAAACTCTCCACTCTACTCTCCAAATCCCATCTCACCACCTGTGCACTTGACCCAATCCCATCCCACCTCATCCCTAACCTCACCACAGTGTTTATTCCAGCCCTAACTCATCTCTTCAACCTATCACTAACTTCTGGTCTCTTCCCTCTGCTTTTAAACATGCTACAATTACACCCATCCTCAAAAAGCCATCACTTGACCCATCTTCTTTGTCCAGTTATCGCCCCATATCACTTCTTCCATATGCCTCAAAGCTACTTGAGCAACATGTCCATTCTGAACTGTCCTCTCACCTCTCCTCCTGCTCCCTCTTTGACCGGCTACAATCTGGCTTCCGACCCCACCACTCAACCGAGACTGCCCTCACCAAAGTCACCAATGACCTACTACTTGCCAAAACCAAAAAACATTACTCTGTCCTCCTTCTACTTGACTTGTCCTCTGCCTTTGACACTGTCGACCACTCCCTTCTGTTACAAACTCTCTCATCTCTTGGCATCACTGACCTGGCCCTCTCTTGGATCACATCATACCTCACAGACCAGACATTTAGCGTCTCCCACTCTCACGCCACCTCCTCGTCTCACTCCTTCTCTGTTGGTGTCCCGCAAGGCTCCGTACTAGGACCCCTGCTCTTCTCTATCTACACCTTCGGCCTGGGACAGCTTATAGAGTCCCATGGTTTCCAGTATCACTTTTATGCTGACGACACACAAATCTACCTCTCTGGTCCAGACATCACAACCTTACTATCCAGAATCCCACAATGCCTATCTCGCATATCCTCCTTCTTTTCCTCTCGCTTTCTAAAACTTAATATGGATAAAACAGAATTTATCATCTTTCCCCCATCTTGCTCACTCCCCCAACAGACATATCTATCACAATCAATGACTGCACACTCTCCCGGTCAACCAAGTCCGCTGCCTTGGAGTGACCTTGGATTCTGCCCTCTCCTTCCGACCACACATCCAAGCCCTTTCCACCACCTGCCGTTTCCAACTCAAAAACATCTCCCGCATCCGCCCTTTCCTCAACTTTGAATCGGCAAAAATGGTTATACATTCCCTCATCATCTCCCGCCTAGACTACTGCAACATTCTCCTCTGTGGCCTTCCATCTAGCTCTCTCGCACCCCTACAATCTATCCTCAACTCTGCTGCCCGACTAATCCATCTCTCCCCCGTTACTCCTCTGCATCTCCCCTCTGCCAGTCCCTGCACTGGCTCCCCATTGCCCAGCGAATTCAGTTTAAAATACTAACCCACACATACAAGGCCGTCCACAATCGGTCCCCTCCCTACATCTCTGAGCTACTTCCCGATACATCCCCACACGCAATCTTCGATCCTCACAGGACCTCCTTCTCTCCTCTCCTCTTATCACCTCTTCCCACACTCGCCTCCAGGATTTCTCCCGTGCATCCCCTATACTCTGGAACTCGCTACCCCAACATATGAGACTCTCACCTACAGTGGAATCCTTCAAAAGCAACCTGAAAACCCACCTCTTCAGACAAGCCTACGACTAGTGACACTGCTGCTTCTATACCGCCATGACCAGCTTCACCCACGCCTACTGTCTCCATCCCCCATACCACGTAGATTGTAAGCCCTCACGGGCAGGGCCCTCTGTCCTTCTGTACCAGTCTGTAACTTGTCTCGTTCATGCTTAAGGCTATTGCCTTATTATGTATGTGCACCGCTTATGATATGTACAGCGCTATGGAATGAATGGCGCTCTAAAAATAAATAATAATAATAATAATAATAATAATAATGGGAGCGGAGCGTCAACATACTGCACCTATTCAAGCTGCGAACTCTGAGGACTACTGTGACTCTGCACCAGCCTCAGCGATCCAGGATCCAGAACCTGCCACCTTGATGACGGCACCTGATCCAGCCAACGCGACCGCTGCCTGTCTTCTGGCACCACCACGAATCTACATACCGCGGAGGTGCCTACGTCTTGCCCCTTGTCTAATAGGGGAACATGATGACCTCCTTGTGGAAGCATGGGCAGAGCGTGTCTCACGTCGCAATCCCTGCCGCATCGTGGAAGATCAAGTGGTGCCTGATGCAACAGGAGCATCTAAAGAAGATGATCCACAGGACACTAACCTGTGAGTAGGCCTGCTAGGCCATTTTGCTGAAGTCTCACAGGGACATCATACTGGTTGCAGGAATTGTCCCTTATGTTGACAGGCTGGTGGAGCTTGCTGCCAGTTCCCCACGGCCGGTGGCATGTTTGTTGAAAATTAAGTAGCCACTGTGGGACCACTGCTCCCAGCCTGCCCTTTTCTGTTTCCGGGACACCCTGCCTGCTTTTGAAAAAAAAAGTACTTTAATAAATCCCAGTTGTGCTTTTATTTGCACCTTATCCCCTTTTTAACCCCCATTTCAGGTTGAAAAGGGCTTTTATGTCAGCACTTTAAGAGTACGCAGGACTTGCCAGGATGGTGTTTCCCTGGTATTGTCAGAGTCCTGTGATTACTAACTTGAACCACTTCTGTGACTGTACTGTAACGTGTGGAACATTCTGGAGCTGTACCCGATAACTGTTCATCTGTCTGCCACTACGTTCAGTAAAGTTATCCCGTTATTTAAAGATACAGATACTCCTCAATTATTCCACCTATCACTACACGGTGTGCCACCGTTCAATTGGCACTGGCGTCACGACATTCATCACCTGCCTGTTCCAGTGCTGACCCGATTGAATACGACAGTCGGTCCCAGGTTAGTGGGTTGCCCTGCACTACAAAGCCCAGCATACCTAAAACTACACTACTGACCCCCTGGGACACTGCAATATTGCTCCCCAAGAGTGCCCCAATTAGTAGTAGTATCCTCCATGTTTTGATCAAAAATAATAATGCCCCCAGTAAAAATAAAGCTGCCCTATAGTGGCCACAGTAGTAACAAGGCCCCATATAGTACCCCAACAGTTACAATGTCTCCCTATAGCTCTCCCAGTAGTTATGTTCCTCCACTAGTTATAATATGCACCCAGTAGTTATGATGTCCCCTATGGTGCCCCAGCCATTACAATGCTCCCCTATAGTGCTCCCAGAAGTTATCTTCCTTCACTAGTTATAATATGCACCCAGTAGTTATGATGTCCCCTATAGTGCCCCAGCCATTACAATGCTCCCCTATAGTGCTCCCAGTAGTTATGTTCCTCCACTAGTTATAATATGCACCCAGTAGTTATGATGTCCCCTATGGTGCCCCAGCCATTACAATGCTCCCCTATAGTGCTCCCAGTAGTTATGTTCCTCCACTAGTTATAATATGCACCCAGTAGTTATGATGTCCCCTATGGTGCCCCAGCCATTACAATGCTCCCCTATAGTGTTCCCAGTAGTTATGTTCCTCCACTAGTTATAATATGCACCCAGTAGTTATGATGTCCCCTATGGTGCCCCAGCCATTACAATGCTCCCTATAGTGCTCCCAGTAGTTATGTTCCTCCACTAGTTATAATATGCACCCAGTAGTTATGATGTCCCCTATGGTGCCCCAGCCATTACAATGCTCCCCTATAGTGCTCCCAGTAGTTATGTTCCTCCACTAGTTATAATATGCACCCAGTAGTTATGATGTCCCCTATGGTGCCCCAGCCATTACAATGCTCCCCTATAGTGCTCCCAGTAGTTATGTTCCTCCACTAGTTATAATATGCTCCCAGTAGTTATGATGTCCCCTATGGTGCCCCAGCCATTACAATGCTCCCTATAGTGCTCCCAGTAGTTATGTTCCTCCACTAGTTATAATATGCACCCAGTAGTTATGATGTCCCCTATGGTGCCCCAGCCATTACAATGCTCCCCTATAGTGCTCCCAGTAGTTATGTTCCTCCACTAGTTATAATATGCTCCCAGTAGTTATGATGTCCCCTATGGTGCCCCAGCCATTACAATGCTCCCCTATAGTGCTCCCAGTAGTTATGTTCCTCCACTAGTTATAATATGCACCCAGTAGTTATGATGTCCCCTATGGTGCCCCAGCCATTACAATGCTCCCCTATAGTGTTTCCAGGAGTTAAGAAATGCGCCCAGTACGGACTCCAGTCCATACATCGAATCTACTGAAAATGGTGGGTTTGACCAACAATCTATTCTGTGTAGGAAGCTTCAGACTCTCTCCCAACAGATGATGTTGGGGAGAGAAGAATCAGGCAAACTAAATTTTTTCACCCATTCCTTTTGTTCTACCAGGAGATAAGCCACTGCCAAAATAGTGGCACGGCCAAAGGGGGTTATTCTGTGAGTGATGTAAACAATGAAAATCACAAATCATATATAGCAAATGACAGTCCCTTTCTAACAAAGCTAGAATCAGCCCTGTACCTCACATGGATCCAGAGATTCGATACTCCAATTGCTCTGCTAGATTAATTTCAAGCTGGCATCTCAGGGGGGTTTGTCCTTTCGGCCGCAGCTCTCTCCCTCTAACAGCTCGGGGAAGTGTTCTTTCTGCTGCAGCTCTCTCCTTGTAACTGTTACAGCTTCTATCAGTAGATATGCCTGATGGCAGTTGAAGAATGGAACTGAGCATGTACGACCACCTCAGTGAGGTGGACTGAGAAATAAGGAAGACAACAAACAGCAGGTGGTGCTATACAGATGGATTTTATTAAATAAATCTGTGACTATACTAACATTTTCAATTGCTTACAATTACAAAAGTATTCAGAAACAGATCTGGGTGCTGGTGTGAAAGATGTAGAATATTTTTTATGGGACAACCTCTTTAACCACTACAGGACCGCCTAATGCACGGATGCGTCTGGCGGGCGGTCCTGTAGTTCTGGGTTGACGCGTCGGCGTCTGATATACCTGCTACCTGGTCCTCTGGTGGTCCCATTTGCTGGGATCGACCACCAGAGGACCAGGTAGCTATGTAAAGTTGCACCAAACACTACACTAACCCCCCCCCCCCTCACTTGTTAACCCCTTGATCACCCCATCTAGATTCCCTGATCACCCCCCTGTCACTGATCACCCCCCTGTCATTGATCACACCCCATGTAAGGCTCCATTCAGACGTCCACATGTGTTTTGCGGATCCGTGGATCTGCGGATCTGATCCACGGATCCTCAAAACACGGACACCGGCAATGTGCTTTCCGCATTTTGCAGATCCGCACATTGCCAGAACTATATAGAAAATGCTTTTTCTTGTCCGCAATTGCGGACAAGAATAGGACATGTTCTATATTTTTGCGGAACGGAAGTGCAGACCCGGAAGCGCGGATCCGTAATTCCGGATCTGAGCGGGACAAAGTCTGTCACTATAGAAATGAATGGGTCCGCAATTCCGTTCCGCAAACAGAATTTCGGACATGTGAATGGGGCATAAGGGTCCCCTATCACCACCAGTTAGTTAGCTACTTGTTAGGTAGCTAGCGCCCAGCCCACCGCACCGCAGTCACTGATTTTGGCAGAGATTTTTTCATCCACATTGATCGATGCGAATGAAAAAATCTGTGCCGTTCATTTTTTATTTTTTTTTTCAGCCCAGAGGCTGAACGGAAAAAAAAAATCTCATTACCCGTATGCTCAATATAAGGAGAATCGCAGAAACTCCTAATGCTGGCCATACGTGTAATGATTGCGGAGACCCTCAAATGCCAGGGCAGTATAAAAACCTCACATGTGACCCCATTTTAGAAAGAAGACACCCCAAGGTATTCCGTGAGGGGTATGGTCAGTTCATGTAAAATTTTATTTTTTGTCACAAGTTAGTGGAATATGAGACTTTGTAAAAAAAAAAAAAAAATATATATATATATCAATAACAATTATAATGGATACACTTGCGCTGCCACTTTTATGTGTGTGGTTCCTATCCCCTGCTTTCCACAGGGTGCCGCTGCTAGGGTGTATATCGGGTTCCCTGAAAATAACCCGTAAAACCGGATGGTTTTTTGTCCCACAGAGTCATCTATAGGAACATAGTGACGTCACAAGTTCCCCGCTCCCTCAGCGGCTCCCGCGTACACACGTCTGCCACCGGCCGGGGCGGCGTGTGCAGCGCTGTGGAAAGAGGATTACCAGCCCAGCAAAGAAGGAGAAAAGAAATAACCAAAGAAGAAGTTTCCCGGACATACTGACTCTACAAAACAACGAGAAGACTGTATCGAGCTGATCAACCAGAATAAGGTAGGGAAAATCTGCACTTCGAAAAGAGGGGAAAGAGTGTGGTTTACCGCAGCCAGCGCAGGGGTATTATTAATATATATATATCAATTTCCGCTAACTTGTGCCAAAATCTTTTTTTCTGTGAACTCGCCATGCCCCTCACAGAATACCTTGGGGTGTCTTCTTTCCAAAATGGGGTCACATGTGGGGTATTTATACTGCCCTGGCATTTTAGGGGTCCTAAAGCGTGAGAATCCAAATGCGTAAAAATGCCCTGTGAAATCCTAAAGGTACTCATGGGAATTTGGGCCCCTTTGCGCATCTTGGCTGCAAAAAAGTGTCACTCATGTGGTATCGCCGTACTCAGGAGAAGTGGCGCAATGTGTTTTAGGGTGTATTTTACATATACCCATACTTTGTGAGAAATATCTCTGTAAGCGACAACTTTTTAAATTTTTTTATACAAAGTTGACAATTTACAGAGATATTTCTCTCACCCAACATGGGTATATGTAAAAATACACCCCAAAACACATTGCCCTACTTCTCCTGAGTACGGCGATACCACATAAGTGATACTTTTTTGCAGCCTGGGTGCGCAAAGGGGCCCAAATTCCAACGAGTACCTTTAGGTTTTACATGGCTGCTCACAATTTAGCCCCGCCCAAAATGCCAGAACAGTAGACACACCCCACAAATGACCCCATTTCGGAAAGTAGACACCCCAAGGTATTCACTAAGGGGCATAGTGAGTCCGTCTGAGATTAAATTTTTTTTTGCCAGAAGTTAGCAGAAATGGAAACTTTATTTTTTATTTTTTCCTCAGAAAGTGTAATTTTCCGCTAACTGAAATGATACATGAACTCACCATGCCCCTCCGCGAATACTTTGGGGTGTCTTCTTTCTAAAATGATGTTATTTGGGGGGTATTTATACTATCCTGACATTCTAGCACCTGAAGAAACATGACAGGTGCTCAGAAAGTCAGAGCTGCTTCAAAATGTGGAAATTCACTTTTTTGCACCATAGTTTGTAAACGCTATAACTTTTACCCAAACCAATAAATATACACTTATTGGATTTTTTTTTATCAAAGACATGTAGAACAATAAATTTAGAGAAAAATTTATATAGAAATGTAGTTTTTTTTTGAAAAATTTTACAACAGAAAGTGAAAAATGTCATTTTTTTTTGCAAAAATGTTGTTAAATTTTTATTAATAGCAAAAAAAGTAAAAATGTCAGCAAGAATGAAATACCACCAAATGAAAGCTCAATTAGTGAGAAGATAAGGAGGTAAAATTCATTTGGGTGGTAAGTTGTATGACAGAGCAATAAACGGTGAAAGTAGTGTAGTGCGGAATTGTAAAAAGTGGCCTGGTCATTAAGGGTATTTAAGCTAGGGGGGCTGAGGGGGTTAATATAATAAGGCATGCAAAAATGGATTATCTTCATGAAATATCCTTCTTAAAGTGATATTTCCAGAACAATCATTTATCATCTGGGGATATGGGTGATGGGGCCCTCACTAGAAGAGGGACACCAAGCAGGGGCGTACATAATAATCATGGGGCCCCATAGAAAAACTCAGAATTGGGCTCCCCTCAAAGGGTTAAAATGGCAGAACTGGAGCTAGTTTACCCCTGTCAGTTTGAGCAATGTATCAGCTGTATAGCTGACAGCAAAAGGTGATCACTGTGCTACACATCTACATAGCAGAGCAGGTAGCGGTTAAAAAAAATGATGTATAGAACTGGCTTAGTGGCCCTTGGCAACCAATCAGATTCCTCCTTTCATTTTCCAAAGGAGTTCTCCAAAATGAAAGGTGGAATCTGATTGGTTGCTATGGGCAACTTAGCCAGTTCTACTACACACCAGTTTGATAAATCTATATATATAGAGAGAGAGGGAGAGAAAGAGAGAGATGGAGATCTCATTATTTCTCTCTCTAGTGTAGTATCTATCTATCTATAAAAATATATAGAGAGGGTTTAGTCTCTGTCTACTTTTGCCCCATTAGAAATACGCTATTCTTAATAGGGCCATGAGGGGCAAAGACTGAATTCCCTGAATTTCAAGCATGTGTCTGTGAGTGGTAGGAAGCATATGGAGGCTGCTGTGTAAGCAGTGTGTATGTGTATATATATACCGGTATATATATATACATACATACACACACAGTATATAAACACACACCAGCACTCCTACTAAGGCTACTTTCACACTTGCGGCAGGACGGATCCGACAGGCTGTTCACCCTGTTGGATCCGTCCTGCCGCTATTTCACTGTGCCGCTGGACCGCTGCTCTGTCCCCTTTGACTATAATGGCGGCGGGGCGGAGTTCCGGCGCAGCATCGCAGTGCACAGCAGAGTCCGCCGGACTAAAAAGTCGGACATGTCGTAGTTTTAGTCCGGTAGTCCGGCGTCCTCTCTCCGTCTTGCCGCTATTTCACTGTGCCGCCGGACTGCCGCTCCGTCCCCATTGACTATAATGGGGGTGGGGGTGGAGTTCCAGCGCAGCACGGCAGTGCACAGCAGAGTCCGCCGGACTAAAAAGTCGGATATGTCGTAGTTTTAGTCCGGCGTCCTCTCTCTGTCCTGCCGCAAGTGTGAAACTAGCCTAACCCTGTCCCTGCTACACATATTTGACACACCTAGCCTCAGCCAGCAGACACAGCAGTCACCTGTGATTATTGCAGTGAGCTCACTGTCTGCTGGCTCTGTACCGGCTCAGTTTGGTCTCTGGAAGAGTTAATCCCCACCTCTGCAGGTCAGTGGTCAGGAGGAGGTCAGGAGGAGGTCAGAGCAGTGACTCTGCTGGGCTCCTTCTCTGTAACAGAGCTCTGCTGCTGTAATGATGATGGACGCATCAGGCAGTGAAGCAGCAGAGTGAAGACAGGAGGTCAGGTCAGGTCAGGGTGCCGAAAATTCAGCTGGTCGATAAGCAGGGAACACACCATCTTCCTGCTTATTAACCAGATGGGCAGATGGCAGCAGCTGCAGGGGCCAGGAGGAAAAGAGCTGTGCATTTAGGTCGGAAAGGGGACGGGGCCATTCAGCCTGGCCTGGCCCTTCACACTCATGGGCCCCACAGTAACTGCCTAGTCTGCCTATATGAGCTGTACGCCAGTGACCCCAAGTCTCACTGCTCGACCACTATGATGAGAAGCTTGAATGGAGCAGTGGTCAAGCACAATGTTGCTCCATTCAAAGTCCATGGGACTGACAAGGATTGTATTGATTGCATTGTACTTGGCTCCACACCCCTGTTGTAGTGATTGTTGGGATCCCAGCGGTTGGGCCCCCACCAATCGGACATGTAACACCTGTTCAGGCTCCCTATATCTGTTTAGCCACTGATCTTTATTATTACAGAGGATTATTGGCATTGGAAATCAATGCCTCGGCTACTGAGGACCATAGACTCCAATTTGTAATACAAAACATAACAGCCGAACTCAATTAATGTAAATTAGTATAATTTTTTGATCTAATAAGTAGATGTCCGTTGGCTTTAAAAAGGCCGCGATGCTTATCACTTGACCGATTTAATCACAACTGGAAATTAATATTAATGAATAGCTAATAAGCTGAGTTAACCATATAACAATTAAACCATTAACAAAAGTCCACTCGAATGAGCGACTTTACCCCCGTCGATAAGCAAGGCGACAAATAAAGTGGGAGGGATGTAAGAAATACTGAATGCGCATTATCCGTTTTCTTGATCTTTTATAGGCTCCAAGGGACCTTTGGCAGTGCACCAATCAAAATCACCTCAAGCTTTTCCTCATGCAGGGACGAACCATTCCTGAACAGGTGAGTAAAATTGAATAAAACGTGAATCTGTACTATGCCAGGAGCCATGGTATCATGGCTTCCCTCATTGTATTCACAATTAGGTTCGCTCCATTCTGTGCATATGATTTGCTAAACTAAATTGTATAGCCGTAAACTCAGATTAAAGGGTTTCTGTCCCCAGATTAAACCCTATTAAACTGGCTGACATTAGCGATGTGCTAATGTCAGCAGACCCTAACTCTCCTAATCTTATGCTTCTGGATGCCCCCGTTACTGGACAATTTTAACTTTTATAATATGCTAATTAGCCTCTAGGAGCAAGGTGGGGGGGCGTTGCTCCTGCTCCTAGAGGCTCCGTTCGCCCACCTCAAGTCACACCCTGCCATCCTTGATTGACAGGGCCAGTGTTCGTCTTCTCCGGCCGGCCCTGTATGCTGGGTAAATCTGGCGCATGCGCAGTCCCAGTACACAGGGCCGGCAGGAGCAGATAAGCACTGCCTGGCCCTGTCAATCAAGGACGGCAGGTTAGGGTCTGCTGACATTAGCACATCGCTAATGTCAGCCAGTTTAATAGGGTTAAATCTGGTGACAGAAACCCTTTCAGAAAAAAAATCAGCATGTAACGCAGCGTGTATTCAGAACACAGCAACAATCATAAAAATCCCAACAGTTTTATATATTTCGAATTGTAGAAGGGTAATTTCGGCCTTGCTGACTCTGATCTCGTACTGGTAAACCACAGCACACAGGGCAATAACAAATGCGCTGTCATTTCACAGCTTTCCAAGTTACTTATGTATAAAAATGAAGCGTTCCCCTCATATCTCATCTTCTTTCATAGTGTAAATGCCCAGAGGCCTCCACTATCTTTGGGACTTAACCAAATGATTGACAGCAGGGTCTAGCTGCAAGTATCTGATGCTTCACTTGAAAACTAGGCTGTAGTGATCCTATTTAGGCACTTCATGGCAGCATTATTATGTAACTGTATGGCGGTATTATTAGGACACTGTATGACATTAATATGCGGGCATGCTACTGTTTCCTCCTTCTTTATGGTAGTTCTTTTTAAAGATACTGTAGTTGTCATGCGGTTTGTAATCTAATTGATGTGTTGTAGAGGTATACAGTGGTGTACTTTCCATGGAGGCAGTCCACATGACTGCTATGGGGCTGGGGCAGGGGGGCATGAGCGACTTCTTCTGTTCCTGACATGAAAAACATTGTATTTTCATGCAGCCTCCACTAGGGGAAGCCCAGTACAAAGAGATTTTGTGCAGCTTCCACTGCAGTCAATGGGAGCTGTATACATTCCTATACCCTGAGCTCCCCCTAGTGGTGGTTTCAGCCAGACAGTTTTATAACACACTGATGGAAGTCAAAAATATACAACATTATGGGGAGATGTATCAATGTATTTATGGCAGTTGTGTGGCGTAAATACATTGAGAAATATGGTGATCACAAGGAGTTCCTTTTTATGAAGCACCTCTACCACTTTTTCCAAAATAGAAGTCGAATAATGTGGGTGAGGTGAAGGGCAACTTTTTAAATACAATTTTTGCTTAATAAAAAAAATGTTTGTTAAATCTCAGGATTCTGCTTTGGCTCCACTTTACTTGGGAGTGTTCGATGCACATGTCCTGGGAATCTTGGGTAGGCGGTAGGGGGGGCATACTAAGTTTTGATATGGGGCCCTGTGAGATGTGTGTATACCCCCCAGGTGGTACATTTTTTCACTTTTCACCTGTAACCTGGATTTCCTGATCTATCCTTCAAGGGGTCCTCCAAACAATGTTTTGCCGAGGGGCCTCCACAAGCCTTGTTCCTAATTGTATACTTTTTAATATCCGAGTATTGTCATGATTGTCCCGAAATGATAGCTCGAAGCTCAGAAAAAGCAAATCCATTAGCGAGGCAGATGAAATGATAATTAACTACGAAGGGAGGATGGGCGTCCTGGAAAACTAATGACTGATGCATTAAACTAGCCTTGAAATATTCACTCCATTTAATCATCAAGTCGGAGAATTGAGTGCAGTCATTTTTAACCAAGGAAAACTATAGAAAATTACACTTGATTTGTCGATCTGCAGTATAATTAATAGCAGTAATCTAAGGTAGTCAGCCATTAGGCAAGCTAGACAAAAAGAGGTGATGGCCTCTGCTTCATGAATTCTTACATTTCAAAAACTCAATTCCACCCAAAATGTACAGTGTTAAAGGCTCAGTGTCTTAAAGGGGTGCAATACTAATAAGAAATAGGACGCAGGATGGAATCAGGACAAGGTACAATTCCTCCATATATGCCCCTGCGCCTGAATTCTGCAAAGTATTTTTGGGGGTGTCCATGAAGTCTTCTAGTAAGGCGGTTGGTAAGCTAAATGAGTGGCACATCCAGACCTACACAATTTTATGAAGATCTGGATGTATCACCCACATTTCCATGATGTCCTAGCAGGTCACGGTTCTACATATCACGAGGTCTTCTTCTGTAGTGCCAGACCAGGTGCAAAATGAACACTACTATGGAGCACTAGATATTATGGGTAATTAGTGGCGTAGTGATTTTTTGTCACCATGCACCTACACAGACATGGGGCTAGAGTGGAGGGATCTAATATGGGCTTTGATGTCCCACTGCCGGAGATCCTCCTTAATACTATAGAGTTCTATGATGTGCGGGCTTGGCAGAGTGTAAAGGGTAAATTCCAAGGACACCCGATACATGTCCTATTAGTGAAATACCATTTCTGTCAATGTGAAAACAAATGTTTTTCTTCCTCCTAGCAAATCATTAACTACCGGTAATTAAACAGCTATTTTAAAGAGTGCTGTATATTTTAGGACTTGCCTCCTTACGTATTACTTATTCATATGGTGCTCAAAAGTAGAAGTTCAATATTCAATAATCTATCTCTTATGAGGGCATAGATAGACAATAACTTGTGGGTGGGAGGCACGGTGGCTTAGTGGTTAGCACTGGTGGTCTTAGGTTTGAATCCGACCGAGGACAACATCTGCACGGAGTTTTGTATGTTCTCCCTGTGTCTGTGTTGGTTTTCTCCGGTTTTCTTCCACACTCCAAAGACTTATTGATAGGGAACTTAGATTGTGAGCCCCATTGGGGACAGCGTGATGCTAATGTCTGTGAATTACCAGACGCGTTTTAAAGTTTCCAAACGTCTTCCTCGGAGGCCACTGAGGATGCATATCAAAATGTGTATGTTTGTTTTTTTCTTTATAGGCTTCTATGTGCCTTGGTGGATCTCAACCAATCTTGGTACATATACTCTTCATTATACAACTTAAAATACTGGAGGTTGTCAAGTCCATGCACCTGCACTAAGTATACCAGTACCTTATTCCTATCTCCAAAACTGGCCCATAGTAGATGAGGCACATCTTCCTACATGATCACACATCATCCTCTAGCATTCTTGCATGTACACTGTATACTATATATACCATCAATAGGCAGTGTTCTGCAGAATTCCCAGAAAACCTGGCCAGCGCTTGACAGAACATGATGGGAATTGTAATTCCAGAGCTGTAGTACAAGCAGAGGCAAATGCAAATAGTTGCTAACTGCATGATGTATTTGTTAAAGGGATATCTTGGTTTCATTACATTCATATATTCATTACATAAGGCCTCGTGCACAGGACTGTATTTTCCATCTGCTATCTTGCACAGGCCCATTCATTTCTATGGGGCCATGTACACATCCGTATTTTCAGTGGATCCATCTGGCCCTTCTGCAAATTTTAGAACATGTCCTATTCTGGACCACATTTTGGACAAGAATAGTGAGAAATACAGGTGAAACTCGAAAAATTTGAATATTGTGCAAAGTTCATTTATTTCAGTAATGCAACTTAAAAGGTGAAACTAATATATGAGAGACTCGTTACATGTAAAGCGAGATATTTCAATCCTTTATTTGTTATAATTTGGATGATTGTGGCTTACAGTTTAGTTATGAGACCCCAAAGTCACAATCTCAGGCACCCTTTGCTCGGGGGTTATGGATTAATTAGCTGACTAGAGTGTGACACTTTCAGCCTAGAATATTGAACCTTTTCACAATATTCTAATTTTAAAGGGATTCTGTCACGGCATTTAACCCTATAGAGCTGCGGACATGCACGGCTAGATCGCCGCTAGCATGTCCGCAATATAGCAGTAGAATAGCTCTGGGTGCTTTTATTTTCTTAAAAAAATGATTTTATTGATATGCAAATTAACCCGGGAAGGTGCTCAAGGGGCGGTACTAACCTTCCTGGTGCCCAGCTACTTCCCCATGTGAACGAGCCCAGCACCGTCTGCGTCCGCCGAATCTCCTCCTTGCTTCAGTGGGATCGCCGTAAATCTCGTGATGCGCGAGATCGCGCATGCGCAGTTGCAACATAGTGTTCCTTCCCTGTGCTGACATCAGCCTCAGGGAAGGAACTGCGCATGCGCAATCTCGCTCATCGTGAGATTTACGGCAACTCCTTTAAGTTGAATGCAACTTAATGCAACTCCTTTTAAGTCGAAATCCTTAAATAAATGAACTTTTGCACGATATTCTAATTTTTCGAGTTTCACCTGTATGCTGTGTTCTCACAGAGCTATCCAAATTTCCGTTGTTTGCAGACTGAAATCTAGACACGGCGGTGTGCATGAAGCCTGTTTAAAATGTATAGCTAGCGAAGATGTCTATGGGTGTTGTATGCCCCTATTTACCTATAGGTCTGAGCTGGAAATGGAGATATGGCCCCCACTGAGCTATGATGTTGTATCTAGATTTCTCTTTTGTTCCTTTACTTTTGCATTTTTTTAATTAATAAAAATAAACTATTAACACTTCTACATTTGATAGCATTCTTACATTTGCAGCCAAATGCCACCATGTGAGGAGACAGGAGCTCGCACTACTGCTTCAGCTGCTGACTGCCTGACTCGCGCTTCTGCCCGCTGACTTCCGTCCCGCGGCGCACTCCTCTGATCTCTGATCCCGACTTCCGGCCTGCACAGGAGCGCTGATCACACTGCGGTAAGCAGCCCGGACGTGCTGCCGGGCTGTGTATGAGAGGAGAATGCAGCGCCACCTTAGCCCTGCTACTTGCCCGCAGGGCTAAGCTACCTGCACAAACTACCTGCCCGGCGCCCGGGACTGCATGTCCCGGGCGTCGGGCGATAGGAATTCCACACTCCTGTGACCCTTCTAAACAGTTTGTCAAGTCTCTTTCTCTCCCTGGTGGAGACCCCTGTTACCCCAGCATGCCACTCCGAAGAAGATGGCTGATGTCATTAGAGAGTTGAAAAAGACCCTAAGAAGGGCCCTCTGCACTCCAAAAGCTCTCAGCCTCCTAAGCAGGTAGAGCCTGCTGTGACCCATTCTGTATAGGACACCTCCTTGACTTCAAAGCCCAGACTGAGCAGGAATTTTCCAGGTTTTAGCAAATCTTTTCCCATAAAACTATATATCAATCTGCTCAGCTCCTCCTGCTCTATAACATGCTGCCTGCAGATTGCACTGCATTTTCATGGTGACAGGTTCCTTGTCTACATGATAAATGCCATTTGCTGAAGTGAGACAACCCCTTTAAGGAGATATGAAGTGACAATCTTATGTTCTTTTCAGCTTGTGACCAGACAGGAGGCGGTGATTCTCTTTGCATTTACACAAGAAGAGGGATTCGGCATCTCATTATGTGCGGAGAGACCTTTTGAATTTTCGTATGTGCTGCCTATTCATTCTTTTTTTTTTTTATCTTATCGCCAAACTTATCTTTTATTCTAGCAGCACATTTTAGAGACTAAAATGTGCTAAGGGCAGATATGTCACCCTTCACGATGCATTATGGGAATAGTAATGGTGGTATAACAAAGGAAGGAGAACGCTGTGCGCCTCTTTGTTTAAATAAACCAACAATGTTGTGCAAGCTTTATAAGGGAGTAAGGCTAGGTTCACACAACGACATTTGTTGCGCGACTTATAGGGCGCAACATTTGTCGCGTGACATTTTGTGGCACTATTGTTGCGCGACAATTTTTATAATGGGAGTCTATGGTGTCGCATTGCCACATGCGACTGCGACGCGACAGTTGCAGAAAAACCCATCCTGAATGGATTTTTTGCGACTGTCGCGTCGCAGTCGCAGCATGTCGCATGTCGCAATGCGACACCATAGACTCCCATTATAAAAATTGTCGCGCGACAATAGTGCAACTTTTTGTCGCGCGACAAATGTCGTCGTGTGAACCTAGCCTAACCCCTCGCCGTCCTTCGATGTCTTACTGATAGCATGGGGACCCTTTTAACAGAAAGGGGTTCTCCACAGCACATAACCCCTTCCTGTAGGGATGCAGGTGGCACCTCTGTATGAATGTGTCTTTACTCTTGACTCGAGTGTTCCTTTTCTTTGGTTCCTTGCTTCTGCTGAAATGATTACATAGTTACCTCTAGTTACATAGTAACAAAAGAGAAAAAATGATAAACGTCTATCGAGATCGACCTGGTAAAAAGAAGAAGACATGATGATAATTCTATGTCTTGCTTCGTAGAAGATTTGATGAGCATGTGGAGGCTGTTCTCTACAGGAGCGCCCCCCTACACTGGAGCTATGCCTGTTTACTGCTTGTTGCTTCTCCGGATGGCGGGGATGTCACAGCGAGGATTTCTAGCTCACTAGTTTAGTGGATTAATAGAGTGCGGCAGTGCACTCACACATACAGATCGGACCATTCCAGCCGCTTTCTCCTTCCTGTCTCCTTGAGCACTAAATACCGTTTTAGATGTGTGACCTCTGCAGCTAAAGACGTCCGGTGCACTGGGATGTGCAGGGTTTTCTTCTATTAGCTAGTTCTATATTGAAATACCCGGACTTAGATGAACCTGAACACATATAATAGTGCCGGAGCCTCTTTGGTCTGTTTACTCTTATGTGTCATATTTTCTAATACTTTGTAGCTTAGGAACTGCACTGATGGACTAGACTCCAGAACCTTTTCCAGTGCACTGGGATGTGCTGGGTGTTCTTCTATTAGCTAGTTCTATATGGAAATACCTGGACTTAGATGAACCTGAACACATATAATAGTGCCGGAGCCTCTTTGGTCTGTTTACTCTTATGTGTCATATTTTCTAATACTTTGTAGCTTAGGAACTGCACTGATGTACTAGACTCCAGAACCTTTTCCAGTGCACTGAGATGTGCAGGGTTTTCTTCTATTAGCTGGTAAAATATGGAAATACCTGGACTTAGATGAACCTGAACACATATAATAGTGCCGGAGCCTCTTTGGTCTGTTTACTCTTATGTGTCATATTTTCTAATACTTTGTAGCTCAGGAACTGTACTTATGTACTAGACTCCAGAACCTTTCTTCAGGATCTAGGGCGCAGTAAGGCCTTGTGCGCACTGTATGTGGAACTGATTTTCGTGCGGAAAATCTACAGCAAAATATAGTACCAGCTAAGTAGATGAGATTTTCAAAATGTCCTAGCCCCCGCCACTCCCTCGTCCCTCCCAAGTGTCGGGGATGGTGTAAAAACTAGGGGGTTATTTATTAAGTCCAGCATTTAAGAAGCTGGTCTTAATACCCCCTTAACTGGCGGGGACGTGCCGAATTTATGTAGAGACGCCGGCCTTTACATAACTTCGGCGAATCCACCGCCTGTCTAAATCTGCGCCAGCTCCCTTGCTGGCATAGATTTAGAGCATGTTCTACACCTAAGGCTACATTTACACGACCGTATGTGTTTTGTGGTCCGCAAAACACGGATCCGCCAAAAATACAGATGACGTCCGTTTGGCATCCGTATTACATTCATTTGTTTCGCGGATCCATTGTAACAATGCCTATCGTTGTCTGCAAAATGACAAGAATAGGACATGTTCTATGTTTTTTGCAGGGCTACTGAACGGACACATGGATGTGGACGGCACTTCATTTTTTGCGGACCCATTGAAATGAATGGGTCCGTGTCCTATCCGCAAAAACAAATGGAACGGACAAGGAAACAAAATACGCATGAGCCCTTAAACTAATCTAGAAAATGATAAATGAGATGAGTGTAGCGGCCCTGCTCACGCCATGCCCCCTTTTTTTTTAGACCTGACGTGAGTGGGGAAAAGTCAAATAGCCAAAAAATGGCGTATATCTGTTAGTAAATAAAAACCAAAATATTGTTGAACTGGTGTTTAAAAAGTTGCAAAAAGGGGTCTTGTGACTATTCTTTATGCTAAAAATTGGCATAAAAATGTTCGTTACTGAGCCCCCATCCTGGTCTAACACTTTTTTGTTTACTGCTTAATTCCATACATGTTCCTTCATTGTTTTCATGTCTTTAATCTATAATGAAGAAAATAAAACAATAAAAAGAGAAAAAGATGTGTCCAAACATGCAAAGATGCACAAAGCTCGGACTTGCTGCGGATTTGACTGGTACTGTAAATCCACAGCCTTTTATCCCCCTGTTAACACAAAGTTAGGGTGCCTGTACTGCTGCCATGGGATCTGCACATGTATGGCCAGTAATTGCTGGGGTCACATGTGACTGAATAGCTGCGGATTTGCCACCGCGGATCTTCCGCATGCAATGCATTTTCCCCTGAAGCCCTATTCACTTCTATGGGGACCAGGGCTGTATGAAAAGCACAGAATATAGAACATGCTGCGATTCTCACGCAATGCAGAAATGATGTGTGAAAAACAGCGCTCATGTGCACAGACCCATTAAAATAAATGGGTCAGGATTCCGTTCACTTCACACATTGCAACCGTGCGGAAAACTCGCTTGTGTGAAAGGGGACTTAGGCTGCTTTCAGACATAGGGGGTCATTTACAAAGAGTGCCGTTTTACGCCAGTCTTTGTTTCCCGTCTTTGCTTCCAATAACCACCTCTATGCTGGTGGCACTGAAATCTACCGCTCTGGCCAAAATGTGACTTCCCATTTATCTACAATCCCAGCATGTCGTGTCAGCTACATCTTCATTCTTCTCCTTCTGCTTCTTAAAAATCAACATGGAGAAAAGAGAATTCATTATATTTCCACCTCATCGCTCAGCCCCCCTACCTGACCTAACAGCTAGCAGGACAATGGTTTCTCCAGTCTCGCAGGTTCACTGCCTGGGTATAACATTTGATTCTGCCCCGTCCTTCAAACCGCACATCCAAACCCTTGCCACGATCTGCTGCTTTCAACTCAAGGACATCTCTTGTATTTGCTTCCTCACCTCTGAGTCAACTAAAATGCTAGTGCATACCCTCATCATCTCCCACCTGGACTACTGCAACATCCTCCTACGTGGCTTCCCATCTTGCACTCTTGCACCCATTCAATCTATTCTCAACTCTGCTGCCCAGTTAGTTCCCCTCTCCTCTCGTTTCTCTTCTGCCTCTCCCCTCTGCCAATCTCTTCACTGGCTCCCCATTGCCCAGCAAGTTCAGTTTAAAATGCTAACAACTACGTATAAGGCCGTCCACAACCTGTCCCCTCCTTACATCTCTGACCTGCTTTTCAAGATACATCCCCACATATAATCTCAGATCCTCAGAGGACCTCCTTCTTTGTTCTCCTCTCGTCTGTTCCTCACACAATCAGCTACTAGATTTCATGTGTTCCTCTCCCCTCCTCTGGAACTCGCTGCCCCAGCACATCAGACTCTGCCCCAACATCCAAACCTTCAAGAGTAACCTGAAAACCCACCTGTTCAGGAAAGCCTAGCACCTGCAATGGTCATGCTGCCACCACACAGCCAGAAGAGCAGCCTTTACCCTCACCTACTGTGTTCTCCCCCCTTCCCTTGTAGATCGTAAGCTCTCGCAGGCTCCTATTGGTCTCGTATTATTCTCCAGCAATCTCTTAAAGTAGCCATACATACATACACCTTGCTATAAGCATTTCATCTATGATTAAAATATTTGTACTTCTCAACAGAAATCTATTCCATCCCCAAATGTCCTATTGGAAATATAATGGTTAAATCTGAATGATTCCCCCTTTACACCTACTCTGGCCAGATCTCTGCGACTGCGACCACCTTCCCTTTTGGCCTCTTTGAAATCTGTCTGCATGGATTCTGGATGATATTCCTATTCCTTCCTTCTTGCATTTTTGATGCTCTCCCATACACTGTAATGTGCGTATTTGGAAGCAAATATTCACAAAACTCGGACTTGCTGCGGATTTCAAATACTCACAGAAATGATACGCCCATCTGAATAGCCCTATTCCTTAACATTGGCAGAGGATTCCAGCACACAAAATACGCGTCATATACAGATATGCTCCTTTGAAAGAGTCCATTATCATTTTCCCAAATCGTCTTCCCTCCTCTCGCCCTCTTCTCACAGCCCTCCTTATTACCATATCTCCTACCCTTTTTTTTCTCTTTCCACACTCCCCGACTCCCTCTATATTTCTCGTGTCTTTTTCCTTTGCATTATGCAGAATATCCCCTATTAATTGGCATGCACAGTGACAAGTGAGTGCAGCTGCTGCTCTCTCTCTTCAGCTCACCAGGAGGGGGAAGCCTGTTTAAAGGGTCCTGACGTCACGCTGGGATTCCTGTCCTCTTCTCCTGCAAGCCCTGGAAAAGCCAGTGCAACTTTGCCCTGCTCAGTGTCAGCTTCTGCCAGCCTTCACATCAGCCCAGGGACTCCTGAATGCTCCAGTACATGCTGCTGATGGCTGTGCACTGGTGAATGAGGCTTGTTTCTGCAGGGACCACCTTGTTGATCATCTGTTATTCTGCTCTTGCATCAATCAGCGCAGAGACTGGGAAAGCTGTTCTAGCTGCAGATCTATGGATTCACTAGGGAGCTGAGCAGCCTCAAGAGAAGAAATGGGCACCTTCTAAGTGAGGAGACCTACATCTTGTAGCTCCTATGCTTTCCTCAAAGAACTTGTCTGCATGACATTGGCTGTGGAGACCAAGGGAGATCCTTCAAGGTGTTCCCCATTGATGTATCCTCACATCCTCCTCTGGTTTTTAGCATTTGGAGAAATACTCTAATAATTTGCAAACTTTTGGACCATAAGTGACCGATTTTTCAAAATGATTGGTGGCTCCAGCTTTGAAGAACTGAATGGGAGTGGATCCGACTGCAGTGAAGAGGTAGAAATTATAGTCAACGTTGGTGGTATTAGACAAATCCTTTATGGTGATATCTTAAACAGGTACCCAGAGACCAGACTGGCAGAGCTGATGAACTGTGTAACTGGGGGGTATGATGCCATCTTCGCTCTGTGTGATGATTATGACCCAGGGCAAAGGGAATTTTACTTTGATAGGGACCCTGATGCCTTCAAGTGTATAATGGAGGTTTATTATTATGGGGAGGTGCATATGAAGAAGGGAATATGTCCTATTTGTTTCCAGAATGAAATGGAGTTCTGGAAAGTAGACTTGTGTTTTTTGGACGAGTGCTGCAAAATTCACCTTAATGAGAAGAAGGAGGAACTGGAGGAGATAGCCAGGAGGGTACAGACCATTCTTGATGACTTGGGGTTTGACACAACAGAAAGTAGATGGAAAAGGTTTCAGAAGTATGTCTGGAAGTTCATGGAGAAGCCAGAGTCCTCCTTCCCAGCCAGAGTGACTGCAGTTCTATCATTTCTTTTCATCCTTATCTCCTCCATTGTCATGTGTTTGGGGACCATCCCAGATCTTCAGGTGGAGGACTCTGAGGGGAACCATGTAGAGCACCCTACCCTGGACAACATAGAGACTGCATGTATTATCTGGTTCACAATAGAGTATGTCCTAAGACTGATGTCCTCCCCAAACAAATTACACTTTGCTCTCTCCTTTATGAATATCATCGATGTGTTGGCCATCCTGCCTTTTTATGTCAGCCTAATCCTGACACACCTGGGGACACGAATGATGGAGTTGACTAATGTCCAGCAAGCAGTCCAGGCATTGAGAATTATGAGGATTGCTAGGATTTTCAAGCTTGCTCGACATTCTTCTGGTCTACAGACTTTAACCTATGCCCTGAAGAGCAGTTTTAAGGAGTTAGGGCTCCTTTTGATGTACCTTGCAGTGGGCATATTTGTATTCTCAGCTCTTGGTTACACAATGGAGCAAAGCCACCCAGAAACCTTGTTCAAGAGCATCCCTCAGTCCTTTTGGTGGGCTATCATCACCATGACCACTGTTGGATATGGCGACATCTACCCGAAAACCACTCTGGGGAAACTCAATGCAGCTACAAGTTTTCTCTGTGGGGTGATAGCCATTGCTCTCCCCATTCACCCCATCATCAATAACTTTGTCAAGTATTACAACAAACAGAGGGTTTTGGAAACTGCTACCAAGCATGAACTGGAATTGATGGAACTTCATTCTTCTGGAGGCGATCTCAGAGGCTTCAAAAGTGAAGCACATAGGTCTGAGGAGGTGAAGATGCGGAGTCACCTCAAAGCCTCCCATAGTGACACTTTCATTCCAGTATTGTCTAAGGAGAAACATCACAGGACAAGGCTGCAGAGCTGCAAATAACAGAAGAGGACTATAATAATAGTACTACTAATAATGACATTGTAATCAGAACATTGGTGCAAGGAACAGACTCCTCCTCATCTGTATAGGACGTGTCACAAAGGAAACACATGGACCCCCCAGATTAAAAAAACAAAGCAAAGCAAAAGACTAAAACTGAAGTGAACTGTTTGACACCTCTATGTGTGGCAGTCCTGTGGTATGTACAATATATACATATGGTGTTAAATAAAGAGTGCCATAACCAAACCCTGCGCAGGAGTCTTAAAGATTTCATACACTAAAGGTGTGTAATACACAGATCTAGAGGAGGTTAGATTGTATCCCCTGAGCTCTGCATTGTGTGTGCATCACTATAAGGTAAGACGTTCCTAGCAGTCCTATGTAAAACTGCTGATAAAACATCATGTCACAATGAATTGAAGAAAGGATAGGCTCAGCTATCTCCTATCTATCTATCTATCTATCTATCTATCTATCTATCTATCTATCTATCTCTTCTATCTATCTATCTATCTATCTATCTATCTATCTACAGTATCTACAGTATCTATCTATCTATTTATCTATCTATCTATCTATCTCTTCTATCTATCTATCTATCTATCTATCTACAGTATCTACAGTATCTATCTATCTATTTATCTATCTATCTATCTATCTCTGTCATATTTATCTATCTATCTATCTATCTATCTATCTCATATCTATCTATCTATCTATCTATCTATCTATCTCTCCTATCTATTGATCTATCTATCTATCTATCTATCTATCTATCTCATATCTATCTATCTATCTATCTATCTATCTATCTATCTATCTATCTATCTCTCCTATCTATTGATCTATCTATCTATCTATCTATCTATCTATCTCATATCTATCTATCTATCTATCTATCTATCTATCTATCTATCTATCTCTCCTATCGATTGATCTATCTATCTATCTATCTATCTATCTATCTATCTATCTATCTCTCCTATCTATTGATCTATCTATATCTCTCTCTCTCATATCTATCTATCTATCTATCTATCTCATATCTATCTATCTCATATCTATCCATCTATCTATCTATCTATCTCTTATATCTATCTATCTATCTCTTCTATCTATCTATCTATCTATCTATCTATCTATCTATCTCATATCTATCTATCTATCTATCTATCTATCTATCTATCTATCTATCTATCTATCTCTCCTATCGATTGATCTATCTATCTATCTATCTATCTCATATCTATCTATCTATCTATCAATCTATCTATCTATCTATCTCTCCTATCGATTGATCTATCTATCTATCTATCTATCTATCTATCTCATATCTATCTATCTATCTATCTATCTATCTATCTATCTATCTATCTATCTCTCCTATCTATTGATCTATCTATCTATCTATCTATCTATCTATCTATCTCCTATCTATCTATCTATCTATCTATCTATTATCTATCTATCTATCTATCTATCTCATATCTATCTATCTCATCTATCTATCTATCTATCTATCTATCTATCTATCTATCTATCTATCTCTCCTATCTATTGATCTATCTATCTATCTATCTATCTATCTATCTATCTATCTATCTATCTCATATCTATCTATCTCATATCTATCTATCTATCTATCTCTGTCATATCTATCTATCTATCTATCTATCTATCTATCTATCTATCTATCTATCTATATTTTTAACCATCATTTTTCTTTTAAAGACACATTGTAGCTTCTGTACATATGGTAAACATCCCCCAGATGATGCATAGACCATAAATCCACAATATACATGCAATTGCATTTTTATTCTGACGAGGAGACATTTTGGTAGCTGGGAAACATGAGCAGGAGATATTCTACCTGCAGCGTTATCAGATGTGTAATAGTGCGTCCACCCATAGGTTTGGAATGACATTTTTTGGCACTTTTGTATTTTTAGTAGCATTGTTTGGACCTGTTTTTTATGCTTTTTGTGGTAAAGTCTGTAGCAAAAATTCAGATCAGGACACACAATAGTTTTTGTTAATTAAGCCTCATTAAGCCGTCTATGTCCGTGCTCAAATCCGTAAGAAGGTGGTCAGTGATGCATCCATGAAGCTGTCCGTGAAGGATCCGTGAAGGATCCGTGTTGGGTCCATTTTTTGCTGTCCGTGAAGGATCCGTGTTGGGTCAGTTTTTTGCTGTCCGTGTTGCATCCATGTTTCACTGACACTGAACAGCTGAAAAATAATTTTTAAATAATCTCTTCTTAATTATCCGTGAAACACAGATTCAACATGGATGGCATCCGTGGGTTTTCATGGACCCATAGACTATAATGTGCGTGATGGATACGTGAACATCCGTGCTAAGAAAACTGACCAACGGACCGTGCTGAAACACTGATGTGTGAATACACACATTAAAATGAATGGGGACATGTGCTGTCCATGGAGAACACGTACAGCACGCGTCCGTAAAAACACTGACGTGTGAATGAGGCTTTAGGTGCTGTTTTCTGGGTCTCTCTGCTGAAGCCTTTGGTGTTTTTTCCTGGTGTTTTCACATCACCTTCTCTATAGGCAAAAATTCCAGAGGAAAAAAGAAAAACGGGTCCACACAGTCAGAAAAATGGTGCTAAAAATGCCATAAAAACACACGCGGTATAGAAATGCCAAAAGGTTTCTATGGCAGTTTAAGTGGTAAAAACAACAGTGCAAATTCATGTGTGTGATGACGCTTAGGCCTCGTTCACATTTCCGTTTTTCACTGACATGTACTGTCTACATTTCCCACGGACAGCACACATACCCATTTATTTTATTGTGGCTGTTCACACCGGAGTGATTTCCTTTTCCAGTGACTGCGGGTCAGTGAAAAAAATCACAGAGACATGCCCTTCTTTGGTCTATGATGTGGACAAAACACGCGCATTGAAGTCTATGGGTCAGTGAAAAGCATGGATACAACACAGCTGGCATCCATGTTGCGTCCGTTTTTCACAAACCATTGGTAGGAGATGCTCTGGAAGTTCATTTTCAGCTGAGCAGCACTTGTGGAATACGGATGACACACAGAGAATAAAAAACGGACACACGGACCAGACACAGATGTAACACAGACAGATTCTTTTCATGGACATGAGCCTTAGTGTACAGGCACACGGTCAGGTTTCCTGAAGTTTTGGAAGCCAAAATCAGTAGTGGATCATAAAAGGAGAGAAAGTATAAAAGACAAATATGACTTCTCTTTTTTGAACAACTTCAAAAATAGGGGGTCAGTCAGCACATCCCAATGTGCAGGCGCACGCTGCCATGGCTAGAAACACAAAGAAAAAACGGACAATGCAGCAGCACTCTGCAGACACAAATAAAGTACAATAATGCCATAATCATAGAAAACATTCTGATGCTAATGCTACGCTTATTCTGCAAATTAGAGACTCCTGGCAAATACATTTTGTACAAAATAATTTGGGCCCGTCTGCCAAACGTCAAGGCGATCTCCATCAAACGGAAACCCAACACTAAATACTACCTGTAATGTGCCACAATGGCCTCCATAAAATTCAGGGAGTGCAGGTTCCACATGCATGCTGGGTCCACTCTGCTTTTTACCATTTTTGGTGCCGGCCTCCATTAAATCCAGGGATGCAGGTACCAACATGCATGTTCTCATTGTATTCATTGGAAGCCATTTGGCACCAGGAGAAGTATAGGGTGGACCCAGCATGCATGTGGAACCTTCACTCCCTGAATTTTATGGTGGCCATTGTGACGCATTACAGGTAGTATTTCGTGTTGGGTTCCCGTCTTATAGAGATCGCCTTGACATTAAGCACACGGGCCCAAATAATTTTGTACAAAATGTATTTGCCAGGAGTCTCTAATTTGCAGAATATGTGTAGCATTAGCAACAGAATGTTTTCTATAATTGTGGCATTATTGTACTTTGTTTGTGTCTGCATTTTCCTTTTTTTCCTTTTGTTCTCTTTTTTGAAATCACTACTGGTTTTTGCTTCCAAAACTCTCTATCTATTTTTCTATCTATCTATCTATCTATCTATCTATCTATCTATCTATCTATCCTATCACTTTATCTCTCCATGTGTAGAATACCTTCTAGCTATGCAGACATCTGTTAGTGGATGTTGCAGAACTACAAGCCCCAGCAGCTAAGGAACCGTATCGGGACACATCTTAAAACAGCCATTATCATCTATATAAGGTTATATTCAGTTGTGGCAGATGTGAATATGAAACTTCTGCAACTGAAAAGCTATTCCACTCAAATGAATAGAGTTGTTTCTGAACCATGTTCTGAAAACCCTATTTAACCCCAAAATCTGCAACAAATCTGCCACATGTGAATATCCCCTAATGCCCCGGCATATCCATTAAGTCAGGAGAACGGTGGCCCATCATACACCATGTCACCCAGCATTGTATGCTCAGCATTTCTTTAACAAAAAAGGAGAGTTCTTTTCATTCAAAATATGATTTTTCCTCTGAAAACATATGCACCAATGTTATTCGGATGTAGCAGAGCCGAAATGCTTGGAGTTAGGCCTCTTTCACACGGGCGTCACGTTTGACGCCCGGATCAGAGGCGCGTGCTTTGCGGGAAAATGCGTGATTTTTTCGCGCGAGTGCAAAGCGTTTTAATGCATTTTGCACGCGCGTGGGAAAATCGGCATGTTTAATACCCATACCCAAACCCGGACTTCATCACTGAAGTCCGGTTTTGGGTTGAGTATTCTGTAGATTTTATTATTTTCCCTTATAACATGGTTATAAGGGAAAATAATAGCATTCTCAATACAGAATGCTCAGTAAAATGTGGATGAAGGGGTTAAAAATAAAAAAAATTAACTCACCTTATCCACTTGATGGCGTAGTTGCCGATCTTTTCTCTCTTCTTCATTCATTAGCTGCCGTCTAAAGGACCTGTGATGATGTCACTGTGCTCATCACATGGTCCAATCACATGGTCCATCTTACCATGGTGATGGACCATGTGATTGGACCATATGATGTGACGTCACCACAGGTCCTTTAGACAGCAGCTAATGCTTGAAGAAGAGAGAAAAGATCGGCAACTACGCGATCAAGTGGATAAGGTGAGTTAATTTTTTTATTTTTAACCCCTTAATCCACATTTTACCAAGCATTCTGTATTGAGAATGCTATTATTTTCCCCTATAACCATGTTATAAGGGAAAATAATAAAGATCGGGTCCCGTCTCTTAGCAACCTTGCGGGAAAATCGCACTGCATCCGCACTTGATTGCGGATGCTTGCGATTTTCCCGCAGCCTCATTCACTTCTATGAAAAACGCACAATATAGAGCATGCTGCGATTTTCACGCAACGCAGAAGTGATGCGTGAAAATCACCGCTCATGTGCATAGCCCCATAGAAATGAATGGGTCAGGATTCAGTGCGGGTGCAATGCGTTCACCTCACGCATTGCACCCGCGCGGAAATCACACCCGTGTGAAAGGGGCCTTAGGGCTCACGCACACTCATTCTGTGTCCAGTCCGTTTATTTTGTGGACCGTATGCGGAACCATTCATTTCAATGGGTCTGCAAAAAAAGGAAGTGACTTTGTCTTCATTCCGTTTCCGTATGTCCGTTCCGCCAAAAAATAGAACATGTCCTATTATTGTCCGCATTAGGGTCCATTCAAATATCTGCAGTGTTTTGCGGATCCGCACAACACCGGGCCTGCTCCCCAATAGAAATGCCTATTCTTGTCCGCAGCTGCATTTCTATTTTCTGCGGAGCCGCGGACCGGAAGTTCGGGGCCACGGACCGGAAATGCGGATATGTGCTGTCCGCATCTTTTCTGTCCCCATTGAAAATGAATGGGTCCATACCTGTTACGCATAATTGCAGTCGTGTGCATGAGCCCTTAACAAAATGCATTAGGTTTACCTGACGTTCTTATAGAGACCCAAAATAATAGTTAGAGCACAATAAGATGTACCTAGCGCCTTCACACGCGGCAGATTTTGTTGCAGAAATTTCTCTAACTGAAAATCTGTTCCATTTATCTGAATGAGGCTTTCAGAAATCCATGTGTTTGTCCCTAAAACAACCCCATTCAGATGAACGGAACAGATTTTTGGAAGGCACCCTAACTCACAGGGGCGTAGCTAACGGCTCATGGGCCCTGGGGCAAGAGTTCAGCTTGGGCCCCCCTTCCCTCAGTGCTTTGTGTGTCTTCTTATGCGGCACAAGTGTCTTTGGGCCCCTTCAGGCTCCTGGGCCCGGTAGCGACTGCTACCTCTGCACCCCCTATAGCTACGCCCATGCTAACTCAGCTTTACTGTGTTCACAAACCCAGCTCTGCTGCATTGACAAACTGTTGGGGTCCTTTATCAAACTGGTGTAAAGTAAAACTGGCTTAGTTGTCCTTAGCAACCAATCAGATTCCACCTTTCATTTTTTACAGCTTCTTCGGAAAATGAAAGGTGGAATCTGATTGGTTGCTATGGGCAACTAAGCCAGTTCTACTTTACACCAGTTTGATAAATGACCCCATGTTTTTTTTTGCTTGTGGGCGTATGACTGTGTCCGTGTATAAAGGATGTTGTAAGCATAGGGACACAGGGATGATGGGAGTAGAATAGTCCTGACAAGTAGGAAGATGCAGGACGTGTTGCTTTATCTGATTTTTTTTTTTTTTTTTCAGTCACGCATTTTTTGGTGCCCATACACATTCAGGGTGTGTTCCTGTGTTTTTTATCCAGATTTTAAAGCCAGACCCAGGAGTGGATCATAAAAATAATAAAAGTGTTAGGGTCTTTACATACTTGAATTTGGCAGTGGCCTTTTTAACCTTCTGAAAAACACCAGAATAACTGCAGGTATTTTTTATTTGGCCACCTGTAGATTTTGTGGTGTTTTCTCCTGAGTTTTTTTTACACACAAAAATGGTCAGAATGATCAAAACTGCTCTAAAGGAAAACTGGCTTTGTTGCCCATAGCAACCAATCAGATTGATCCTTTCATTTTCCAAAGGATTTGTCAAAAATGAAAGGTGGAATCTGATTGGTTGCTATGGGCAACTATCAGTTTTCGATTAGCACCAGTTTTGATAAATCTCCCGCATGTCTTACCACTAGAATTTTCTTCATAGTGTTTTTTCCCCTATAGAAAAAATGTTGGCAAAAACGTAAAGAGCACCAGCAGGCTGCGTTTTTTTTTTTTTAAGCCAGAAAAAAAGCCATCTAATTTACAAAAATGGCAGGGGCTAAAAAAAAAAAAAACAACAACAACAAAAAACACTTGTGTCTCCTGTGTTTCATATTTCCCATAGACCTTCAGTTAAATTCTGGAGCTAGCATTTTTACAGCAAAAAAAAAAAAAAAACCACTTAAAAAATGCCACTAAAAGCAAAAAACTGTAGAAAACACCACTTTAAAGAGGTTGCCCCATGAAGACAAGTTATCCCCTATCCACAGCATAGGAGATTGGGTGTCTGTAGAATATTTTTTTCTGGGGCAACCGACCGTTGGGGCCCCTCCGATCAAGACAATGAGGGCCTGTCTGAATAGAGCAGCGGTCACACGTGCCTGTTCACCGCAACATTCAACTCTATGGCACTGCCGGAGACGGCCGGGTACTAGCGCTCAGCCTCATAGAGCTGGATGGAGAGGCGAACATGCATGTGTGTCTGCCACTTTATTCAGACGGAGAGCACAAATCTTCGTTCTCATGATCGGCAGGGACCCCAGCGGTAAGACCCCTGCCGATCAGACACATCCCCTTTTCTGTGGATAGGGGATATGTTGTCTTAATAGGACAATACCTCTCACAAAACCTGAATGTGTATAGGAACAGAAAGCTGGTGTATTCACACAGTGCGGTTGTGTCGCAGTTTTTTTGTTGTAGGAAATTGAAGTGGTATTGCGAGCGTCATCTTTTCTAGCTGTGGAACAGCGGTAATACACGGTAAGGCCTCCTGCACATGACCGCAGTGTGTGTTTCTGGATTTTAATGCCACTTTTGCATGTCAATTTTCTTCCAAAAAAGCTTGTATAGAGGGTGTAACATCAGTCAAAAATTGCAATTAATATTGCCGGATGCTAAAACACGGTAAATGGGCAAAAACAGCTCAAAAATGGCTACAAATGCAGAAAAATTTGACCAGAATAGGGCATGCAGTAAATTCCACACGGATTAGTAGAAAAATTTGTCACACGGATTAGTAGAAAAAAATAGGTGTGTGAATAGCGCCATTGACTTGTATGGGTCCATGTGCCGTCCATGTTTAAAACAGACAGCACAATGGAGCATTTTTATAGCAAAAATAAAAAACTAAAAAACAAAAACAGGGTGGTGTGAACAAGGCCTAAGTCAAAACCAGAACTAAAACCTACAAAGAGACAGAGGGGCTATATTACTAATATCTCTATGCCATTTTTTGACATAAAAAATGTCACAAGAATCCTTTTTGCGACTTTTAAAACACCCATGCAACAATTATTTTGTCACACTACGCTTTTTTTGTCTTTACGCCATTCAGACTACATGGGATGGCGAAATAGTGGTGGCGGACGGAATATTATAATAAAAAATGAAAATCAGACCTCATATAGTACATGACAGTCTCTTTCGAACAAAGCTAGAACCAGCCCTGTACCTAACATGGATCTAGAGATCTTCACGTTCATTACACTGCTAGATTTATATCAAGCTGACAGCTCAGTAGACGTGTCTGTTCTGGTAAAGTTCAGGGGGCGTGTCCATTCTCCTGCAGCTCTCCCTATCACAGCTCAGGGGGCGTGTCCATGCTCTCCCTATCACAGCTCAGGAGGCAGTTGAAGGATGGAACTGAGCATGTGCGACCACTTTAGTGAGCAGGAAAAATAAATTAGTAAAAGAACAAACAGCAGGTGGCGCTATACACATACATTTAATTGAATAACTCCGTGGCAATGGTAAAGTGACAAAAGTATTCAGATTTAGGTGCTGGTTTGAAAACTGTAGAATATTTTTTGTGGGACAACCCCTTTAAGGCCCCTTGCAGACGAGCATGCCGGATTCAGTCTGGATGCGCTGCGGGCTGGTTCAGGGAAACCCACACAAGTTCGCATGCAATTTGTCTGCGATTGCAGAAGTTCGGATTTGGGTTCGGTGTTCTGTAGATTTTATTATTTTCCATTATAACATGGTTATAAGGTAAAAATAATAGCATTCTTTAATACAGAATACTAAGTAAAATGTCCAATGAAGGTTAAAAAATGATAAAAAAAATGACTCACCTCATCCACTTGATCGCGCAGCCGTTATCGTCTTCTTTCTTCTTCTTGCAGGACCTGCAAAAGGACCTGTGCTGATGTGAGCGCGGTGACGTCAGCACAGGTCCTTTTGCAGGTCCTGCAAGAAGAAGAAAGAAGACGATAACGGCTGCGCGATCAAGTGGATGAGGTGAGTAATTTTTTATTGTTTTTTTAACCTTCATTGGACATTTTACTTAGCATTCTGTATTAAAGAATGCTATTATTTTCCATTATAACCATGTTATAATGGAAAATACGGTAATAAAGTAAATGGACTTTAATGGGGTCCCGGGGCTCATCCCTATTTATTAACATCATCTCCTTAACAACCATCCATGAAAATCACATTGCATCCGCACTTGCTTGAGGATGCGATTTTCACACAGCCCCATTCACTTCCATGGGGCCTGCGTTGCGTGAAAAATGCAGAATATAGAACATTCTGCGATTTTCACGCAATGCACAAGAAAAACATCACTCATGTACACAGCCCCATTGAAATGAATGGGTCAGGATTTAGTGCGGATGCAATGCGTGCACCTCACGCATTGCACCAGCGCCGAAAACTCGCTCGTGTAGAAGGGCCTAAGTGTTGACGAAAAACGACTCCACTGAGGTCCACGGACTGCCGTAGATACGCCTAATTTTTGACGAGGCGCACATCTCTTCATAAATGATGCTCTGGCAGAGCATGGGGGTATAAAAGACTGGCATAAAACGCTGGTGTTTGTAAGTGACCCCCAGAGTGTAATGAAGCTTCTGCCTCTCCTTGGACCTGGACCTGGTTTTGATTCACAGATACTGAACAAAATTCTGCAGTGTGAAAGTGGCCATAGGACATAGGTGTAACTACCACAATAGAAGGCATAGCAGCTGCTCTGGGTCCCCAAAACCTTTAGGGGCCCAACTGCATGTATCTGCAATTTGTGATGTATATGGAAAATAGGGCATTACTTTTTTCACTATTTCTGTGCTGTGACATCACTGCTTCTGCATATCACCATGTGTGTTACCATACTATTGTGATGTCACTGTGAGCATTATTGCTGTACTGTGACATTATAGTGCACATTATGCCTTTGCTGTGACATCACTGTGTGTATTAGGAAAACAACATATGCTCCTCATATTCATGCTACCAGAGGAGGTCATGATGGGGCCCCATTCTAAGTGCTATGGGGCCCCATAGGTCCTTGTTGCGTCCCTTCCATAAGATATCCCTCAGATGCTGTCAAACAGAGTTTTTGGCATGGTGGGTTTTTTGTCCCCCCCCCCCCCCCCAAAAAAAAAGCATGCAAAAATGCCTGACTTGTGAAGCTTTTTTGTAATGTTTTTTTTTAAGCATTTTTGCAGTACTTTTGCCCAAATTGTGTGTTTGAGCGCCTGGCACTTTTTGCTTGGATTTTGATTATATGTACACCCCTCTGATGTCACTACCTCCGATAGCAGTATGGGAAAAATATATTGGTGCAAAAAAAGCCATAATAAGCAATAGCCACTGGCACGTGTTTTTTCAAGGAAATCAAAACAGGTCTATGGAACAAAAACACCCAAAAATAAGGCAAAAACACCAGAGCCAGAGCATTCTGCAATGTAAAAAAAAAAAAAACTCCACTGACCCAAAAACCGCACCCAGAAAAAAACATTTGTGCTTTCCCATAGACTTCCTTGTAACATTTGAAGAACTTTTTTTTCTTCTTAAAAAGCTGCCTAAATGCACCTGTAGAAAATGCACCAAAAACTGCAAAATGCCTAAAAAAACACACACAAAAAAAAAACCGGTGTGCACCCACAGTGGTTTTCGATGTGTATTCCACCTCCAATTCTTTCTTAGTGGGCATCTGCGCTGTAGTCGATACAAAGTGTAATTTTCAATGCACTGATTTAGAATCTGCATTGTGGAAAGAAAAGATTGGACATGTCCTGTCCAACCGCGGCGGCGGACCATACGCCCCATTGAATAATGGATGTACAGCTGCAACTCCACAGCAGGAATCTATGTGTCAGCCGTTTATTTCCACTGTGGCTTCTCTGGCAGATTTCTCAGCTGGAAGAATCCGCTGTGTGAACATACAGTCTGACAATGGATGGCGGGGCTGCCACCAAGAAAGGCATGAGATGTGATAAGAGACTGTTTTAGGCTGGCAGCCCAAAGCAAAATCGGGCCATCTAAGCCCCCGACTCTGGGAACTCCCTGACCTGCATGGGAACACCCCCTCATGGGCGGGATTTGTGTTAGCTCCACCCATTGTGGGCTCTGAATGGCACCAATTTGCCGGGACTGTCTCTGAAAATTCATGGACAGTCTCACTAAATCCAGGACAGTTGGTGGAGTTTTAATTATTGAGTGTGACAGCTGAAGTCGATAGTTCTATGCAGCGGGGTGGATTTACTGATCCTGTCTAATATATAGATAGCTAAAAGTAAAGTTAGACAGTCTGAAAATGTGCCAAATTTATCACAGTGGCTCAGGCTGGATGGTTAGGGTGCCTTCACACGTTGCAGAGATTTCCTCAACAAAATCCGCACCATAAAGACATCCCCTATGTTCGCCTATGGGGATGAAAAGTGTCAATACCCGCGTTCTGTTCCGCTGTGGAATTAACACAACACTAATAAAGTTTTGTTGCGGATTTACTGTAGCAGAATGTCTCCATTCATTTCAATGGAGATGTAATCAGCACAGAAATCTGCAACATTATTTACACACAAAATCCGCCGCATAATCCGCAATTTTCAAAAATCTGCATCTGTGGATTTTGTTGAGTAAAATTACATCACTTGTGAAGGCACCTTTAGAGCTCATGCACATGAACGTGTGCCGGCTGGGCCCGTATTGCGCCCGGGCCCCAGCTGTTTTTCTGTTGGGTTTCTCTCCATGCCTCTGCACCGCAAAAAAGTAGTGCGGATTGTGGACCCCATTCAAGTGGTTGGTACCCGTGCATTGCGGACTGCAATTTGCATTCATGTGCATGAGCCCTTAGGCAATATTTGGTTTACATTCAGGACCATACACAGATATCATGGGGGATTAGCAAAAGGTAATAGGACCTCCTTCCCGTGCATTATTTTAAGTAATGGAATTTTTAAAGGTAGTCTGTCACCTACTTTACACATATTAACCGATGAATTTTACCTCCTTTTCTTCTCACTAATAGAGCTTTCATTTGGTGGTATTTCATTGTTGCTGACATTTTTACTTTTTTTGCCATTAATACAAATTTAACGACATTTTTGCAAAAAAATGACATTTTTCACTTTCTGTTGTAAAATTTTTCAAAAAAAAACTACATTTCTATATAAATTTTTCTCTAAATTTATTGTTCTACATGTCTTTGATAAAAAAAAAAGTCCAATAAGTGTATATTTATTGGTTTGGGTAAAAGTTATAGCGTTTACAAACTATGGTGCAAAAAAGTGAATTTCGGCATTTTGAAGCAGCTCTGACTTTCTGAGCACCTGTCATGTTTCTTCAGGTGCTAGAATGTCAGGATAGTATAAATACTCTCAAATCACACCATTTTAGATAGAAGACACCCCAAAGTATTTATGGAGGGGCATGGTGAGTTCATGTATCATTTCATTTTTTTCACAAGTTAGCGGAAAATGACACTTTCTGAGGAAAAAAAAAAAAACGTTTCAATTTCTGATAACTTCTGGCAAAAAAAAAAAAAATCTCAGACGGACTCACTATGCCCCTCAGGGAATACCTTGGGGTGTCTACTTTCCGAAATGGGGTGTGTTTACTGTTCTGGCATTTTGGGCAGGGCTAAATTGTGAGCCTCCATGTAAAACCTAAAGGTACTCGTTGGAATTTGCTCTTTGCATTTAGGTTGCAAAAAGTGTCACTTATGTGGTATCGCCGTACTCAGGAGAAGTAGGGCAATGTGTTTTGGGGTGTATTTTTTACATATACCCATGCTGGGTGAGAGAAATATCTCTGTAAATTGTCAACTTTGTATAAATTTTTTTAAAAGTTGTCGTTTACAGAGATATTTTTCACATAAAGTATGCGTATATATAAAAATACACCCCAAAACACATTGCTCTACTTCTCCTGAGTACGGCGATACCACATGTGTGCCACTTTTTTGCAGCCTGGGTGCGCAAAGGGGCCCTAAAACCAATGAGTACCTTTAGGATTTCACAGGACATTTTTACGCATTTGGATTCCAGACTTCTTCTCAGGCTTTAGAGACCCCTAAAATGCCAGGGCAGTATAAATACCCCACATGTGACCCCATTTTGGAAAGAAGACACCCCAAGGTATTCTGTGAGGGGTATGGTGAGTTCATGTAAAATTTTATTTTTTGTCACAAGTTAGTGGAATATGAGACTTCGTAAAAAACAAAATTAAAAAAAAAAATATATCAATTTCCGCTGACTTGTGCCAAAAAATAAAAATTCTGTGGACTCACCATGCCCTCACGGAATACCTTGGGGTGTCTTCTTTCCAAAATGGGGTCACATGTGGGGTATTTATACTCACCTGGCATTTTAGGGGCCTCTAAAGCGTGAGAATCCAAATGCATAAAAATGGCTCAGAATTTAAAGGTACTCATTGGTTTTAGGCCCCTTAGTGCATTCAGGCTGCAAAGTGTCACCATGTGGTATCTCGTGACTAGGAGAGTAGGCATGCTTGGGGTGTATTTACATACCCATGCTGCAGTGTGAGAAATATCGCTGTAAACGACAACTTTTACATTTTTTTATTCAAAGTTGTCAATTTACAGAGATATTTCTCTCACCCAGCATGGGTATATGTAAAAATACACCCTAAAACACATTGCCCTACTTCTCCTGAGTACGGCGATACCACATGAGTGACACTTTTTGCAGCCAAGATGCGCAAAGGGGCCCAAATTCCAATGAGTACCTTTAGGAGGGCATTTTTACGCATTTTTCTTCTCACGCTTTAGGGGCTCCTAAAATGCCAGGGCAGTAGAATACTCACATGTGACCCCATTTTGGAAAGAAGACACCCTAAGGTATTCCATGAGGGGCATGGCGAGTTCATAGAAGATTTTTTTTTGACACAAGTTAGTGGAAATTGATTTTATTGTTTTTCTCACAAAGTCTCCCTTTCCGCTAACTTTTGACAAAAAGTTTAATTTTTCATGGACTCATTATGCCCTCAGCGAATACCTTGGGGTGTCTTCTTTCCAAAATGGGGTCACATGTGGGGTATTTATACTGCCCTGGCATTTTAGGGGCCCTAAAGCGTGAGAAGAAAATGCGTAAAAATGCTCTTCCTAAAAGGTACTCATTACATTTGAGCCTTTGCAGCATTTGGCTGCAAAGTAACACTGTAGAATCGCAGCATTAGGAGAAGTAGGCATGAGCTTTGGGGTGTATTTTACATATACCCATGCTGGGTGAGAGAAATATCTCTGTAAATTGACAACTTTGAATAAAAAAATTAAAAAGTTGTCGCTTACAGCGATATTTCTCACACACAGTATGGGCATATATATAAAAATACACCCCAAAACACATTGCCCTACTTCTCCTGAGTACGGCGATACCACATGTGTGACACTTTTTTGCAGCCAAGATGCGCAAAGGGGCCCTAAAACCAATGAGTACCTTTAGGATTTCACAGGCCATTTTTACGCATTTGGATTCTCACGCTTTAGGACTCCTAAAATGCCAGGGCAGTAGAATCACCACATGTGACCCCATTGTGGAAAGAAGACACCCCAAGTGTATTCTGTGAGGGGCATGGCGAGTTCACAGAAAAAAAAAAATTTGGCACAAGTTAGCGGAAATTGATTTTTATATTTTTTTTACAGTCTCATATTCCACTAACTTGTGACAAAAAATAAAATTTTGCATGAACTCACCATACCCCTCACGGAATACCTTGGGGTGTCTTCTGTCTAAAATGGGGTCACATGTGGGGTATTTATACTGTCCTGGCATTTGAGGGTCTCAGCAATCATTACACGTATGGCCAGCATTAGGAGTATCTGCGATTCTCCTTATATTGAGCATACGGGTAATGAGATTTTTTTTTTCCGTTCAGCCTCTGCGCTGAAAAAAAAAAAATGAACGGCACAGATTTTTTCATTCCCATCGGTCAATGTGGATGAAAAAATCTCTGCCAAAATCAGTGACTGCGGTGCGGTGGGCTGGGAGCTAACTACCTAACAAGTAGCTAACTAACTGGCGGTGATAAGGGACCCTTATGCCCCATTCACACGTCCACAATTCTGTTTGCGGAACGGAATTGCGGACCCATTCATTTCTATGGGGACAGACTTTGTCCCGCTCGGATCCGGAATTACGGATCCGCGCTTCCGGGTCTGCACTTCCGTTCCGCAAAAATATAGAACATGTCCTATTCTTGGTCTTCAAGTGTCCAGGGGCATTCCCCATTGATCCAAGTGTCCAGGGGCATTCCCCATTGATGCAAATGCCCAGTGGAATTCCCCATTGATGCAAGTGTCTAGGGGCCTTCCCCATTGATGCAAGTGCTCAGGGGCATTCTCCATTGATGCATGTGCTCGGGGGGCATTGCCCATTGATGCAAGTGCCCAGGGGCATTCCCCATTGATGCATGTGCTCAGAGGCATTCCACATTGATGCAAGTGCCCATGCCCCCCAGAGACTATCGTTGATCTCGTCTCCCATTTTTCACTGTAAGACAGTGAAAAAATAGGGCTCATGCACACCCCTAAAAAGGGTGTGACCGCACAAGGCAGCAGGTCGCATGCAATTGGTTGTTGTAGGTGGTCGTGGCTTGGCACCGAGGGGTCATTCCAAAATCGTGTATGTCTACCCATTAACAATCAGGGGCGGATTAAGTGCATGATAGGCCCGGGGCTGTCTACCCAACTCAGGCCCCTGTCTACCACTCTTGCACCCTGCTACTGTCTTTATTGGGCTAACACCAATGCTATCTATGTATTTTGTCCAGATCCTTCACACTGTGCATTCCAAATTTGTTTCAACTGTTATGTTCATGTAATGTGCCTGGTTCACCAGCAGGTGGCAGCAAATATGGCAGAGCTGTACTTATATAGAATGGAACTTACCATTCTATTCTAACCCCCTTCTGTAGAGAAGTGGGCTTGTCCTACTTCCTTCAGGAAGGGTAGGGACCAGTTTGTTCCAGTTTAGGTCTTCCCTAGACAGAGGAAGGGTGTGCAGGGGCATGTCTCTGCTGGACTTGCCCACGCCAGCCAGAGCACCCTAAGCCATGGAGGCCAACAGAGAAGAAGTGCAGCATACAGAAGAAGCCAAGTTACCAAGCCACCCTGTCAGTACAGCAGAGTCAGAGAGAAACAGAGACATAGTAGAGTTGAGTTTGCCTGTGTCACGGACGTTCCCGTGCCAGGTGCCAGGAGATCAGTGAGACTGGCAACACATGGTTTGATCTGACAGGTTCCTTGTGGATCAATTCGTGTCTGTGTTGTTTCTGGTAATGGCCAGCCATACCCCTTGGCTCAGGTGTTGCTTATGTGGTCATTTAACCTTCCCTATTTATTGTGGCTTCTCCCACCATGCTTTGCGGTTTATAGCTTCAGTCTTGTTGTGGATTGCTGGTGTTTGGATCTCGGCTGAGTTCCTGTGCTTCCATAGCCATTTGAGGTTAAGTGTCTTCTTTGCCTTTTGTTAATTGTTTGGGTTTTCTTGTGTTACTCTTTTCCCTGTCATTTGTGTTTAGGCCTGAGTGAGACTCCTGTTTGTCCTACCATTTGGAGCAACAGGTTGTCTTTTGTACTCACATTAGTACCAGGGTCCTACAGGGTGAGTTAGGACTTTTAGATTCCTGTGTATGAACTCCCCTACCTCTGGGGTCAGTTCATACTTACAGTCAGTCAGGACTTTGATTAGCGTTTCTAGGCCTTTTCCCCTCACCCTTTTCCCTCCTACGTTCAGTGTGGGTTTCCTTCCCACACTGAAGCGTGACATTATAAACCGCCAAACCGTAATTTTTTGCTTGTGTCAGTACAGCCATGGATCCTATCGCTTCACTGGTTGAACAACTACAGGAGCTGTCTTTGGAGGTAGCTGACCTCCGCACGACCATCTCACAATCTAGAGACCACAGGCTGCTGGTCCTAGTGGTGGTTACCAGGCCTGTCCTGAACCAAAATCCTCCCGGACAGATTCTCTGGGGGAAGTGATAATTTCATTTTGTTTAGGAAGGCGTGCAAATTGTTTAAGCTACGTTAAGCGACGTTTAAGCTACGTCCACACTCATCTGTGTATGAGGGTCAGAGAGTTGGTGTGGTTGTTTCGTTGCTTAAGGGGGACGCTCAGTCTTGGGCTTTTTCTCTGCCAACCGGATCGCAGTCCCTCCGGTCAGTGGATGAATTTTTCCGAGCTCTGGGACTCATTTATGATGACCTGGACCTCCCTGGCCGAGACCAAGTTACGTGGCCTTCGTCAGAGGAAGCGCTCTGCTGAGATCTATTGCTCTGAGCTTTGGCCTTTCATGAGAATCCTGAGTCTTTGGAAGCTGCTATGTCTCTTATTGTACGCATTGATAGACGCCTGAGAGAGAGATCAAGGGTCCCCCACTCTCAGGACATACTATCACATAAAGTATCATCTTCCTCTAGGTGAAAATACTCCTGGGTTTATGTCTGGGGACGAACCCATGCAATTAGGGGGAGCTACTCCTGGATCTGCTTTCAAGAGTATTAGTCGTAGGAAGGGTGTGTGTTTTTTCTGCAGACAAAAGGGAAATTTTATCAATGTATGTCCATGCATTCAGTGTCAAAAAGAAAAGGGGACGTCTAATTCCCATCTGACTCTTGGAGGGGTAAGAGGGGAGTCAGAGAACGTGCATTTGTCTTTGACTGGTAGTACCCAATTTCTTCTGACTGCCGAGGTGGCGCTAGAGTCCAAGACTGTGGGGATTGAGGTGTTTATTGACAGTGGGGCAGGGGTAAATCTGATTGATGGTCAGTTCGCACGGGTTGTCACCGAGTGCATTAGAGAAAAACATTTCCGTTTTTGCCATTGATTCTGCACCTCTTACGCAGAAGTGTTTGTCTCAGATGGTGCATGACATCCGATTAAGAGTGGGTGACTTTCATCAGGAGTTCATCTCGTGTTTTGTGATGGAAGGTCTCCCTGCTCCGTTGGTTCTGGGTTTACTGTGGTTAAGCAAGCATAATCTAACCATCGATTGGCAAGCTAGACAGATTCTGGATTGGGGTGATTATTGCGTTGATAATTGTTTGAATACGTCTTTTTCTACTTTAACTACTTAACATTACCCTCTTTTATATCAGATTTTTCCGATATATTTTCTGAAAGTGGATGCCAGGATTTACCTCCGCATCGGGAATATGATTGTCCTATCAACGTTATTCCCAGAGCTAAATTGCCCAAATCTAGGTTGTATAGCCTTTCTGGACCCGAAAGACCGGCCATGAAAGAGTATATTACCGAGAGTTTGGCTAAAGGAAACATAAGACCTTCCAAATCTCCTGTGGCAGCAGGGTTTTTCTTTGTTAAAAAAAAGGACAGAACCCTTAGGCCATGTCTGGATTTTCATAAGCTCAATCGGCGGATTACTGTCCGTGGTCCTTACCCCCTTCCTTTGATTCCTGATTTGTTTAACCAGATTGTTATTGCCAAGGTGTTCTCCAAGTTGGATTTAAGGGGGGCATATAATCTAGTCAGGATCAAGGAAGGGGATGAATAGAAGACGGCTTTCAATACCCCAGAGGGTCACTTTGAGAATCATGCCTTTTGGGTTGACCAATGCTCCTGCGGTTTTCCAGCATTTTGTGAATGACATTTTTCATCACCTGGTGGGTAGATTTGTTGTCGTTTATTTGGAGGACATTCTAATTTATTCTCCAGACGTTGAGAGTTAGGACTTTAGGTTCCTGTGTATGAACTCATCTACCTCTGGGGTCAGTTCATACTTGCAGTCAGTCAGGTCTTTGATTACAGTTTCTCTAGGAGGTGACCTGCTTCTTTCCCCAGTTTCCAGGCCTTTTCCCCTCACCCCTTTCCCTCCTTCGTTCGGTGTGGGTTTCCCTCCCACACGAAGCGTGACAGCCTGCCAGTTTAATCCTAAAGCCTGCTGGAACCAAGACAAAGCCTGTAAACTGTTGGAAGAAAAGTTTATGCAAGTAAAGCTGCTGTTGAACTTCATCTCAAGGTCTGGACTCAAGTTATTTCTTCAAATCTCTCAATTATTTCCCCTATTTATTGCTTCGGAGCCAAAGCTTGGGGTCCAGCCATTTTCAGGTAGGAGCACTGTGACACACATAAAGAGACATTTTAGGCCGCAACATACCACTCGGAATTTCCTACACCTGGGGGGAGGCGCACGTTGCACTATGTAACACCCCACAGAACACAGTGAACTATCGTGTTATGTGGGGTGTTACATAGGACTGCATGGAACATCTACAGTTGTGTTCAAAATTATTCAACCCCCAATGCTGTAAAGGGTTTTAGGGAATTTAGTGTACATTTGTAATTGTGTTCAGAATGAAATCTTACAAGGACTTTTTAAAGAACCAAATGCAACTAAAATGACATCAATTGTTTTTGTAATACAGTATTAAATGTTTGTTTTGTGATTTCCTCATTGACACAATTATTCAACCCCTTAAAGACGACCACTCTTAAGAACAGAGGTTCATCCAAGTGTTTTCGATCAGGTATTGAAACCACCTGTGGATGTCAAGGAGCAGCAATCAAGCATAAAAAGACCCAATTATGCAGATGTAAAATGACTGTGATACTCAGCTCCTTCTAGACATTTACTGGTGTGTTTACAAACATGGTGAAGTCAAGAGAATGGTCCAGGAAGACAAGAGAAGATGTGATTTCTCTTCTCAGGAAGGGCAATGGCTATAAGAAGATTGCAAAGATGTTAAACATACCAAGAGACACCATAGGAAGCATCATTCGCAAATTCAAGGCAAAGGGCACTGTTGAAACGCTACCTGGTCGTGGCAGAAAGAAGATGCAGACTTCGACTGCTGTGCGCTACCTGAAGCGCAAAGTGTTGAAAAGTCCCCGTGTGACTGCTGAGGAACTGAAAAAAGATTTGTCAGATGCGGGTACTGAAGTTTCAGCTCAGACAATAAGGCGCACACTGCGTAATGAAGGCCTCCATGCCAGAACTCCCAGGCGCACCCCTTGCTGTCTCCAAAGAATAAGAAGAGTTGACTGCAGTATGCCAAAAGTCATGTGGACAAACCACAAAAGTTTTGGGATAGTGTTCTGTGGACTGATGAAACAAAATTAGAACTGTTTGGGCCCATGGATCAACGCTTATGTTTGGAGGAGGCCTATGAAGAAAAGAACACCTTGCCTACTGTGAAGCATGGCGGGGGTCAATCATGCTTTGGGGCTGTTTTGCTTCTACAGGTACAGGGAAGCTTCAGCGTGTGCAAGGTACCATGAATTCTCTTCAGTACCAGGAGATATTGGATGAAAATGTGATGCAGTCCATCACAAACCTGAGGCTTGGGAGACATTGGACCTTTCAACAGGACAATGATCCCAAGCATACCTCCAAGTCCACTAGAGCATGGTTGCAGATTAAAGGCTGGAACATTTTGAAGTGGCCATCGCAGTCACCAGACTTAAATCCGATTGAGAACCTCTGTTGGGACTTAAAGAAAGCAGTTGCAGCGCGCAAGCCTAAGAATGTGACTGAACTGGAGGCTTTTGCCCATGAAGAATGGGCGAAGATACCCGTAGATTGATGCAAGACACTTGTGTCAAGCTATGCTTCACGTTTAAAAGCTGTTATAACTGGAAAAGGATGTTGTACTAAGTACTAAGATTGAATGTCACTTGGGGGTTGAATAAAACTGATAATGATGTGAGCACAGAAAAGACATTTGTGGTTATTTCATTATAAATGTTGTTATATTTGTCTGACTTACAAGGGCCTCTTTGATTTAATTGTAAACAAGATGACTGAAATGATCAAAATCAATGTCAAACTGGCCAAAACACTCAATTTCAGTGGGGGTTGAATAATTTTGAACACAACTGTACTACATTATCTGCACACAGAAAGTTATCACTGTTATCTTGGCTATTACATAGGACTGCAGGTGACAATTTAAAATTTTAGTTGCAAAATTTAAAATACATATGATTGTAATAAAAAAAAGACTTAGAGGAGAAGATGAGATGCAGGTCACGGCAGTGAGCCAGCTCTACATACAGGAGAATATAGCACCACATACGTCTTACTTCCAGTGACATCTACTGTCATGTAGATTTTTTCTTTCCTCTTCTCCTCCGTTTGACCCAGACCGCCATGATAAATTCTTTCAGCCGCATCTCGTCTCTGCAGAGTTTGTTACACAGACACGTTAGATTTCTCGTAATTGGGGTAATTTATCAAACTTGTGTAAAGTAGATCTGGCTTATTTGCCCATAGCAACCAATCAGATTCCACCTTTCATTTTCCAAAGGAGCTGTCAAAAATAATTGTGTTTGTGTTGATATTTAATCCATTTTGGCCTCTTTCACATGGGTAAGTTTTCCATCCGGACGCAATGCGTTTTGTGAACACATAGAATTCATTTCAATGGGTCTGTGCACATGAGTTTTCTCACATCATCTTTGCGTTCAGGAAAAATCGCAGCATCTTCTATATTTTGGATTTTTCCCTCAGCCTTGGCTTAGTAGAAGTGTATGGGGCTTGTGTGAAAAACAGAAGGCATCTGGATGCAATGCGTTGATCACTGATGGTTGCTAGGAGATGTAGCTTGTTATTCAGTTTCTTTCACATGCATCAAAAACGCATGAAAACAGATTGCATCCGCACGAACAACTGATTGAACTCTACGTGCAAAACCATCCGTTTTTCCCTGAACAGATCCTGGCACAATCCGTATCGCTCGTGTGAAAGAGGCCTAAACTTGACTATCTAATCACAGATGCAGCAGAGCTGACTTTGTCACTTGGCTAAAACATGGGTCTGTGCACAACACACATCATCTCTGCGTTCAGAACATGTCCTATTATTGTCCGCATTACGGAGAAGGATAGGACTGTTCAATTAGGGGCCAGCTGTTTCATTCCACAAAATACGGAATGCACACAGACGTCATCCGTATTTTTGCTGGATCCGTTTTTTGCGGACCGCAAAATACATACGGTCTTGTGCATGAGCCCTTATTTGTATATTATTGTACAAGTAGTCTCTTTTTCTGCTGCCTTTATAAATTAATCTATTTTATGTTAGATATATTATTATACTATATATATTATATGTAATATAATTATATTATAGACTAATAAGTCATAGTACACCCACACATATACTGTATATACAGTATACACACCCACACATCGGCACATATTGGTGGTGTATGTGAGACAATCAGATACAGCACATACATAATGTATTTAGGACAAGCGGATACGTTCTGTTCTTTTTAACAAGCCGCAGTTACATAGTGATGATTCATGATTCCGCTATTTTATTCAGATATAGTGAATGCTATTCAAGCTCGCACTGACATAAAGGGGAACAGGTGACTCCCCCTAAGGCCCCTTTCACACGGGCGAGTTTTCCACGCGGGTGCAATGCGTGAGGAGGACACATTGCACCCGCACTGAATCCGGACCCATTCATTTCTATGGGGCTGTGCACATGAGCGGTGATTTTCACCCATCACTTCTGCGTTGCGTGAAAATCGCAGCATGCTCTATATTGTGCGTTTTTCACGCAACGCAGGCCCCATAGAAAAAAATAGGGCTGCGGAAAAATCGCAATCATCCGCAAGCAAGTGCGGATGCATTGCGATTTTACCGCATGGTTGCTTAGCAACGGGACCAGATCTTTATTATTTTCCCTTATAACATGGTTATAAGGGAAAATAATAGCATTCTTAATAAAGAATGCTTAGTAAAATGAAGATGAAGGGGTTAAAAATAATAAAAATTAACTTACCTTAGCCACTTGATCGCGTAGTTGCGATCTGTCTTCTCTTTTCCAGCATCAGCTAAGAACTAAAGGACCTGTGATGACATCACATCACATGGTCCAATCACATGGTCCATATTACCATGGTGACGGACCATGTGATGTGACGTCATCCCAGGTCCTTTAGTTCTTAGCTGATGCTGGAAAAGAGAAGACAGATCGCAACTACGCGATCAAGTGGCTAAGGTAAGTTAATTTTTATTATTTTTAACCCCTTCATCTTCATTTTACTAAGCATTCTTTATTAAAAAATGCTATTATTTTCCCTTATAACCATGTTATAAGGGAAAATAATAAATTCCACAGAATACTCTACCCGAAACTGGACTTCAGTGATGAAGTCCGGCTTCGGGTCTGGGTACCAAACATGGCGATTTTTCACACGCGCGTGCAAAATGCATTACAAACGTTTTCACCCACGTGGGAAAATCGTGCATTTTCCCGCAGCGCACCCGCCTCTTAACATGACGCCCGTGTGAAAGAGGCCTAAGGGTCCCTGACCTGGGAACTCCTCCTTGCAGACCATCAGCACCTGGGAGTTGTAGTTTTCCCCACTGAGTGCAAGATCATAAAACTATTGTCTAGCTATATGTGTCCCCAAAAAGGGTGTATTTTTGTATAATAATGAGAATGTAATAAAGAATCGTATTTTACAAAATGTTTTATGACAAAAAATAAAAAGACATAAAAAAGCGCACCAATTGGCACCTCCCCCCAAAAAAAAAAAAAAAGAAAGAAAGAAAGGTTAAAGGAAGTAAGATATTGATGACCTATCCCTGCAGATCAGCTGATCAGCTGTCTGAAGAGGCCTAGAAGTCAAGTCAATGCGCCTGAGCTGCAATACCAAGCACAGCCACTATAGAATCTGCGGCGCTGTGCTTGGTATGCTGTTTATGCTTCAAACTGCTGATTGGTGGCAATGTCAGTCCCTAAGGATAGGTCATCAATATCTTACTCCTAGAAAACCCCTTTAATCAATAAGTCCTATGTACACTAAAATGGTACCAATTAAAACTTCATCTTGCAAAAACACAGGATGGCCAAGAATGGTACTGCCACACTGCGCCCATTCACAATAATGGAAGCAGACCTGCAGCACCATTCGCGGCCACTACTTGGTGTACAGAGCTGTGCTGTAACAATGCCTGTTCTGCAGTTCAGTAGCCATTCAAACAACTGATTGTTGCCCATAGCAGCCAATCAGAGTTCATCTTACATTTCTTAAATTATTCAGCTAAAATGAAAGCTGTGCTGTGATTGGTTGCAATGGCTAACAAAGAGAGCATTTTTTCGGCCCTCATGGGTGCGTCTGGTGGGAGCTGGGTAGTGATAAAGAATTCTCACAGTGTGCTGTGCTTGGACAGAGATACGTTATCTCTAGAGATGAGCGAATCAAAGTTGACGAAGTGGAATTCGATCCGAATTTCAGGAAGAATTCGATTCGTCCCGAAGTCAAATTTCCTCCCGCTTCGTAGTAATTAATCGGATTTTTCTAAAATGGCTGCTGCACGTGTTACAAAGTGAATGTAAGAAGCTCGGGAACGAGGGATCACCCACAATGCCATGCAGACAGCCAATGAGCAGATAGCCAGCCCCTGTGATGTCACAGCCCTATAAAATGCCTCCTCATTCCCGGTCTCCCCCATTTAACAGTTAACTTAGTGCAGGGAGAAACATTACAGGCACTAGGGACAATGATTAGGAAATAGTTTATAAAAAAACAACAACGATTGAGTTGTTAAGGGAAAGATAATTCATAGTGTAGGGAAAGGATAGGGAGACATCATCTACACTATAAAAGGAGAACAGGGTGCAATAGTTTGGCTGCCCGGAACTACTGGGCAGCCAAACTTGATTTGTGGCTGCGACTGGCCGAGTTTGCCCTGGACAAGCTTTCCTGCCCGGCGGCCAGTAGTGTGGCATCAGGATGAGTGTTTAGTGCGGCTGGGGGCATAGTTACCTCAAGGAGAATTGCCTTTCTGCCCAAAATGTGGAGAGACTGACCTTTGTGAAGATGAATCAAGCGTGGATCAGCCAGGATTTCCTCACACCAGTGCCTGATACATCAGACCCGTTTCTTCTGGCCACCTGCTTCGGCCACTATTTGGGTGTTGCCACCCGCCTGATGCCACACACCTGCTGCCATGTGCTCCTACTGCCACCTACCATCTTGTGCTGTTACTGCCACTGTATTTTCCCCCACCACTCCCCCACCTGTTGACTCTTTATGCTGTTAGCAACCTAACCACTCTGTGATTGGACCACTATTGTCCCTGTTTGGCCTTGTTGACATTACTTTTTACTTTACCTTTCTTCTGATCTGTCAGAAGAACGTAAAAATGAGAAACACAATGGATCCTGACTTTGGAGCAGCCGTAAGGCCTGTATCACACAGTCCATATTTTGCATCAGGAATGGATCATGATTTGGAAGCCAAAAGCAGGAGTGAGTCCAAAACACAGAAGACATGCAAATATTCTATTCACGTGTGATCTCTGTTTTGGGTCCACTCCTGTTTTTGTTTTTTGGCCTTAGCAATACTGACGGATTACTGAGCAAATGCTGACTGAGTGAAGGCGGATGTTCAAAAGACAGGATCTTTTTTTTTCAGTTGTTCTTATAACGGGTCAGAGGAAGGGCAAAATAAACAGTGACATCAACACAAACTTACTCCTGACACCCTCTCCACTTTGTCAGGGGGACATTACTTGTCTCAGCGTGTAAGAGAACAGGTTCTGTAGAAATCTTTGTGGAATCAGCTGGCGACGGTGTAAAAGGAGTGTGCACTTTCACTCTATAGTAGAATCTTGGGCCACTTAACTGTTCTTTATAGCTGATGCTAAGGATGGGTGATTCTAAGAGTGACTTCTTTCATCTGTGTGTCATACTGACTCACAGTATTGTTTCACTACCACAGTAGACTCCCTATGCATGTTTTTGCAAGGCACAGTGTTCTACACCACTATACAGGCTTTCAGCAGCCAGGAGATAGCTGTTTTTCACGCGATTCATCACAAATAAATTCGGATCTAATCGAATCTTTTGGAGAAATTCGGCGAACCGAATAACTTTGGAACGCTTTTACTCATCCAAGCCATTCAGAGATTCTTTTCTTGTGACACATTGTACTTCCTGTTAATGGTAAATTTGAGTCAATATGTTTTACCTTTATTTATAAAAAAAATCCAAAAGTTAACGAAAAAGTGAAAAAATTCACTGTTTTCTAAATTTGAATCTCTCTCCTTTTAAGACAGATAGTGATGCATCAAAAAATATTTATTAATTAACATTCCCCATATGTCTACTATATGTTGGCATCATTTTAGAAGGTTTAGAATTTTAGAAGCAATTTTTGAAATTTTTCAGAAAATTTCCAAAGTCTACTTTAAGGACCAGTTCAGTTCTGAAGCCACTTTGTGGGGCTTACATAATAGAACCAACCCATAAATTACCCCATTTAGAAGTGACACTCCTCAAAGTATTCAAAACTGGTTTTAGACATGTTGTTAACCCTTCCACAGGAATTAAAGCAAAATAGAGGTGAAATTTCAAAATGTCACTTTTTTTGCAGATTTTCCATTTTAATAATTTTTTTTCCTGGAACACATCAAGGGTTAACAACAAAACAAACCTCAGTATTTATTACATTGATTCTGCAGTTTGCAGAAACACCCCATATGTGGTCGTATACCGCTGTTTGGGCACATGGCAGGACACAGAAGGTAAGGAGCACCATATGGTTTTTGGAGGGCAGATTTTGCTGGAATGGTCTTTGGGCACCATGTTGCATTTGAAGAGGCCCTGAGGTGACCCCACAGTGAAAACACCCAAAAAGTGACAACATTTTGTAAACTACACCACCCAAGGAATTTTTAAGGGGTGTAGCGAGCACTTCACTCAGCAGCTTTTTCATAGAATTTTTAATACTTGAGTGTGAAAATGAAAAATTACATTTTTTTTAACCAGAAAATGGTGTTTTAGGCCCAAACTTTCTTTTTCACAAAAGATAACAGGATAATATTCCCTCCACCAATTTGCTACCCACTTTCTCCTGAATACAGTAACACCCCAATTGTGACTCGTAAACTGTTATTTGAGGATATGCCAGGGCTCAAAAGGAAAGGAGCGGCATCTGGATTTTATAACATGGAATTTTCTGTCATGGTTTTTAAGAGCAATAACTTTTAAAAATTTTTGTTGAATGATCTGAGTGAGGCCTTATTTTGTGCGAGACAAGCTGTAGTTTTTATTGGCACCATTTTGGGGTACATTTGGCTTTCTGGTTGCTTTTTATCTCATTTTTGGGAGGTGAAGTCACAAAAAAAGCAGTTTGGTGTCATTTTTCAATAATTTTACACGTTTGATATTTTCATAGATCCGGTCATTACGGACGCAACGATACCAAATATGTCTAGTTTTTTTTATTTTTACGTTTTACACAATGAAAACATTTTTAGAAAAAAAATCATGTTTTTGTGTTGCCATTTTCTTAGAGCCAAATTTTTTTCATTTTTCTGTTATTTTTCTGCAATTTTTCTGTCTTGTGTTAGGGCTTGTTTGATTGATTGATTGATATTATGTTTTTTGCGAGGTGAGGTAACTAAAAAAAAACAGTTTTGGCATAATTTTTATTTGTTCTTCTTTACACCATTCACTTGATGGGGTAGATCATGTGATATTTTTGTAGAGCCAATTGTTACCGATGCGGCGATACCAAATATGTCTATTTTTTATTTATTTTTTTACATTTTTTAATTTATTTTATTTTACACTTTGTGTCCCCTATAAGGTCATACAAGACCTCTGGGGGACATTTAACATTTTTTTTTTTAAACTATTGATTTCTCCTGTAACTGGGGCTGACATAGTAGCCACAGTTTCAGGGGAAATACACCCCAAAGAGAGGCTGTACAGCATAATACAGTGCTGTACAGCCTAAGGGGAAGGGCTGATCGAGGTCTATGTAAGACTCGACAGCTCCTGCACTCATGACACCCGGCCCCAGCGTTGACATGACCACCGGGACGGTCAGGAATCGAAACGGCATATCGCTTCCTGATCTGTATACACAGCGCTCGTTGATCGCTGTGTATACAGTGATCTAGAAGGCAGGGACGTACAGGAACGGCATTCTATCTCGGTTGCCCTGCTGTCACTGACAGCGGGGCCCCTGCTCTGCAGCTGCACGATTAGCGTGCAGTTGCGATCTCTGAATGGACGTTCCAGAACGTCCATCCAGAGATAAACGACCAGCCCAAGGATGTTTATAGTCAATGGGTCGTGAAGTGGTTTAAGGCGTTGTCCCACTAAAAATATTCTACATTTTTGTAACCTGGATCTGAATACTTTTTGTAATTGCATGTAATTAAAAATGTATTATAGCTATTGAGTTATTCACTGAAATCTATCTGTATAGCGCCACCTGCTGTTTTCTCTTTTCCTAATTTCTCTGTCCTGCTCACTGAGATGGAAGCACATGCTCAGTTCCACCCAACTGCCTCCAGCTGCACTAGAAAGGGCATGGTCCCATGAGAAAGTACATGCCCCCTCAGCTGCCAGCTTGAAATACATCTGGCAGAGCAATTGGAGCAATGAATGTGAAGATCTCTGGATCCATGTGAGGTACAGTACTGGTTCTAAGTTTATTAGAAAGAGATTGTCACGTACTATATAATGTTGGATTTTTATTTTTTCATTAATTATGGGATAACCCCTTTAAGGCTAATGAACCCTGTGTTGGATTACTATATGCATACATTATTTTATCATTGTTTTGAATTACTTTACTATTACTATTACTCTTATCTTTCTGTAAGGTTTTATATTTTATACAGGTTTTATATTGGGTCAAGGAAATATTATTAAACCATTTTCTTTGAATGAAACAGAATTATGGAAAGAAGTCAAAGAATGCTTACAGTGACAGCAGGTACGTAGACACTACATTGAAGGATGTGATCTGCCTCCAGTATTATCTCGTATACACCTGGCACTGGGACTATGCCCTTGTTAGGATGGGTAAAAGGAATTTTCCAAACTTTCTGTATCTTTAACCTTCAACCTCTTTGATGGGTATGTATTTTGTCCATAACTGCCAAAAACACATTGGTTGATCATAGGGCTATGTTCACATGCCAAGCTGAACACTATGCAGCAGATATTGAGAAGACTTCAAGAGAAATCATCCTCTGAATAAAATGGGGTATTCAGGTTGTAATGCATTATTCCCTATCCACGGCATAGCGGATAACTATTAAATCTTGCCTGTGTGAATTATGTTGTGTAAAGCCTCATTCACACGTTAGTGTTTTGGTCAGTGAGATGAGCGAATTGAATCCCAGGAAGTGGAATTCGATCCGAATTTCAGGATAAATTCGATTTGCCTCGAAGCCGAATTTCCTCGTGCTTCGTGTACGCAAAACGATTTAACCTGAAATAGTGTAAAAAACAAAAAAAGTCATACTTGCCTCCTCCATTTGCTCGCAACAGGCCACCAGCCGCCATCTTGATTGAAGAACTCGGCGGACGGGATGACGTAATCTTGCGCCAGATTTCTCGCCAGATCTTCAAGCAAGATGGCGGTGGCCGGCCCGTCGTGAGCAAATGGAGGCGGTGAGTTAGATTTTTTTTTATGTTAATTTTACACAGTTTTTACACTCAGATGCTGCGATCATGTATGAATACGGCATCTGAGGGGTACAATGATGGGGGCGGCGCTATCACAGCTCCCTGTCATTACACCCGCTACTTACAAAAAAATGCACTTTGTGACGAAGAAATTCGTCACAAGCTAATTTTTTGGTAAAATTCGGTGAACTAGCCGAATCGAACTTTTGAAAAATTCGCTCATCTCTAGTGATTTTCATCAGTGATTTTGAGCCAAAACCAGGTGCGTCTCTAAACAAAGAACAGGTGCAGATCTTTCCCTTATGCCCTATGTCTGTGGAGGCTCCAATCCTGGTTTTGGCTCACAATGTGACTTGTATCTTACATGCAGTGGCGTAACTAGAAAGGACGGCCCCACAGCAAGTTTTTGAATGGGGCCCCCTCCCCCAGTAATTTTTTCACAACCCCTTTCTTTCATGCCACCCCCTTTCCTGTGGCTAGTAAAGATCGCTCTCTCAGACCAGGCCCGGCATCTGTTCCATCCGTTTTCTACACTGTCTATACCGCCAATGTATATCATTTCATTGTGTAATAATGTTGAGGGGCCCTGACAAAATCTTTTAGTACTTCTCCTCCTCTTGGATGGGCCCCTTCTGGGTCAGGGCCCCAAAGCAGCCGCTTCCCCTGCTTCCCCTATAGTTACGCCCCTGCTTACATGCCCATACTACGATCATTCGTCCTCATAGTTTCCCTGTTTGTTGGCAGCACAACCTGGTTTACACAGAATGATGTGCTGCCAACAAACGAGGATTTTGCCAAACTGCAGACCATTGATATTGGCTAATTAGAATGAGCCTTTGTACAAACCTATGTTCTTTATAATTGTCTCCTTCACTTCTTGACCCATGTAAGAGGGCCTTAACTTCTGGCAGTACAGGCCTCTTTGGACCCTCTAGAGCAGGTGTGCACAACCTTTTCTGGTTGGGGGCCCCATTGTCAGCCTGAACCAATTCCAAGGGCCGAAAACAAAACTTAAAGGAGTATTACCAACTATAATACTGTATTTTTGGCATATTGAATGTACAGTATATACTATAAATGTCTAGTTACAGTTCTAGGACTCCCATCTAATAGGAGAATACATGAAAGATACATGTAAGAAGCCATAAGACATAGACCTACATGTATTTTACCAGATGTTTGGGGGCCGCACAGAATGGTATCGAAGGCCGCATGTGGCCCCCGGGCCGCAGGTTGTGCACCCCTGCTCTAGAGGAAGTGATTCTGAGGGCCCACCCTACATCTATATAGAACATATACAGGTCCTCATTTTATTGAATAGTAAATGTTATTGTTATTTTTACACACAGAACATACTATCTATTCAGTAAGGCTGAGTTCACATCAACGTTCAGCGTTTCCGTTCTCCTTCTCCATTATACAAGTAGGAGAATGGAAAGGATGGATTCGGCACATAACTGAGCCGAACGGAGCCTATGGACCCCATAGTTAGGTTTCCACACAGAGGAAGATTCTTGAAGCGGAGACAAAAGTCCTGCATGGCCTATTATTGTCCGCAAATCACGGCCCGATGTCCCATTCAAGTCAATGTCATCCGTATTTTGCAGATCCATACTGTAGAAATGCTATGCTGATTAATAAGGTACTGTTTCCGTTTCCGATCCGCAAAAAACTGATCAAATCCGTAAACCATACGGATATGTTTTGTGGAATAATTGAATGGAAGAGAACTAAAATCAGAGAAAAAATACCCCTCAGATGCGGAACCACGGATCCGTGAAAAACGGACCACAAAACAACAACGGTCGTGTGCATGAGCCCCAACTCCCTGGATCAACCTGTAATATTATTACACTCCAGAAATACATCCAGGCCCCTCTTAAACTCTTTTAGTGAATTCACCATCACCACCTCCTCAGGCCTCATGCACACGACCGTATGTATTTGGCGGTCCGCAAAAACGGATCCACAAAAAATATGGATGAAGTCTGTGTACATTCCATATTTTGTGGAACGGAACAGCTGGCCCCTAATAGAACAGTCCTATCCTTTTCCATAATGCGGACAAGATTAGGACATGTTCTATTTTTTTCCGGAAGGGAGATACAGACATACGGAAATGGAATGCACATGGAGTAACCTCCGTTTTTTTTGCGGACTCATTGAAATGAATGCTTCCTTATATGCAAAAAAAATGTAACGGACACAGAATAAAAATATGTTTGTGTGCATGAGCCCTCGGGCAGAGAGTTCCATAGTCTCACTGATCTTACCGTAAAGACTCCTCTTCTATGTTTGTGTACAAACCTTCTTTCCTCCAGACGCAGAGGATGTGCCCTCGTCACAGTCACAGTCCTGGGGATATGTGTTTCCTTACTCTCTAGAAAATTTAGCAAACTCAACACCGACGTTCAATGCGAAAGTAACTTTAAATATGAGATTATAGCTATTAAATGCCTACTGGGAAATTACGATATTGTTATAAGAGCCTCAGATAAATAAGGAGAAGCAGTTACAAATTAGGAAACCTACATCATATTAATTATGATGACTCAATTGAGCGATGCACTCAAAAAAGCTTCAAAAAATGCCTCAATAAAGAAGAGATGGATTATGAGAAAACCAAAGTAAGCCCTCTTTGCATTCTGTGTTTTTTTACGTATCAGGGCATAATTTTAAAAAAACCCGATCCTTAGAAGGTCTTAAAATTGGGTACATACAACTTCAGATGAACAACAGCACATGAGAAAGTACAACAAAAACTAGGCCAAAATGCAGAAACTGTGTGTGAAAACTTAAGTACAACTTTACTGCTTCGATAGAAATTATGAGGGGAAGTAGCAACCAAGTGCTGCTAATCAAATGTCTTTGACTGACAGGGCGAAGCAGCGTAAACGTAATTACGCCTGGCCCTGACTTCTCCCAAAGTCAATCAAAGTGCAGAGAGCGTGGCAGTTGTAGAAAGAGCAGAGTCTCTAGGAGTAATGACAACACCCCCGTTGCTCCTAGAGGCTCATTGGACTATAATAAAACATCATATTTCTTAGCAATGCGGCACATTAAAACATGGGACCAACACAGATGTCTTTAGCTGCCAAGCGCACATGTAACAGGTCAGCCAGTTTCATAGGTGCAAATCTGCTGACAGATGTCCTTTAAACAGGGAACTAGATATCCTTTTGTAGAGTACGAATGTGTAACACCCCAGAGTGGTGTTACCACTCCTGCACCCTGCTACTGTCTTTAATTGGCTAACGCAATGTCATCTTATGTATTTTGGTCCAGGTCCTCCACAGTGTGCATTCCTAATCTTGTTATGCAATTGTTGATATGTAATGTGCCTGGTTCACCAGCAGGTGGCAGCAAATATGGAAGAGCTATAGTTAGAGAGAATGGAACTTGCCAATCTGTTCTAACCCCCCTCTGGAGAGAAGTGGGCTAGCCCTACTTCTTGAAGGAAGGGTGGGAACAGTTAGAGTTAGTCTAGTCTTCCATAGACATGGGAAGGGAGTGCACGGACACGTCACTGCCTGACGTACCCACACCAGCCAGAGCACCCTAAGCTCTGCTGGCCATGGAGGCAAAAGCTTGGAAGCCTCAAGAGCCACGAGAATAGTTCCTTGGCCGAAACTGAGTCAGACTAAAGAGTGGAGTGCAGCATAAAGAAGGAATCAAAGTTACTAAGCTAGCCTATCAGTACAGCAGAGAGAAAGAGATAAAGCAGAGTTGAGTTTGCCTGCCAGTTTATGCTAAAGCCTGCTGGGACCAAGACAAAGCCTGAAAGCTGTTTGAAGAAAAGTTTATTCAAGTAAAGCTGCCATTGAACTTCATCTCAAGGTCTGGACTCAAGTGATTCTTTCAAATCCCTCAATTATTCCCCTTTTTTATTGCTTCGGAGCCAAAGCCTGGGGTCCAGCCGTATCCAGGCCGGACTACACCACTCAACATTCCTACCAAACCTGGGACGGGATATAGAGGACCCTGGGGGGAGGCGCCTGTTGCAAATGTTTTTCTTAGAACTTGATGTCCCTACCCTATAGACTGATGTGATTTTATTCAGTAATTTCCAATTCATAATGTAATTTCTTTTTAGTTGTTTCTGTCATATGCTTTTACTATTTTCCAACACAATTTATTGCCCAGTATCTCAATGGGGACTTAGTTCACCCCCCAACTTTGTTACCTACAACTTTTGTTAAACTTGTGAATGTATATGTTGTGGTGCAATTTGCTGCTGGATTTGTGGTGGAAATATCTACCGCATAGGTACTCTTCTCATATGAGGCAGATAGGGTTCAGATTTTCCATCCGTATTATCAGGGTGGAAAATCTGCAGCGTATTACAGGAGCAGCAAATCTCAGCAGCTACAAAGACTCAGTCCCGCTCCGCAGAACAAACCTGCACAGAATGTGCACAGAAATTGACCTGTGTCAAAAATCAAAACAAATCTTGATTCTCAACCAAATCTGCAACATCTGATAAAATCAAAAAGCCTTTTAGGGAGTAGGAGGCAAACCAAACTCCCAGTTAGTGTATTACACCATAAGTTCCTTTTGTCTTTCCCTAGACAGGGCACATGCACTGATCCAGGAGGCAGCGCGTGTGCTTTGTATATCCAGCAGTTATTAATACAGTAAATGCTAAGCACTTGGCGAAAGAACAATAGAAACAGCTGTGTACGCATTAACACAGCCAGCTTAAACCTCTCTAGTTAGAAAACCCAACAATGGTCTCTCTCATTCATAGAAATACACACAGGCAAACCACATGACTGCTATATGGCCCATGGTAAGTAGGGGGCCATCTAAGGTGGCAAAAAATGAAACCAGTACAAATTAAATACTATCACTGGGCTCCTGCTGGTATTACCAGCAGGAGGTCGATGACTGTATTTCATTGATAGTGTTGGGTGCGAATATTCGAATCGCAAATTTTAATCGCGAATATCGCCATTTCGAGAATTTGCGGAGATTTAGAATATAGTGCTATATATTTGTATACGCGAATATTCTAGATTTTTTTAAATCTGAACCAATGATCCCTCCCTGCTTTTTGCTTGTGGGCCAATGAGAAGGCTGCAATGTCTTTGTCTCAGCTTAGCAACATCCCTAGCAACCAATAGGAAAGTTGCCTACCCCTTACTATATAAGAACCTCCCCAGCAGCCAGTTTCTGCAGTTTATTACAGTTCTGAGAGAGACAGCAGTGTCATTGCTGTGCTCTGTGCAGTGCTGTGTCATTACATTAGATAGTTAGTTAGCTTATATATATAATACAGATAGTTAGTGGGAGATAGTCAGTGTAGGTTAGATAGTGATATAGTGTAGGACAGGTTCCAGTGCAGGGTGTTAGGTAGTGTGATCGGTTCTGCTGTCACATACATACATGCTGCAGACATAGTGCTGTGATGTTACAAGTTCACAACAATAGTATACTATGTAGTCAGACCTGCTAAAATGTGAAGTTGCACATATTGCGCCAAAATATGCGCATCATTAATTGCCGATTTGCGCAATCGCGAATATATTGGAGCACTCTATCTGCATATAAAGCTATTGTAATGTTCTTCCGTGCCAAACAATTTCTCCAGTCTCAGGAAAATTCTGGCAGCTTGAAAAATGTAGCAAAAGTGACCCACGTCTGTATTGCGCACGCAATACGCGCATATTACATTGCTGATTTTCGCAATCAAGAAAATAATTGTGAATTCTCGTATACACGAATTTATGACGAATATTCGCCCACATATTCTCGAAATATCGCAAATTCGAATATTGCCCCTGCCACTCATCACTATTTATTTATACAGGCTTCATTATTTGCTAGTATTTTTTTCTTTGATAGCCAAGGAGGTAAGCTATACAGCCCTGCTACCAACAGCTATATGTCTGGCCCTAAGAATTTAGGTGTTATAGAAGTGAGTGTGGAACCACTGCATCAACCAGAAGATTTGACTTTTGGGTTACTCCTAAGGGCATTGTCCTGGCAGTCCCCTGGTATTCACCCTTTAACCCATGTACAGGGATCCGGACTTCGCTGCAGAGGAACCGACTGGACTACACCGCTACCCTCTGGAGCAGTTTCTGTAAGATTGACAGCTGACCCACGAGGGTCAGAGACACATATGCAGAGCACTGAGGGATCAGTCAACTCCTCGATCAGACACAATGTGAAGGGGCAAAACTATGGAGTCGAAAGATGTGCTTCAGGAATAGGTTGGCCAGAAGGCTAGAAAGGAGGCCAGACAGGGGTCATTTTTAAAAAAACAGTTGTCCATTACCCAGATTACAGTGCATTCAGGGGAAGAAAGAAGGTCTGTGATAAAATCCATAGATATGTGCTGCTATGGGGCATTAAGCACTGGCAGAAGAAGCAATAGACCTGCAGGTTTTAGTCTGGAAGTCTTGTTCTGGGCACAGGTGGTGAAAGAGGATGCAGAATCACTAGTGTTGAGTTTCAGGAAATTCGACTTGAATTTCAGGAAAAATTTGTTTTGTCAAGAAGCCGAATTTCCTTGCGCTTTGTGGTAGTGTATCAATTTTTCCTCAACTTTTTATTCACCTCATCCATTTGCTCTCAGAGAGGCCATCCACTCCCATCTTGGTTGAAGAAAACCCGCCAAAGGACCTGTGATGACTAGAGATGAGCAAATCGAAGTTGACGTAGTGGAATTTGGTCCCAATTTCAGGAAAAATTCAATTCGCACCGAATCCGAATTTCCTCACGCTTCGCGCTAACGAATCACATTTTTTCCTAAAATGGCTGTTGCACATGTTAGGACATGGAGCAAGGAACTCTGGGAACGAGGGATTACCCACAATGCAATGCATGCAGCCAATCAGCAGCCAGCCAGCCCTGTGATGTCACAGCCCTATAAATAGCCTCAACCATCTTGGATTCATCCATTTTCCAGTGTACTTAGTGCAGGGAGAGATGTCAGCAGGCGCCAGGGACAGTGTTAAAAAAGGCTTTAAAACTTTTATTTTGCTGTATAGAAGTTCAGGGAAAGGACAGGAATCATTCCACAGTATTGAAGCAGAACAGGGTTTTCTCTGCTTTTAAAACAGATAGTAATACCTCCTAAAATATTTATTACTTTACATTTCACTTCATGTTTGGATCATTTTGTAAATGACATTTTCTTTTTTTGGGACGTTAGAAGGCTTAGAAGTTTAGAAGCAAATCTTAAAAATTTTCAGAAAATTTCCAAAACCCACTTTTTAAGGACCAGTTTAGGTCTGAAGTCACTTTGTGAGGCTTACATAATAGAAACCACTCAAAAATTACCAAATTTTAAGAAACTACACCCCTCAAGGTATTCAAAACTGTTTTTAACCCCTTTGGGACACATGACGTACCGGTACGGCATGTTTCCCGAGTCCTTAAGGACACATGACGTACCGGTACGTCATGAGTTGTTCCGATCACTGCTGCTCAGCTGGCAGTGATCGGAACAAGGTACCTGCTGAAATCATTCAGCAGGTACCTTGTTACAATGCCCAGGGGGGTCCTGTGACCCCCCCATATGGGCGATCGCTGCAAACCGCAGGTCAATTCAGACCTGCGGTTTGCAGCGCTTCATTGCGATCTCTGATCCCTGCGGTCTATGACCACGGGGATCAGAGAGTTAATGCCCCCAAACAGTTTTTAACCCCCTGCAGCCCCCAATCATACTGTGGCTGCGGGGTGCAGGGGGTGGTTGCGGGCGGCGCGAGGCGGGCGGGAGGCGGGCGGTGCGGCGGGCGGGATCGCGATTGCGATCCCCGCCCGCCTCCCCTGTAATCTATCCCTGGTGTCTAGTGAGTTCTATCAGAGTGTCAGCACATTGCTGACACTCTGATAGAAACGGCTGGCATCTGTGCTGCAGATGCCAGCCGTTTAACCCTCTCGCACCGCGGTCCGCACGGACCGCGGTATGGAAGGGGTTAACAGGAGGGAGCACTCCCTCCCTCTCCCATCGGGGGCTGCTGTGCCTTTGCAGCCCCCAACAGGATGGGATCGAAGAGGAGGGTGCTCCACTCCTTCCTATCCATCACCCCTGCCCAGTTATGGCAGGGGGTGATGGTTGCCATGGAGACAGGACGCTTTCAGAAGCGTCCTGCTCTCCATGGTGCTGAAAGTCTGAATAGACCTGCTAAAGGTCTATTCAGACTTTCTAAAGTACAAAATACAGTACAGTGCACTATATAGTGTACTGTACTGTATTATACAGACACCAGATCCACTGGATCTTTCAAAACCAAGTGGGTCTGGGTCAAAAAAAAATGTAAAAAAGTGAAAAAAAGTAAAAATGAAACAAACACATAACACTGAATAAAAACTAAAAAAATAAAATACACTACACATATTAGGTATCGCCGCGTCCGTAAAAACCTGCTCTATAAAAATATCACATGACTGAACTCCTCAGGTGAACGCCATTAAAAAAAACCCCAAAAAATGGTGTAAATAAGCCATTTTTTGGCGCATTACATCACTAAAAGTGTAATACAAAGCGATCAAAAGGCGTTTGCCTCCCAAAATAGTACCAATCAAACCGCCATCTCATCCCGCAAAAACGAGCCCCTACCTAAAACAATTGGCCAAAAATAAAAAACTATGCCTCTCAGACTAAAACATGATTTTTTTGTTTCAAAAATGCTTTTAGTGTTAAATGTAAAAAAAATTAAAAAGTAGACATATTTGGTATCTACACGTCCGTAAGAATCTGCTCTATAAAAATATCACATGACCTAACCCCTCAAGTAAACACTGTAAAAAAAATAATAAAAACTTTGTCAAAAGCCATTTTTTTGCCACCTTACATCACAAAAAGTGTAATAGCAAGCGATCAAAAAGTCATATGACCCCCAAATAGTGCCAATCTAACCGTCACCTCCTCCCGCAAAAATGATACCCAACCTGAGACAATTGCCTAAAAACTGAAAAATATATGGCTCTCAGACTATGGAGATACTAAAACATGTTTTTTTTCATTCAAAAAGGATATTATTGTGTAAAACCAAAATAAATAAAAAAAGGTATACATATTATGTATCGCGCGTCCGTAAGGACCTGCTCTATAAAAATATAACATGACCTAACCCCTCAGATGAACGCCGTAAACATAAAAAATAAAAACGTTGTCAAACAAGCCATTTTTTTGTCACCTTACATCACAAAAAGTGTAATAGTAAGCGATCAAAAGTCATATGCACCCCAAGATGGTGCCAATCAAACCGCCATCTCATCCCGCAAAAAATGAGCCCCTACATAGGACAATCGCCCAAAAAAATATATATATGGCTCTCAAACTATGGAGACACTAAAACATGATTTTTTTGTTTTAAAAATTATATTATTGTGTAAAACTTATATAAATAAACCAAAAGTATACATATTATGTATCGCGCGTCCGTCACAACCTGATCTATATAAATAACACATGACCTAACCCCTCAGCTGAACACAGCAAAAAAAAAAAAAAATACGGTGTCAAGAGCCATTTTTGTCACCTTACATCACAAAAGTGTCATAGAAAGCGACCAAAATGTCATATGCACCCCAAGATGGTGCCAATCAAACCTCCATCTCATCCCGCAAAAATGAGCCCCTACATAACACAGTCGCCCAAAAAATAAAATAAAACTATGGCTTTCAGAATGTGGAGACACTAAAAAAATTATTTTCAAAAAGGCTTTATTATGTAAAACTGAAACAAAAACCCCAAAAAGTAGTCATATTTGGTATTGTCGCGTCCGTAACAACCTGCTCTATAGAAATAGCACACAATCTAACCTGTCAGTTCAACTATGTAAATAACAAAAATAAAAACAGTCCCAAAACAGCTATTTTTTTGCAAATTTTCCATCCAATCCATTTTTGCAGTAACAAAGCAAGGGTTAACAGCCAAGCAAAACTCAATATTTATTGCCCTGATTCTCTTGTTTGCAAAAACACCCCATATGTGGTCGTAAACTACTGTATGGCCAAACGGCAGGGCACAGAAGGAAGGGAACGCCATATGGTTTTTGGAAGGCAGATTTTGCTGGACTGGTTTTTTGACACTATGTCCCATTTGAAGCCCCCCTAAAGCACCACTACAGTAGAAACTCCAAAAAAGTGACCCCATTTTGGAAACTACGGGATAAGGTGTCAGTTTTGTTGGTACTATTCTAGGGTAAACATGATTTTTGGTTGCTCTATATTATACTTTTTTGAGACAAGGTAACAAAAAATAGAAATTCGGAAATTTCATCTCCATTTGCCAATAACTCTTGTGGAACACCTAAAGGGTTAACAAAGTTTGTAAAACTGGTTTTGAATACCTTGAGGGGTGTAGTTTCTTAGATGGAGTCACTTTAATGGAGTTTCTACTCTAGGGGTGCATCGGGGGCTTCAAATGGGACATGGTGTCAAAAATCCAGTCCAGCAAAATCTTCCTTCCAAAAACCATATGGCGCTCCTTTCCTTCTGCGCCCTGCAGTTTGGCCATACAGCAGTTTACGACCACATATAGGGTGTTTCTGAAAACTACAGAATCGGGGCAATAAAAATTGAGTTTTGTTTGGCTGTTAACCCTTGCTTTGTTACTGGAAAAATGGATTCAAACGGAAAATTTTTCAAAAATCGAAATTCTGAAATTTTATCTTTATTTGCCATTAACTCTTGTGGAAAACCTAAAGGGTTAATGACGTTTGTAAAATCAGTTTTGAATACCTTGAGGGGTGTAGTTTCTAGAATGGGGTAATTTTTGGGTGGTTTCTATTATGTAAGCCTCACAAAGTGACTTCAGACCTGAACTGGTCCCTAAAAAGTGGGTTTTTGAAAATTTCTGAAAAATTTCAAGATTTGCTTCTAAACTTCTAAGCCTTGTAACGTCCCCAAAAATGAAATAGCATTCCCAAAATGATCGATACATGAAGTAGACATATGGGGAATGTAAATCAATAACTTTTTTTGGCAGTATTACTATGTATTATAGAAGTAGAGTAATTGAAACTTGGAAAATTGCAAATTTTTCAAAATTTTTGGTAAATTTGGTATTTTTTTATAAATAAAAATGAAATTTTTCGACTTCATTTTACCACTGTCATGAAGTACAATATGTGACGAAAAAACAATCTCAGAATGGACTGGATAAGAAAAAGCGTTTTAAAGTTATCACCACATAAAGTGACAATGGTCAGATTTTGAAAAAATGGCCTGGTCCTTAAGGTGAAATAGGGCCGTGTCCTTAAGGGGTTAAAAACTTTGTTAACCCTTTGGGTGTTTCACAAGAATTAAAGAAAAATGTATATGAAATTTCAGAATTTCACTTTTTTAGCAGATTTTTCATTTTAATCCATTTTTGTTCTGCTAACAAAGCAAGGGGTAACAGTCAAACAAAACTCAATATTTATTGCCCTGATTCTGTAGTTTACAGAAACATCCCATATGTGATTTCACTGGCATAATTTTAAGTTGCCATGTCACATTTGAAGACCCCCTGTACAAACTCCAAAAAATTACCCCATTTTGGAAACTACGGGATAAGGTGGCAGTTTTGTTGGTACTATTTTAGGGTGCATATGATTTTTGGCTGCTCTATATTACACTTTTTGTGAGGCAAGGTAACAAAAAATAGGATGGCAGATTCCACATCAGGTTTACGCTCCCTGGCATGTCATCTAGGTAAACCGTAACACAAGCATATAACAAATCACGGAAGACAAGTTCCTGGAAGACAGCGGGAATTTTGCACAGACCAAAGGGCATAACGAAACCAAATGTCATAATGGCCATTGGGCGTATTAAACGCTGTCTTGCATTTTTCACTCTCTCATATACTAATTAAGTTAGTAAGCCCCTCGGAGGTCCATTGTTAATATTCTGATTCCACATAAACTGACAACAAGTGTGGCAATTAAGGGTAGCGGGTACTTGTTCTTCACCATGACCATTATACATGGCCATAGAGAATCGTTCTTATTTTTAACAAAGAAAAAGCCAGCTCCATAGTGACAGGAGGACTTTTGGATAAATCCTCTCTTGAGGTTCTGCATAGCCATCTTGTTAACAATTCCACCAAGATTTGAAGGTCATGTTGGAATGGTATCAGGGTAGATGGGATTTACATATGATGGCTGAATATTGTTGGAGCATGAGGCGAGATTGTCCACAGATTGAACACTTCAGGAAGAACAATATGCATACATTGTTAAGTTAACTGCTACCTAACTGGCCCACAATTTGACCTACAGTATCCTTTGTATGAACAAAATAATTTTAAATAAACATTGCATTCAGGTAATATTTGCATTATTTTTCATTGTATGTACAGTTTCTATGGTTTTTGAGGAAATGCCAAAATGAGGTACTTGAAACAGTCTCCTTCAGTTGGCATAGCTTTAACGAATTGGTTCATAAGACCCAGTTTCCTGTGCAGAGTTGGGCATATACGGGTTAACCAGCATTTTAGATGCTGGTCTTGATAACCCTGCGCTGGCTCTTGATGCGCCTTAGTTATGTAGAGGTTCCACATAACTTAAGTGCATCCACCGCCGGCCTACAACAGCCTTTAATCTATGCTAGTTCCCTTGCTGGTGTAGATTTATATTATTTTCTACGCCAAAAACTGACATAGAAAATGATAAGTGAAACGGGCCTACTTTTAAAACTGGAGTACGTGGTGTGGAAGGGGAAGAAGTTGCACATTTGGCCACAGATCCCCTTTGCGACTGAATCTGTGACAGATACATGCCAAAAAGTGGCGTATATCTAATCATAAAAGACCCCCATAATGTTCTTTCTGTCAATAAGTGGCTCATGTAGAATGTTTGGATCACCAGGTTTGAGGTCTGATCTTGGAGGCAAATTCCTCTCCACCCAATACTTCTCTTGAACTCTGCTGTCTCACATGGACAGAAAACAAGGATACTTTGTGTATCCGCGTTGCTGACCAGTAAAACGCGTACCATTTTAAGGTCAACATAGATGATCCAATTGTGTTTGTGATATTGCAGCAACTCAATGACTATCTTTATGTCTCCATATTCTTCACAAAGACAAACTGAATAGTCTAGACAAATAACAACCTGTTGCCAGCTCCAAGGATATCCTCTACCCCTCCCCACTCGAGGGAGTTTCTCTCTTAGCCAATAGGAGAGCACTGGTGCTCCCCTCAATCCAGGCTAAATTAATAGCATTACGATAAGCTGTAGAGAAAAAACCTGATGTGATAGAAGAAAACTCTACAGTTTTGAAATCACCATGCCTATTATAGTCTAAATGAGCTTAAAAATCAAACTCAACAAAAATTATGTTCAAAATTGTTCCTTTGGTGTAACAGACAGAAACCTGACAGATCCCATAACAGTCAATGCTATTTGCTGGACGCCACTGATGTCCATCATATGACGGATCCGCCGCTTCCATTTTCCTTTTCCTATGATGAAAAACGGAAGTGCGGACCCAGATGTGAACCTAAAAAAGAAAGCAGATGAACTGGATCTCTTATGGCCAACATAAAACTTGAGGGGGTTGGAGGTGATTTTAGGTTTTTCTGAGACCCCGTGATTTCTTTGTAGGGCCCTGTTGCTCATCCTACATAACCTATGTAACCTTTGCCACATAAAGGGATTAACGCTGAAGGCAACCATGAGAGATGTAAATGGTGTAAGGATGGAATACAAGGCAGCATACAATTTGCGTAAACTGCTGTTTGTAATAGCAGATGTGAAACTTCATGCAAAACATAAAATTAAGCAGAATCTCTGGGCCTAATTAAAGGTCCCCGAATGTCGCAGAGAAGACAAAAGGTATGTGATTAGCAATTCAGTAGAAAATATATAATGCTTCTTTCATCCCCCGAACAGCAGGCCATGAAAGTTCTCCGGTACAGAATATGCTGGTACTTTTTGTAACCTCACTGTTCTATCTGATGTAGCAATTAACAAGGTACAAAGGGAGGTGCGCGGCGATTGTATCAGCTAATGATTACGGAAACTGTCGTTTTACTAATGCAGCCTGAGCGCTGCATAAAGCGCTGCCTATTGTTATGTAAAGTGATGCGATTGGACTACTGAGGGCTGGAAACAATGCAATCCAGAGGAGCGTTTTATATCGTGCAATCAAACTGAATATGAAATGGATGAGGAGACTCTTTATTTAAGCTATTTTTTGGTGAAGTAGATAATGCTATGAGTAATTGGGGCTTATGGGCTATAGTCAATGCTTTATTCTCACCAGGACCAAATCATATCAGCTACTTAAGGGGGTTATTCCACAAATTTAGAAATATTTTGTTACTGACATATGCTTATATGCTATATCTAGATGGCTTTCTTCACCTTCTGTAGGTGGGCAGCAGCTCATCAAGCACTTCCATCTCCCAGGATGCATTGCAGCGACCGGGACTGCAGGGGCACTGTGTGACTGTGGTGGCCTGATGGGGGTAGTAGTTGGTACTAACGGATTCCTGAAGAGCTGGGCCGGAGTGCAGTGATTAGAAGGAAGGCACCAGATTCCTTTGGGGCACACAGTTGTATCTGTAGTCCTAATAACAGGCTCTTGGGGAGGTATGGTCTGGTGACACTCAGGCTGTTCCAGATAAGGAGCATACATTACCTTCTCTGTTTCACACAGCCGCTACATATATCTTGCCTTAGCTTACTCACAATTTCCAATAACACGTACACATTGTCGTATTATTGAGAAATGCGGCTCCAAATACAGCTTGTACTTCACTGTAGACTGTGAACAGGCACAGTAGGCTAACTCCTGTGTCACATTGGGTGCTAATGGAGTCTATAGGCTAAGGTAACACTCTCGTCTCCACTAGTCTCTCCCTATACTCTCTCAACACTCTTAGTTTCTGTTATTCCTCTTTTAACGCCTACCCTTGGTCTGCACACAACTCAGAAGGCTAGATAACTGTCAGCTTATTTCGCTTCTGGGTTTAGCAGGTCCAGCCCTAGCTTCTTTCAGCTGTTTTTTTTTTGGCTGTCTCTGCAGTCTGGCTGAGGAGTCTGACTTTTGTGTCTGACTCTGGAGTTAGCTTTCCTTGGCTTCAGACTAAACTTATGCTGACCTGACTGCACTGCACTGATCTCAACTGCTGCACTTCACCGACTCACTCCTCTCACTTCCTCCAACTAATCTTCTTCTTTTCTACTTACTGTCTTGCACTTCCTATAACTTCTGCTATATATAGATATTTAGTACCAGCACCGCCTAGCGGTGACTGAGTGTGCCTACATGCAAGGTGTAAACAGTCCTCTAAGAAGGGATTACAGCAATATGTATACATCTTATAAAATAACAAATATCCTTATATATACAGGGCCCCACTACTAATACAGCGTGGGACACTGCACAATTAGCTCTTACTCACCACTTTCTCCCCTTCATACACAATAGTTCCTCACATATAGTCCCAGACAGGGGCGTTAATAGGGTCTCAAAAGATCGGGGGCCTAAGCCCAATTCCCTGTCATCCCCGCCCCACGCTCTAGCACTAAAGACATATTTTACTTTCTGCATGGACACTACCAAACGTACAGGACCATACAGCACCACATACCTATTACATCCAGTGCCTTACAGGTGACTTAGCCTCTGATGTAGACGTTTTCTTTCCTTATCTTCACCATTCTGATGACGATCATGACGATTTCTTTCAGCCATGTTTCGTTTCTGTAGATTTTGACACAAAGACATCTAAGGTTGCTCACTTTTCTATCATCATCCTGCCCACCCTGGTGCTCCAAACGCCGTGTCATGCCTTTTCATAAGTATATAAACATTTATACATTATTATTGTTATAACGTGTATTCGTGGCCTATGTAGTACATGTTGTACTTATGTTCACCCTTCTGTATGAACCTTCATTGTATTAAAGATTCTTCCTGGCAGATGTGGGCCTATCTAAGGGAGTGATTTTACCTCATCACTAGGCTATGGGCCGAGATAAGGTTCTTCCTGGCACTCGTCTGTCATCTCTTTATAATGAGATTTATTAATGAGACAAACATATAATGTCTGTTTGTTCATATAGTGGATTGTATTTAGTTTGACACAAGTTAATCGATATATCACATATGGGTTGTTTTATGCTTCATATATTGGTTTTATTTTTACATGTTATAATCATATGCTAAGGTATATATATACAGTATGTATAATAACTCACATATATTTTTGCATAGACAATGGTACCTTGTTTTCTTTCTAGTTGCACAAAATAATTAAAGTTCTCGTCAACGAGCTGAGAGGTTATTATGTCGCCGTCTCCTGAGTAGGATCAATAACTTTGATATTTTTTCCTTTGATCCTTTCTTTTGTTTGTTTTTTGTATATAAAGCATTTTGCGCTTTATATCCACGACAGCCGCCAAGCATTATACTGCAGAAATGACACTGCCATAAAGATAGTCCTCCCCATAGTAATATAAAAGTTCTGCCACTGGTAATAGTTCTCTCTCTGAGTGCTCTCATTAGTAACAGTGCCCCCAATAATGATAATACTCCCTAAGAGTGCCTATTAGTAGTGCTCCTATATTGTGCTAAATAATAATGCCCACCATAATGCATCCAGTAGTAATACATTTCTATAGCATCCCTCATATTAATTAGGCACCTTTATAGAACTGCCAGTAGTATTATGGCCACTTTATAGTGCCTTCAGTAGTTATATTGTCCCCTAGCTATGGTGACCTCTTCAGTGCCCCAGTAATTTAAATGCCCTTTATAGTGCCATCAGTTTATACCGTGCCCCCCTGTAGTACCACAGACCTTACAGTGCCCCTAGATCTTATAGTGCCCTCTGTAGTGCCCCCAAACCTTATGGTGGTCCCCTAATATTAAAAAAGAGTAATTTCATTCTGTCAGGTCTGTCTAAAATTCTATTAAGGGTGTTGTCCGAGTTATGTAAAAAAAAAAAAAAAACACTGTAAATCTGATGTTAGCAATTAGAGATCAGCGAATTTCATATTATGAAATTCATTCACGCTTCGTTTAGTGGTAATAGCAGAATTGCGTTATGAATTCCGTTACCATGGACCATAATGCAATTCTATGACGGAATGGATAACGGAATGCCTCTGGAGGACTCCCCTGCATAACGGAAACGGGACAGATCCGTTTTGCAGACCATAGACTTCTATTATGACGGAATGCCTCTAAAGTCATTCTATTATGCATTCCGTCATAGAATTGCGTTATGGTCCGTGGTAACGGAATCCATAATGCAATTCTGCTTTTACCACCAAACGAAGCGTGAACGAATTTCAAAATATGAAATTCGCTCATCTCTATTAACAATATATACATAAGCTAAGCAAGTTTTAGGCAAAAAATAAATAAATATATATATATATATATATATATATATATATGTATATTTCCTCATTTCCCTAGTTGTGTTCTGGCCTTTTGTTGACATGCAGTGGTGTGGGGACGTGTAACAACAATCTCTGGTTTTCCTCATTAATATTTGTGGGTGTCAACAAAGAATGCCTTTCCCCTCCACCTGCTCTGCAAAGGGAGTGAATAAAATTGCTGCCCTGCCTGCAGTCTGACTGCTGGGATACTCAGCAGCATGTTGAATCTGTTGAACTACAGGTCTAAGCTGTACAGTACAATGACATTTCTGATACACAAATGATCTTCCTCCCTACCTGTTATTGTGCAATGCTCTGTAGACACTTCTTCACAGAGGAGAGAACTTCTCCAGTCTTTGTCAGCTCTGTGTCTGAAGGTAAGGAGGGAGGATCCTGTTATCTCTTCAGTGCCTGGAGAAGAGGAAACCCTGCAGCTGCTCAGTACCTGAGACAGAGCCTCCAACCCTGAGTCTGTGCTGCTGGTAGAAGGGGTTAAACTTTGCTGAAAAGGCCAGTGGGAGGGAAGTCAGAGCACATACAGCTCAGCCAGTAGATTGGCAGTGCCGTGGGCTTGGCCGGCACAGCCATCACAGTGAGGCTCTGTGCACAGAGGCAGGCCTACTCCCTCAGGCTTGTGCGTGGAATGTCATTAGATCAGGGAAAGAAAATGACATCACAGGTCATGTGACCCTCAGCTAACTGAGAGAACAGGGCCACTATAGATAAAGTGAATTGAAAACCCATTACATCTAATTAGTTTGAAACATACAAAAAATAAAACATTTTTATATTGCTTTTTGGAGCCCTGGGTGTCAACAGCTAGGACCACCATATTAGCTGGCTTTGAACTTTTCCATATTTTGTAATAGCAGCGTTGCAGAGTAATGCAGCAATTGTTGAATCTATCACCACATATCTAGGAAGATTTGGCTGTCATGATTTTGGGAAAACTTGATAACAGCCCAGCTGAAGAGCAGGGCTGATGTTCATTGGATGGTCCCTTGTGTTGCACCATCTGGTGGCAGTCTCACGTCACCCAAACTTGTGTGGTGTTAGTGTAAGAATGACATATATCCTACAGTGTCTGATTAAGAGTATATTAGAGTATAATTGTCCAAATAACAGCGCCATATATGGAGCAAATGGAGATGAGGAAAGTAAACGTCTAAGGGAGCATTCACACGACCATAAGTGTTTTGCGGCCGCAAATTGCAGATCCGCAAAACACGGATACCGGCCGGGTGCGTTCCGCATTTTGCAGACCGCACATGGCTGGCACTATATAGAGAATGCCTATTCTTGTTCGCAACCAAAATTGCGGAGCGGATGCTGATCCAATTATACGGACGTGAGAATGCTCCCTAAATCAGAGGAGAAGTCACTGGATGTAAGAGGTACAGATGTAGTTGAGCTAAACTTGACTCTGATAACACATGGCACAGTGTTATCTTGGTTATCACATGACAAAAATTATTGAAATCCATGGAAAAGTTAGTTCCCTTTTTCTTGCCATTCTTTGCCTAACACATTATTCAAGTTAAGGTTGGCTGCATCTGTATGTGGTGGTGAACTCTGCTGAAGATGAGGCTGGCTCAGTGCTGTGACCTGTGTCTCGCCTTCTCAGCCCCCTCTTCCGTGTCTTATTTACAGACAACTTAAGAAGAAGGACAGAATATATCAGCTTGCGCTGGCCACCACAGAAGGGCAGTTTTGGAGTAAGGTATTTTGTGCTGCTGGCGCAGTATTTTGTGCTACACTGTGGTATTTGAATCTACTGGGGCTGCATTTTGTGCCGCACTATGGTATTTATTATTTGTTATGTGTTTGCCCCACCTCCTATCAATTTGGACCTGCCCACAACATGGGCCATTTTTAGTTTTTTTCAGGGCCACTTTGAACGCTATGTACACTTTCGGGGGAAACTTTTTATTATTATTGCTAAAAATCTTTTTTTTTCTGTACATAGCTGAGATGCTCCAGTACCAGCCTGTGGATTTTCTCTTTTTTTTCTTCAAGTGAGGAGCTGACAGGCTCCTTATGTCTGCTCTCTGACCCTATAAACATTATATCTCAGTTCTTATCTTACTCATAAAAATATGGCTTAAATAAGTGTTTATGACCTCTCAGTAGTTTAGAGATAAGGTTTATTAGATGACTGTTGAAAGTGAAAGTACCAGTCACACATTTAGAAAAACTGTTTACCCTTTGTGACAGAATGGCTCAATATTTTTAAAAAAGGCCAATTAAAAATATGATTTTTAGCCAAAAATGAGTAAAATACAATCATTAACAAAAACTGCCTCCGAAGGTGTACATAGCCTTTAAAGAGGTATTCCTATCTCAGACAATGGGGGCATATCACTAGGATTGTCTGATAGGTGCAGGTCCCACCGCTGGGACCCGCACCTATAGCCAGAACGGATCCCCGAAAGTGGTGGAAAGCGCACTGCGCATACACAGCCCATTTACTTCTATGGGGAGTGCACTTGGTGGTGACCTGACCGGAGTCCTCCAGCCACCACCGGTATTTTAATATTAGTATGGGGGTATTTTTGAATTTTGCTAATAAATCAAATTTTTGCTTTTATACCTACAGGGAGCATGTGCGTGTATTATTGCGGTATTTGCCGCAATGTCAAGAAAAAATGCTGAAAAATGGGAGCTGAACTAGAGGCAGCAGGAAAATGGGCAGCAGCAGACTCTGCTGCCAAATACTTTTGATTAGCGGGAATAATAAGATGTAACTATACTAACATAACAAAAATCATAATCAAACCATAGCAAATTGTAGCTATTATAATAAATGTAGAATAGCCAAACTGATTCATATATTTCACCAGTTTTTATTAACTAGTCGTGGTCGTGCACCCAGTTTTCACACAGGGTAGACCAGTGCACTGTTCATATGGTGTAAATGTATATTTTATCTTTGAGAGTGGGCTTTACTAGTCTGATGTAAGAGCTGTGTTGTGCATTCTGAGCAAATCAGGTATCTCCCCTCTGCTGCTCCCATTCCCACTCTCTACCTCATGCCGTTTCACTAAAACACTGAGTAGCTGCAGCTGCATCCCCCTCCGTCCCCCTTTTACCGGTCTTTTATGACTGTTTTACACTAGATGGATTTATTTGGTGTCTGAGGAGGTTTCTAAGCATTTTCAGAATTCCTGAAATATTTAAATGAAGTAATGCTATTTTAATTTCATTAGCATAATGAATATTAAATGCACAGAAAAAAAAGTAAAACAAAGTTCTGGAATAACTGTAAATTTCCTAAACTTTGACTACCTCTGTCAGTCTCCCACACACCACTGTGACACCCCTGTAATTACCATCTAATAAGCTGGAACACAAAGCCATCATTTAGCACCACAGTACATAAGGAATAATGAACAGAAGAATGGAAACTCCACAGCTCTCCTCCAACCTTGTATGTCTCGGTTTTCCAACTGAAACTGCTTGCAAAATTACCCTAAAGATCCAAAAATCCAAAGGGTTAAATCTTCAATGTCAGGGTATTCTTCCTAGTGACATATACAGCTGAAATATTGGACATTAATATGCTGTGTTACAGTCACAGGAAAGATTAAGCTGAAGCTTATCATTCATGTGAAACCAGGACACACTAATACCGCCAGCCCGGGGCATGTACGGAACGTTCCATATGCAGGAGCAATGTATTCTTTTACGTTTTGAAGTCTTTGGCGCAAGGGGAAAATAGAAAAAAGAGAGATAAGATGATTGATCTTGCAAATGGCTTCCAGGAAAATCTGGGAAGATCTGTAGAGTCAAACTAAAAACGCTACGAAAAGTAAAAAAAAACTAAACTGTTAGCGTACAGGCACAAAGTATAAAAATACACATTGGGGGACACTTAATAAGCATGTTGCACTAGATTTATGGCGTAAAATGCGTAAAAAAGAATGGCGTTTTGATTTGCGCCAAATATATCAACAGTTTAAGGCCTCTTGCACACGAACGTGTGCGCCCCGTGCCCGCATTGTGGACAGCATTTGCGGATCCGCAATACACAGGCAGTAGGCACCATTCCATGGCCATTCCGCATCATGTATGCGGACCCATTCTTTTCAATGGGTCCGCAAATCCGGACATGCGGAATGGTGCAGAACTACAGAGTGCTTCCGTGGTGTTCCGTACTTCTGTCCCACAAAAAGATAGAACATGTCCTATCTTTTTGCGGAACGGGCAGATCACGAACCCATTAAAGTGAATGGGTCCGCGATCCGCTGCGGCTTCCCCACGGTCGGTGCCCGTGCATTGCAGGCCGCAATTTGCGGCCCGCAGCACGGGCACGGGGCGCACACGTCTGTGTGCAAGAGGCATAATCCAGACTTTTTACCATAAAGAATGCACCACGCCAGAAATAAATTATAAATGTCAAAGTGGGCAGGGCTATCAAACTGGCGCATATTAAGTCTCATTTATCATCCTCTTATCTGCAGAAATGGCTCAAATTAAAGTGGACAATTAAGCCGGCTTATGTGGTGGTGTTTTGTGTAAAAAGTCATATTCATGGCATAAAGATGCGACTTTTTGTCAAAAAGTCGCATTTATGAAAAGAAAACCAAACCAACTCATTGTTATATTGTTTTTGTTATAAATGAGCAAAACAACAGGATTCTGTCAGTAAAGTGACATTCAACAAAATGTTAGTGCTATTGGAGTTAAAATGTCGCAAATCAAGAGAAATAGGCGGATAATCAAGTTTTAAAAAAAAGTTACATTTTAACAGTGATGTGCACCTTTTGATATGGGGTGAAAGAAATTTCTACTTTTGAATTGTTATGTTAGTATTTTTTTTGCACAAATTACGCCATTATTGATAAATGTCCCTTATCATGTATTACATTCCTGTTATTTATAAGCATCAATAGTAGGGTTGCATCCGGTATCGAAATGTTGATACTTTTTCAATACTTCTATGCCCTGCTTGGTTCCATATGACATAGGAATGCTCGTTAGCGATGCTCTGCCTGTGTAAAGTTGTCGCTGATTGCTCGATGAACTAGCAATCTGTGGTTACAAAAATCATTGCTGGTAGCAGATTGTGCCGTCCAATCACGCTTAAGTGAATGGAGTGAGTACTCGTCATTACAATGCACTTCCGAGATGATATGCAGTGTAAAACAGCTGCGGACCCCCACCAATCTGATATTGATGACATATCCTGAGGATAGGTCATCAATACTGTACTGTATTATATGGCTAGGTAACCCCTTTAACCCCATTATGTTGAGAGGTACTTGATGAAGTTACTATTAATGTGAGTTTTATCACATTGGTTTTATCAATTTGGACCTCTATGTCCCTCACATTAATAGTAAGTGATCCAATCAAGTATGTGTGTGTGTGTTTTTTTTGTGTGAAAAGTATCGATTTGGTATAGAGTATCATGATAATTTACTCGGTATCCAAATCGAAGGCCTAATTCTCGTATCATGGCAACCCTATTGCAAAGCACTCTCCGAAATAACTGAAGTAAAGCTGTGTCCAATGGACAGATTTATCAGGAGGTGAGCGGAGATTGCAGTTAAGGTGAATGAGGGAGGAGCTGCTGAGTGAAAAACACAGTTATGCTGCACATACGTCTAGTGAGAGGGGAGGAGGAAGATGAGCCGAGAGAAAGAGGCAGAGAGGCACACACACAGAGGCTGCTGCAGCAAATCTTGAGTTTTCTTTCTCCTACCCAAAGTGCTTTATCCGCAGTAATATTGTTCAGTACTGCTATATAAGGTTCCATGTGGTGCTGCTGCTGAGTGAGTGATAATAGGGAGCAGAATCTCCTCTTTTCCCCATTCTTTGTCTATGGGAGACATTATAGCAACTAGTCTCCATGCATTAGCTCAGTGATTAAAGAGCTAAAAATAATAAAATCAGCAGGCTGGGGGAATCAGCAGTAAATACATAAAGGAATGAATTGAAAGATAATGTGCCACATGTTTCAGAGGGATCTCCCTCCTAATGGTTGTATTTAGAAAGTATGCTGCCCTAGGCAGGCTTAGTGCTGACACCCCCTATTAGTTGATTTAAAGCAGCCTGTTGACTTGAGGGTATACAGTAGCTGCATAAATTGATTTTGACCATACGGTAAATTATAACTCTGTTGAAAAAGCACTTGGTTTTACCATGATTGCTCTGGTTTTGTAACGAGGTTATTGGCAGGGGTGGGATCCAGCCGGTTCTCTCCGGTTCTGCCGAACCGTTTGTTGAAATCACAGCCGGTTCGCAGGACCGGTGAGAAGCAGGGATCCCGATCCGGTCCTGCAGCTCCCTGCACCACATCACACACACACGGCGCTGAACTTACACACACCGGGCCGTTCCGTAGTGAAGCAGTGAGACCTTACTGCTTCACAGCTCAGGAGCTCCCCCTGCTGGCCGCACTTCCTGCTGCTGGCTGTGGGAGGAGCTGTGAAAGCCCGGGAATCAGTCTTCCCTTGCACAGCCTGTAGCAGGGTCAGTGTGGGAGCCGAGCCTGTCATCAGTGGAGAAGGTAAGTATGCTTTTTTTTGTTCTTTGTTTTGCTCCTAACACTTCACACCAAAGGGGGAATGGGTGATGGGCACAGCTACTGTGAGGGGGCACAAATGATTGGATAATAAATGTGTGGGGGCCACAAATTATGGCAAAATTACTGTGGGGGGGAATGATGGCAAAATTACTCTGAGGGGGCACAAATTATGGCAAAATTACTGTGAGGGGGCACAAATGATGGCATAATAAATGTGAGGGGGCACAAATGATAGCAAAATTACTGTGAGGGGGCACAAATGATGGCAAAATTACTGTGAGGGGGAATGATGGCAAAATTACTGTGAGGGGGCACAAATGATGGCAAAATTACTGTGAGGGGAGCACAAATGATAGCATAATAAATGTGAGGGGCACAAATGATGGCAAAATTACTGTGGGGGGAATGATGGCAAAATTACTGTGAGGGGGCACAAATGATGGCGAAATTACTGTGAGGGGGCACAAATGATGGCAAAATTACTGTGAGGGGGCACAAATGATGGCGAAATTACTGTGAGGGGGCACAAATGATGGCAAAATTACTGTGAGGGGGCACAAATGATGGCATAATTACTATGAGGGGGCACAAATGATGGCGAAATTACTGTGAGGGGGGCACAAATGATGGCAAAATTACTGTGAGGGGGCACAAATGATGGCATAATTACTGTGAGGGGGGCACATAATCTGGGCATTGCTACTGTGAGGGGGGGCACATAATATGGCATTGCTACTGTGAGGGGGGGCACATAATATGGTGTTGCTACTGTGAGGGGGCACATAATATGGCATTGCTACTGTGAGGGGGCACATAATATGGCGTTGCTACTGTGAGGGGGCACATAATCTGGGCATTACTGCTGTGAGGGGGCACATAATCTGGGCATTACTGCTGTGACAGGAACAAAGGTGGGCATAATTACTGTGGGGACACAAGGTGGGCATTAGTACTGTGTGGTAGCACTTAGGGGAAATGTCCTAGATTACCCTGCTATACGTTGGCATGGCTCAGTCTTACAGGCCAGCACAGCTCCCCCTGCTGGTGATATCACAGGGGCAGTCACCATCCCTTCCTTATGTGATTATTCTTTTTTTTCTCTATCACCACAGGGACCTTGTTCTGGATCTAGTGGACATCACGCCGATGCCAGCGACACCCTGGATAAGGTAGGACCAGATTTTATTAGGACTGGGTAATTGTAGCCATGCATTGGGCCGGGTTAGGGATCTTTAACACGAGCGGATCCTGTGAGGCTAATCCGCCGCGTGATAGCGATCCAAGCCCCGCACCGGACAGCAGAGACACAGAGCAGTAACACGATTGATAACGCTCTGTGCCTCTCTGTGATCTTTTACAACAAAATCACAATGAGATAAAGTTGTTACTGTGATTTTGTAGTAAAAAAGATCAGTCAATCATGATACTGCTCCATGTCTCTGCTGTCCGGAATGGGGCTTGGCTCGCTATCACGCAGCGGGTTAGACACAAGGAAAAGAGCCCTCTGGTGAGCTGATTCGGTGGTGCAACGGGCCACTTGACTGGATTTTCCCCCAGGACTAAGGCTGCCAGCCCTCCCCTGCTGGTGAGTAAGCGGCGTGGCAGCGGCAGGAAGCAGCCAGAGCAGAGGCTGCCTAGAGTTGCTGACAGTCCACAGACAGGAGTCAGGACAGGTCAGGTCGTGTTAGGGACGGGTAGTGAGTGTGATCATGTGACAACAGATGGCAAGGAGGGGGCTGGGGAGAGAAATGTGACAACATGGAGGATGGAGGGGCCCGGGGGAGAAATGTGACAACATGGAGGATGGAGGGGCCATGTAGGAGAAATGTGACAATATGGAGGATGGAGGGGGCCATGTGGGGAGAAATGTGACAGTATGGAGGATGGAGGGGGCCATGTGGGGAGAAATGTGACAATATGGAGGATGGAGGGGGCCATGTGGGGAGAAATGTGACAATATGGAGGATGGAGGGGGCCATGTGGGGAGAAATGTGGCAACATGGAGGATGGAGGGGCCAGGGGGAGAGAAATGTGACAATATGAAGGATGGAGGGGGCCATGTGGGAGAAATGTGACAACATGGAGGATGGAGGGGGCCATGTGGGGAGAAATGTGACAATATGGAGGATGGAGGGGGCCATGTGGGGAGAAATGTGACAATATGGAGGATGGAGGGGGCCATGTGGGGAGAAATGTGGCAACATGGAGGATGGAGGGGCCAGGGGGGGAGAGAAATGTGACAATATGAAGGATGGAGGGGGCCATGTGGGGAGAAATGTGACAACATGGAGGATGGAGGGGGCCATGTGGGGAGAAATGTGACAACATGGAGGATGGAGGGGGCCATGTGGGGAGAAATGTGACAACATGGAGGATGGAGGGGGCCATGTGGGGAGAAATGTGACAATATGTGTGTAGTGTATATGGTGTATTTATGTATGTGTACCATGTATATAGTGTATTTATATGTGCTGCATATATATGGTGTATGTATATGTAAACGTGTCGTGACGCGGCGTATATGTGTCGCGACGCTGCGTATCCACCGCGGAGTAGGGAACCTGTTGTTAAAAATTTGAATCCCACCCCTGGTTATTGGCCATAGAAGAAGGTAAAGGAAACCAAGTCAGCTCACCACTCATTATCTCGACTAGAGATGGGCGAAGTATTATAAAATGTGATTCGACTGCTTCACTGAATTTTACAAAAAAAAATTTGCTCCATGATGAATTACTTTGTTACGAAGCACATTTATTTGTAAATAGTGGGTGGAATGACAGGGAGCGGCGATTGCACCCCCCCCCCCCCCGTCATTGTACCCTTCAGATGCCGCGTTCATAGCTGATCGAGGCATCTGACGTTGATATGGCAGATCAAATCATACTTACTTCATCCGCCGCCATCTTGATTGAAAACTGGCGCAAAATCTTGCAAGGCCCTTGATGACGTCAGAACGTCGACCGGCGCAGTGGTGGCATACATCATCGCGCACGGGATTTCATGCAAGATCTTCAATCAAGATGGAGGCAGCCGGCTTTTCGCGCTCAAAAAGATGAGGTAAGTATGATTTTTTAAATTATTTACGGCCATTCAGGAGTATCGATTCACTACCACGAAGCACGAGGACATTTGGCCTTGTGGCGAATTGAATTTTCCCTGAAATTTGTATTGAGGTCAACTTCGTGGACTTCGATTCGCTCAACACTAATCTAGACATCCGAACCCCAGGCATGGGATGGTGCACGGCATGTAGCACCTTGGCTACAGTCACAATGTAAAAATGAAGTCCAGTCCAGTACTACATCCTGAAATCTTCAATCTTTATTTCTTTATGATAAAATCAGAAGCATACAGTTGATAAAGTGCAGCCAACGTGTTAGGGTACTTTTATACTTGCGGCAGGACGGATCCGTAGCTCCGCCCCCGCCCCATTATAGTCAATGGGGACGAAGCGGCAGCACGGCAGTGCACGGGCACTTGTGGCAGGATGGATCCGGCAGGCTGAATAGCCTGCCGGATCCGTCCTGCCGCAAGTGTAAAAGTACCCTTATACAAGTGAAGTACTTTATTTTACATTTATAAATGCATGGTAATAACATTGGTTAAAAATGTCTCATCTGAATGTATCCTTACATCTGCTAGTAAAATATAAACTTAAGTCCAAAGGCATCTCCATAAAAAAATCATAGCATGCACCATCTGATTCATTCACTCAAGTCAGTGGGTCTGCAAGGAAAACAGACAGAACGTGGACATATTCAGTGACTCGTCCATATAAATAGGCACTCATGTTTGCAGGCCGGAACTCTAACGATTTTAACAGTGCTTATCTGAATGAGCTATAACTCTTGCTAGGTACATTGCTACCTTTAGGCTACATGCACACGACCGTATGTGTTTTGCGGTACGCAAATTGCAGATACGCAAAAACATAGAAACATAGAAACATAGAATGTGTCGGCAGATAAGAACCATTTGGCCCATCTAGTCTGCCCAATATGCTGAATACTATGGATAGCCCCAGGCCCTATCTTATATGAAGGATGGCCTTATGCCTATCCCATGCATGCTTAAACTCCTTCACTGTATTTGCAGCTACCACTTCTGCAGGAAGGCTATTCCATGCGTCCACTACTCTCTCAGTAAAGTAATTCTTCCTGATATTACCTTTAAACCTTTGCCCCTCTAATTTAAAACTATGTCCTCTTGTAGCAGTTTGTCTTCTTTTAAATATTCTCTCCTCTTTTACCGTGATGCTTCCCTTTATGTATTTAAAAGTTTCTATCATATCCCCTCTGTCTCTTCTTACTTCCAAGCTATACATGTTAAGGTCCTTTAACCTTTCCTGGTAAGTTTTGTCCTGCAATCCATGTACTAGTTTAGTAGCTCTTCTCTGAACTCTCTCCAAAGTTTCAATATCCTTCTGCAGATATGGTCTCAGTACTGCACACAATACTCCAAATGAGGTCTCCCTAGTGCTCTGTAGAGCGGCACGAGCACCTCCCTCTTTCTACTGTTAATGCCTCTCCCTATACACCCAAGCATTCTGCTGGCATTACCTGCTGCTCTATGACATTGTCTGCCCACCTTTAGGTCGTCTGATATAATGACCCTAAATCCCTTTCCTCAGATACTGAGGTTAGTACTGTATCACTGATTTTATATTCTGCTCTTGGGTTTTACGCCCCAGGTGCATTATCTTGCACTTATCGACATTAAATTTTAGTTGCCAGATTTTTGACCATTCCTCTAGTTTTCCTAAATCCTTTTCCATTTGGTGTATCCCTCCAGGAACATCAACCCTGTTACAAATCTTTGTGTCATCAGCAAAAAGACACACCTTACCATTGAGGCCTTCTGCAATTTCGCTGATAAAGATATTAAACAATATGGGTCCCAGAACAGATCACTGAGGTACCCCACTGGTAACAATACCATGGTCTGAATATACTCCATTGACTACAACCCTCTGTTTTCTGTCCTTCAGCCACTGCCTAATCCATTCAACAATATGTGAGCTCAAGCTCAAAGACTGCAGTTTATTGATAAGCCTTCTATGTGGGACAGTATCAAAAGCCTTACTAAAGTCCAGATAAGCGATGTCTACTGCACCTCCGCCATCTATTATTTTAGTCACCCAATCAAAAAGTCAATAAGATTAGTTTGACATGATCTCCTGAAGTAAACCCATGCTGTTTTTATCAATCAACCCATGGGTTTTTAGATGTTCCACAATCCTCTCCTTGAGTATGGTTTCCATTAATTTCCCCACTATTGATGTCAGGCTTACTGGCCTATAGTTGCCCGATTCCTCTCTACTACCTTTCTTGTGAATTGGCACAACGTTTGCTAATTTCCAATCTTCCGGGACGACACCTGTTACCAGTGATTGGCTAAATAAATCTGTTAATGGATTTGCTAGTACACCTCTAAGCTCTTTTAATAGCTTTGGGTGTATCCCATCAGGCCCCTGTGATTTATTTGTATTAATTTTGGACAGCTGACTTAGAACCTCTTCCTCTGTAAAGACACATGCATCAAAGGATTCATTAGTCTTCCTCCCTAACTGAGGTCCTTCTCCTTCATTTTCCTTTGTAAAAACTGAACAGAAGTATTCATTGAGGCAGAAAATAGATAATGTCCGTATGGCATCCGTTTTTTTTGCGAATCCATTGCAATAATGCCTATACTTATCCGCAAAATGGACAAGAATAGGACATGCTCTATTTTTTTTGTGGGGCTACGGAACGGACATACAGATAGGGATAGTACATGGTGTGCTGTCCGCATTTCTTGCGGACCAATTGAAATGAATGGGTCCGCATCTTACCCGCAAAAAAAAACGGAACGTACATGGAAACAAACAACGTTAGTGTGCATGTAGCCTTAGGGCTCATGCAGATGACCGTTGTTCTAGTCCGCATTCGAGCCGCAGTTTTTGCGGCTTGGGTGCGGACCCTTTCACTTCAATGGGGCCGCAAAAGATGCGGACAGCACTCCGTGTGCTGTCCGCATCCGTTGCTCCGTTCTGTAGCCCCGCAAAAAAAAAAATAACATGTCCTATTCTTGTCAGTTTTGCGGACAAGAATAGGCATCTCTATAATGGGCGGACAGCAAAAAACTGTCCTATAATGGGCGGACCGCAAAAAACGGTTGTGTGCATGAGGCCTTACTCTGTGGCCGCTATATTTTTGTTTTTAGTGATACTGAGGAGCTTTAACCCCTGAAGGATATGAGCCGTACATGTACAGCGCTGGTGGACATGACTTAAGGACCAGCGCCATACATGTATGGCAGGCTGATCGGGCAGGTGCAGGAGCTGCGTACGCCCCATCAGCGGCACGGACCCGGCGATGCTGGCGTGTTAACCCCTTGTATGACCGCGGCATGCAGAGAGTTTGCGGAGGGTATGGGTGCCCTCCGCTTCCCCACCCATCAGAGCTTGCCTTCTACGGACTCCTGTGAGATCCAGCCCCTAGGCTGGGTCGCACAGGCAGGCTGTCAGCATAAAAGCTGACAGCCAATGCATTGCAATACAGGTTGTATTATAATGCATTGCAGAGGGGATCAGACCCCAGAAGTTGAAGTTCTAGAGTGGGACAAAAATAAAAAGTTTTAAAAAAGTAAATAAAAGAGTTTTTCATAATAACATTTTTTTAGTTTCAAGTAAAAAAAAAAAATTCCCCAAATAAAACACATAAACTAAAAAAAAAAAGAAAACCAGACGTATTATGTATTGCCGCGTCCGTAACGACCGGCTCTACAAAAATATCACATGCCCCAGGCCCTCACATAAACACCATAGAATAAATAAAATAAAAACTGTGCTAAAGCAATTATTTTTTTGGTCATCAGAAAATCATCATCAGAAATCAGAAAAAGAGCAACACCAAGCGATCAAAACGGCATATGCCCCCCAAAATAGTACCAGTACCGTCACCTCATCCCGCAAAAAATGTGGCACTCAGAATATGGAGACACTAAAACATGATTTCTTTGTTTAAAAAATGCTGTTATTGTGTAAAAAATAAATAAATAAATGTATACATGTTAGATATCGCGCTGCTGTATAAAAATAACACATAAACTAACCCTTCAGGTGAACACTGTAAAAAAAATTAAAATGTTGTAAAAACCACCATTTTTTTTTGCCACCTTACACCACAAAAAGTACATTAACAAGCGATCAAAAAAGTAATACGCACCACAATATCATACCAATCAAATCGTCATCTCATCCCGCAAAAAATGAGACCCACTTAAGACAATCGCCAGAAAATTTTAAAAACTATGGCTCTCAGAATATGGAGACACTAAAACATGATTTATTTATTTTTTTAATGCTTTTATTATGTAAAACTTAATAAATTATGAGTGTGCATATGAGGTATTGTCGCATCCATAACAACCTGCTGTATAAAAATATGACATGAACTAACCCCTCAGATGAACACCGTAAAAAAAAAAAAACGGTGAAAAAAAGCCAATTTTTCTCACCTTACATCACCTTACATCACAAAAAGTGTAAAACCGAGCGATCAAAAAATCATATGCACCCCGAAATCATACCAATCAAACCATCATCTCATCCCGCAAAAAATTAGACAATCGCCCACAAAATATAAAAAAAACTATGGCTTTCAGAATATGGAGACACTAAAACATGATTTTTTTGTTTAAAAAATGCTGTTATTGTGTGAAACTTAAATAAATAAAAAAGTATACATATCCGGTATCACCACATCTGTAAGAACCTGCTGTATAAAAATATCACATGATCTAACCCCTCAGGTGAACACCGTAAAAAAATAAAAATAAAAACGGTGTAAAAAAAAAAGCAATTTTTTGTCACCTTACATCACAAAAAGTGTAATATAGAGCAACCAAAGTCATATGTACCCTAAAATAGTACCAACAAAACTGCCACCTAAGGGTACTTTCACACTTGCGGCAGGACGGATCAGTCCTGCCGCCAGTGCCCTGTGCACTGCCGTGCTGCCGCTCCGTCCCCATTGACTATAATGGGGCGGAGGGCGGAGCTACGGTGTAGCACGGCAGTGCACGGCAAAGATCGCTGGACTGAAAAGTCGGACATGCAGGACTTTTAGTCCGGCGATCTCCGGCCACGCACTGCCGTGCTGCGCCGTAGCTCCGCCCCGCCCCATTATAGTCAATGGGAACGGAGCGGCAGCATGGCAGTGCACGGGCACTTGCGGCAGGGCGGATCCGGCAGGCTGAATAGCCTGCCGGATCCGTCCTACCGCAAGTGTGAAATACCCTTATCCCATAGTTTCCAAAATGGGGTCACTTTTTTGGAGTTTCTACTCTAGGGGTGAATCAGGGGGTCTTCAAATGTGACATGGCAACTTAAAATAATCCCAGTGTCAGCCTTCTAAAAACCATATGGCAGCTTACACTACATATGGGGTGTTTATGTAAACTACAGAATCAGAGTAAGAAATATTGAGTTTTGTTTGACTGTTAACCCTTGCTTTGTTACTTGAAAAAATGGATTAAAATGGAAAATCTGCCAAAAAAGTGAAATTCTGAAATTCCGTCTACATTTTCCCTTAATTCTTGTGGAACACCTATAGGGTTAACAAAGTTTAGAACAAACACAGAACCAGAGATAGGTGCACACTGCCGTCACACTAAACCCTCACACTGATGTTAAAAATTGAGAGTTAGTTCGACATATCCTACTAGGAGGACGTGTCTTAAGCCTCGGGCACCAGCGTCAAGGTCTCTCAAGTAGCCCGTGGGCCCTAACACTCACCTACCTGCGCCATATGGGCGATATCAGGGGCCAGTGGGCAATTACAGGAGCATTAGGACGACTCACAAACATCTCCTCTGTTACCTCCAGCATGTGGCCATGCTTGCAATGGGAGGTGGGAGGTGTCTATGAGCCCTACCCAAGACTGACTGATATAGCCCAAGGCCAAGCAGGTGCACCCAAATGTGACCTGAAGATGAAAAACAGGCACATTTAAATTGGAGTTTATACACCTCCATACATATATATATAAACCATCAAAAATGTGGTGATAAGAAAGCAGGATGCGCTCATACCCATATGCAGTTGTGCATTTCTGTAGGGGAGCACATCCTGCACTTGTAATCCGTTGCTAATGGCAATCACCAGCAAAAAATGCATACAATGGATGATGCCAGCAACGGACTACAAGTACCACAATGGACATCCTACATAAGATGAAATTTATGTGGATGTGGCAAGAATTCAGAACAAACACAGAACCAGAGATAGGTGCACACTGCCATCACACTAAACCCTCACACTGATGTTAAAAATTGAGAGTTAGTTCGACATATCCTACTAGGAGGACGTGTCTTAAGCCTCGGGCACCAGCGTCAAGGTCTCTCAAGTAGCCCGTGGGCCCTAACACTCACCTACCTCGCCATATGGGCGATATCAGGGAGCCAGTGGGCAATTACAGGAGCATTAGGACGACTCACAAACATCTCCTCTGTTACCTCCAGCATGTGGCCATGCTTGCAATGGGAGGTGGGAGGTGTCTATGAGCCCTACCCAAGACTGACTGATATAGCCCAAGGCCAAGCAGGTGCACCCAAATGTGACCTGAAGATGAAAAACAGGCACATTTAAATTGGAGTTTATACACCTCCATACATATATATATAAACCATCAAAAAATGTGGTGATAAGAAAGCAGGATGCGCTCATACCCATATGCAGTTGTGCATTTCTGTAGGGAGCACATCCTGCACTTGTAATCCGTTGCTAATGGCAATCACCAGCAAAAAATGCATACAATGGATGATGCCAGCAACGGACTACAAGTACCACAATGGACATCCTACATAAGATGAAATTTATGTGGATGTGGCAAGAATTCAGAACAAACACAGAACCAGAGATAGGTGCACACTGCCATCTCTGGTTCTGTGACTAAAGCTTAAGACACGTCCTCCGAGTAGGATATGTTAGACTAACTCTCAATTTTAACATCAGTGAGGGGTTTAGTGTGCGACAGTGTGCACCTATCTCTGGTTCTGTGTTTGTTCTGAATTCTTGCCACATCCACATAATTCCATCTTATGTAGGATGTCCATTGTGAGCACTTAGTCCGTTGCTGGCATCATCCATTGTATGCATTTCAGCTGGTGATGCCATTGCAACGGACTAGGTGCAGGATGTGCTACCCTACAGAAACTGCTGACTAGCATATGAGCTATGAGGGCATTCTGCTGTGATCCTGATGATGAACACACATATTTAAATTGAGTTTATACACTCATACATGTAGTGATAAACCTCAATTTGAATGTGCCTGTTATGCCTTCAGCCATATGCAGTTGCGCATCTTCTGTAGGGAGCATCCTGCACTCTGTAGTCCGTTGCATGGCAATACTAGCTAAAATGCATACAATGGATGATGCCAGCAACGACTGCAAGTACCACAATGGACATCCTACATAAGATGAAATTTATGTGGATGTGGCAAGATGTCAGAACAATACACAGAACCAGAGATAGGTGCACACTGCCGATCTCTGGTTCTGGTGGCCAAAGCTTAAGACACGTCCTCCTAGTAGGATATGTTGAACTAACTCTCAATTTTTAACATCAGTGTGAGGGTTTAGTGTGACGGCAGTGTGCACCTATCTCTGGTTCTGTGTTTGTTCTGAATTCTTGCCACATCCACATAAATTTCATCTTATGTAGGATGTCCATTGTGGTACTTGTAGTCCGTTGCTGGCATCATCCATTGTATGCATTTTTGCTGGTGATTGCCATTAGCAACGGACTACAAGTGCAGGATGTGCTCCCTACAGAAATGCACAACTGCATATGGGTATGAGCGCATCCTGCTTTCTTATCACCACATTTTTGATGGTTTATATATATATGTATGGAGGTGTATAAACTCCAATTTAAATGTGCCTGTTTTTCATCTTCAGGTCACATTTGGGTGCACCTGCTTGGCCTTGGGCTATATCAGTCAGTCTTGGGTAGGGCTCATAGACACCTCCCACCTCCCATTGCAAGCATGGCCACATGCTGGAGGTAACAGAGGAGATGTTTGTGAGTCGTCCTAATGCTCCTGTATTGCCCACTGGCCCCTGATATCGCCCATATGGCGCAGGTAGGTGAGTGTTAGGGCCCACGGGCTACTTGAGAGACCTTGACGCTGGTGCCCGAGGCTTAAGACACGTCCTCCTAGTAGGATATGTCGAACTAACTCTCAATTTTTAACATCAGTGTGAGGGTTTAGTGCGACGGCAGTGTGCACCTATCTCTGGTTCTGTGTTTGTTCTGAATTCTTGCCACATCCACATAAATTTCATCTTATGTAGGATGTCCATTGTGGTACTTGTAGTCTGTTGCTGGCATCATCCATTGTATGCATTTTTTGCTGGTGATTGCCATTAGCAACGGACTACAAGTGCAGGATGTGCTCCCCTACAGAAATGCACAACTGCATATGGGTATGAGCGCATCCTGCTTTCTTATTTTTTGATGGTTAACAAAGTTTGTAAAATCAGTTTTGAATACCTGGAGGGGTGTAGTTTCCAGAATGGGGCCATTTATGGGTGGTTTCTATTGTGTAAGCCTCACAAAGTGACTTCAGACCTCAATTCAATTTTAAGATTTGCTTCTAAACTTCTAAGCCTTCTAACGTCCCAAAAATAAGAAAATGTAATGTAAAATATAATGCAAACATGAAGTAGACATATGGGAAATGTAAATTAATTAGTATTTTAGGAGGTATCACTATCTATTTGAAAAGCAGAGAAATTAAAATTTTGAAAATTGAGAATATTTCAAAATTTTTGGTAAATTTGACATTTTATTTTATAAATAACTCAAATAAATCAAAATAAATCAAATTGACTCAAATTTACCACTATCATGAAATGTGACAAGAAAACAATCTTAGAATGGCTTAGATAAGTAAAAGTGTTTTAAAGTTATCACCACATAAATTGACATGTAAGATTTGAAAAAAATGGCCTGATGTGTGCCTGTGGCCGTATTGCAGCCTGCATACGGTGGGTCCACAATACATGGGCATCGGCCCGTGTGCACTTTGCATCACGGATGCGGACCCATTCACTTGAATGGGTCCGCAATCACGGAAATGCGGGACGGAAGCACGGAGTGCTTCCGTGGTGTTTCTGTCCTTGCCTCTGTACCGCCAAAAAATAGATTTTGTTCTGTTTTTTTGCAGTGCAGATGGATCACGGACCCATTCAAGTTGAATGGGTCTCGATCCGTCCCGGCCACCGCATGGACGTTGCACGTGCATTGGGGACCAAATGCACAGTACGGATGCACAACGTGTATGCAAGAGGCCTTAGGGTAAAAAATGACAGGGTGCTGAAGGGGTTAATAATTTGATATTAGTGTGTGGATCATGGAATGGTCTGCTGTGTGACAGGCAGAGAAATCTTCTCTGCTATTTAGCAATATAGATATTGGCTTCATCTTTCTCCTCGCCTGACTGCTCTGATGTTGCCTTATCACTTACTTTTGTTAATTGCAGCAACAAGTCATGGGACTTAACTCTTACACTGCCTTCCTGAAGAGATTCCTGGTACATTACCTGTAGGTAAGCAGTGTGAGGGTTAAATCTCCTTGATTGTAGCCACAATAAACAAAAGTTAGTTATAAGGAGACATGAGGAGCAACACTAAGGTGCCCCCCTCCTCCCTGACAAAAATATGGCCCTGGCCATCCTTTCTCTTTGCACACTTTCTTGTAAGAAATTCCTTTACACATTTACTGGCAGTACCACGGTAACATGATTTTGTTATTTTTACCTCATTCATCACTATGATTGTGTTCTCTACAAATGACCCAGTAGGTCGGAGCAGCAGGTATTCACCAGGTGCTACATAGTTTCAACAGAGTTGTGCCTTACACTGTACAACTGATCTACATTCAATAGTGCTTCCGTGGGGTTCTGTGCTTCCGTTCTTCACTGCAGCTCTGGATTGCGGACCCATTCAAGTGAATGGGTCCGGATCCGTGATGCGGGGAGCACACGACCAATGCCCGCATATTGCGGACCCGCTGTTTGCGGTCCGCAATACGGCCACGGCCGGCCGTGTGCATGAGGCCTAAAGCATATATGGCATGGGTCCACCAGATCCTTCTTACAGAGTGAGGGGCCCCAAACAACCCAAACAAAAAACACACCTTTATGATGTCCATATGTCCTAATAGCACATGGTGAGGTGTTGCCTTCATGAGACATCTCATTTTATTTCCTTACTTTCATTTTGAATGTATGTTTATATGTAGAGATGAGCGAATTTCTCAAAAATTTGATTCGGTCAGTTTGCCGAATTTTCCGAAAAGATTCGATCCGAATTTATTTGTGGTGAATTGCATTTAAAAACATCTATTTCCTGGCTTCAGAGAGCCTGTATAGTGGTGTAGAACACTGTGCCTTGCAGTAACACGCATAGGGAGTCTGCTCTGGTAGTGAAATATACTGTGAGTCAGTATGACACACAGATGAGAGGCGTCACTCTTAGAATCAATGCACACTTCACTTATTTGGGCAGCTGACAAATAACTCAAGTATGAACTCAGCCTTACAGGTCGATGTTAGCATTAAGAAGATGACTTCTTTTACACTGTCGTCATCTGATTCCCATAGATGTCTACAGATCTGTTCTATTAAACGCTTATATAAGTAGAGCCCCCCTGACAGAGTGGGGAGGATGTCAGCAGTAAGTTTGTGTTGACATCGCTGATTATTATGCCCTTCCTCTGATCCGTCAGAACAATAACCCCCAAAAAACGGATCCTGTCTGTTCAGCATCAGCCTTCACTCGGTCAGCATTTGGTCAGTAATTCCATCAGTATTGCTAAATACCCAAAAAAACAGGAGTGGAAAACAGAGATGACACGTAAATGGAATATTTGCATATCTTCTGTGTTTTGTATGCACTCCTGCTTTTGGCTACCAAATCATAAGCCAATTCTGATGGGACTATACAGGCCTTACAGCTGCTACATAGACAAGATCCATTTTGCGTCTCATTTTTCCTTCATCCTGACAGATCAGAAGAAGGGTCAAATAAATGATGATGTCAACCAGGCCAAAAAGGCAAAATAGTGGCCCAGTCAGGAAGTGGGAGGGTGGGAACAGCATGAGAAGTCCACAGAGTATCCCAATGACACGAGGAGACCACAAAGTGGCAAGGTGACAGTGTGTGGAGATGGCGGCAGCAGCAGCAGCATGAGAAAGCCACAGAGTGGTGAGGTGGCTGCAGCATCAGGAGATCACAGAGTGACCCAGTGACAGAGTGGGGAGGTGGGTGGTAATAACAATACCCGCTGACAATGGTTGGTGTAAGAAGGAGCACTTGGCATCAAATGTGTGGCATCAGGCGGGGGGCAGCATCAGAATAGTAGCTGAGGTAGGTAGCCAGAAGAAATCGGTTTCTTTTATCAAAGTGTTGGTGTGGCACCATGGATGATCTAGTCTGATGTCTCAGGCATTGGTATTTGAAAATTCTGGCTGATCCACTCCTGATTCATCTTGACAAAGGTCAGTCTCTTCTCATTTTGGGTGGACAGGCGAGTTCACCATGGGGTAACTATTGTCCCCGCCACACTAAATACCTGCTCTGATGCCACACTACTGGCCAGGTAGGACAGCTTTTCCAGGGCAAACTCGGCCAGTTGTGGCCACAAATCCAGTTTGGCTGCCCAGTAGTCCTGTGGATCTTCAATGTGGGATGGCAGGGTGCTGTTCAAGTATGCCACCACCTTCTGCTTCAGGTCCTGCTCCAGGTCTATCTGCTGGTGAGTAGTTTCTTCACTAGGTGGGTGAAGAAAGCTGCTCCTCAGCGACTCTAGACTAAAGTTGCTGCTGATGGAGCTCGTACTACTCCTACCCGCCCACCCGCCACAGCAGCTATGGCAGTGGAACGTGAGTACAGAGGGCCCCCACCGGTCAGACCTGCGAGAGGATGGGTGATGGCGCACATAGGCAGCAGTCAACTAACTGCATAGGATGTCTCTATAGTAGTTCACTTTGTCCTCTCTCTTAGCTGGTGTAAATAAGGCCCCCATTTTGGACCGGTAGCGAGGGTCCAACAAGGTGGAGAGCCAGAAGTCATCCCTCTGCCGAATGGTGACAATTCAGCTGTCGCTACCCAAGCAAGTGAGCATCCAGCGGACCATTTGCGCAAGTGACTAAGAGGGACTCCCTGCCTCCATCTGCACTGCATATTGCCACATTGTGCCTGGGTTATCTGCCCCATCTTCATCATCTCCCTCTTGCTCCTCTTGCTCCTCTGGCTGCTCCTGCTTCTCCTCTCCTGTCACCTGTGTAGAAAAGCCACCCATTTTGCTACACATTGCTTGAGCTCCAATGTCCTCCTAATCCTCCTCTAGTTCAGCCCCCACAGGGCTCATGTGGCCATGAGATTTAGGCACCATGTCCCCAGTCCCCTGACCAGCCAGATTTACCAGCATCTGTTCCAGGACATGAAGCAGTGGAACAGTGGAATTACGTTGTTCATCCCATAATCCTGGCGACTGACAAATAACGTGGCATCCTCAAAGGGCCTGAGCAAACGGCAGGTGTCACAGATGAGCTGCCACTGGCTAACATCGAAGTTACACAAGAGAGTACCTCTGTCCGCCTGTATCATCAAGAAATCATTTATGGCCTTTCTCTGTTCATATAGTTGGTCCAATATATGGAGGTTTAAATTCCAACGGGTGGAAACGTCACATATCAGCCTATGTTGGTGGATGCTGTTCTGCCGCTGCAGCTCAAGGAGGGTGTGCTTGGCGGTGTACGAGTGGCTGAAGTGCATGCAGTTTCCTGGCCATTTTTAGTATATCTTGCAGATGGGTGGAAGGAACCGCTTGGCTCAGCCCTCCTTGATGCAGCGCCGACAACATGTTCTTCCCGTTGTCGGTCACCATGGTTCCAATTATGAGTTGTCACGGAGAAAGCCAGGATTTGATTTCTTAATTAAGGACGCAGAGAAGTTCCTCCCCTGTACGACTCAGTTCGCCTAGGCAAACGAGGTGTAGAACAGCTTAAATCCACCGTGCCCTGCACATTTGGTATGCTGGTGGAGCACTGTGAATTGTCTCTGCAGTGGAGGCTGAGGACACCGTGGAGGATGAGGAGGCGGACATTGCCGCAGGACCAACGGCGTGAGAACGTGGAGGCGGAAGCGGCCTCACCTGACCAAGTTGCTGGTTTGGCTGGGCAGGAACCACATTTACCCAGTGGACTGTAAAGGACATATATTGTCCTTGACCGCAGTAACAGCTCCACTCGTCGGCGCTGCCCTGCACTTTGGCAGACACCAAGAGGCTCAAGGACTGGCCCACCTTCTGTTCTACATATTTGTGCAGGGCTGGTACTGCCTTTTTGGCAAAGAAATGACGGCTTGGGACTCTCCATCTCGGCTCGGCACAAGCCATCAGTTCTCTGAAAGGTGCAGAGTCCACCACTTGGAAAGGGAGGGACTGCAGCACCAGCAACTTGGCCAGGAGCACTTCAGCGTTTGCGCCGTTGGTTTAGTGCACGCATATTGTCTCTTGGAAATCGCTTTGGTGATCGATTGCTGACAGAATGACTGACGAGGAGTAGGAAGACGAGGAGCAGGAGCATCAGGAGCGGCTGAGGTGGTGGAGCCTTGACTGCCTCAAACCGGATGAGTGCCACTGGGCGATGCAGCAGTTGCTGCGGCAGGCTGGACTATCACATTGGAGCCACGGTTCTCCCAGGCCACTTTATGGTGACACTGCATATGTTGATGCAGGGCTGTGGTGCCAACATTGGCACCCTGGCCATGCTTCACCTTCTGCCCACAGATTCGGCAAATGGCCATGTTCACCTTCGCTTAACAAAAAACTGCCACACCGCTGAGTAGGTGATTTTACTGACTGCTGCTGCCGCTGCCTCCGTGAACCCCAGCACCACTACTTTCCGGGTAGGTAGGCTCCTGCGAAGCGGGTGGTCTACCCCGGGCACGTTTGGCTCCTGAGCTCCCACTGCTGCCACACTGTTGACCCCTGCCCACGCTACCGACTTGCTGCCTCCGCGGCTTCATCACGCGCAAGCTGCAACCCTCTTCTCCCGATGATGATGAAGCACATTTGTCACCCAGCTCCCAATTGCAATCGGCTACATCATCATCGAGTACTGTCTGCATGTCACTGATGTCCTCCTCAATCGTCTCTGAGCCAGGAGCCTGACCGTTCGCAATACCAGCTCCCACGCCACTCTCTTCATCACTACTTGCCTGCCTAGCGGAGGAAGCGGTGGATGTCTCCTCCACATCTTGGCTGGCTAGTAGCTGCTGACTGTCCTCTAGTAGCTCATCCTTGCTATATAGTGGAGCTGAGCCCACACATATAATACTTGTCTGGTGAGGGAACAGAAAAGGACAGAGGCAGGTTGAGGACAGGTGAGGGCACAGGGCCTGATTCCCTGGCCATGCCAGCTAAGGGTTGTGTCTGACGAACCCACCAACTCTTGGCTGGGGGTGTCTGATGTCACTTGGGAGGAAGTGGATGACCGAGTCAACCATTCAAGAACCACTGGGTTGCTGGTCAAGACACGTCCGCTAGCTGACACTGGAGCTCAGGCTTCTGGAAGTGACCCCTGCTTCCACGCTGCCTTATTCTGCTGCTACCTGTGCCTGCGCAAGAAACATTTAGGCCTCTGTCCCTCGGCTGTGCAGGGCCTGTCACTTTTCTGTCTGACATACTGTTAGATCAAATAAGTAAATAAAAAGGAAATTAATACAGCCCAAAAAAGGCTGTAATTTTGTCACTTTACCACACAATGGCAAATAATACTTTTTTTGCCACTAATACACGCCAAAAAAGGCTTTAGAACATATAACTGCACAGCACAAGAGCTAATATGACGTATAAATATTTCCTAGTAATACACCCTGTTAATGGCTGTATCACACAGCACTTGCACCCCAACAACAAGCAAGGTTTGCTGGAATTACAGAGGTATCATCTACTGCAAACCTGAAAGTAGCAGTATAATGGCAATTTGGATCCCCAGTAGCAAGGTGTAATAGGATTGTTCCTATTACCCAGGCTGTACACTCCCCTATTGAACCCTGTTCTGCTTCAATACTGTGGAATAATTCCTCCCTATCCTTTACCTACACTTCTAATGCTCTTTCCCTGAACTTCTATTCAGCAAAATAAACGTTTTCAAGTCTTTTATAGCCCTGTCCCTAGCGCCTGCTGACATCTCTCCCTGCACTAAGTACACTGGAAAATGGCTGAATCCAAGATGGCTGAGGCTATTTATAGGGCTGTGACATCACAGGGATGGCTGGCTGCTGATTGGCTGCATGCATGGCATTGTGGGTGATCCCTCATTCGCAGAGTTCTTTGCTCCATCTCCTAACATGTGCAGCAGCCATTTTAGGAAAAAATGCAATTAGTTACCATCTAAAGTAGGCAGCTGTTTAAAATCCCCTCTTTAGAAATGGCATGCCTAATTTGCTATGATTAAGCTCTGCTGAAAATAGTGCCAAAATAATTCATAAATAATTATTCTGTTTATTTATTTTATGCACTTATATAGCGCTACTATATTCCGCAGCGCTTTACAGATATTAGCATCAAGCTGTCCCCAATGGGGATCACAATCTAAGAGCTCATGCACACGACCGTATGGCTTTTTCAGTATTATGCTGTACGCAAAAAACAGATCCGCAAAAAATACAGATGACGTCCATGGGCATTCCGGTTTTTGCGGAACGGAACAGCTGGCCACTGATAGAACAGTACTATCCTTCTCTGTTATGTGGACAATAATAGGACATGTTCTATTTTGGAACAGAACGGAAACGGAAGGCATAGGAGTACCTTCGTTTTTTTTGCGGATCCATTGAAATGAATGGTTCCATATACGATGCGTATACTTAACGGCAAAAAAAATAAACGTAAATGAAAAATACAGACGGTCGTGTGCATGTAGGTGCGTAGGTGCGGTATCAAACACCTCCTTGGCATGTGCGGCCAGATCGTGTGGAGGGATAAGTTTGGGTATGTTCATGGCTGACGTGACCATTTGAACCCCCTACCATCTGATGATGGCTATCTTTGGTGGCACATGCTAAGTATTTTTGATTAGATTTTTTGTTTATGTATTTGTGATGCCCCCTGATAAACCCATTTGCGTGTGGGGGAAACGCGTCGGGGTTTGTTTGCCCCTGAGGGCATGCATGAATTATTATACAAACTATTGATGTGGTTTTCAGCAGACCTATCAATCCCACCTGTGAATACATATTAATGGGAAGTATATAGATATCCCACACGATTTCAGCCTGTGACAGTGGGGATAGGCCTATATGCCCTCTAGTGGGCATGTTCGAATTTATGTGAGACCCTTGCTAGTGGCACTCCTATTAGGCATCTTTATAGGCTGCTACAGTAAGGGGTATCTGGTAAAGTAAGGGACAGTTGAGGGTTACATAGACTAGGTACGTGGACGGAGGATCCCCACTCTCAGGGGTTCTCTCCGGGCTGAGGGGTAGATAGGGTTTCATTGAGGGTATTCGAATAGGAACCTCTTTCCCTTCATCCCCTCCTTATTGGTTAACCACACCTACCTCAACAGTGTCCTGGCCTGTGAAACCTTAGGAGGTGGTACCATGCTTTTAGAAGATTTTTTGGCCCAATTAAGTGGCAATTTTAAGGTATATTGAATAAAGTTTAATTATTTTAGGAGTCATTTCCCTTCTTTTCAGTTGATACTTAGTATGATTATGGAAATGTACCCGTAAACATTTATACTGTCTATCTGGAAATAGGTTATGGTTTGTTTGTCCAAAGAAGTTAAGTATGGCCAGTTTTTTTAATCGTGTGCATGAGCCCTAAGGTTTAGGATATACCATCTTTTTAGGGTGGCCTATCACAACCCCCTGAGCTAACTCCTCTCCATATATAGACCATTTATCATAATTTCCTAAACCTGATCCTCCACTAAACTCTCCATCACACCATGCAACCAAAAGCACTACAGATATCGGCTGGTGACCGGCTCATGCAGCTTTATATTTACTCCCCTATTTTCCCAAGATGGCTCGACCATTGTACAAAACAAGCACTTTTACCTTTGGTGTCACCCCTTTCCCTGCATAGGTTGTAAGCTCTTGCGAGCAGGGCCCTCATTCACCTGGTTGTAATTATTGACTTGTCTATTGCTATGTTATTTATGACTGTTTGGACATGAACCCCTGAACTGTAAAGAGCTGTGGAATATGTTGGCGCTAAATAAATGTAGATTATTATTATTTTATGCCATAAATGTCCCATGGGTGCGGGGTCCAAGCAAGCTACGCATGCATAATGACTGCTCTGGCACTGCTATAGTATTTTCAGAAGTCCCATAGCAATGAATGTAGTGGTGGCTGAAAATATGTGGCCTGCTCTCCACTCACTGCTGTGGGACTTTCAAAAATGGCTATTTTCAAATGTCCCATTGCAGTTAATGGAAAGGACACTGGCTATGTGTGGTGTGCTCCCTGTTCATGGCTCTGTTCTTGAGATAGAATATCCTATAGACATGCCATAAATGTCCAAGATGGGGCAGCCGCTTTAAAATATTTTAAAACAATTTTGGTAATTCCATGAAGACATTGTAAAACGTCAAAGGGTAAGGTATTAGAATGATTAACCTGCTAAGGAGGCAGCTATCTATTTTGCCAATTTTTATTTCAGTTGGGTTCAATTTGGTTCAAGATACCTATATATTCCAATACATTACCACCAGCTAGTGTAATCTTAAATGGCATCTTTTACATACTGTATGACACTCGTTCCTGATAATTGCCCCATGTTAATGTGCTGCCATTCACACAACACAAGCAAATATTAATTCATTAAATAGCTGCAATCAAAGTTTTTTACGGGGCGTCTGCAGTTAGCTACACCTGACGTTTTCGAGTTGATGCTTCCACCATCAGAGTACTATAAGGGCTCATGCACACGTTCCATTTTTTAGCGGACCGTATGCGGAACCATTCATTTCAATGGGTCCGCAAAAACAACGGAAGGTACTTCATGTGCATTCCGTTTCCGTTTGTTCACATGCCCGTTGTCTTATTATTGTCCGCAAATCACAGTCTGTGGCTCCATTCAAGTCAATGGGACCGCAAAAAATACGGAATGCATACGGAACACATCCATATGTCATCCGTATTTCATCTGTATTTTGCGGATCCATTCTGTAGAAATGCTATTCCCAGCCCATATTGCTTATGTGTTTGGTGATTAATAAGTTACTGTTTGCGTTTCTGATCCGCAAAAAATGGATCAAATACGGAGACCATATGGATATGTTTTGTGGAATAATGGAATGGAAGAGGACTTAAATCAGAGAAAAAAAAACTCAGATGCGGAACAACGGATCCGAACTTTCGGCTTCTGGGCAGTGGCATCGCTTCATGCATTGAGCATGCGCTGGCGCGATCTCGGCCGGTACATTAGATGAGAAAGAGCTTACAGGGCGGGCCAAGCAACACACGTGGTCACTACTTTCTGTTCAGTTGTTTTATTATTTCAGCAGCTCCAGTGAGACCCAAGTGCTTGTATTCATGAGTAGAAGCTTCCCCTACCCCGCCAAAGATGATTGACAGGTTTCTTCCTATTCTGTCTATAGGGAGAAAGCTGCCAATCAACAGCAGTGGTCGGGGAGCTCATGAGTACAAGGACTCCAGTGAGCGTGCAGTGCATTGAGCGGACTCCAGTGCCCAGGTCCTGCTGGAGATCCTCAACGCTGATTTTAAGAAATCAGTTGAACAGAAATAGGTAAATGACCCTGCATTTGTTTCAAAGTGTCCTTCACTAGTTTTTGCAGTCCACAGATAAGAAAGCATAAACTTGGTGACAGATTCTCTAGCTATTTTTTCCTCTTCTTGGAATGTTAGCTCCTTTCATCTCATGCTCTTGGCTCCAAGCTCCTAATTAGCAGGAATGTCAAACTCCATCCCTGTGTTTTTTCCAACCGTGTCCTCATTCAATCTTCTAAGACTTCACAGGATTCTAGCGCAGAGAACACCCATTTGCCAACAGCACACAGTGAAGAATGAGGAGAAGATAGAGACTGAAACGCGTGGATTCAGGGAACAGAGTCCATTAAGTAATTTATGCTCAAAACAAAATCCTCGGAAACAGGATAAACATTATTTGCTTAAGAAAACATTAAATTCCTTGGTGTTTAAGCCTCATATCCCATAGAATAGTCTATGGTTATATCATTATATATGATTAGAAGAAATTATTTCTGTATATTTTGAAAACCTTAATTTGCCTCCCATTTTGACTTTCCTTTTAACATTTACATTTGTACGGAACACTGCTGCAATTTCCAGTTGAATAAACTCTCGTCTGTTGGTATGTAGCCCAGATAATGCCATAATATCTTGCTGCTTCATCAGCCGAGAGTTCTGGCAGAGCTGGACTCTTTAAGAAATAATTACATGACATTTTTTCCTTCCAGAAATGCGCTCTGCCACTGTGCACAGTAACGCCTCTGTTATTATTCCACAATACTGTGCACTCACTCCATTTCAAGAATTTCACTTCTTTTCCAAAACTCCCTAAACGACCATTCTACGAAATATTCCAAAATGGGTCTGTGTGTATTTTTTCTGCTCCCTATGTAATTAAAATAAAGTGATTGCCTAATTAGAGAGTCATTGCACTGAAACAATAATTAGACATAAAATAATATACATTTTGTAGAGCTGTTCCTTCTAAATCATAAAAAAAAGCTATTTTGGAGAAACTTATTGTTTGATATTAGAAATCACTTGTCATAAATCAATAAAAATCAATCATGCTTTCTGCAGCTGTATATTACAAATTTTGTAGTGTTCTGTGCTCTAACCAATCAGTTGTCTCCACCCTGCTGCTCCCTCTCCCCTCTCACAGCCTTCAGTAAGTGTAACACACAGCGGCAGTGGCATTTATCACATGTTCACAAACCATTTATATAAAAAAAGAAAAAATTAAAGGATAGGAAAAGGAACAGTGACCATCACTGGACCAAGATTAGCCCTTGCCACCATGTTGTAGGAAATGCTCACCAGTTCTAAATTGTGTTTTTGTTATATTAGTTGAAGGCAGTTAAATTGAGTGAACCAAAGCCATGTGTTAGGGCCAAGGTTTTCATAGCAGAGATGCCAAATTCTTTAAAATTTAGCCCACTCTTGGTACTACTACACATTACCATATCTTTCCCCTGTAGGGCAGGAATGTCCTTCCTTTGCCATTCCTGACCTTGAGCTTATCAGTGTCTAGCTGGTAGGATGCTTAACACTGAATACAGACATTATAAACTACCAGAAGATAAAAAAGATCATCTGGAAAACTTAATGCAATTGAGCAGAGCACAAAGTATAAACTGCTAGAGGTGCTTGGTCAATGATCACACAACCAAGGTGGTGCCCCCTTTATTTTGTGTTCTGTAGTAGAATACATGTTATGACAGTGTCTCATTACTACTTGTTGGCATCTCCCCTGGCTGTGATACAAGCGGCCACTCTGGCATGGTAGTGGTTATACAGATGCTGGATATCTTCCTGTGGTATTTCATTCCAAGCTCTTTTATCTTGTACCTGAAGTTCAGACAAGAAGGTTGTTGATTTCTGTTAATGGGAGATCTGCCACATCCAGTTCCAGACATTTTTGATGGGGGAGAGATCTTGCCATAGAGTTGGCCAGAGGAGCTGCTGGATACCCTGAAGAGCATGTTGTGTAGCGCAGGCAGTGTGTGGATGGATATTATCTTGTTGGAGCACCACATCTTCTTACTGAGTCAAAAAAGGCAGTAGGTCTGGTTCCACAAGGTCCTGGACATACCCAAGGCTGGTCAATGTTCCCTCCATGAATACCAAAAGTAACAGCCATGGTAGCTAATGGTGCCCCACACCATGACACCTGGTGTTGGTCCTGTGTGTCTCCGCATTATGCTTGATGGCAGTAGGTGCTCACCAGCTCTGATACGAACTCTGAACTCTTAGTACCAAGGCAGGCTTAGTACCTGCGTCCATAGAACACTGTTGTTGGCCATTGATGGCCACATCATTGGAGACATTGGTGCAAATTTCACCACTAAAATATATTAGTATGTTTTAATTCATTTCCATTTGCAAATATCTAAGCAACTTTTTATTCCTCTGTACAAACTCATTAATGACTTGCATTTGCAGATATATCCCATGGAAATATGTCCTTAACGATGGGACCAATCACTAATTTAGCTCTGAATCCCATTTTGCAGTTCTTGGCACAGTGGTCCCTGGTGTGCAGGGAATGGCAGCCAGGTCCATTCACTGAAATAGGGCTACGCGGTACCTTGCTGCACAGCAGTTGGCTGGGGCTCTGCTGTGGAAGAAAAATAAAGAAGTGAAGGGACACGGTGCTAATCCTGCATTAAGAACCAGCGGGGATCTCTGATTTCAGATCCCTGACCAGTCATAAAGTGCAGGTACATGCCTTTTTCTGCACATTAATAGCAATAGACGGTTGGTAGTTTTTCTAGGTCACACATAAAGTTCAGCTTTGGAAAATGTATGCTTTTAATGGATTCCAAAACTAAATTACTTTCATATCATGAAAATAAATTGGAAATGTACCCTCAAGTTCAGATCAGAATTCATGTCCAGGTCTAGAATTGAGCTATTTTAACATCAGTGTAGAAATATTACATTTAAATTATTCTATCCTAACACGTAAAGTTGCTTTTTCTTTTTGTTCGATTAATTTTAGTTTTAGGGAAATGGATTTTGCTTCCTACTTCATTATGAGCAGCTGACGACTGGCGATACTTGGTCCAGTGATGAAGCGGAAATATCTTTAAATTAGATCCGTGTGAAAAATACAGTTCTATGCTATTATATAGAGGAATGTAGACGTAAGTAAAGGGAATCTAATTTAGGTTTGACCCCTTTGGGCCTCACAAAATCTTTAGTGGTTTTATTTTGGCATTATGGAATTTATAACATTTTTTGTTTTTAATATGAACATAGGGCTTGGTTTTTGCAGGACACATTACAATTATTATCTGTATCATTCTGCACTGTTAGTGGTTCATTTTTATGAATTTCATTTTGGGGTCAATGATAATGCAATTCCACCATGTTCATTGATCATCTAAAATAAAAAGTCTGGGGGACATTTATGAAGACCAGTATATTCATTGCTGGCTTGATTCCTCCTGAGCAGCCAGAGAATGTGCCAAAATTATGCTGTGCAGGCCTTGCCATAGATTTGGCGCATCCTTCCGCAACCTCCTAGCCATGGTAGATTTCTACCTTAATTCGCGTCAAAAAATTGGCGTGAATGAAGAGCCGGCCATGCCCCATCCCATTCCCTTCTTTTCTTGCCATTTCCGAAAAGTGGCAAGAAGAAGGAAAAGTTGCAAGTTAGGAATACCCTATATAGGCAGTTTTATGTTATATTGTATCTAATAAATTTATTAAAATAGTTTTCTCTATTTTTTTTTTTACTTTAATTTTTTTAATACTTTTTATTTCAAGAGACATCCTAAGAGGAATTTGTCAGGTCCTGGGCTTTGTCCATGGAAAATAGAGTGCTGTAATCAGGACTGTGCACCTCTTTGTCTAGTGTATACGAACTGCAGGTATCTGAGTTTTCACGGATCACTACAGCTGCAATGGAAATTAAACAGTTTATTCCATACCCCATAGTACATAAATATGCCATATCAGAGTAGTGGAAGGAAAAGGTCTCCATCCACCAATATACAAGAAATATTGTATAGTGTCTTATATGGGTGACTCGGTGGTTCTTAGGTTCGAATCTGACCAAGGACAACATCTGCATGGAGTTTGTGTGTTCTCCTGGTTTTTGGCCTCTTTCACAAGGTCAGTATTTGTAAGCCAAAACCAGGAGTGGGACCAAAACACAGAAGAGGCACAAATATTTCTAGGATACCTTTTCTCTGTAGGTTCCACTTCTGGTTTTGGCTTACAAATACTGACTGTGTGAAACAGGCCTTTGTGTGGGTTTCCTCCGGGTACTTCGGTTTCCTCCTACACTCCAAAGACATACTAATAGGGAACTAAGTCCCATTGGGGACAACGTGATGATAATGTCTGCAAAGTGCTGCGGAATATGTTAGCACTATATACGTGAGTAAAATAAATATGTTTTATTACTTGTTTTATTTTAGAGTGTTTTTTATGCTTGTTTTGGTGCTCTGTACATTAATTGGAGGTTTCTTTTCAATGATTTCTTTCCGGGTGAATAGTACACAAATCAATGATCTGTTCATCAGAAGGGACCATTAATTACATTGTAATTTAACGTTTCCGCATTGAACAAAGAGAAATTTAGCAAGAGAGACGTATTATGGCTTGGAAATGAGACTCTATATGCTCGTCACACATTATGGACAGAATTTGATTTCTGCTAAGATAAATCTTTATATCAGAAAAAATAACATGTTAAACCGTTTTCTTAAAAAAATGTCTCCTGAAAGACTTTCTATTGTTCTATTGTCTGAGAAATTGTAAAAATGTGTCTTGATGGTGAAACATATGTAAAAAAAAGCCTTAAAAGACAAAAATCCAATTAAGGCTAGTTGTACATATTCAGTAATTATGAAACATCGCATAAAATTTTGTTCTAATACTGTACGGAGCAGGAGCGCCGTACAGAATTCGAATGTATTGGATCTGATGAGCCGAAGTTATTTCTTTGCGAAGTCTCGCGAGACTTTGCGCAATCTATACTAATAAAATCCCTATGTGAGTGGTGTGCAGATTTTTCAAGTGTGTATGCGCGGCGCACAGACCGATCGGCACACACTCCACGGACACTACATGTGTGGCATCCTATTGTAATGGCACCGGGCCCTGCTCAGCGTAGTAATAATATGAATAACTGTAATAATAATAACGATCTTCACTAACTACATGGTGAGGCCGGAGGGTGGGTGGCCAGGCACTGGCAGCGTAACTCACTACATCATGCGCCTGCGCCGCCTGCTTCATTCATGAAGTGGGCGGAGCAGGGGCGTCACTTAGCAGGGGCGTCACTCACTGAGTTACGCTGCCAGTGTCTGGCCGCCCGCCCGGCCTCATGCCTCACCATGTAGTTAGTGAAGATCGTTATTATTATTACAGTTATTCATAGTGTTACTACACTGAGTGGGGCCACAGATCCCCCATAACAGTATCAGCCACAGATCTCCCATAACAGTGCCAGCCACAGATTCCCAATAACAGTGCCAGCCATAGATCCCCCATAACAGTGTCAGCCACAGATCCCCCATAACAGTGCCAGCCACAGATTCCCAATAACAGTGCCAGCCATAGATCCCCCATAACAGTGTTAGCCACAGATCCCCCATAACAGTGTCATTCATAGACCCCCATAAGAGCCTGTCCTCCACAGATCCCCCCCCATAACAGTGCCATCCACAGATCCCCTAGAACAGTGCCATCCACAGATCCCCTATAACAGTGCCATCACTAATGTTCTTGTGCCCGTTATTGTAACAGGCATAATGTCTAGTAACTTCATTAATTCATTTGTACTGTAAAAAATAATTTCCCGTTCTTGGGAAACCTTGGAAACAAGCAGGCCTGGTCATTGACTGCACCTGTCATCCTGCTTTTCACCCCGCCAACCATCCACCATCAAGAGCACCCCAGCCACCAACAAGCAGGAGATCTTGAAATCGCCTCAAGACACCACTCCCAGCTGCCCACTCCAACACTTCCCCCACTATATGGCACTATAATGTCAGTCCAATATGGCACAACAGTTCTGTGCAAGTTACAGTACCTGCAGAATAAAGACAGCACACATTTGCAACATAGCAAAATTTCTATTTAGCATCACTTCAGGTGCACAACACATGGGGTCAGTTCAGGTGCACAGTCTTATAAGGGGTGTTGGTCATTTAGTGCTCTCTCTTCTCACGAGCATGTCAACTGATTCCCAAGTCAGATTTTAAGCCACATCTCTGGTATGCCACAAAAAATACAACATAAATTCTTCTTAAAAACATTAAAGGGTTTTTCAGAGATTTTGATATTGATGGCCTATCGTCAGCTGAAGAGGTTGCAGTGCTCTGTTGACTGCTGCGGCCTCTTCCTAGGCCAGTGACGTTGCATTCATCTGTCACGTGGCCTAGGAGCAGCGGCCTCCTCAAACAGCTGATCGGCATGGGTGCCAGGCGCCAGGCCCCTACAGATCTGATATTGATGACGTATCCTGAGGATAGGTCATTAGTAATGAAGACCTGGAATACCCCTTTAATTAGCATATACCCGACCCCTTATGTGATCCGATTAGTAGAATTCCCTGCTGAAATCTCAACTGTTTGCACAGTGTGGACCCACTGTGTCACTGAAAAGATTTGGCTTACGGCTACTCCTAAGCATGTAATATAAGTGCCCCCCCCCTTTAATCCTTATATGGGAATCTGGTCTCCGCTGCAGGAGAACCACCGAGGCTGCTACCTCTTGAAGTAATCTCTGTTCAGTGGCAGTTAACCCAGGCGGGTCAAGAGACACCAGTGTATGGTACAAAAGGGGACAGGTAAAAAGCATGGTCATTGAACAAGCTGAGGTCAGGGCAGGCAGAGTTCATTAAATCTGGTAAACAGGTCAAAGGTTGGGGCAGGCAGCACAGAGTCAAATTCTTGGATACAGACAGAGGTCAGGCATGGAGAATCATAAAGAACAATAGCATACCTTTGCAGAAACTAGCACTTATTTCTAAGGCACCCTCCCATATGGCAAGGTGCCTTAAATACCCTGAAAAGGCTAGCCACAGGCTGGTATACTAGAATGCGTGTGCTGGCCCTTTAAGAACTGGGGAGCATGTGCGCTAAACAGGCAGACAGAGAAACTGGAAGCCAGGAGAAGGCTGCAGCCCAGCATGGAGTAGGAATTTTTCAGCAGACATGGCTGCTCGGAAGTAGCAGAGAGATGTTGGTGGGACTACCAGAATACCATATCAGAGGATTAAGTGAGTTTTCTGGTGGCTGTAACCGCTGAGGGTATGGACTGCCAGAGTTACGCCAGTAGTAGGGCTCATGCACATGAACTTATTTTTTATCCGTGTCTGTTCTGATTTTTTTTTTTACGGCCCATATGTGGAACCATTCATTTCAATGGAGGCGCAAAAAACCCCAAAAATGACTCTGTATGCACTCCACATGTCCTATTCTTGTCTGTTTTGTGGACAAGGACAGGCATTGTTACAATGGATCCGCAAAAAAAAAAAAAAAACGGATGTAAAACCTGCTATGTCCGACATGCGTCTGGGGTTGTTTTTTAGTAAATTTGTTGTGACGCTAGTTGCATTGAAGCAACAACGGACAAAGTCCCCTTAATTAGATGGTGTTGGTGGTACCCAGGTGTAGGAATGCCAGAGTGGTGTAAGGGTAGCCTATAATGTCCCTTTAGATGTGGCTGTGCACGTGTCACGGTGCTCCTACATGGATATCCTGGACTCCAGGCGTTGTCGTCCGAAGCAGAGCAAATAGGGTGAATAGATGAGGGATTTGTAGAGCAAATTGAGTCCAGACCTTGTGCTGAAGTTGAAACAGCTTTACTTTGATTAAACGTCTCTACAAACGATTTACAGGCTTTCTCTTGGTTTCCAGCAGGCTTTAGCATAAACTGGCAGGCAATACCAATCTCGGCTCTGCTATGCTGACAGGCTTAAATAGGAGCTTTTTCTTTGATGTATGCTGCAACTTCTCTCTCTGTTTTCTGTCTCTAGATTATGTACCAGGGCACTTTTTCTTTGCTGTATGAGGCTTCAAACTGTGTCTTCTATATCCAGCAGAGCTGAAGGTGTTCTGCTGACTTACTTTACTTAGCTGGGGTAAGCTAGGACTTTTCCCTAGAAGGGGGTAAGCTGAACTGACCTCTAACCAACTCGTCTCCTCCCTTCCTTAGAGAGGGTCAGAATGGAAAACAGGTTTCACTCTCTTCTAACAGTAGCACTGCCAAGTCTGCTGCCACCTACTGGTGAACCAGGTACATTACATGAACATTAACAATTTCAAACATAGGAAATGCACAGGAGGACCTGGACAAAATACATAGAATGACACCGTACTAGCAAACACAGATAAAGGCAGGGTGTAGGAGTGGTAATGCCACTCGGGGGCATTACACACAGACATCACATGGATGTCATCCGTTTTTTTGTGGATCCGTGTTTTGCGGACATACAGTTGTGTGCATGAGCCTTTACTTTGTTTTCCAGAAACAGTGCCAGTGGTGTCTGTTCCCATTCCCATACAATGAATAGGGTGGAGTTGCAATACCAGACCTAGCCCTGGGACAAAAAAAGGTGCTGTTTTGAAAGAAAAAGTGATTTTTTTCTAATCCTAACCACGTGAAATGCCTGAAATGTTCTGTTGTATTGTCAGCGCTGTAACAGCAAATGAGTAGATAATAGCTCTCATCAACACCAAATCAATGAGTCTAAACAGCTTTAATGAGAACTTTAATGCATCACTTTTACAGTGTTATTTTAAATGGAACTGGAGGTTTTACACGAACAAAGCTTCTTTATCTATACAGACGGTACCTGAGCATCAATAACATTCATAAAGACTTAACTCTATCCAAACGTCATGTGCTCGATGGAAAAAACAAAGTGTTCATTATTTAGAAAGCCTGTCATTTAGATAATTTAGATCGGCAGGTGAAAAATTCAAGGATTTTCATTTGGCGAGACGACCTTCAAATCAATAGCCGTCATTTGGTATTGATTGATTTGCCAACCTCTGCGTGTTTCCTCTTTCCTCCATTCATACAGTTAGTTCATCAAATCTCAATGTACGTATGTCTTAATAGAATTATTCCACATCACATCCCAATGTGCAGCTACACATATCCGTAGGGACAAAGTCGCTGTACACATGTCCCGGAGTGGATGCCGCAGCAGAAACATATGCTTCATATTACACTGATGGATGCATTATTTAATGGGGAGATTGTAACACACCATGTGAAGCATCCTCTACCTTGACAGCTGTAGAAAAGCAATGGAGATCAGTGCATGACAGGGACACTCCTACCTGAAGGCTATATTTAGATTTGCATTATATTAATGAAATGGCGCTTGTACAAAGTATTCCAGGATTGGCACATTTGGCAAACTGCCATGGGACCCGTCATATACTGAGCCGCTAAATTAAAAGGAAAGATTAAAAGCTTGCTGTAACTCTGTCCTTGGTATCTGCTTCTACGATAAGATGAATGTGAGATGACAATCAAGGTGACTGTTTTTGTAAAAATCGGATAAAAGTGGGTATTAACTGTGAGATTGTATCCAATCAGATCATGCAATTACTCATTTTTCAGGTCATTTTATCTTTTATTCAACGACCTAATCAGTGGAGGACTTAGGTCTCTTTCACACGGGCGTCATGTTTGACGCCCGGATAAGAGGCGGGTGCGTTGCGGGAATATGCGCAATGCAAACGTTTGTAATGCGTTTTGCACGCGCGTGTGAAAAATCGCCATGTTTGGTGCCCAGACCCGAAGCCGGACTTCATCACTGAAGTCCGGTTTCGTTAAGAGTATTCTGGAGAATTTATTATTTTCCCTTATAACATGGTTATAAGGGAAAATAATAGCATTCTTAATAAAGAATGCTTAGTAAAATGAAGATGAAGAGGTTAATTAATATATGTTTAATGGTTTAATGTTTAATGGTTTAACAACGCTGGAACAGTCTAACCAGTTCTTGAAGACTGTTCCTGTAACCTCGGGATTCTAGGCTCCTATTTACTGTTTAGTTGAAACACAATCCCTGTTACTTCCTATGAGTAGGCCATTCTGCCTATCACATGGTAACTACACTAACAAGCACCCACATGCCAACAGTGTGCCCCTCAAAGACCAGGGAATCCTGGATTTGGATGACAAATCAGCTGTGGGCATGGTACTGGGAACCCCTGGCATCAGGGAAATGTTCTATTGCCTTGTCCTTAATCATATTTGATAGATGAGTAAAGGGCTTCATCGTCAATGGAGGCCAGCCACAGTTCACTATACATGGAAATCCTGACTTTATGCGTGGTCTACAAGCAGGGCTTTCTTGATATATGATCCAGGCTTTGGTGCCCGCCCCTTCTCTGTCTCTCCTCAATCAGCACAGCTCTGGTAAGGATCGTGCATGCGCGATCCTTACCAGACTCGTGCTGTATGAAGACTGAGAGGCAGAAGGGGCGGGCACAAAATCCAGTGATGTCTCGTTTAGGCCTCTTGCACACGAACGTATTTTTTTTTAGTGTTTTGCGGTCCGTTTTTTACGGATCCGTGGTTCCGTTTTTTGTTTCGGTTTCGGTTCCGTTGTTCCGTTCTGTTGTTCCGTTTGGCATATACAGTATACATTAATTCCATAATGAAAATTGGGCTGGACTTAAAATTTTCAATAGATTGTTCAGCAAAAAACGGAACGGATACGGAAGACATACGGATGCCTTTCCGTATTCGTTCCGTTTTTTTTGCGGGCCCATTGACTTGAATGGAGCCACTGAACGTGATTTGCGGACAAGAATAGGACATGGTCTATATTTAAACGGAACAGAAAAAACGGAAACGGAAGGCATACGGAGACACTTCAGTATTTTTTGCAGACCCATTGAAGTGAATGGTTCAGTATACTGTCAGTATACTGAACTGAAAAAACTGCCAGTATACGGTCCGCAAAATACTGTCGTGTGCAAGGGGCCTTACAGGCAGGGCCACTCGCTCAAGCAGGGAGCAGCATGTAAACGAGACATCACCAACGGAGCAGGGAGGGTGACGTCAGTGGTCCAATGACCACATTCTGTAATATCTAAATGGCGCATTATTTCTAAAGCAAGTAATTTACTAAAATGTTTTATACAGATTTACAAAGAAGTTTAGATTAACGTTATAGAACTTGGATAACCCCTTTAAGGCCCCTTTCACACGAGCATGGGCGTAGCTATAGGGGGTGCAGAGGTAGCAGTCGCTACCGGGCCCAGGAGCCTGAGGGGGCCCAAAGACACTTGTGCTGCATAAGAAGACACACAAAGCGTGTGAAACTGTGCGATTTCGCAGACAAAGCCATTTAGTTTTGCCTGCGATTGCGTTCAGTTGTTCAGTTTTTATTGCGCTGGTGCAATGCTTTTTTTTTTTTTCAGTTTATTTTTATTGAAACTTTTTCAAATTTTCCAACAAAGTTGACACATCTGGCAAACACATCCCTGCTACATCTGGCAAACACAGCTTTATGACATTTAAGATACTTGGTTTGGCCTCAGGTGACAGCTGCTGCATCTGACACACTCAGCCCTGCTACATATGTGTATACAGATGTATACAATGCATGCATAAACCACATTGACAGTCCCTGGACAAAATCAGTTCTGCTCCATATGATACATATCTTTACACCAAGTGATACATTCAGCTCTGATACATCTGACAAACACAACTCTGCTACATCCAGGCAAAAATGGCTGTATGGCATTTAAAAAAACAACTCAGTTCTGCAACATCTGACCACTGTAGCTTCACTACACCTCACAAATTTAGCTCTTCTGTATCCGGCACACTTAGCCCTCCTAGATCTAACACGCTCAGCGCTACTACACCTGTATATGAAGAGTATAAAATACAAATATAAACCCTATTTACTATCCCTGGACATCAGGGCCACAAATGTAGCCCCCAGGAGGGTGGACTCATCCTCTTTTCACGCTCAGATCTTTTTTTTTTGGATTCGTATTTACCGACGTCAGAATTGCCTAAGAGGGTGAAACAACATTTCATTACATTCCGCCTATTGTCTGCATGTGATGCCGCTATTTACGGGACCTGGGGGGGGGGGGGAGTTGTATGATCTATGTGCGAAGGGATGGAGGGGTACATTTTATTAAAAACAGAGCATTTCTACAGCTTTTTACTACCACAACAAAGCATCTTCTCTACCGGGGCTTGGTCACAAGAGCTTTCAATCTAGATACAAAAAGAATCCTCAGAAAGTATAAAATCTTATTGTCCTTTTCTCCTTAGTTATGTGTATCTGGAAAGCTGGGTGACAACCCATACTGTGCTTCCTCAGCTCCAGAGTAAGCAGATGGCAATGTATCACATCACCCAGATAATAGGGGGCCCCATAGCAGGAATTAAAATAGGGCCCCCTCAGGCTGGGTAATACCAAACTGATCCCTTATCTTCTTTCCAGTGCTGACCCCTCTTATGTCATACGGGACCCCTCCTGTAACTATAATTCATTCCTTGTGTCAAAAAATTAAAACAGCAGTATAAGTAGCAATAATTAAAGGGGTCCTCTTACTTCAGTAAGCTGCATTCACCATGCAATGCTTTTTGATGCGTTTTTCACTCGCGTGATAAAAAACTGAAGGTTTACAAACAACCATCAGTGAAAAACGCATCGCACCCGCACTTGCTTGCGGATGCAATGCGTTTTTCACGCAGCCCCATTCACTTCTATGGGGCCAGAGCTCTGTGAAAAACGCAGAATATAGAACATGCTGCGATTTTCACGCAACGCAGAAGTGATGCGTGAAAAACAACGATCATGTAAATAGACCCATTGAAATCAATGGGTCAGGATTCAGTGCGGGTGCTATGCGTTCACCTCACGCATTGCATCCGCACGGAAACTTGCTCGTGTGAAGGGCTGCCTATTACAGGTTTTTGAAGGTTTGGATGTTGGGGGAGAGCCTGATGTGCTGGGGTAGCGTGCTCCAGAGTATGGGAGAACGAGAGTACTAGATGGGAGGCCACAGAGGAGTCCAGGATGTGTGGCTTAAAGGACAGGGCAGAATCACATTTTATCCCCAGGCAGCGGACCTGCTAGACTGGAGAAAGCGCCCTACTATTAACTGTAAAGGATAGGTCAGGTAGGAGGGCTGGGTGACATGGCAGAAAAACAATGAATTCAGTTTTCTCCATGTTAAGTTTTAGGAAGCGGGAGATGAAGACTGAAGATATAGCCGACAGACACGCTGGGATTCTGGATAGCAGGGAAGTGACATTTGGTATATGAGCTATGAGCTGTAACAATGACAGTGGTCCCCAACTCAGGACTGCATGGGAGCTTGGACTGTCTTCAGGAACCAGTAAGATGTATGGGCAGACGCTGCAGTTGAACCATTGAACACGTTATTTGATTAGAAATATGATTCTATTAAACCAGTGCTTCTCAATTATTTTCTGTCATGCCCCCCCTAGGAAGAAGAAAACATTTTGCGCCCCCCCGCGCAACTGTAAATAGTATCATTTGTCTATAAAATTGTTATAAGTACACCAATCTCCCCACAGGTGAGGGCCATTAACCCCCTGCCCCCCCAAATCATGTGCAGGCTCCATTAACCCCCCCCCCCCAATCATATGCAGGCTCCATTAACCCCCCTCCCCAATCATGTGCAGGCTACATTAACCCCCTCCCCCCAAATCATGTGCAGGGTCCAGGCTTCCCCCTCCCCCAAATCATGTGCAGGCTCTCTCCCCCAAAATAATGTGCAGGCTCTCCCCCAAATCATGTGCAGGCTCTCTCCCCCAAATTATGTGCAGGCTCTCCCCCAATAGGGTCTAGGGTCCAGGGTTCCCCCACCCAATACTTACCTCCCTGGAAGCGCTGGATGCAGGCCTTTTCTGGCCTGTGTCCCGCTCTGCACTATGCTCAGGCGGCGCGATGACATCATCGCGCCGCCTGAACCGCTCTGATAGGCTGCCGGCACAAGGCCCGCAGCCTATCAGAGGAGCAGGGAAGGGAGACGCCTCTCCCTCCACTGCCGCACAGCACAGCGATCTGTATCGCTGTCCAGAGGACGGCGATACAGATCACTATGGAGATGAACGCTTCCACAATGGAAGCGTTCATCTCCTGTCACCTGGAGCCCCCCTTTACGGAGCCTCACGCCCCCCATGGGGGGCGCGCCCCACTATTTGAGAAACGCTGTATTAAACCAATGTGATTTGTGCTTTGGTTTAGTGTTTGTTAAATTAAGCCTTCATGTGGATTGTTTAAAAATTTGGACAAAAACTTAAATCTGAATAATATTGGTCAATCACCATACTTTACAACATCAATAGCATAGGTTAATGTAAGAAACTTTGTTATTTATCTTACAAAATTCAATTTTCTCCCTTTGCCAGCAGGTTCTAAGAGAGCATCATACTGCATGGAGGACACTAAGGCTCCATTAACATCACCGTTTCTCCATTCCGTTCTCCTGCTCCGTTAAGGACCCCATAGACTATAATGGGGTCTATTCGGAGTCCGCTCAAAAATCATGTTCTGAGCGGACACCTTACGGACCCCATTATAGTCTATGGGGTCTTTAGGCTCCGTTACGCTCAGTTAGGTCTCAGTTATCTGCAGAATCCGTCCTTTTTGTTCTCCTGCTTCTCAACGGAGCCGGAGAACGGAATGGAGAAACGGTGATGTGAATGGAGCCTAATGTGGTCATTTATTAAGACCGGCGTTTTAGACCCCTGCCCTTGTTCCGCCGAAGTTATGTAGAGGCTCCTGCCTCTACATAACTTTGGCGCATCACCGCCGGTCTACAACAGATGTAGAAAATGATAAATGAGACGGTCCTGACGCGGAACCAAACTCGGATTTGGTTCCGAGGAAACCAGTCGGAACCGAAGCCAAGTTCGGTTCCACGTTTTAAAGCAGTTTTCCCCTTTAAAAATCAACTACAGAAGTTATTCAATGAAGTCTTGCACGACTTTGCGAATAACTAACTTCTGCTCTTTGGAGCCTGTACATTTTAATACTGTACTGAGATGGATCTCCGTAAAGGATTAATCCGAATTTTTTAACTAAGTGACTTCGGATGTAGCATCCGAAGCTCGCTTCGCTCATCACTAGAGCTCACACTCAAAGTTTCCTTTGAAATGTGAGTGGAATCCCAAACAAACAGAGGGAGAACATACAAACTTCATGTTGATGTTGTACTTGGTTTGATTTGAACCCAAGACCCCAGCTCTGCAAGGCACATGTGCTAACCACTGAGCCACCGTGCAGCAAATCTGACTCTTCTTTGATCTTGTCAGTTTTCTTCAGAGCGTTAAATATGTATCCAGGAGCATCAAGGGCCACCATTGCACTAAACTGGATTCATGTCTTCCAAAATAAATTCACCAGCAGCGTATTTACTAGATGCCAACATTTCAAGGAGCCCCCTTCTCTGTACTGACAAGGTTAATTACCCAGTCACTTGCCGCTGATAGATTTGCATTATGATGTTGGCATATGCTATCAAATACTAGAGACACAGCAAGAGGCAGATGAAAGAACTGACTCCCTAACATTATGCTTTACTCAGGCTATCTATGTACTGTCAGGACAGCTGCTGGAGACTTGATGGAAAAAGACGCCGCTAGGCTTGTCTTTACTGATGGAATAGAGCTCCAGTTTGTATTATGAATGACAAGCAGCTTCTCTTGCTGTAGATGTGAAATAAGCTTTCAAAAGGAATTGACACTTTCAGGTTAAAGAACTGTACTGGAAACTGCACTGGGACTTTCAATCCCACTAGTCACTCCATTGTAATTTCTTACAGCTGCTAAGTGGAGATTTTCATGGAAAAATCAATCCTGATGGTTTAAATAATATAACACTAATGCAGTGGCAATAAATCTATGACATAACATGAAATGCATTTCCTGTTTTCAGCTGCTCACTTTTCAACTTTGCTGTGTAGATTGTGACAAGGTCAGCAGAGTCATCTCATTATCATGAAAGGATTTAATGACAGCTCAGTTACACATGCTAGCGGCAGGATAGTAACTAGCAATGGCAGTTGGTGTGGAACCACTGTGTCAGCCAACAGATTTATGGAAAATAAATGTGGAGCCCCAGTTATGGGTCTACAACACAATGAAAGCCAGATATCCCTTAAAGGAAGGAAAACCAAGCAAAGGGGTGTCTCCGTTACAGAGATCACCAAATCCACCATATTAAGTAGCCCCTATGTCAAGATCTTTTTTACAAGCTTTAAGGATGTGACGGGGAAAACGTAAGCCAGTTATCCATCCACAGACAGCTGTTTCAGGGTTTGGCCCCTCATCAGTGTGGAGTAGGATTCTGGCTAAACGGGAGCAATGCCTTGGAGACTACTCAAACAAAACGATAGCTGATCTAAGGGAGACCAGCTACATAAAACACCGCGGAGCCTCATTTAAGAGTCTCAACACAGCAATCCAAAGTGCAAAGCTCCCTGGGAAACAGTAGTATCCAAAATAAATGTGGAGCCCCAGTATTGGGTCTACAACACAATAAAAGCCAGATATCCCTCAAAGGAAGGGAAAGACAACAGATTTGACAGGGTTAATCCTAAGGGAGTTATCCTGGTAGTCCCCTGGTATTCACCCTTTATCCACTATGCATGGATCTGTACTTTACTGCAGGGATGCCACCAGGCCACTATCTCCTGAAGTAGTCTCTGTGCAGTTGACAGCTGACCCTGTGTAGTTGACCCTGACCGGGGTTGGAGACACCGGTGTGGAGCAATAAGGGATCAGGCAAAATAGTAGTCAGGGACAGGCCGAGGTCAGAGCTGGCAGAGTATCTTTAATATTGTAAACAGTCTGAGGTCAGGGTAGGCAGCAAATCTTTGTTGCGCTTTATTTTATTTCATAGCAAATTACTTACAAAAACACGACTCTCCACAAAAGCATTCGTTAGGCAGCAAGGAGTCATAGATCAGGCACAGGTTGACAAACAGTGGAGGGTCAGAATCCAGGAATCAGGCAAAAGTTGGTACACAGCAGAGGGATACAGCATACCTTTGCAGGAACTAGCAAGCCAGATAACCTATTGCTCAGGCACCTTTTAAGTACCCACAGTTGACCAGCTATTTGCTGTGTGAATTAGGCTGTGTGCCGGCCCGCTAAGAGCCAAAGGGAGAGCGTGCACATGCCTTACAGGCAAAGGGAGAAGATCTTCTGGCAGGAAGCAGGCTGCAGCTTGCAGAAAAGTGGAACAGCTGCAAGGCAGCAGGGGGAGACCGGTGGGTCCAGGCCCCCAGATATCCAGTAGAAGGTTGAGTGAAGCGGTGTCTGTGCCCACTCCAGAGAGCAGGACAGCTGCAGGCACGGGCCGATGATGTAACAGTAACACTTTATACTTATATACGGCTCTGCATGCAGCTCTACTGGGATTTCTTGGTATTTAGGGGAGAGGGTTGTACTCCATCTCTTTATTACGACTAAGGATATATATTTTTTTGTCCATTAATTCCCATTTGTTGCAACTGCTTTAAAGCACAACGACCCTGCTGTACTGCCTATACAGACAATGCAGTGAGGCACCGTGTGCCTTCAATATATAGTTACATAGTACAGTTGAAAAAAGACATAAGTCCATCCGTGGGGATGGGAATTAAGGGAAGGCAAGTGAGAACTAGACTTCTACACATTTAGTTCTTATATTTTATTTAAGCCTTTTTTTAAACTGTCCACTGTTCCTGCTGTGACCATGTCTTGGGGTAGACTGTTCCACAGATTTACAGTTCTTATGATGAAGCAGCCTTGTCACCTCTGGAGACCTTATTAAAGAAACTAATGTATCTAATGGGGACAGGTCTGCCTTCCAAACAGCCAAAACGGCACAAATACTAAAATTGTGTCGTTAAGCTAACAGTAGTGCTCAAAAAATATACCTGACACATAGTATGCTGAGTATTATAGACAATATATTTGAAACGGCACACCAAAAATGTTTGATTGCAATTACACTTTTTATTCAGCCAGACATTTATGCTTTATGCAACGTTTCGGGCTTACATAGATAGCCTTTCATCAGGCTTATAGATCCATTTGCAGGGAATGGCGCTGTCAACTGCAGCCAAGCCAGCGCCATTCCCTGCAAATGGATCTATAAGCTGATGAAGAGGCTATCTATGTAAGCCAGCGTCATAACATAAATGTCTGGCTGAATAAAAAGTGTATTGCAATCAAATTCTGGTGTGCCGTTCAAGCTATTGTCTATATCTCAGGCCCCTGGAAGTGGAGTCAGGGCCAACAAGAAACGAGCACCCTATATAACTGCCAATTATCTGCTGAGTGCTGTGATCCCTACAAGTGTACATAGTATGCTGGGTGCAAGTGCACAGATAAGCCATCAGAGTGCACGCGCCTGGCTCTCTCTAACCCGCGCTGCCTCAAGGACTAAACCAGGCTGCGAACCACTCCAGTGTAGAGCCACTGCCTGCAGCACTCAGCCCACAGACTCTGGGCACTGGGGACTCCCAGCAGCATGGCATTTTTCTGTTTAAGGGGCAATTGTCACCAGTGGGAATCAGAGCTGAACCCAGACATATCCCCGTTTTCACCCAGACAGACTTTTTCTAGAGATCTGGTGACGTACTGGGCTCTCCATGGGTAAAGTTAGACAGAAGCGTCCCCTTAACAGTGGTGTCACCGGCAATAATCGGCGGGCTTTAGCGATGTCACCAGCAACACTGCTAGGTGGAAGCCTCCACCAGCAGTTAAAAAAATATAAGCGAACAGCCCTTGCCCTGCTCCGATGCTCTATCAGGGGGGCTGCCTGGGTGAAAATGGAGATATGTCCGCCGGGTTTAACTCTGAACCCAGACAAACCCTTTAACTCCCCACTGTACATGAACTGTGCTTGGTGCTGGGCTTTATACCGAGCGCTGTACATGTATGGCGCCAGATTAAAGCTCCTGCCTTCTGCTTTGCTTAGTGCATAGCGCTCAATGAACACTATGCAGTGATCACGGGAAGTGGCAATGTCACTTCCTCTAATGAATCCGGGGATCACGTGATCACTAATTCAGAGCTGCTGGGTCTTAGCAGACCCTGGTCAGCTCTGCCTGTGTAAAAAGGGGGCATTACGACACATTAAGGGCGCAACATTTGGCTTCCCCCCAGGCACTGGCAACCCATACTATGTTACAGAGAGCAGCAGTCTGATGACAGCAGCTCTGCTACATCTGTGATATGATACATTTCTATACGGAACTTTATCTAGAGCAGTAAATATAAATCAGATATAATAACCATAGATTCTACCTCTCGAGTCTGTGGGGCTGTGACAGAAAATTGCAGGAAAATACTTTCAACTAATTCTGAGAGTAAGGTGAAGATCTGGTTGCTAGGAGATAAGTATTATAAAAAGTACAATATTAAAAGGAGAATTCGGTGTGTGGCCAAACTAGTGAAGAGGAGGAAGCCGAGAAGCCGCTAGAACACCCACACATGGTTGATCTTTCCTCAAATAGACGGCAGCATTTACATAGTTGTCATAGCTGTCCGTGCGCCAAGCGCTGAGAAGTGTCAGGGCTAACAATACATTATAACAGGCAGCGATGTCCAATAATAAAAGCGTGAACGCTCAGACAAACTTTTTCTGTTGGGTGACCTCATGGACGTATTGATTTCATTGTAATCACTTAGCCAGCAACAATTACGGTAATTAGTCTTCTGTGCCCAACGCCTGTAGGTCAGTCAATATCAGAGACCTAAACGATGTAGAATCAATTATAATGAGGTGAAAAACCTGGAAATCTTGTTTAACAAAAATTGACAAAGATAAGATAAATGAATAAGAACATCTTACCATGGTTCGTCTGTCTGTAGGGATGGGTGGAATTGACACGTAGGAGCGGTACACACCTCGATTAAAAATATTATTTTATTAAGCCTATTTGCAAAGCAACATCATTTTTGATGCATTTACACCTTCTCGCAGGGTAGACACTTAGCTTGCAGCGCTATAATTACATGGCACTGTGGTGGAGTGGGTCGAGTGCTGAGCCTGCACCATCAGCAGCAGGAGCCAGTTGTAACATATCGCTAACCCCTAGCTGCAACAGCCGGGATCATAGATAGCTCTGATCATGGATATTTCAGCCATTATTGGTTAAATGAAATAAAATGAGGGGGTCCGCTACATCATCAGATCATATGGGTTGCTTAACAATTGCCTAAGATAGGACTTTTACATGTGCCTATTTACAATACTACGGCGACTAAAAAAATAAAAAAATAAATAAAAAAGGTTTTTAGAATAGAAACAATTGGAAGTTAAAGAGGACCTTTCATCACTTCTAAAGATATTAACTAAGGATGCTCACATGTAGAGCGGCGCCCAGGGATTTCCCTGCACTTACTATTAACCCTGGGCGCCGCTCCGTTCTCCCGGTATAGGCTCCGGTCTCTGTGCTCACAAAGTTATAGTAGGCGGGGACTTGGTGGAATTGGTTATAGTAGGTGGAGCCTGCCCTTCATCTCCTTCTCCCAGGCTGTAGCGCTGGCCAATTGCAGCGCAGAGCTTATAGCCTGGGAGAAGGAGATGAAAGGGCAGGCTCCGCCTACTATAACAAGTCCCCTAAGTCCCCGCCTACTATAGCTTTGTGAGCACGACCGAGCCTATACGGGAGAATGAAGCGCGCCCAGGGATAATAGTAAGTGCGAAATCCCTGGCGCCGTCTCCATGTGAGCATTGTTAGTTAATATCTTTAGAAGTGATGAAAGGTCCTCTTTAAAGAAAACAAAAACACATCAGCAAACAACCCATACGATAAAATGAACACAACATTTACCCTGCATTGTGAACACATGAAAAAACAAACAGAAAAAAAACTGTAAAAACATTGAAGAGTTTCTTGATCATTCCCAATATATGCCAATATGTTTTTTCTCGCAACTATATGTGAATATATCTACCATACTAAACTAAGTGATTTACGACATTTGTATACATTTGAGTGCAATGTGTGTTATAAAATTTTTGAAAACCAAATAAAAACTATTTGCAAAGAAAAAACACCACAAAAACACACACACAAAAAAAAGCCCTGACACAGCAGTGGAACAGAAGAAATGTTATGGGTGTTTGAAAGAAGTAACACAAAACAATATATATATCATCAAATTAAATACGTCCTTATGGTTATGCCATGATTGATACAAAAATGAGAATCAGACATTATATAGTGCATGACCATGTCTTGTCTAACAAAGCTAGAACCAGCCATGTACCTCAAGTAGATCCAGAGCTCCCTCTAATTGCTCTGCTAGATTTATTTCAAGCTGGCAGCACAGGGGGCATGGCCTTTCTCAGGAGGTGTGTCCTTTCTGGTGCAGCTCTCTCCCTGTCACAGCTCATGGAGTGTGTCTTTTCTCGGGGTGTATCCTTTCTGCTGCTGCTCTCTCCCTGTAACTTAGACAATTTCTTACAGTAGATGAAAGAGAATATCTCACAACTGGAGCTTTCTTGTATTGGAAGTTTTTCATGCTGAATTATATTAAAATATTATTAAAAATATTAAATATTTAATGGTGGCACAACCCCTTTAACTGCCAAAATGGGCCACGTCCTTTAGGTGTTAAAGCAATATCCCCTGTAAGAAGAGCACAGCCATGTTCTGCTTTGCTTTCTAATGGCAGAGAGACATTTGAAAGCCATAAAGGAGTGTGACCTACTTTATGGGCAGAGTCTGCCAGACAATGTGAGCCTATATATGTCATGAGATGTAAAGGCTCATGCACCAAACGATTTTAAACTCGCACCTGCGCATAAAAGCGCTCATGTACATGAGCCCTAAGGGCTCAAACACATGGCCATGGTTTTGGTCCACATCCATTCTGCTTTTTTTCGGGATCGGATGCAGACCCCTTCATCTCAATGGGGCCGCAAAAGATGCGGACAGCACACCTGCGTGCTGTCTGCATCCGTAAGCCTCGCGGAAGAAATAAAAAATAAAACATGTCCTATACTTGTCTGTTTTGCGGACTAGAGTAGGAAATTTGTACAGGAGTAAAGAAAATGGCATCAGGCTCTCGGCTGGTATCTGTGTTTTGTGGATCCGTGAGTTGCGGATCGCGAAAACGGATACAGTCACGCGCAGGAGCCATAAAGCTATTATAATTAGCACAATGGTTTTAATTCACAGAAAACGAATTACAGATCACATCTACTCTTTTATGTACTCAAATGATCATCATTGCTAAACTGGTTGTATCAACATTACATTGGATGGGCAACAAGCAGTTTCTGCCATCTAGTGGTGAGAAGTGAAAGTCCATGGGAATTAAAGCACTATTAATTCTAAAACTAAGGAAACAAGTTTTTTACAGAGTTATTATAACTGATAAAGGAAATTTCTATTTGTAGCCGCTTTATGGAAATTTTTGGTCATGGCATAATTAGTTGATGGTTCGGCTTATTCCCTCAAAAACAGTGCTTCTCTTATCTTTGGGACATGTCTGCTTTTGTAGCTCAGCCTGCCTTGAGTATGGCTGAAGGGCAGTAACAGATACATGGACAAGAGTGGCGCTGTTTCTGGGAGAAGAACACAGATTAATTTTTCTTATCGCTGACATATATTTTACAGTAATTTATTAAGATATTGATCACTTCATACGTGATAACCTTAAAGGGGTTGTCTCAGTTAAGAAAATGACATTAATCCTGTAGATAAAGTGAATACAAGACACTTACTTATGATTGTCCATGTTGCCTCCTTTGCTAGCTTGATTCATTTTTCCATCACATTATGCACTGCTCGTTTCCAGGGGTTACGACCACCTCACAATCCAGCGGTGGTCATGTAACAAGGGATTGCAGTGTGAACTCTTGCCCAGTAGTTGGTGCTAGAGCACAAGGGGGCTGTGGCCAGAGAAGCAGGAAGCCTGGGTGGCTCGAAGCAGGCAGTACTGAGAGGAAGAGGGAGAGAGAGGGCAGTAAGACACTTGAGTAAGAGAGGGCTGTGTTGTGGTGTGATGCTCCTCACACAGAATAGAGCCTATGAGGACTCCAGAGTAAGGAATACAAAGGAATGGCTGAGCCCCCAGTGCAAAGGACTGTGATAGAGAGACGGCCAGCAGGTCAGATCTTAGAACACGCATGGACAGAAAGGGAGTCTGCTGGCCCGCAGGCACACCACTGAAGTAGACCATCGTTGCCTGGTAGGCTTTATTCAGCATCACTGACTGAAAAGCTATTCCTTACAAGTGTTATTATTTTTATATGTTTGCTTGTTTGCTCTAAATTTAAGACTTCAGTAAAGTTCAGTTAAACCCACTAGAGTTGTGTTTGTCGGCAGCGCACAGTATTACAATCGTGCTTGCACACTATAGGAAAAACTCCATCCTATGCGCACTCCCATGGTCCTGGCCACCAGAGAGGCCAGCGCTTTTTCCTATAGTGTCCAAACACGACTGCTGGATTGTAGGGTGGTCCTAACCCCTGGAAACAAGCAGTGTATAATGTGATGGAAAAATGAATCAAGCCGGCATAGGAGGCAATATTGAGCAGTGAATGAGCTGCCACACATAGGGAGGACTAATTTGTAGGAACAGTTTAACTACATAGGGTCCTACAGGAGACTGATTGCGCTGATATCAGGGCGCCACAGTGGTATTGACCCCCCATAGACCGGCATTAGTACGACGCTACCTTATGTATGGCCACCACAGCTGCTGGCTAGCGGACTCATAGACATTAGGTCCCATTGGGCAATTTATGCCAGCTAAATGTCCGATACATGTAGATGGTTATCAACCCAATCCCTCTCCACATGCAGGGTTCCCGTATGTCTGAGATTTTATCTAATTTCAAGTACCCCCCGTATTTTGTTAATAAATAAACACTTTATTATTTTTTCCATTGAACGTTCTATAAGGGTGTGAATTAGACAATATGGAGAATCACAATACATTAATAAGCGCCTTGTATTAACTTCCCCTACATGATAAATACCATTTGCTTAAGGGAGACAACCCCTTTAGAGCGAGATTTAACTACTTTCAGACTGTTGACTATATACTTCTGGGGGCTCCATGCTTATCTCTGCAAGAAAGTTCCTGAATGGCAGCTCCCCACAGAGAAGGTAGTAATGTTTTATTACCATCCCTGCCTTCTCCATCACTGTGAGTGCTATCTATACAGATGAGGAAGTGACAGTGCTGCCGCTTTGGTCCTAGCGATCATCTGATTACTGAGGACTAGGTGTCCGCCTGAGCTACTGGGTCTTAGGCGACCCAGATCAGCTCTGCAGTGAAGCTGAACAGTCTTGTACTAGGGGCTGTATTTCTCCGTAACTTGGGATAATATATGAGCCCAAGTTATAAGACTAGCTGTGAACATGTCTGGTCGGTATATTTTACTATCATATACATGCTTTTTGTATTCAGCATTTGTATGGCACTTTGCACTTTACTTATTGGTATTAGTAGGTAGGGACTGGTTACCATATATACTTTTCTTGATAATTTACTGCCTGCTATATATATATATATACAGTTGTGTTCAAAATTATTCAACCCCCACTGAAATTGAGTGTTTTGGCCAGTTTGACATTGATTTTGATCATTTCAGTCATCTTGTTTACAATTAAATCAAAGAGGCTCTTGTAAGTCAGACAAATATAACATAACATTTATAATGAAATAACCACAAATGTCTTTTCTGTGCTCACATCATTATCAGTTTTATTCAACCCCCAAGTGACATTCAATCTTAGTACTTAGTACAACATCCTTTTCCAGTTATAACAGCTTTTAAACGTGAAGCATAGCTTGACACAAGTGTCTTGCAGCGATCTACGGGTATCTTCGCCCATTCTTCATGGGCAAAAGCCTCCAGTTCAGTCACATTCTTAGGCTTGCGCGCTGCAACTGCTTTCTTTAAGTCCCACCAGAGGTTCTCAATCGGATTTAAGTCTGGTGACTGCGATGGCCACTTCAAAATGTTCCAGCCTTTAATCTGCAGCCATGCTCTAGTGGACTTGGAGGTATGCTTGGGATCATTGTCCTGTTGAAAGGTCCAACGTCTCCCAAGCCTCAGGTTTGTGACGGACTGCATCACATTTTCATCCAATATCTCCTGGTACTGAAGAGAATTCATGGTACCTTGCACACGCTGAAGCTTCCCTGTACCTGTAGAAGCAAAACAGCCCCAAAGCATGATTGACCCCCGCCATGCTTCACAGTAGGCAAGGTGTTCTTTTCTTCATAGGCCTTGTTCTTCCTCCTCCAAACATAGCGTTGATCCATGGGCCCAAACAGTTCTAATTTTGTTTCATCAGTCCACAGAACACTATCCCAAAACTTTTGTGGTTTGTCCACGTGACTTTTGGCATACTGCAGTCGACTCTTCTTATTCTTTGGAGACAGCAAGGGGTGCACCTGGGAGTTCTGGCATGGAGGCCTTCATTACGCAGTGTGCGCCTTATTGTCTGAGCTGAAACTTCAGTACCCGCATCTGACAAATCTTTTTTCAGTTCCTCAGCAGTCACACGGGGACTTTTCTCCACTTTGCGCTTCAGGTAGCGCACAGCAGTCGAAGTCAGCATCTTCTTTCTGCCACGACCAGGTAGCGTTTCAACAGTGCCCTTTGTCTTGAATTTGCGAATGATGCTTCCTATGGTGTCTCTTGGTATGTTTAACATCTTTGCAATCTTCTTATAGCCATTGGCCTTCCTGTGAAGAGAAATCACCTCTTCTCTTGTCTTCCTGGACCATTCTCTTGACTTCACCATGTTTGTAAACTCACCAGTAAATGTCTAGAAGGAGCTGAGTATCACAGTCATTTTACATCTGCCTAATTGGTGCTTATTCTGCTTGATTGCTGCTCCTTGACATCCACAGGGGTTTTCAATACCTGATCGAAAACACTTGAATGAACCTCTGTTCTTAAAGGGAATCTGTCACTAGCTTTTACCCTTGTCAGCTAAACATATGCTGACATTAAGGGTCTCCATAGCAGTCCTAATGTGTTTTTATTTTAGATATCCAAGGCTTTATTTTCTCAAAAAACAGGTTTTACCCACCTGTCAATCATCAGAATAAGGAGCCCAGGGGGAGGTCTGGCCATGCAGGGTGTTCGTCCGCACCCTCCCCCGTCAGTGCCGCACGCCGCCTCTCCAAACCTCTGTGCCGCCTCCTAAAGCGCAGTGCCGCCTCTCCCTCTCCCTCCCTCCCCGTCAAGATCCCGCGCGTGCGCACAGGGCACAGCTCTTCGCGGGCTCTGAGAGGCTGGCGCCAGGGTGCGGTCATACCAGGGAGGGAGCGAAGTGCCGGCGCATGCGCGCTTCGCTCCCTGAAGCCGGTTGCCGGAGTCCACACGGGCGCATCGCGCAGTGCCCTGTGCGCACGCGCGGGTTCTTGACGGGGAAGGAGGGGGGGGAAGGAGGGGGAGAGGCGGCACTGCGCTTTAGGAGGCGGCGCAGAGGTTTGGAGAGGCGGCGTGCGGCACTGACGGGGGAGGGTGCGGACGAACACCCTGCATGGCCAGACCTCCCCCTGGGCTCCTTATTCTGATGATTGACAGGTGGGTAAAACCTGTTTTTTGAGAAAATAAAGCCTTGGATATCTAAAATAAAAACACATTAGGACTGCTATGGAGACCCTTAATGTCAGCATATGTTTAGCTGACAAGGGTAAAAGCTAGTGACAGATTCCCTTTAAGAGTGGTTGTCTTTAAGGGGTTGAATAATTGTGTCAATGAAGAAATCACAAAAAAAAACATTTAATACTGTATTACAAAAACAATTGATGTCATTTTAGTTGCATTTGGTTCTTTAAAAAGTCCTTGTAAGATTTCATTCTGAACACAATTACAAATGTACACTAAATTCCCTAAAACCCTTTACAGCATTGGGGGTTGAATCATTTTGAACACAACTGTATATACTTGTATGTTTACACTGTGTAGTGTTGAGATATATAGATATATATATATATATATAATCTTTGAGCCGTTTTTATTGGGAGAAAAAAAATAATAGTAATCAAACAAATATGTTTAAATGCCCAACCCCCCCCCCCCCCCCCCAAAGGTCTTGTATGACCTTAATGGGGGCACAAAGTGTAAAAAAAAAGAAAAAGAAAAAAAACTTCACCACACACACTCCAGCTTCTAGCCCTGCCTTTGGCCACCATAACCCATGCACACCCTTTATCAAAATGACCATTATGGAAAGGAGACATAAACTATTTTTGTTGCACTATTTTCACATATACCGTATATATATAAAAAATACTTAAATAAAAATAACATAAAAATAAAGCCCCGTGTATCACCAGAAATGGAGCAAAAACAGTTTTCATACCCGATGTGAAAAAAAAAGAAATGGCTCACAAAGACCCATGTTCTAAAAAAATAAATAAAAAAAAAAAGGAAACTAAGCCTGGTGAGGAAGGGGGGTAAATAGCCCGGTCTTGAACTGATTGAATAAAATTCTCCCATAGAAGTCAATGACGTCTGTCCAGTGTCTGGCCCATGTAGCTGCCGTAAAGCTATTTTCTTAATCTTGCTTTCCAAATGCAAGATGGCCGCCCCTGTAATCATGTTAAGTAAATAGAAGTTTGAAAATCTGCAATCAGAAAATAAAAACAGATTAGAAAAAACAGATGTGTAACTATCTGGTTTTAACTGGTAGAGAAAAATTTTGGTGACACCTTCCCCTTAAAAGCAGCATTGACTGTGACTAGAAAGGTCATGTTGTAATTTCAGATTTGCAGAGGTTTAGATTTTAATATGTCAATTTAAACTGTAAATGGATGTTAAAAGCAGAGCTGTGCTTTGAGATATACTTACAGCCAATTATCATCAGCACCAAAGACATAGAAATTGTGGAGAATTATTCTGAAACTCGCGGAAAAAAAATTGGAAAGATCCTGAAAGCTGTATATTTAGTAACATTCCTTCTATGTATGTGATGGAATAATATAGACAGTGTCCCTCTGGGGTTCCTTGGTCCCGCTAGAGGAGATGACTGATGTGGGCCCACCCTCCAGAACATGAGCACATCCAATTTTAATTGCATAATAAAATGTGGTGTTGTCATTGCACACAGAACATACCAGTAAGGTCTTAAAGGGGTTATCCCATGATTGATGTAAAAATGTAAATCAGACATCATATAGTACATGACAATCTATTTATAACAAAGCTAGAACCAGCCCTGTACCTCACAGGGATCCAGAGATCTTCATCTTCACTACTCCAATTGTTCTGCTAGATCAGGCATCCTCAAACCGCGGCCCTCCAACTGTTGCAAAACTACAACTCCCAGCATGCCCGAACTGCCTACAGGTATCAGCCTACAGCAGGGCATTATGGGAGTTGTAGTTTTACAACAGCGGGAGTTGAGGGTGCCTGTGCTAGATCATCTTCAGGCTGGCAGCTCAGGGGGTGTATCCTTTCTGCTGCAGCTCTCTCCCTGTAACTGCCACAGCTTCTAACAGAACATATGGCTGGTGACAGTTGAAGATTTAAACTGAGCGTGTTCGACCAGCTCAGTGAGATGGAAAAAAAATAAATGAGGAAAAGAACAAACAGCAGGTGGAGCTATACAGATATGTTTTATTGAATAACTTAAAGGAGTTATCCCATCTAGCGTTTTGATACTTACCTGCTGCGAGCTGCGCCGTTCACTTCCTGGTTTCCGGCTTGTGAGGCTGGGTGGGCTTAGTCAGCTTGATTGAAGGCTTGTCCTGGCCGGGCCGCACTCTGTCTTGATCGTGCATGCTGCTGCACATGGTGACTTCTTCTTGGCCAGTATAGTACAGAGCCGGCGTGCGCTTTCGCGGCTCTGTACTATACTGGCCAAGAAGAAGTCACCAAGGCGCATGCACGGTGGCGTGCTCGTTCAGGACAGCGCGCGGCCCGGCCGGGACAAGCCTTCAATCAAGTGCAGCCCGTCTGGGAGAAAATAAGGTGTCTTCTGCGCAAGCGAGGCCACTGGATTCAGGAGAAGAGCGGTGGCCGTAACTAGGGGAGACCAAATTACAACAATGGGGTAGGAGGGGATGAATTTTCTCAAGAAGGGTGGGAATTGGCTAATAAAATATATTTACAAAAATGATCACTGTTACATCATTAACTGATTAAACAGTGATCATTATGATGGGATAACCCCTTTAACTTTTAATTACATGCAGTTACAATAGTATTCAGATCCAGGTGCTGGTTTGAATATGTTATATGACACAACCCCCTTTAAAAATTATTAGTGATCTTTTCATAAGAAAAAAACTCTTGTAGTAAGTGATTAGATCCAAAGTTGTTTCAAAATGAGTTTCCCTTCTGCTGGACCTTTAGTTCTCATGAGTCTGGTTTCACTGGAGTTTCCTCTGGTACTCCAGTCCAACCCTAATCATAGGCTTGTAAGAATGGACAGTTTTAGTCCTTAGTTCACTGTTAAATACCTCATACATAAGGTTTGTCAACACTGAAATAAAATTGATGAGCTCAAGACAAATATAGGCGGGGGTCTCAAAGTTCAGAACTTCACCTAACCTAATGATTGGTTCCAAAATCATATCTAAATGAAGTTGTCTTCTGCTGAACCTTTGGTTCTCATGAGTCTGGTTCCACAGGTGGTCCTTCTGGTGGTCCAGTCCAACCCTAATCATAGGATTCTAGGAATAAACAGTTTTAGTCCTTAGCTCACTGTTAAATAACTCATACATGAGGTTTTTCCCCAACAAACATTAGTTATTGCCTCAAAGGTCAAAATTCTACCAACCCTAATGATTGCCTACAAAGTCAACTCCAAATGGGGATATCTTCTGCTAGAATGCTTCCAGAGGGAAAAAATTCAGCAGCCTGGTTTGACGTTGTCTGAGAGCAGCACCTACAGGTGAAACTCGAAAAGTTAGAGTGCAAAAGTTCATTTATTTCAGTAATGCAATTTAAGATTAGAATATTGTGAAAAGGTTCAATATTCTAGGCTGAAAGTGTCTCACTCTAGTCAGCTAATTAATCCATACCCCCTGAGGAAAGGGTACCTGAGATTGTGAGTTTGGGGTTTTTATAAACTGTAAGCCATAATCATCCAAATTATAACAAATAAAGGCTTGAAATATCTTGCTTTGCATGTAATGAGTCTATCTCATATATTAGTTTTACCTTTTAAGTTGCATTACTAAGTTAAATGAACTTTGCACGATATTCTAATTTTTTCAGTTTCACCTGTATATAAACAGACAAACAACACGAGTTTGGGAGCGTTCGCGTGTTTATTTTCAAGTGTGTGTTTGTATTAAGTGTGTGACTTAAGAATAAGTGACTTTAGATTCAGGGACTTTAGAAAGGGACTACTATAATTTTTTTTTTACTTTTGCGTAAAAACCAGAGAGGGTTTGCATTTATGGAAAGTCCTGTCTAAAGGCCACACTCCAGCAATATATAGGTGAGGGAAATGAACATGTGGAGTCACTGTGGGTAGAAATACATGGAGTCAAAAACAATAGGAGTTTATTATAAGCCACCTAATATACCAAAGTCCACGAAAATCTACTACGAAGGGAAATAGACGAGGTGGCAAACCATAATGAGGTTGTTATTATGGGGGACTTCAACTACCCAGATATAGACTGGGAAACTGAAAGCTGTATATCTCATAAAGAAAACAGGTTCTTGGCAATAACCAAAAACAATTACCTTTCCCAACTGGTTCAGGACCCGACTAGAGGGACGGCCATACTGGACTAACCAATAGACCTGACAGAACAACAGATGTGCAGGTTGGGGGACACCTGGGAAATAGTGACCATAAAGTAATAACCTTCCAATTTTCATTGAAAAGAGTGTTTCTTCAGGGAGGAACAAAAATACCAAACTTTAAAAAGCTAAATTTCACCAGGTAAGAGAGGCCATTATCCTCACTAAGGGCGGGTTCTCAACAGTGTTAGGAATTCCGTTATAGTGTTCCGTTATAACAGAGTTATAATGGAATATAACAGAATTTTAGGATGGAATGCAAAACAGAACCCTTTGGCCTCTGTCACACGGGTGTCAAGTTTGACGCCCGGATAAGAGGCGGGTGCTTTGCGGGAAAATGCGTGGTTTTTCCGCGTGAGTGCAAAGCGTTTCAATGCGTTTTGCACGCTCGTGCGAAAAATCGGCATGTTTGGTACCCAGACCCGAAGCCGGACTTCATCACTGAAGTCCGGTTTCGGGTTGAGTATACTGTATATTTTATTCTTTTCCCTTATAACATAGTTATAAAGGAAAATAATAGCATTCTCAATAGAGAATGCAAAGTAAAAAGGGCAATAGAGGGTTAAAAATAATAAAAAAATAAACTCACCTCCTCCATTTGATCGCGTAGCTGCCGGTGTACTTTTCTGTCTACAGCAGGAGGGGGATGAAGGACCTTCAGTGACATCACTAGGTCACATGGTCCAATCACCAGCTTCCATCCTGGAGTAAAACTGTGTGTATAAGGAGACTAAGGGCCTGCGAGCTTCTATTGGCTGATAAGGGTACATCTGACCGTGTGTATGGCAGTTGCGATATGAAGAGAAAGACTTGCAGGCTTGTATTGGCTAACGCAGGTAATTTTATGGGAATATCCCAGGAACGGTACGTCCTAGAGAGCTGAGACCCCCACAAGATTTCTTTCCAGGTAGCAAGGGATGTGTATACCATGTTTAGTTGAAATCGATGGTTTCGTTTTTGAGTGATTACGGAACATGCATACACACACACATACACTCACCTAAAGAATTATTAGGAACACCATACTAATACGGTGTTGGACCCCCTTTAGCCTTCAGAACTGCCTTAATTCTACATGGCATTGATTCAACAAGGTGCTGATAGCATTCTTTAGAAATGTTGGACCATATTGATAGGATAGCATCTTGCAGTTGATGGAGATTTGAGGGATGCACATCCGGGGCACGAAGCTCCCGTTCCACCACATCCCAAAGATGCTCTATTGGGTTGAGATCTGGTGACTGTGGGGGCCATTTTAGTACAGTGAACTCATTGTCATGTTCAAGAAACCAATTTGAAATGATTCGAGCTTTGTGACATGGGGCATTATCCTGCTGGAAGTAGCCATCAGAGGATGGGTAGATGGTGGTCATGAAGGGATGGACATGGTCAGAAACAATGCTCAGGTAGCCCGTGGCATTTAAACGATGCCCAATTCGCACTAAGGGGCCTAAAGTGTGCCCAGAAAACATCCCCCACACCATTACACCACCACCACCAGCCTGCACAGTGGTAACAAGGCATGATGGATACATGTTCTCATTTTGTTTACACCAAATTCGGACTCTACCATTTGAATGTCTCAACAGAAATCGAGACTCATCAGACCAGGCAACATTTTTCCAGTCTTCAACAGTCCAATTCTGGTGAGCTAGTGCAGATTGTAGCCTCTTTTTCCTATTTGTAGTGGAGATGAGTGGTACCCGGTGGGGTCTTCTGCTGTTGTAGCCCATTCGCTTCAAGGTTGTGCGTGTTGTGGCTTCACAAATGCTTTGCTGCATACCTCGGCTGTAACGAGTGGTTATTTCAGACAACGTTGCTCTTCTATCAGCTTGAATCAGTCGGCCCATTCTCCTCTCACCTCTAGCATCAACAAGGCATTTTTTTGCCCACAGGACTGCCGCATACTGGATGTTTTTCCCTTTTCACACCATTCTTTGTAAACCCTAGAAATGGTTGTGCGTGAAAATCCCAGTAACTGAGCAGATTGTGAAATACTCAGACCGGCCCATCTGGCAACAACAACCATGCCACGCTCAAAATTGCTTAAATCACCTTTCTTTCCCATTCTGACATTCAGTTTGGAGTTCAGGAGATTGTCTTGACCAGGACCACACCCCTAAATGCATTGAAGCAACTGCCATGAGATTGGTTGACTAGATAATTGCATTAATGAGAAATAGAACAGGTGTTCCTAATAATTCTTTAGGTGAGTGTATATAGATGTTGAAGTAAAATTTACATTTTTGAAGATGACACTAAACTATTTATAGGCGGCCGTTTAACCCCTTCCATGCCGTGGTCCATAGGGACCGCTACATGGAAGGGGTTAACAGGGAGGGCTCCCCTCCATCCTTCTCCCATCAGCAACTGCTCTGTTGTGGCAGTGGCTTATGATTACCATGGCGACCGGACGCCTTCACAGGCTTCCGGCTTGCCATGGTATAGCAGATCAGGTAATGACAGCAGCAGCCTGATCAGGCTGTGTAAATTCACAATACACTACAGTGCACTACATAGTGCATCCAAAAATCATATGTACCCTAAAATAGTACCAACAAAATTGCCACCTTATCCTGTACTTTCTAAAATGTGGTCTTTTTTTGAGTTTCTACTCTAGGGGTGCATCAGGGGGTCTTCGAATGTGACATGGCAGCTTAAAATGATCCCAGTGAAATCTACCCTTCAAAAACCATATTCCTTTCCTTCTGCGCCCTGCCGTGTGCCCGTACAGCAGTTTACGACCACATATGGGGTGTTTCTGTAAACTACAGAATCAGGGCAATAAATATTACGTTTTGTTTGGCTGTTAACCCTTGCTCTGTTAGCGGAAAAAAATGATTAAAATGGAATATTTGCCAAAAAAGTGAAATTCTGAAATGTCATCTCCATTTTCCTTTAATTCTTGTGGAACACCTAAAGGGTTAACAAAGTTTGTAAAATCAGTTTTGAATACCTTGAGGGGTGTAGTTTCTAAAACGGGGTCATTTATGGGGGGTTTCCACTATGTAAGCCCCACAAAGTGACTTCAGACCTGAACTGGACCTTAAAAAGTGGGTTTTGGAAATTTTCTTAAAAAATTTAAGATTTGCTTCTAAACTTCTAAGCCTTCTAACGTCCCAAAAAAAGAAAATGTAATTTACAAAATGACCCAAACATGAAGTAGACATATGGGAAATGTAAAGTAATAGTTATTTTAGGAGGTATCACTATCTGGTTTAAAAGCAGAGAAATTGACATTTTGAAAATTGCAGATTTTTCAATTTGTTTTGTAAATTTTGTATTTCTTTATAAATAAAAATGAAATATTTTGAATCAAATTTACCTCTGTCATGAAGTACAATGTGTGACAAGAAAACAATCTCAGAATGGCTTGGATAAGTAAAAGCCATGGGCGTAACTACCATAGTGGCAGACCATGCGACTGCTATAGGGCCCAGGGCAAGAGGGGGGCCCAGTCTTAGTTGGGATCATCTCCCATTCTACTTGAGGTGAAAACTTGGTCAGGACTCTACCCTCTAAAGGAAGAACTTTTAGCAAATGAGGCAATGGAAAAATGGCCCAAGGGTCGTTGAGAGGGGTTTAGGCAGAAACCCTTCTGTCCTGTGTGTGGGGCCTCGTTTAATCCTTGCTATGGAGCCCCCTCTTCTCTATGTACGCTACTGCTAAAAGCGTTTAAAGTTGTCACCACATAAAGTGACACATGTCAGATTTGTAAAAAATGGCCTGGTCCTTAAGGTGAAAAATGGCCTGGTCCTGAAGGGGTTAAAGAAACTCCCCAGTTTATTATTATAGACACGATCAGAGCTGAGACGACTTCTAGGCATAGAGGAAAGCTACCAGTATCCTCTTTTGCCCCTACCTTCTCAAAGTTGCTGCAGGGACCCCCATATTCAATCATCTGGTAACATCTTGCTGCTGTGTGAGCAGGTAATATTTGAATGTATCCATACAGTGGACCCCGAAAATAAATCTTTATGGTGGGCCCTAGGCACTGGGGCACTGAGGGATCTAGATAGATTGGAGGTTTGGACAGAGAAGTGGCAGATGTGGTTTAACACTGACAAATGTAAGGTTATGCAGATGGGAAGGAATAATGCAAGTCACCCGCACATACTAAATGGTAAAACACTGGGTAACACTGACATGGAAAAGGACCTAGGAATTTTGGTGGACAGCAAACGAAGCTGTAGAAATCACTAGTCAGACCACACATGGAGTACTGTGTACAGTTCTGGGCTGGAGAGGGTTCAGAGAAGGACAACTAAAGTAATAACTGGAATGGGTGGACTACAGTACCCAGAAGGATTATCAAAATTAGGGTTATTCACTTTTGAAAAAAGACGACTGAGGGGAGATCTAATAACTATGTATAAATATATCAGGGGTCAGTACAGAGATCCCTCCCATCATCTATTTATCCCCAGGACTGTGACTGTGACGAGGGGACATCCTCTGCGTCTGGAGGAAAGAAGGTTTCTACACAAACATAGAAGAGGATTATTTACGGTAAGAGCAGTGAGACTATGGAACTCTCTGCCTGAGGAGGTGGTGATGGTGAGTTCACTAAAAGAGCTCAAGAGGGGCCTGGATGTGTTTCTGGAGTGTAATAATATTATAGGTTATAGTTACTATAGAGGGGTCGTTGATCCAGGGAGCCATTGCCTGACTGGGGAGGAGTCGGGAAGGAATTTTTTCCCCTAAAGTGAGGAAAATTGGCTTTTACCTCACCATTTTTTTTTTCCTTCCTCTAGATCAACTTACAGGATAACATGATGAACTGGATGGACAGAGGGCTTTTTTAAGCCTTATAAACTATGTTACTATGTTAGATCTTTGGGATCATATTAGGTTAGTGCTTAGGTCCACCAAAGGACACCTTTACTATGGTGGACCTGTCTGACCCTAAATAGATACAGTTATACCCTTTATATCCAATACATTCAAGTTGTAGATTTTCAACATTTAGAACTAAAGTAATCAGGAGTAAAACATTAGGTACGTTTTTGGGCCTCGGTTAATATTTTATTACTTAGTATGTTACTGTAGTTCATGAAATAATAAAATGCTTTATTCCGGATGGAACATTATCAATTCTAATAATAGAGGCGCCGCTTGATATGTGTGTGGAGTCTGGGAGTCGTGTTGTACCGTTCCATTGTTTGAAGTGCTCATCAAAGCCATGAACGAAGTGAGGAGAAGGAATAAGCTTACCTTTTTATGAGAGATATTCACTGAACACAAGTAAAATGAACAGCTGAGGCAACAAAACACGAGCACAAGCTGAAAGGTACATTCTTTTGATCAAGATTTGATGCTGCTCCCATGGTAAATGCACTTGTGAGTCTGACCGCTGTTATTTTTGCCAAGTTTAATGGAGAATTCCGCAATAAATATTTCATCATCCTAACACTAGTATCTAGGTATGGAATTTGGTGCCAGGCTCCCTATGGTTGAGGAATTGAGCTACACTGCACCCCAGCCGGTATTCGTAAGGGTTGTTCTTCCAGACATAAAATACTGCAGAGCATATCCATGTGTGTGACTGCTCTTTACTTATGTGTTCAACTACAGTATACGTTCAACTCAATGCCAGGAAAACAGCGAGCAATCAATAGAAAGAAAAAATCTGGTGTCAGCAGAATTAGATTTTGCTTTAGTTCTTGAAACTTGCACATATAACAGATTTATTTTAACCCATTTAACGCAGATGAATTCGTCCATGAGGACGTAACGTATTTTCCTGTTTTTGTTTCACTGCATTCCAACTTTTTTATTTTATCACTGACGTTTGCTGTGTGAAATATTGTGTTACTTTTACTTTATTAATTTTTTTTGTTTGTTTTTTTTATGGTTCTCGACATATCTTCAATTTTGTTTTATGTTTATTGCATGGATATTATCAATTAAAAAATAGAAAATATGCATTTTTACATTTTAAGACTTTAATAAAAACTTTTTTATCAAATAATTATCAATTTGTTTCATGCTTCTTGGCCCAAAATATTTTCAAAGCAGCAACTGGATCTAAATACTTTTGTAACTGCATGTAATTAAAAATGTAGTATAACCACTGAGTTATTCACTGAAATCAATCTGTATAGCGCCACCTGCTGTTTGCTATTATTCTAATTTCTCTGTCCTGCTCACTGAGATGAAAGCACATGTACAGCGAGCCCCTGTGGGAGCCGGTATAAAATATGGGAGTGGTAGTGGCCCTGATGTAATGTTGTAATGTCACAGTGTTCTACCTCAGGCCGTTGCTTCCTGGGGTTCAATGTGAAAATATAATACTGAAGAATGAGGCCATTCTGAGGAGGTATGGTGGCTGGTTGAAGGGCTGCAATTTAGCACTTTGGTGATACTGGCCTTGTAGTTGTTTGGTGATGGGTGGCTTGGCTGTAGTCCCACACCTTTCAGTAGTGTCTGTAGATGTACAGTCGTGGCCAAAAGTTTTGAGAATTACATAAATATTGGAAATTGGAAAAGTTGCTGCTTAAGTTTTTATAATAGCAATTTTCATATACTCCAGAATGTTATCAAGAGTGATCAGATGAATTGCATAATCCTTCTTTGCCATGAAAATTAACTTAATCCCAGAAAAAAACCTTTCCACTGCATTTCATTGCTGTCATTAAAGGACCTGCTGAGATCATTTCAGTAATCGTCTTGTTAACTCAGGTGAGAATGTTGATGAGCACAAGGCTGGAGATCATTATGTCAGGCTGATTGGATTAAGATGGCAGACTTGACATGTTAAAAGGAGGGTGGTGCTTGAAATCATTGTTCTTCCATTGTTAACCATAGTGACCTGCAAAGAAACGCGTGAAGCCATCATTGCGTTGCATAAAAATGTGGCTACTAAGATTGCACCTCAATCAACAATTTATAGGATCATCAAGAACTTCAAGAAAAGAGGTTCAATTCTTGTTAAGAAGGCTTCAGGGCGTCCAAAAAAGTCGAGCAGGCGCCAGGATCGTCTCCTAAAGAGGATTCAGCTGCGGGATGGGAGTGCCACCAGTGCAGAACTTGCTCAGGAATAGCAGCAGGCAGGTGTGAGCGCATCTGCACGCACAGTGAGGCGAAGACTTTTGGAAGATGGCCTGGTGTCAAGAAGGGCAGCAAAGAGGCCACTTCTCTCCAAAAAAACCCATCAGGGACAGATTGATGTTCTGCAGAAAGTATGGGTGAATGGACTGCTGAGGACTGGGGCAAAGTCATATTCTCCGATGAAGCCTCTTTCCGATTGTTTGGGGCTGCAGGAAAAAGGCTTGAGAGCTACCATCAGTCCTTTGTCATGCCAACAGTAAAGCATCCTGAGACCATTCATGTGTGGGGTTGCTTCTCATCCAAGGGAGTGGGCTCACTCAGAATTTTGTTACTAGTAGCAACGGCTCACCAGCTGTGTCAAATGGAATAGGTGCACTCCTCCACGTGCCACCCTCAAGCACAATCAAAAGACAAGATTATAATGTAATGTCCTTTCACTCTGTCCTCAATATCCTCTGACAATTGTTTAAGATCAAAATTTATGCTTTCTCTTTGGATCTTTTGATAGTTTTTTTATAGGTTTTTTATAGGTTTGTAGCCGTATTTGGGACTCTTTAGGGGTTCAGAATAATTGTACTGTGTAGAGCGACCCCTCTGAATCGATATATTGTTTATTCTTTTATCTCATATTTATTTGTATTTTATTTGCTATATCTGAATTTATGTCTTTCAAATTTACCATTAAATAAATCCACATACCCCAGTGATTGAGTGCCCCTCCTCATAACATATCACTCAGAATTTTGCCCAAAAACACAGCCATGAATAAAGAATGGTACCAACACACCCTGCAACAGCAACTTCTTCCAACAATCCAACAACAGTTTGGTGAAGAACAATGCATTTTCCAGCACGATGGAGCACCGTGCCATAAGGCAAAAGTGATAACTAAGTAGCTCGGGGACCAAAACCTTGACCTTTTGGGTCCATGGCCTGGAAATTCCCCAGATCTTAATCCCATTGAGAACTTGTGGTTAATCTATAAGAGGCGGGTGGACAAACAAAAACCCACTAATTCTGACAAACTCCAAGAAGTGATTATGAAAGAATGGGTTGCTATCAGTCAGGAATTGGCCCAGAAGTTGATTGAGAGCATGCCCAGTCGAATTGCAGAGGTCCTGAAAAAGAAGGGCCAACACTGCAAATACTGACTCTGCATAAATGTCATGTAATTGTCGATAAAAGCCTTTGAAACGTATGAAGTGCGTGTAATTATATTTCACTACATCACAGAAACAACTGAAACAAAGATCTAAAAGCAGTTTAGCAGCAAACTTTGTGAACACTAATATTTGTGTCATTCTCAAAACTTTTGGCCACGACTGTAGATGTAACAGTTCACTCTGCTGTCTGGAATCTCAAGGCTTCACTTGAAGCTTTCTTTAGCTATCATTCTAGCAGGAGAAAGGTATCTGGTTCCTGAACTTCTCTCACATGATTGAAGATATGTTTCATCAGAGACAGTGTTCTATGAGCTGCTTTCCAACTTCCCCACTATCAGAACAGGACCTCTCTTGTCCCCTCTCCTCTTAACCCTTTTCCTGCCAGCCATTTTTAACCATTACTTCCTCTGCTGGATAAAATGGCATAGCATGTAAAATACATAACATTACATATAAATTGCAGCAATAAAGGTACTATAACTACCCCCAGGTCTGGGGTACTACACATGCTCAGTTCCAACCTTCAACTGTCACCAGCTGCAGTAGAAAAGGGCATACTTTCTCAGAAAGTGCACGTCCCCTAAGTTGCTAGCTTGAAATAAATTTAGCAGAGCATGTGGAGCAATTAATGGGGATATCTGTGGGTCCATGTGAGGTACAGGGCTGGTGGTAAGTTTGTTAGAAAGGGACGTCACTTACTATATGATATCAAATTTACATTCATCATGGCATAACCCCTTTAGGTTACCATATTCCCTAACAGGGGAACACATTAGACAGCCCTGGGGTATTTTGTTAGACCAAGGTTTGTCTATTAGGACCGACATCAATAGTCTCTGTTTCTGGGCTGATGATCAGATATTGAGGAGACCACTCTTGTGATGCAATCACTATTACTGCCTTAGCATATGTAAATACCTAAAAGATGCTGTGGCACTGAATAGACTAACAGATGCCTTGTTTTCATAAGGGTCCTACTATTGGCAAATGTTTGGCTTAGGTGCCATCAAGAGATGGTACAACTCGGGTGGTGGCCACCATGGGAAGATGATTTGTTATAAGCTTCATTGAGTCTTTCTGATACAGGGTGGTCAGATCCCATTGCTTCCATTCCTCTTATGCCTGCAGCCACCACTAGGAGGAGCTTAAGACCATACTGCATACTCATTTATTACATGAGCCATGCAAATCTTCAGTAAGCTCCCCTGATGGCTGCAATCAGAGAGAATATGATTTTTTAACTTCAAAGGGGAAATTTATCATGCAGGTAATTTTTGAAGTCAATATTTCTTGACCCTGCGTTGCTATAATTTGCAGCAAATTGTTCAAACATTGCACTTGGATAAATGTGGTGCATCTGTTTGCTAAGATGCTTCTTCAGTATTTTTATGCCGCCTCTCTACTGGAGTAAGAGTGTGCCTGTTTGCAATTTTAAAAAAATTAAAATCACAAAAAGTTGCTATGCTTGGGTAAAAATTATGCACAGTGTTTTTTGTCCCTCTGATTTTCAACCGATCTCTTCCAATCCTCTTTAAAGTCAATGGAGCCGGCAATGCCACATGCAGAGAACTTCGGCAGATTGTTCCCTGTCGGAACAGCCTGCTGGATCTATCTATTTTTACGGGTTATTTATGTTTCATTATACAAAGATCATATAATAAAAAATATACTGTATGTTCGCTGTTTAAAGATAGACTTTTAAACACGAATAAGTCTCAGAATAATCAATCCCAGTTCGTCTTTGCTTTACAAAGCTGCATTGACAAAATAATGTTCTTGTTGCTCTTGGCGACAAGTCTACATTTCTCTTGAAATGAAGCCTATTTTTGTTGAATGTATATTTGAGGCTTTTGTATGATGACCTTATGATACCCGAATCAAACTGAGTTCTCAAATGTCAAATGTTAAAAGTTGGAATAGAGAAACAGACAAAAGTTTCAGAATATAACAGAAAAGCATAACTGCTAAAAGTGCTTTAAGTGGTGGCTCAGCACGGTGGCTCAGTGGTTAGCACTTGAGTCCTAGGTTCAAATCTGACCAAGGACAACATCTGCATGGAGTTTGTATGTTCTCCCCGTTTGCGTAGGTTTCCTCCTGGTACTCTGGTTTCTTCCCACACTCCAAAGACATACTGATAGGGACCTTAGATTGTGAGCCCTATTAGGGACAGTTGGATGCTAATGTCTGTAAAGCGCTGTGGAATATAGAGGCACTATACAAGTGCATAAAATAAATAAATAATAAGTGGTATAAAAATTAAAAGTTAAAAAGGACATGTCACCTTTCCTGACTTGCCTGTGCAGCGAGCCTTGGAGGAGCTGTGCAGAGAATGGGAATGGTAGCGGCCCTGATGAAGTATTGGGTCATGGTGTACACCCTCAGGCTGTTGCTCCCTGGGGACCGGTGCAGTGGAAATGTAGTATCGAAGAATGAGGCCAGAATTAAACCTAACAACGTCTTTTTTTACTAACTGCAATGTAGAAACTTGAAATACATTCAATAGTAACTCAGTTCAGGTGCAATCTTCTGGCACCAGTAAGAAAGATAAAGGCAGGTCAGTTGGCTTCAGTTTAGCACTAGTATTGCATTGGCCTAGCAGTAGTCTGGGGGATGGGTGTCTTAGCTGTAGTCCCTCACCGCACAGCAGTGTCTGTAATGCTGGTTATAGCTGTTTATCTGCTTGATTTACTTGAGGCTGTCTTTAGCTGTTATACTCTTTGGGGAATCCTTCTTCGGAGCAGGAGCTCAGACGTGTGCTTCCTCTCCACTCTGTACGTCAACAGGAACTCACCCTCCTGGCAAGAAGCAGAACCGACCCACTCCTACCAAGAGGGGAAGAACAGGGTTGTTAACCCTTTTCTTTGTTAACCCATGCCTTCCATGTCCTTAGTGGTATGCAGTAATAATAAAAAATGTTTACAAAATTGTAGTACCCCCAGGTTTGTAGGTAGAATTTGCAAGAAAAACATTATTAAGGATTTCTGAGTTAATAGAGAGGGGATTGCCACCTCTTGGCCAAAGTACATAATGGTTACAAAGTTTATCTCTCAATCTGGAGGACCTTTTCCTGCATTACACAGACAGCACATTAATTTGAATTGGCATGGTGTAATGCTTCATTTCCCCTGTGGTGGTGCTGTAGGGAAAACGAACATTTACCGCTTGATATTCCCACAGATTATAGCTCATTGCTGGGTACTAGCAGGGGGACACCATGTGATCAACTTGTTGCTAAGTGATTCTTCTGCAGAACCCCAGTACAGTTTTTTTTGCAAATAGGTATGTTCTGAAATGTTATGTGATACATTGTTATACTATAGTATGTTATGTATTGCACCTGTATACTGTGTATGGATGGCAAACCCAGGATTAATCACCTGAGCTGGCCCCACCTCTAACCTTTGGTGAGTCTAGACTGGAGTTTCAAAGAGGAAGAAAGAAAAGTTCATGTGCTCCTTTTTCTTGGGCCTCAAGTTCCAGAGACTAACAGATCTCGGCAAGATCTTAAGAAAAAGACAGACAGAAATAGAAAGGAAAGAAAAGGAGAACTTGGAATCTGCATGGCCAAGCATAGGACTGAAAATCTGCGGCTACAGCCATTCAGACCTTACTGCAGTGGAAGGATACTTTTAAGAATGTCCTGGCCAGACATACCACCAAGACCGTGTACTATTTTTTTGGGTTGGTACCACAGTAATGTTGCCTGCCCTTTCTCTATTGAGAAAGACTTTACAAAGATAGAGAGGAAAGAGGGCCATAATACCCATTGCTGAAATCCACACACTGCTATCTGGGAGAGAATTGCACTATGAACAGTTAGATTGTGTTTTTCTATAGTTGGATGTACTACAACTCCAATTTTGCACTAGAATAAAGGGATACTTTTATTCTTCTATCTCTGGTCTCTATCACACCTAGCTTTAGACCTCTATCACATGAGCGTGACAGATTGGCTCCGGATGCGTTCAGGATGCGATTCAGTGAAACGCACACCATTTCACAAGAAAGTTCAGTCAGTTTTGTCTGCGATTGCGTTCAGTTGTTCAGTTTTTTCCGCACGGGTGCAATGCGTATTTATGTGTTTTTTCACGCGCGTGATAAAAAACCTGAAGATTTACAAACAACATCTCTTAGCAACCATCAGTGAAAAAAGCATTGCATCCGCACCTGCTTACGGATGCAATGCGTTTTTCACTGTAGCCCTATTCACTTCTATGAAGCCAGGGCTGCTGGAAAAACGCAGAATATAGAACATGCTGCATTTTTCACGCAACACAGAACTGATGCGTGAAATAAAAACGCTCATGTACACAGACCTATTTAAATTAATGGGTCAGGATTCAGTGCGGGTGCAGTGCGTTCACATCACGCATTGCACCTGTGAAGAAAACTCGCTCGTGTGAAAGAGGCCTTACCAGTGGTGGATTATAATTGGGGTGTTTGGGTCGGCTGCCCCGGACCCGGCATCGCTCGGGGGCCCAACGCCGACCCGAACGCCCACATACTGCGGCAGGGGACAGAAGCACATCGTTCCCTGCCCCACTGCCTATCACCGCCATAGGCTTCAGGCCTAGTAGGCCTGAGGCCTATGTGGTGGCAAAAGCCTGGTGCGACGTGCGTGATGACATCATCGTGCAACGTGTGTGATGGCGACATTGCGCGACTGTATAGTGGCGCGCATAGGGCTTTTGCTGTATGTGTGCCTGCCTCAGCATTCCGGAAACAGGTAAGTTGCGTGTAGGTGTGCCAACTTTGGGGGGCAGAGGGGACATATTACTGCCGGGACAGTAGGGGCAAATTACCTAATTAGGGGTAAATTACTTAATGGAGGGTAGTGATGGGGGGCAAATTACTTAATGATGGGCAGTGTGGAGGCAAATTACTTGATAAGGGGCAGTGTGGGAGGCAAATTACTTTGTGGGGGCAAACTACTACATGTGGAGCAGTGTGGGAGAAATTACTACATGGGGACAGTGTGGGGGTAATTACTATATGGGGACAGTGTGGGGAAATTTTCTATATGGGGCAGTGTGAGGGAAATTACTATATGGGGCACTATGGGGAAATTACTATATGGGGCAGTGTGGGGAAAATTACTATATGGGGCAGTGTGGGGGAAATTACTATATGGGGCAGTGTGGGGGAAATTACTATATGGGGCAGTGTGAGGTTAATTACTATATGGAGCAGTGTGGGGGAAATTACTGTATGGAACAGTGTGGGGGAAATTACTGTATTGGGGCAGTGTGAGGGAAATTTCTATATGGGGACAGTGTGGGGGAAATTACTATATGGGGCAGTGTGGGGGAAATTACTATATGGGGCAGTGTGGGGAAAATTACCATATGGTGCAGTGTGGGGGAATTACTATATGGAGCAGTGTGGGGGAAATTACTATATGGGGGCAGTGTGGCGGGAAATTACTATATGGGGCAGTGTGGCAGGAAATTACTATATGGGGCAGTGTGAGGGGAAATTACTATATGGGGGCAGTGTGAGGGAAATTACTATATGGGGCAGTGTGGGGGAAATTACTATATGGGGCAGTGTGAGGTTAATTACTATATGGAGCAGTGTGGGGAAATTACTGTATGGAACAGTGTGGGGGAAATTACTGTATGGAACAGTGTGGGGGAAATGACTGTATTGGGGCAGTGTGAGGGAAATTACTGTATTGGGGCAGTGTGAGGTAAATTACTATATGGGGACAGTGTGGGGAAAATTACTATATGGGGCAGTGTGGGGGAAATTACTATATGGGGAAGTGTGGGGAAAATTACTATATGGTGCAGTGTGTGGGAAATTACTATATGGAGCAGTGTGGGGGAAATTACTATATGGGGGCAGTGTGGCGGGAAATTACTATATGGGGAAGTGTGGGGGGAAATTACTTTATGGGGGCAGTGTGGTGGGAAATTACTTTATGGGGGCAGTGTGGGGGAAATTACTGTATGGGGGCAGTGTGGGGGAAATTATTATATGGGGCCAGTGTGGGGGAAATTACTATATGGGGCCAGTGTGGGGGAAGTTACTATATGGGGCAGTGTGGGGAAAATTATTATATGGGGCATTGTGGGGGCGTTGCTCTTTGGGGACATTATTTTTGGGGACACTATACAGGCATTATTACCTGGAGCACAATGTAGGGTGTTATTATTACTGGGGGAACTCTAAGGGACATTATAACTGCTGGGACCTTTGGGATAATTTATCAAACTGGTGTAAAGTAGAACTGGCTTAATTGCCCATAGCAACAGATTCCTCCTTTCATTTTTGACAGCTCCTCTGGAAAATGAAAGGTGGAATCTGATTTGTTGCTATGGGCAACTAAGCCAGTTCTAATTTACACCAGTTTGATAAATGACCCCAATTATGAGAAATCTAACATGTCTGGATAACAAACTCTGTAGAGATGAGATGCGGCTGAAAAAATTTGTCATGGCTGTCTGGGTCAAACGGAGGAGAAGAGAAAAGAGAAGATCTACATGACAGGAGATGTCCCTGGATTTAAGAGGTATGTTGTCAGGCATTTTCATAGACATATATATTGATACCTGATCATATTATATTAAAAATGCATGCTCATTGTCTTTAAGAAACATACATGAGCCAAAGTTTTCATATGCGACTGAGACAGACTGAACCAAAATTACAAAGTTTTGCTGTCTGGCTGAAACAAGCCAACATGAGGTAACGCAGAGTTCATTCTGTGTAAAAAGTTTACTGAATACTAAATACAAAGAACATTGTATTTTAAAAGTTATTGCCACAGATGTGGTCTTATCTGTAGGGAGTACACTGGATTCTCCAGACATGTCCGTCTGAAGAGAACAAGGCCCATTCATATTATTATGGTCCATAGATCAACAGTGTGAGAAACATTCAGAGAGACGCCTAGAGGTCTATCTTTAGTTGTTTCAAAGTTTCCTAAACTAATCCTTATCTCTGATTTACGATGACAAGGGTCAAAGTGTATATGATGCAAAAATACCCTAGTTAACTCTTCATGGTATGGTGCTAATAGCTTACACAACAGTGCCATCCGGAGACAGATGGACATCGCTACACCATCCTCCATAGTTGCATTATGGGTAAACATGATCTCATAGGATCTTATTACATATGTTTACACCCCCTCAATTGATTGGAGAATACTAATCCAGGAGGTGGTAATGTTAGATTACAAGGGAGATAATTACCCTAGATAGATCAGCATCAGGAGAAGAGGAGGCAAGAAGGAGGAAAGCTAAGAAACAAAGGAGGAAGCATAGCATTCCAACATTCCAGGAGCCAACACCCAAGATGAAAGCCATGGTGATGGACCATCCAGCTTTCTAGGAGCAGAAGTGAGATTCCTGCTAGGACTTGGTAAGAAACACAAAGAATGATGTTTCATTTTACTAAGACTATTTAGATAATGTGGGTAAGATCATAGCATCTATGTTGGCGAACATATTAATTTATTTATCATCTCTTTATATGAGATGTAGTCTTAAATATAGAATAATTGTGAGCCTTCATTCTACCTGCAGAAGAATCAAGTTTCATAATTTATCAGAGTATTAAATGATTGCATACATATATGCATAGATATAGATATATTGATAGTAGCATTCTTCGCCAAGCTAGATGATAAATTCCCACTGGAAGATTTGTTCCAAGTTCTTCCAATTTCTGTTGTCTTAATAGTCTTACCAGGTTATACAGATATGAAAATAGTCCAGAATAGGACAGAAGTATACATGTAAAAGTAGTCTAGGATTTGACTACTATCTTCTAAGTTATATACTTGAATGGATTTGCCCATTCCAGAAGTCATGTGAGATGTACTTTGGTTAGAGAGGGGTGGGGAATGTATTCAGCATTCCAGATTGATGTCTAGGATTAGGCACACCCATTTTTGATATCATGAGGTTTCCTCTCAACAGGAGTAATATATATAATTTAACTTCTTGTTTTGATATCTTAACCAAATAATAGCTTTGTTGTTAATGTGACAAGTTGCTTCTACCCACATGTATTGCTAAGCTTATATTGCTTTATATCGATGATAACATTATGTTTATTTACTTATTTTAAGCTTGTAATGCTTTATATCAACTCCGTATATATTCATTTGCATATATCATTGTGTTTATTTACTTATTTATGTTTAGAACCTTGTAACCAATAAATCTGCATGTTTTTATAATACCTGCGTATTATTATTTGATGTCAAAACTATATCTTTAGCATTAATGTCATCTCACATGAAAAGAACTTATTATCTGAGGAAATAGTCGGCCTCAGATGTGAATTGTATCGATTGGGTTATCTACAATTCACCAGGTCATAATTTCGAGAAGTTATGGAAAATTCATGATTAATTATTTTTATGATCATAAGTAATAATTCTTAATTGAATTATTATTATTATCCCGACAATGTGGTACTGTATTCCCCTATATGTAGAGCTGACTCACTACTGTGACCTGCATCTCATCTTCTCCTCCAAGTCTTTTTTACTATAATTATATGTGTTTTAAATTTGGCAACCTAAATTTTAATTTGTCACCTGCAGTCCTATGTAACAGCCCAGATACCAGTGATAACTTTCTGTGTGCAGATAATGTAGTAGATGTTCCATTCAGTCCTATATAACACCCCACATAACACACTGTGTTTTGTGGGGTGTTACATAGGACTGCAGGTAACATCTATGACATCTGTACTCAGAGAGTTATGAGATGGTGGGGGTCAGACTCCTGGTCCCCGCCAATCAGCTGTTTGAGGAGACCACCATGTCCCAGTGAGCTCCGCAGTCTCTCTTCTCCTTACTAAGCACAGCTCTGTCCATTTGACAGCACTGTGCTTAGTATTGCAGCTCAGCCCCAATCACTCAGATGGGACAGAGCTGCAGCTATGCCAGTAGTCAGCAAACTGGAGCTCTAGAGCCACATGTGGCTCTTTAGCCCCTTGATATTGGCTCGTCCAGGTGTGGGCTCACATGTACAGTGCGATCGCATTTTCGTTGCCCGTGGCAAAAATCGGCAGGAGGGGGAGGACCAGGAAGCGGTGAAGGCTCTGTACTCACCGCTTCCTGGTCCTCGGCTGTAGGCTGTGCAGGGCTGCGCACAGTGTGAGGCGCTCTGTGACGTCACGCTGTGATTGCCAGTTCACAGCACAGCCGACAGCAGGAGGAACACAGTGTGAGGGTGGTGAGGAGCAGCGGCATCCAGGAGCAGGAGAGGTAAGTGCTTTTTTATTTTATGAAACTAGGGGCTGATCTGAGGCAATGGGGTAATGAGAACCATAATGGGGGATATGAGAGGCATCATGGATAATAAAGGAGATGATGAAAATCATAATGGGGGATATGAGAGGCATTATGGATGATGAGAGGCATCATTGATGATAATGGGAATAATGAGAGGCAGCATGGATAATAACAGGGTTGATAAGAGGCATCATGGATGATAATGGGGATGATGAGAGGCATGGGGCTCTTATCTGAGGTCTGATTGGGTAGTCATTTCCTTTGGGGTCTGAGCTGATGTCTGATCTGAGGGAGGTCTTATTAACATTGGGGGTCTGATTAGTGGTTTGACCTGAGGTGTAATGCCAAATATTTTTTTTCATATTGTCCTCCTCTAAAACCTACGTACGTCTTATAGGGTGAAACGTTGTGGAGTGAAAGATGTAGTGTCGAGGTTTGAGAAAGGTATGTTCAGATGGTTAGGAATACCCTTATTAAGTTAATAACAATGTACCTTCCTATATAGTTTACGTTTAAATAATTTGTCTCTCAGAAAAAATTGAATTGCTGTTTTGTTGATATTTGGCTCAGTTGACTAATAAGTTTGCCCACCCCATGTGAACGATTAATGTAATGTCATATGGCCTAGGAAGAGACTGTAGCGCTCACGAAGCACCACAGCCTCTTCATACAGAAAAAAAACTTAAACTTAAAATAGAGGGAGGGGCCAAGTTGGGTAGACAGCCCCGGGCCTATCATGCACTTAATTCACCCCTGGGCCTTACACACAAGCAAACACTCAACGTCATGGGCACACCGACTACTATCACACAGGAGCCCCAGAATTAGGGTGTACCCAAGGGAAGAAAGGGTGCACCCTCCTTATGCTGCACTGGCCCTAGGGAGCAACAGTGAGAGGACAGACACTGTGTGATAACCAGAGCCACTACAACTCCAATCCTCCACTATGGCTCCTCATGGGCTGCTGCACTTCTAGCAAGCCAAGATTGTTCAAAGCAGAGGATTCCTTTAATACAGGCATGCTCAACCTGTGGCTCTCCAGCTGTTTCAAGACTACAACTCCCAGCATTCTTGGACAGCCTACAGCTATCAACCTACAGCAGGGCATTACGGGAGTTGTAGTTTTGCAACAGCTGGAGGGCCGCAGGTGGAGCATCCCTGTATCCAAATGGAGTAATAAAAGAAAGCGAGTGGCCCTCACCAAGTCCATTCAACAGACCTTCTTTATTAATTCATAACGTGCAGGCGAACCCACGTCACTTAAGGCATCGGGGGGGGGGACACACAAAAGGTTGCGGTAGAAAAGCGGCGACGGCCGTTTCGCGCTAACTCACGCGCATCTTCAGGCCACTACCGTGAGCAACACCGCTGACCATAATACCACCATCACTGTGAGTCTGAATTAGCGCTGATTTACTGGTAGCTACTGGACTATTAATAACAGCAGTGCCGCCCGATTCTCTTCATTTGCAAAAAGGTTGAGCATCCCTACTTTAATAGAACAAAAAGAAAATGTTACTTTTTAGGGTATGGGAGGTAAAACCTGCCAAAATTAAAATAAAATTGAAAAACCTAAAATTATAATTAAAATAACGTTTTAACATTTTAATTTTATCTAGTGTCTGAAAAATGCATGCCAAAATTAAAAAGAAAATTAAATTCCTCTATTTGAATTTTATTTTCCAAGTCCAGTGTGGGTAATAAGTGTCAAAAATAAATGTAAAAGTAAATAGCCTTTTTCATTTTAAATTTCCACTTTGTCAATTAATTCTCCTCTTCCTATAGCATGTCAAATGTCATGAAAGTGAAAGTGTTACGATTAATAATAGAGTCAGTGTTAGGGTTACCGTTATTATTAGGGTTGGTATTACAGTTAGGAGTCCGTATTAGGATTAGTAATAAGGTTATGGTCAGTATTACGGTTAGGCTCTGTATTAGGATTAGGGTGATTATTACGGTTAGGGTCAGTATTAGGGTTAGGGGTCAATAATACAGTTTGGATCAGTATTAGGGCAATTGATCAGTTTTCGGCACACACAGAAAAGGGAAGGACAGTCTCTACTCACCTGTCCCAGAGGGGTCCCACAATGATCATGCAGCTATGCAGACAGGCCTCTTCTGGCAGCTCTGCTCTGGTGGAACGTCACAGGCGGCTTGATGACATCATCTAAGTCACAGAGAAGCGCCCGGAATGGAGGGACAGGGAACCAATAGTTCCCTTCTTCCGCCGGAGCTGCCAGATGCTCAATTGTATTTGTGTCCAGTGGACGCAGATAGAATTGAGTGCAGGAGCTCTAGAAACCAGGTGAATTCACCTGGTGCCTGGGGTCATTGTTGGACTGGGGTGCCTAGGGCCCACTAGAAGAACTGATCCTGGGCCCCACCCTATAGCTACATGGAAATATTAGGGTACATCATGTCACACTGGACATCAACGCTGTAGATTTGCTGCACACAAGTATATGGTGGCAGGTCCACAGAGTTTACGTGCCAGCAAAGTGGATATGATTTTAAGGGGTCTCAGCCACAAATTATGATACAAAATTCACTGCACAGATTGGACTGCTATGCGGATTTTAATTCAGTGGCATGATTTTTCTGCTGCAGATTTACAAAATGACAGACCCTCACCTGTTCTTTTGTCAGGACTTCACACACATGAAGACTGCACCACACAGAACTGTATTGTGCACGGCTATATATTAATATCGTAGGCTTGGGATCAGCAACCTCCGGAGCTCCAACTGTTTTGAAACTACAACTCCCAGAATCCTCCTTTTACATCTATGGGAGTTACAAGAACAGCTGAGTAAATGTGCATGCTGGGAGTTGTAGTTTCACAGCAGCTGGAGTGCCGAAGGCAGTGGCATAGCTAAAGGCATATCGGCCCCTGTGCATGAGTTCAGCTTGGGCCCTGTAAGGAAATTGGACCCTTCGCTAGGTACCCCTGGTACCGGACTCCAGTGGTCAGCTTGGGTTAAGTCTTACTGGTACCAGGAGAGATATTTCTCAGCAGCAAATAAATGACAGACATAGGTATCACTGAGAAATACTCTAACTTTATTGAGGATGGGGTAACATATATATAGCAAGGGGGACGGGGGAATCAACAACCAATAAGATGAAGACACACGTACTATAAGAAAAGTTACTGTTACAAAGATATTGACCTTTAATACATTTCTTAGAAGTAAGGAACAAGATGAAAATAACTGGATGCAGCCAGAACATCCACAGCTCAAGGCCTCAGACGCATAGCTTACAGTGTTAACCCTTCAATCCCCTCTTAGAACCATTTAATTTACATATAATATGGTTCTTTTTCTTCTTTTCTCTATACACCGCCAACTATTCCCGACACCCCTCTGGGGAATGGGCATCTGAATCGGAGGGTAAAGCCTCATAAAAGGACATATTGGTCATGCCCTTAATAAGCATTTTCTTTACACGGGGTATGACACACAAAGCAACTACAGCTATCATTATAATAGCAATAAGAATCATGAGGCCTATTTTCACAATTGCCTGTTTCCAGTTACTAAAGCATCCAAAGTACTGGTCCCATGGATTGTTCAATCCTGAATTTTGTTTTAATTCACCTGACAAGTCTTCTAATTTTTGTATGGCTACTGTCACCTTACCATTTGGACCAGTATTATTGGGGATGAAAGTGCAACATGAGGTGGGATGAACCAGCACCTTACACGGACCACCTTTTTCTGCCAGTATCATGTCTAGCACCATCCTATTCTGGAATGTCATAATAGAATCAGCCTGCAATTGATCCGCTACCCCTTGTAAAGCATCTCTTGTATAGTTAACAAACCTTTGTTGATTATAGTAGATATAATTAATCCAATCTACATTTTTATTTACAGTGATAATAGGGATGATGGATTCAAAACCAGCGGCTACTTGATCCCTGGCCTTGAATTCATCGGGGACCCCTCTTGGGACCCCTATAGCGTCTATGTACACATGTGGGTCAAAGCTCGATTTAAGTGTCCGTTTTTCGCCCTTAAGTTTACCTTTTCCTTGAGGAGTTCCGACTCTTCAAAGATATGCATGTTCATGATAGCTTTGGCTAAGGCACATTCCCTTGCCAATTTCCTTCTAATCTGGATCTTATCTTTCTATCTCCACATATCCAGTACATACCTGATTTTGAGTTAGTGATTGATTGGTAGTACTATAATTGGCACAATACCCTTTAGTAAAATTTCCCTGCTGTCTACCTGTGTTTCCACCTGTGTACCATGTGTAATTTCCTGGATATGTGTGTATACCAGCCCCAGGGTGAGGGGTCTTTGCTACAAGAGGGTATTTCTGTTTTTAATAAGATCATTAGTAGCCCCATAGTCAGAATGGACCATCTGTGCTATTTCCCAGAATTGAGGGAGTGCATCCTGGTGGAGGTCAGAGCTGTCTGCTCCCGTTAGTACCTCACTTTGTCCATTTTCGAGGTCAGGGCTGTCTGCCCCCGTTATTACTGCCTCTTTTACCAACTTCACTCTGGTGGCCTGTATGCAGGTGGGTGTTTCCTCTGTGAGATCTGCTGTATGGGTCACAGCTACCACGGTGATGGGAGGTCCATAGGTGAAGTCCCCTGGAGCTTTTCCTTTCTTTAGGTTTTTTCACTAGAACTCTGTCTCCAACTTGAAAAGGGTGAGTTGGTTCCTGTGGAAGACAAGGAGACTTACAAGCAACTTTTTCTTCAGTTTCACTTAGAACCTTTATTAGTTTAGTAACATACTCTTCTCTGGGATCCATATCCCCTTCCTGCACTACCAGTGGGTGCTTAGCCCAAGGGGTGGGGAATGGCCTACCCATGAGTATCTCAAATGGTGACATTCCTAGTTTCTTATTAGGTGTCATCCTTATTTACTTTTGAGGTGAAGGCCGGCCCCTGGTCAGATTCAATCACCAGTGGGCAGCCCCATCTTGGAATGATGATCTGTGTGAGTATCCTTGCTACTGTTCTACCTGCAAATGTGTGAAAGGAGTGGTGGGGTAGTCAAGATGTTGGCAAAATTTTGACCTAATCCTTTCTCTTCAGCCAGAGGAGTGATTTGACCAGCATGTACTTTGTAAAATACCAGTGTGTTCTTAAGCGGCACAAGTGTCTTTGGACCTTTCTAGGCTCCTGGGCCCGGTAGCTATACCCCTGGCCAAAGGTTGCTAAGTGCTATTGTAGGCTATCAATACTGATCATGGGGGTCTGAACTCTCCCACTAACCAGCACAGAGATGCCAAGGATGTCCTGTGTTTCTGCAAGTCATGCGACCTGATTGTTGGTCACACAAAGGAGGACATTTAGGCCCCACGGCATCTAGGGGGTTAACAGGGCAGCAAAGTTGATGATATAATGATAATCCTGGTACAATTCACTCCTTAAAAAGAGGGCGCCATCTATTAGACTCATAATCTTATCCTATGCATTCAGCACAGTACTAAGATTTCACTGTCACGGCGCCATCTGTTGGAATGATATATTTGACCGAGTTACCTGTTTGAAATGTGGAGAAGCACAGCGCCCTCTAGTAGACATACAGAGTCACTGTCTGGTTAGTCAGGAATTAAATAACAGTATTTTGCACGCTGCACCACGCCCACTGCTGCTCATTTACATGAATCTGAATGTTAGTATAACGTTAAAATGAAAATTCAAATGATCTTTCTTTTTCATTTGACTTTTGGCAGGGAAAATGCCTGCAAGAGATGAAATTGAAATCTCAATCTACCATTTTCAGCTTCTACATGGTGTTTTCATTTGATTTATGATTTTGACATGAAAAAACACTATAGGAAGAGGAGAATTAATTGACAAAGTGGAAATTTTAAATGAAAAAGGCTATTTACTTTTACATTTATTTTTATCACTTATTACCCACACTGGACTAGGAAAAAAAAATTCAAATGGAGGAATTGAATTTTCTTTTTAATTTTGGCATGCATTGTGCAGACACTAGATGAAATTAAAATGTTAAAATGTTATTTTAATTATAATTTTAAGTTTTTCAATTTATTTTAAATTTTGGCAGGCTTTACCCTTCATACTGGAGAAGTTTACCTTTTACAAATGTTTGGATATACATTTATAATATCATTATCATTCCAAATTGATAATCTGACATACATAAAGCCATCAAAGCCTTTGTGAAAATATATTGCCATTCTTTTTTTGGGATGTGTCATGTGACCTGATTGCACCTGAGCCATGTAGTCAAAAATGCAATTTACTTGTAATTCAAATACAAATGTCAAAAGAAATGAAAGCTGTAAGCGGGTGTATTATTCCTGATTGAGTCTGTGAAGATATCGTCTGCAGCCCCTGAATTTATTACATCTATTTCAGCACTGATATTACTACTCCCTAAAATGTTCACATTTGCTCTCATCCAGCACAAGGCATCAGATGAAGATAAATATATATACATATTCTCACCATTTTATCAGCATCACCTGAAAAGCATTTCCATTTCTTCGATTAGGTATATGCACAGCCATAACTGCACACAGAGTACAACATTATTTTCCTGACACAATCTGTGACATTTTAAAAGGACAGAACATTATTTTTCTTTAGTTTTGCAAATACAAATATAAAAATTCTACCCGTATACCATCTCCCTTGTAGCAGTGCAATCTAATTACAGCTGTTCACGCCATTCACTTGATTGGGAGAGGGAACTATAATTACACTGCACTGCCGCTACAGGGGAGATGGTGTGCAGAAAAACAGCTGATCGATGGGGGTGTCGGGAGTTGGATCCCCCCGATCCTGAGGATAGGTCATCAGTTCCATGCTTAGCATAGAGACTGAGGGACTACTCACTCGGAGTTATGTGTTGTTTCATAGTTCATACAGCTTGCTGGCAAGCTCTATCTAGCTGCAAACCTATTTTTTCTGTATATAGGCAGCCAGCCAGCTTTTTTTGTAAAAATAAAAACCTTAAGTTTCTACAGTCTATAGGCTTATTGCCAGCACCCTAATTGCTGAGCAATTGCACCTTTTAAAAACAAAACAAAACAGAATTTACCATTTGTAATTGGGCATTTTCAGCTCACAAAAAATGTATGCTAGGGCACTTTAGATACATTTCTGTACCACTGGTTCCACACCCAAATCAATGAACTGATGAGCTGTTATGAAGACTAGATGGGTTCTAGCTATAGTACATTATATCACCCCACAACATAATCCCAGGAGTAGGACCGGTGAGAGGAGGATAGAACTCCATTCCAGCCTCCATTGTGATCTTGCTGTGCATCATGATAGCCTTTGAGAGCAGTAGCGTGAAGTCAGCGGAACACCTGTAGCTGGACATCTGGCTCATAGCCCAATGTCATGCAAACTCCTTCTGATGGTTTGTGTAGACACTGTTTGCTGTTTGAGGCTTGGGATCTGATGTCGATTTCACTTGCAGTGCAGAGTGGATCACTATGCACCATTCTTCTAATCAGATGATCTGTCCATGCAGAGGTTCACCTCTGTGCCCCTCTAGCTGTAATTCCAGTTCAGTGTTTTTCCAACCACCAGGACTCCAGTGTTGAACAGTACTTACATTGCGAACTAGACACATAGCGATCTGCCACAGTGATAAACCAAGGTCTGTCTGTTTAAGGATTCTGTACTTCTCATTTGGCACATGGATGAAAAGGAGACATAACACAGTTATCCAAGGCTGGCATCAGCACCCGGCATACCCAGGCAAGTGTCGGGGCCCATAGCTCTTGCGGAGGCCCACAGCACAGCTGCCAGAGGCCGGAAGCAATGTGCGCTTCCATCAATATAGATTAAAGCACTCATTGCAGGAGAGCAGAGAGCTGGGTCCTATCCCTCACCGCTCAGACTTCTCCCTGCTCCACATTCAGCCTGCAGGCACGGATCGTGCTGCCGCCATGTGTGGGTGGAGCCTGCAGCCAAGTAATCTGCATAGGCTCTGCCCACACATTGCTGCAGAGTGATCTGTGCCTGCAGGCAAGAGAGGACTGTGAGCTTCAGGAACGGGACAAGGTGAGTAGTTACTGTGTTTTTTTTTTTTTAATACAGAGGGTCACAGAGGACTTTATTACTATGGAGGGGGCACAGAGGACTTTATTACTATGGAGGTGCCACAGAGGTCTTTAATACTATGGGGGGGGGGCACAGAGGACTTTATTACTATGGAGGGGCACAGAGGACTTTATTACTATGGAAGGGGCACAGAGGACTTTATTACTATGGAGGGGGCACAGAGGTCTTTATTACTATGGAGGGGGCACAGAAGACTTTATTACTATGGAGGGGGCACAGTGGGCATTTCTACTATGGAGGGGGCACAGAGGGCATTACTACTCTAAAGGGGGCACAGAGGGCATTACTAATGTGAAGGGCGCACAAAGGGCATTTCTACTATGGAGGGGGCACAGAGCCAGAGGGCATTACTACAATGAAGGAGGCACAGTGGGCATTATTACTGTGAAGGGGGCACAATAAGGATTTCTACTATGAAGGGGGCACAGTGGGGATTATTACTGTGAAAGGGGCACAATGGGGATTACTACTGTGAAGGGGCACAGATAGGGCATTACAACTGTGAAAGGGGCACAGAGAGGGCATATCTACTGTGAGAGGGCACAATGTGGGCATAACTAATGTGAGGGGGCACACTTCTGTACAAAACTACTGTGAAGGTTGTACAATGAGGGCAATACTACTGTGAGGGGGCACAATTTTTTTAAATATTGGGGAGGGGGGTGGGTTGCCAGAGAAAGAACACCGTAGGCATGCCACTGAAGCAGGGAACTATTTGCTCCCCGCTCCACCATTGAGCCGCCAGCGCTCCACAACAGCAGCAGCATGATGTTCTCACACATCGTCCTGCTGATCTGTGTAGGAGGAGGAGCGGGGCAGGCTGGGAATCAGCCTCTGCTTCTTCTACACAGCAGCTCCATGTGTCATAGTATCCTGCTGCTGATGGGGAGCGCAGATCATAGGAGGAGCCAGGAGACTGAGGCGAGGAGCATAACCACTGTGAATGGGGCACTGGGCACATATCTTGGCATATCCACCGTAAGAGGGCACATATCTTGGCATATCTACTGTGAAGGGGGCACATATCTTGGCATATCAACTGTGAGGGGACACATATTTTGGGATATCTACTGTGAAGGGGGCATATATCTTGGCATATCCACTGTGAGGGGGCACATATCTTGGCATATGTACTGTGAGGGGGCACATATCTTGGCATATTTACTGTGAGGGGGCACATATTTTGGGATATCTACTGTGAGGGGGGAACATATCTTGGCATATCTACTGTGAGGGGACACATATCTTGGCATATCAACTGTGAGGGGGGCACATATTTTGGGATATCCACTGTGAGGGGGGCACATATCTTGGCATATCTACTGTGAGGGGACACATATCTTGGCATATCCACTGTGAGGGGGCACATATTTTGGGATATCCACTGTGAGGGGGGCACATATCTTGGCATATCTACTTTGAGGGGGGCACATATTTTGGCATATACATAGTATATAATATAGTATATAAGGCCGAAAAAAGACTTTTGTCCATCCAGTTCGACCTGTTTCCTGCAAGTTGATCCAGAGGAAGGCAAAAAACCCCTGTGAGGTAGAGCTAATTTTCCCCACTTAAGGGGAAAAAATTCCTTCCCGACTCCAATCAGGCAGTCAGAATAACTCCCTGGATCAACGACCCATCTTTAGTAGCTGTAGCCTGTAATATTATTACACTCCAGAAATACATCCAGGCCCCTCTTGAATTCCTTTATTGTACTCGCCATCACCACCTCCTCAGTTCAATAGTCTCACTGCTCTTACCGTGAAGAACCCTTTTCTATGTTTGTGTACAAACCTTCTTTCATCCAGACGCAGAGGATGTCCCCTCGTCACAGTCACAGTCCTGGGGATAAATAGATGATGGGAGAGATCTTTGTACTGACCCCTGATATATTTATACATAGTTATTAGATCTCCCCTCAGTCGTCTTTTTTCTAGAGTGAATAACCCTAATTTTGATACCGTTTCAGGGTACTGTAGTTGCCCTATTCCAGTTATTACTTTAGTTGCCCTCCTCTGAACCCTCTCTAGCTCTGCTATGTCTGCCTTGTTCACGGGAGCCCAGAACTGTACACAGTACTCCATGTGTGGTCTGACTAGTGATTTATAAAGTGGTAGGACTATATTTTCATCACGGGCATCTATGCCCCTTTTGATGCAACCCATTATCTTATTGGCCTTAGCAGCAGCTGCCTGACACTGGTTTTTACAGCTTAGTTTGTTATTTATTAAAATTCCTAGATCCTTTTCCATGTCAGTGTTAGGCTATATGCACACGACAGTGTTTTTTCTCGGCTTCCGTTTCAGTTTTTTTTGCGGATAGGACAGGAACCCATTCATTTCAATGGGTCAGCAAAAAAATACTGACCGTTCATCCATGTGTGTTCCGCGTCCGTTGTCCGTGTTTCCCTTCAGCAAAAAAAGTAGTGCATGTCCTACTTTTTTCTCATTTGCGGACGAGGATAGGCATTTATTACAGGGGATCTGTGAAAACAAAGGAATCCTCCAAAAAAAACTGATGGACCATCAGTATTTTTTGCGGATCCCGATTTGCGGACAGCAAAAAACAACTGTCGTGTGCATATAGCCTTACTGAGTGTTTTACCATTTAGTAAGTACGGGTGACTTGCATTATTCCTTCCCATGTGCATAACTTTACATTTGTCAGTGTTAAACCTCATCTGCCACTTATCTGCCCAAGCCTCCAATCTATCCAGATCCCTCTGTAGCAGAAAACTGTCCTCTTCAGTGTTAATTACTTTACACAGTTTAGTGTCATCTGCAAAAATTGATATATTACTGTGCAAGCCTTCTACAAGATCATTAATAAATATATTGAAGAGAATAGGGCCCAATACTGAACCCTGAGGTACCCCACTAGTGACCGTGACCCAATCTGAGTGTGTACCGTTAATAACCACCCTCTGTTTTCTATTACTGAGCCAGTTACTTACCCACATACAGATATTTTCTCCTAGTCCAAGTGTTCTCATTTTATATACTAACCTTTTATGTGATACAGTGTCAAATGCTTTGGAGAAGTCCAGATATACGACATCCATTGATTCGCCTCTGTCAAGTCTAGAACTTACCTCCTCATAGAAACTGATTAAATTAGTTTGACATGACCGATCCCTCATGAAGCCATGCTGATATGGTGTAATTTGCTTATTTTCATTGAGATACTCCAAGATAGCATCTCTTACAAAACCTTCAAACAGTTTAACCACAACAGATGTTACCGGCCTATAATTTCCAGGCTCTGTTTTTGGACCCTTTTTGAATATTGGCACCACATTTGCTATACGCCAGTCTGATGGAACATTCCCTGTCAGTATGGAGTCCGTGAATATCAAAAATAAGGGTCTGGCTAGGACATCACTTAATTCCCTTAGGATACGGGGGTGTATGCCATCCGGTCCTGGCGATTTGTCTATTTTAATCTTTTTAAGTCGCTGCTGTACTTCTTCCTGGGTCAGACAGGGCACTTTTAAAGGGGAATTTACTTTTACATTTTGCATTTCATCTGACAGTTTATTTTCCTCAGTGAAAACAGTGGTGAAGAAAATATTTAATAGCTTGGCTTTATCCTCATCGCTTTCTGCAACTCCCCTCATTGCTATGTAGAGGGCCGACTTCTTCAGGTTTATATTTTTTACCATTTATATAATTGAAAACATTTTAGGGTTAGTTTTGCTCTCTTTGGCAATTAATCTCTCGGTCTCTAGTTTGGCAGTTTTTATTAGTTTTTTACATATTCTATTTTTTTCCTTATAGTTTATCAGTGCTTCCTGGCTCCCCTCCTGTTTTAGTGATTTATATGCTTTCTTTTGTCATTTATTGCTTTTTTACGGTTCTATTTATCCACATTGGTTTCTTCTTATTTCTTAGCCTTTTATTTCTATAAGGTATGCATCGATCACAATTAGATGTTACAATGCTTTTAAAAATCTCCCATTTTGTGGTTGTATTTTTATTTTTGAGGACTATGTCCCAGTTAATTGGGCCTATGGCCTCTCTTAGTTGGCTAAATTTTGCTTTTTTGAAGTCCGGTATTCTTGTTACTCCCTGTAGAAACTCTCGTTTGAAGGATAATTGGAAGGTTATTACTTTATGTTTACTATTTCCCAGGTGTCCCCCAACCTGCACATCTGTTGTTCTATCAGGTCTATTGGTTAATACTAAGTCCAGTATGGCCATCCCTCTAGTTGGGTCCTGAACCATTTGGGAAAGGTAATTGTCTTTGGCTATTGCCAAGAACCTGTTTCCTTTATGGGATGTACAGCTCTCAGTTTCCCAGTCTATATCTGGGTAGTTGAAGTCCCCCATAATAACCACCTGATTATGGTTTGCCGCCTTGTTTATCTCGTTTAGTAATAGATTTTCTATGACTCTGGTATATTAGGTGGTTTATAGTAAACTCCTATTAGTAATTTATTATTGTTTTTGGCTCCATTTATCTCCACCCACAATGACTCCACATTTTCGTGTCCCTCACAGATGTCTTCCCGGAGTGTGGGCTTTAGACAGGACTTTATGTAAAGGCAGACCCCTCCCCCTCTCCGGTTTTGACGATCCTTTCTGAACAGATTGTAACCTTGTACATTAACAGCCCAGTCATAGCTATCGTCCAGCCATGTCTCAGTTATTCCCACTATGTCATAATCATCTTCACACATCACTAATTCCAGTTCCCCAGTTTTATTAGTCAGGCTTCTGGCATTAGTATACATACATTTGAGAGGTTTATGCATATTTTTTGCCCTACACCTTTCCTTCTGAACTTTTCTAGTTTCTCCTTCCATTTCTCCCCAGTCCCACTACCTCGCCCCGGTCTCTATCTGCACTATCTTCCCCTCCTGTAATGTAATTTCCCTCCCCCCCAGTCCCTAGTTTAAACACTCCTCCAACCTTCTAGCCATCTTTCTCCCCAACACGGCTGCCCCTTCCCCATTGAGGTGCAGCCCGTCCCTACGATAGAGCCTGTAGCCGATAGCAAAGTCGGCCCAGTTCTCCATAAACCCAAAACCCTGCTTCCTACACCAGTTCTTGAGCCACTTGTTAACCTCTCTAATCTCCCGCTGCCTCTCTTGTGTGGCTCGTGGTACAGGTAGTATTTCGGAAAATACTACCTTTGAGGTCCTTGCCCTAAGCTTGTGACCTAAATCGCTGAAATCATTCTTAAGGACGCTCCACCTTCCTCTAACTTTGTCATTGGTTCCGATATGGACCATGACCGCTGGATCTTCTCCAGCCCCTCCCAGTAATCTGTCAACCCGATCTGCGATGTGTCGAACTCTAGCGCCAGGAAGACAGCACACTGTTCGGCGATCACGATCTTTGTGACAGATTGCCCTATCTGTACCCCTAATAATTGAGTCTCCCACTACCAGCACCTGTCTGGCCTGCCCTGCTCTCCTGGTCCCCTGCTTACTGGAGATGACATTCCCCTGACCGGCAGAGGAAGTGTCTGGCTGCAGTGGTGCTGTCCCTGAGCTGCCACCCCCCTCAGCTGCCAAACGTTCAAACTTGTTGGGGTGTGTCAGATCAGGGCTAGCCTCCCTTGCACTCTTCCCTCTACCCCCCTTTCTTACTGTCACCCAGCTAGCTACCTCACTTTCCACAGCCTCCTTTCTACTGTAAGGTGGCACATATCTTGGCATATGTACTATGAAGGAGGCACATATCTTGGCATATCTACTGTGAGGGGGCACATATCTGTGAGTAGACCTGAAATACTGGGTAAAAAATAAAAGTAGGCACATAAGGACTGATTCACATATATCCGCTCTGTAGCATTCTCTATGTAAGGTATTTTATCTATAATACATGTAGTTTCATTGCTGTACGGGCCATGCAAAATGCCACAAGGGGGCCCACTGACACTTTATCGCCCAAGGGCCCACATGAACCTGGTGCCGGCCATGCAGTTATCCCTCATGACGTAATCCAAGGTTTCATGTGGCTAAAAAAAATTGTTTTCATTCTGGCTTTTGTGCTCCTACCAAATGTCACAGGTTGGAGCTAGGTGCTTGAAAATTCCCAGATCTTAGTGACACCTGCTACTTCCTTGATTGGCAACACCTCTCAGCTTGTCCATCTTGAAGTTGCAATTTCAGTGTTGAGTGTAATGTCCTCCTCATGTTAGCATGTGTTTTCTTCCAAGCCTGCCAGGACTTCAGGATGCCAGAGACAATCCAGCCTCCAGACCTCCTGGGCTAGAACTAGCTAGGTAGGCAGGTGCATTGATGCAGGCTTCAGTTCGGGTGTATGGGAGCTAGACAGTAGGAGGCCAGTGTAAATGTGATGTCTTTATAACTAAAATAGTGTGTTTCTGTGTGTGAGAGAGAGATGTATATGTAGCAGTGCTGTGTGTATATATATATTTGTCAGCTGTGTAGCAGAACTGTCACGCTGTGTATGTATGGCATGCTGTGTAGCAGGGCTGTGTTTGACAAGTGTGTACGCAGCAAGGCTATGCGTGTAAGTTACTGACATTGGCCTCTCCACTTCAGTAAACCACCAGGGAAGCTTTAATAAGTAGAAATCATTTATTTTCTAATCTTCTGTTGTCTAAACCATGGGTGGTTCTTATGGTACAGGTTTTAATGGTCATACCTTCGCCCTACCCATCCCCCTGCTTCCTATTCTATTTGGTATTTATAATGTGGCATGTTGAATATAATAATGTCATGTAATGCACTGGTTTCCCATTATGGATAATGCGACACATAAAATAATTAGAGACCAAGAAGGCAGGCAGCAATAGAACATTATAGATGGAGTATGGGGAGTGAATAACCACATATTTTTGCATTTAAACTCAACTCTACCATAACTCCAACAGAGCAAGAGTGTGTGTAAAATAAATCAAAGTTCTGCTTTTCAACCACTCAGCTCTCAGCATTGCCCACTGGACTTAAAACTGACGGTTTTAATATTTATATACACACCTATCTGCCTGCTATTAATGTTTGAGTTACCTACCTGCTCCCTGACACTGCAGCCAATGACAGGCCTCAGCAGTGACGTGTCCCCAAGTAGCAGGTCAGTGCTAGGTCACATGGCACTATGGGCCAGTCATTGTTTGCAGAGGCGGACGTGACCCTGTCCATGTCTGAAGTTTACATGCGGGGACCAAAGCGAGCAGATAGTGATGGACCCTGCAGTGTGTTCAGGAGCTGGTAAGTAGTCCACCCTCCACAGGTCCAGCCAAGAGGGAGGGGGGGGGGGATATTTAAAAACTATATGGCGTTAATCCCCCTTTATACTTATACAAGATGTAAAAACCACATCAACACTTCCTAGCTCTGTATGATATGGCCAACACTCCTGTAGCCACTGCGGTGTATGTGATATAGTATGTTTCTGTGGGACAATCTACTGAAGAGGGCATAACTAATCAGTGGTGGGGGGGTTATATGGCGAGTGTGGTTGGTCTTGACTAGACCTGTATAGAGTGGGCTCAGCATACATGTTGGTACCTGCATCCCTGGATTTAATGGAGGCCGTTATGGTACCAAAAATGGTCAAAAAGCAGAGTAGACCCAGCATGCATGTGGAACCTGCACTCCCTGAATCTTATGGTGGGCATTTTGGCACATTACAGGTAGTATTTAATGTTAGGTTCCCGTCTGATAGAGATTGCCTTGACGTTTGGCAGACAGGCCCAGATAATTTTGTACAAAATGTATTTGCCAAGTATGTCTAATTTATAAGTGTAGCATAGGCACCAAAATCTTTTCTATAATTATAGCATTATTGTACTTTATTTGTGTCTGCAGAGTGCTGTTGCATTGTCCTTTTTTTCTTTGTGTCTCTAGCCATGGCAGCGTGTACCTGCGCATTGGGATGTGCTGACTGACCCCTTTTTATTGCAATTGGTCTTGACAAACCATGGGAGGGGGGTAGCTGGGAAGCTGCTCGGAGAGGGGTCAGTTAAAAAAATTTGCTATGGAGCCCAGCCTTTTCTAGTTACGTCTGCTGGGTGCCTAATGTTATCTGAAGACTTAGGTACTACATAGGGCACACCTCTATATTCTTGCAAATGAGAATATCTGATTTTTAACATATACAGTAGTATTGAGCACAGTAAAAATTCCCATCTAGACAATTAATTATCTGGGAATTACACAGATGAGAAAATTCTACATTTGCCCTTTGACAGCACATCTATTATTTCAAATCTCCATGTGAACTCGACAGGCCTTATCTGCACCCTGGAAAAGACACAGATGACTATTTTTAGATAACTCGGATATTCCCCTTTAGTAAAAGTGAGAACATCTCACCTTGTGACCTAAGGAGATGGCGAGCATATAGACTAGTGCTGGAAAAACATCCCTGACCTGCAGCATTATTATATGAACCCCCATACCATTTATGTGCAGATCCAATATTACTTTTCGACTGGCTTATATTTCTGGGAGTTAAGGTTACCGTTTTAATTGAGGTCATTTTTAAGCATCAGTCCAAAAATCTTTCAGCGGATATGTTAAGCCCGAAGGCCTCATCTTACGGTTTAATGAATGTGTTTGCAGAAGACGCCTATTACAGTAAATTGCAATTTGTGCTTGTATCAGTTACTTTTGTGCAGTTGTCATAGTGACGTGAAATTCATTGGCCAATCCGGGGACCAGAACTTCCTCGAGGTCTTGTAACACGGTTTCTGCTAATTAAATAGACTTCATCTTTCAGACGACAGATGATTTCCGCCACCGGTCTGCTGGATTTTGAAAAAAAGTCAAAATTACTTTTCTATTACATTTTTAAATCTGCCATTGAAGAATGAGAGATTCAAACTGCTACGTGCACAACAAGTGTTTTCTTTCACATTTTCTTTTGCAGAACGGACATACAGTTGAGCAAAGCACATGAATCAACCAACAAGTACGTCACACAGACGTCATCTGTACTTTGCGGAGCCACCTTTTTTACGTACAGCAAAAGTACTGAATGTATCCTAAAGGGAGCCTGTCACGAAATATTAACATTATAACTGTACCTGTATCTCCTGTTTTATAGCCTCTGAAAAATGACTTTTGAATTCATATGCACATTAGAAGAAAGGAGCCCAGTGGGCAGTACCGATCGCGCACAGGGCATAGCTGTACTCCTTTGTGAGATTTGTGTTGAAAGTGTTGGAGGAAAGACGCTGAGCGGAGAACCAGTGCTCGATTTACATGGGACCAACTGGGCTTCATCGGCGATGGGTAGTGCCCTTGGACTCTTTTCTTCTAATTTGCATACGAATCTCGGAGGCACCGGAAACAGTTTAAAACCTACAGGGTAGGTATGTGGTGGCAAAGTCTCTTTAAAACCACGCACAGGAGAAATGAATAATATTACTAAGACTTGTACCTGTCCAGTATTGTTTGAAAAATAGGCAAGCGTAAGGGATAAATTGTAAAGACTAGAAGACTGGGGCAGAGCCTCTCCAAAATGGCAGGTCTTGTGAGTTGGTCCTGGTATCTAGTTGTTAGTACCTACCAAAAGTGGTGTGGTCCAAGGAGGGACAAACTGTGAACGGCCACTGTATCATTGGTGCCCTAGACTCATTGAAGCTCACTGGGTGTGAAAGCTACACTTTTCAGGGCAATGTAGAATCCAGCTATGGGTTGCTCTAACTAAAAGCACTAGGCAGATGGGCGGGAGTGCACAGTTTAAAAAGGGGGTGCCACTTCCTCAAATGTACAATGCAAAAGAAAGTTGAAAGTTAACTCATCTATATTGTGCTGAAAATTGTAGGCCAAAAGCCCAGGAGAGGCATGACTGTTAAAGTAGGTCCTGTCCTCGAAGCCACCTTGTCGCTGGTAGATGGTCCCAACGTATTCTTGATTAAAACTGTGCGCAAAGAGCTTTGAATTTTCATATAGTAAGTATAGCAATAATGCAGTTTACATTTATTCTTGTTTTCAATGTTTGCATGTGTCTTTGTGCATAAAGCAGTGTATAGTCTTGGATAACCCCTTTAATTACTTCTTGAAGGAGCTAACGCATTTATATTGTGAGAGCACCTAACTGATAAATGTCATACTCACTGGGGAGAAACAAAGTTAAGCCTGGCCCATTTTTCCTCCTGAGAAAACCTGGTGAGGCGAAACACGTGTCGAGGTGGCAGCACATGGGGCGACATTCCAGTCTCTCTGCATTATGACTCTGGGTATGTTTTAGACTTATTACGGTCATGTATATACCTAGGGATGGATATATAAAGATGTAGGTTATAGGCTGTGGATTAGGACTGATAAACATGTGTGCCATTTAATTTTATATCTAGTTTAATACACCTGATATATATATCTAGGTGCTATTACTCAGGGCCAGTTCTATAATAAGGCAGACCAAGCGGCTGCCTTAGGGCGCAGAGAAGGGGGGGGGGGGGCGGAAAAATGAACTTTTATTTATTTTTATCACTTGCGGCAAGTTGAGCCGCAGCGTCCCTGGCCACCCACCCTAGCCTGCATGTTCCATGCGGCCCCGGTCCTCACTCACAGAGCGGCAGCACAGCAACACGAGTGGCTCCGCGGCAGGCAGCAGCAGGGACTGGATCAGCTGTTGTTGACTGTGACTCAGACCCAGACGGACTGTCGACTGCGGTAGGGTAGGTGGTAGGTGATGAGCGCAGAGCGCATATTGTTTATAATTATTACACTACATTAATGGGGGTGGGGCTCACGGGTGACACGATGCGAGGGGGGGACAAATCAAATGTCTGTAGTCTGTGCCACGGAGGGGGAGAAATGTGACATGGGGGGGATGATGTGCGGGGGGGGGGTCCGAGGGGAGAGAAGAGCGTGACACAATAGAGGGTCATAATGTGATCATGGGGGGGGGGGGCGCCAAAATGTAGCTTCACTTGTGCTGGTAAAAATCCTTGCACCGGCCCTGCTATTACTTATTTATTTGCGCGCATTTCCACTCTTTCAAGGCACACCTGCTTATTATCTATGAATAATCTTGGCAGCCTTTTACATTGTTGGTCTGTTGCACTGCCCATTAATATCATAGTAGGCCTTTATTGAGAGATATTTCCTCATAGGACAGTGTATTCTTAGAGCCACATTGATGTTACAATAATGATTCTGATGAACATTGTCTAGTAATGTGCCCCATGTATTTTTCTGTATCAAATTGCCATCGTGTCGTCCTTCTTTCTAATGTCCAGGACTTTTTTTTTCCAGGACTAAACCTCTCCCCCACCAACTCCTCTAGCCTAAACACGATCCTCTAGGAGTCCCAAATCCGAAACAGATCGGCCGGCCCCACTACTGTCAGTTCAATAATGGCTCGAATCCTACTTATCACAATCAACTACCTTATGTGTCACCCCCCATTCCTCATAGATTGTAAGCTCTTGTGAGCAGGGCCCTGACTCCTATTGTTTCAGTTACTTTTGTTGTGTACATGAACCCTATGAATTTGTAAAGTGCTGCGGAATATGGTGGCGCTATATAAATAAATATTTTTATTATTATTTAATGTCTGATTAATATTATGAATTTTGATTAATAAAGATTTCTATATATTATTATGATATTAGTCCCATTGATCCGTTTTTGTGGTGCAGTCTATGGTCTATGATCTATGGGTGTTGTTTGAAGATTATGAGGTTGTTGTAGGTGTTTAAGTATAGCGATAATGCAATTTACATTTTTTCTTGTTTTT